>JADMLD010001395.1:2400000-3600000 GCA_017589585.1 Phylloscopus whistleri | reverse complement strand
TTTTCCATGTTTGCAATCTTTGTGCTGTATTTAAAGAACATAACTGTTTTAAAATTGCCTTTTCTATGCAATAACGTAAATTTTGAGGAGATTCTGTGAGAATTATGAGGTGCAGAATTGAACTATACTGCCTATAGCTTCCTGTACATTCGTTTGAAAAGTGTTTAATTCACGTCTCTGTGCTCTGTTTTCTCAAAATGTTTCATTGCTTTATTTTTTTTTAAAGATGTAATTTTTGACAAAATTATTTATGATATTATTTGCACAACAAATGCATCAGTTAAAAACTCTACTGAGAAAAATTAGTATGAGCACAGGAAGACAGAAATACCACTTGATCCCACAAGAGGGGATTTCAGGACACAAGCATGATAAGAAAAATTTTAATCCCATGTCTTACATTCAAGAGAAGTCAGCTGGCTTGTCCTGAATGAAAATAATTCAAAATCTCATTAAAAAGTATGAGAAAAAGGTTGCAAAATCTCATTAAAATGTCTCACAAAACCTTACTAGTCTTTTCTGTAAAGGTTAAATATCATGCGCAGAAAGTATTGTCCTTTAACGTAAGCAAAGAGGTTTGTAATTGAATTTCCTTTTTTATGTGACAAAGACAAGCATTTCCAATCCTTTTAGAATTGTGAAAATATATGAACCTTCTTTTTGGTTAAAAATAAGCACAAAGAGGATTCATAGTAGGTAACTTCATAATGTCAGTTTATCCTAATATCTTCTAAGGATTAAAAACAAAAAAATGAGTAAACCCCAAATTCTTAGATGTGTTTGGAAATCTAATCCCTGTGTTCATTTTAATTTGGTAACCAATGTGTTCTAGTATTTTTTCTGTTAGTGTAATGGAAATGTATTTGATAATATAAAGACATTTTTGTAGAGATGCTTTGGTACCTATCTTTTGATTGTACAATAATTGAATGCAAACTTTCAAGCAAATCAGAATTAACCTGTTGTTTTCCTTCAAAATAAACTGACACAGTCCCTGGGCAGAGTTAATGTTACTGGCACACCCATGTCTCACTCATGATGTATTGAAATGTATTGAAAAAATGAAGAAAAATTAGGGTCTTTGTATGGCATCTAGACAAAATTCAGAATTTGCTAGTATTTTTTATACAGTGGCTTTCATTTTATTCCTAGTTTTAATATTCTGTGTGACCTCCACTGAGTCATTTTGGGTTTCAGAGCCTCTTTAATTAAAGCCAGAACACACTACATGTTTAGTTTATAAATATCAGCATCATGGTTACTTGTAGAAGTACTTGAGCAGAATAATGATGAATACAGAAATTTGAAAATAGCTCTAATCAAACCCAGGACTCCTATATACTCTTTCCATCATTCATCTGTAGTAACACCAATTAACAAGGGCTCAATGTAACTCTGAATTTCATACCAAAGTGATTAAGCACAGGAGGAATGGTACCATTTATTCTTGCTATGTGAAAATACTGTGCTCAGACTTTTCATCACACAAAGGTTATCTTCTTTTACTCAGGTGTCTCATCTTACCAGTTGCTCAACTATGAAGACAAATCAGATGTTTCACTTAATGGCAGAAGAGGAAATCAGATAATGAATGATGTTGGTTTTGATGTTGCTGGATCAGATTCTATTGCCTTTAAAGCTTCATTTGGCATAGTGACCAAACACGAAGTTGAAGTACCAACATTACTTAGAGAACTTACTACAAGGTTGTATTCTGTGTTTTGATTTCTGTTTCCATAATTCTATTTCATACAGTCAGGCTGAAAGTCTGATGTGGTTAGATTTTGATTATTTTTAGTAATCAGTAGCAGTCACCATCTGATATTTTCAAGGGTATCAGGCTGGATCACTGGGATTACACACATGACCTGTATAATACAGGCTGTGCAATTTTTCTGATTTCTTTGAGTTACGGTACATGTCTCAAGGAAAAAAAAAACAAAAAATCAGAGAGGAGGAGTCTATCCAAACTCCTATCTGTGTTATACCATAGAATTGAAAATTTGAAATCTACTTTGAATGACATTACCCAGCTTCAGGTTTCAGAAACAGGATTTCTTTTCCTATGATGAACTAGAGAGCTATATATATTATTGCCATTGTAGCTACTTTGAGGTTTTATGAAGCTATTACACAGCCTTCTCTGCAAAAAGCAAAATAGATTTATCTACTTGAATTTTTCATAACCTTCTGTGACTTTTCTTTAAATCCAGTCTCTTTTACCAACATTCTTTTTGAGTTGTGGACACTGAAAATGAACTTGGTGTTCTTGTGGTGCTAGCACAGATGTCAAACATGTAGAAACATGATGTGACTAATTCTAGGTGTAATTCTTTTTTTTTTTTTTTTTTATTGCAAAGATTGTCCCTTGGTTACAATGTCATCCCAGTGAATCCCAGCAGTGCATCCCAGTAAATTATTTACTATGCATGATGCAACGTTTGGCATTTGCAAATATATATTGTTACCTTGTTCTTATCTACCAAGAAGTGCATGCCATTATGTATTCCATAAGTACCTTTTCCTAGTTTATTTGTAACGTCCAAACATTATCATTAATAACTGGGGGTGAGGAAAGAGGATCTAGGCTCCTGAAAAGAAGATTTGGTGTCACAGAACTAACTGCCACTCTTTGTAGAAATTCTTCTACAAACACTTGTTTCATGAGTGTTCAGTATTGTTTATAAGTGATATAGGGGTTTTTTTTCCAGTTAATGGTGCTAAAACCAGAGTCAGATGAACATGCTTTGAATTTTCCAGGGTGTCCCAGATATCCTCTCTAACATCTGTCTACAATACTGGCTTTCCTTGAATTTTTTAGTTCTTCTGTTCCCAAACACTGAAAACCAATATTAAGTTTCCAGAGATCTCCTTGGTCAGTTGTTTTACTGCTATGAAACAGACATTATGGTGATTTATTTACTGATTTAAAATTACTTAGCTGCTTTGTAAATGGCTAATTTGTCTGAATTTCTTTCCTGCCTCCCTCTTAATTTTAGAAAAATAAACTTTGATCATTGTCTAGTCCATCAATCAAGAAAAAGCAGGATGGAAATTTTGTGTGTTGTCATGGAAAGTATTCGAACTACGAGGCAGTGCTCATTAACTGTCCATACTGGAATGCGTGGAGAGACAATGAGGGTAAATATGTTTGACAGTTCTGTGACTTAAATGATCAAGCATAAAAAGCTCAGTTTTATAAATTTTATGCTTTTATTTAATTGTATTTTTATAATGTAAGCTCAGAAAAAAATCTGAAGTAAATCAGTGTTACTGCACTGATGTAAAGTGTTTTAAAAGTTGGTCTTTTGTTAGCAGTGGTTATGTGACTAAGGGATGGGAAATGCATGAAAGGATGGCTAGACAATGAGCCATTGCTTGAGGTAAAGCCTCAGCAAAAATGTGGAATTTACTACTTCTTAGTTTGACTTTCTAATAAATGTATAACCTTTCTTTCATTGTTATGGTCATCTTCTATAACGTACTGGAAATTCAGGTTATTATTTGGAGGGTCAGCATCTTACTCCCTGTCCTATGCTCTTCCTCCCCTACCCCCTCGATCTATTTGAATAATTAAACCTAAGTCTTCTAACTTTCCTCCTTCTAGTATTTATAAATCATTCACATAATTTTCAGTGACTGATGCAAATTACTCTCTCTGTATCAAAATTTATTAAAATGCAAAGTAGTTAACAGAAAATTCTTTAGTTGTGAAATTTGATCTTCAATTTCAAAGTTTCCCCCTGGCATTATAATTCTTGATATATGAAGTTAAGATTAATATTATGTCTATTTATTCATTTCAATTTGTAACTTTTTTTCTTTTGATCCTTCTGTAAATTATAGTTTCACATAATCGAAGACCAGAATAATAAAGGGCGGGACAAAGCCATTGTTTTTCCTGCACATACAACTATTGCTTTTAGTGTGTTTGAACTCTACATTCATTTGGATGGTAATTTCGGTAAGTGATGTGAATTACTGTCATTACTGCTATTATTTATAATGATCTCAGTTTTTAAAACTGTTTTATTGCTCTTGATATACATAAGCCGTGATTCCATACAATGGGATGCTTTAATTTTATGCACATAAGTATTCTGATGTTCTGACATTCTGACAGAAATAGTGCTTGAAAGAAAAACAAGGCAGGTGCTAGAAAATAGTCTGCTGTGGGAACATTTTTTTAAAAGTTAGTTTGACTTTGTATTTTTTAAATTCTGTGGTTGCATGGAATAAAAAGCCCCACTTAGTTATATTTCTAGCTGGTGAGAAACAGGTATCTGAGACTATCTGATCAGTTTTGCATAAAATAGGCAAGTACAAAGATACAAGTGAAGAAAAAAGTGTACAGAACTTCTAAACTAATAACATTTTTTTCTGTTGGAGCTTTAATTTCATTCTGATACATCATTTGCACATATAAATATCTAAAGCTATTTAGGAGGAAATAATTGCAGTAATTGTAAACAAATAAAAAATTTGCACAGCTTAGATTTTACTTTGAAGTTTTTCTTTCAAGGTATGGATAGAAACATAGATAATACTTGTTTTTATTTAAAAAAAAGTTTTAATAGTTGATTCAGTATTGGAAGTGGTGAGTAACAGAACTCAGAGCCTTGCTTACTATGTTTCATTTCTACTTTCAAGTAAGACTACAGAAAAGTTTGTCCTTCAGAATCAGGGCTTCCATTGGTATGATACTGACTGTCCTGACCCCTTAACATGACCATAATTTGTGTATGAAACAAAACAGGCTCTGAGGATGTTAACTGAAAGCGACCAACAGTTTAAAATCACCATACTTGATTCTGTGGGCTATTACTGTGTGCAGACTTGTATTTAAAGGGTGCACTAGCCATTAAAAACACTAGCAAAGCTATATTTAATCACTGTTAACTTTATTGGAAAGCATATTAAATGGTTGGTCACTTATGGCTTTTATATTTAGTCCTTTTAAAAACTTTTAATTTTTTACAGAACTCTGCGTGACTCCAATTGCAAAAGGAGGATTTGAAAGAGAGAAATCTGGATCATCTTCACTGACCAAATTAAGGAGATTAAAGAATAATTTGTTTCATCGAAGTATGACTTTTGATATTTATATACATTTATATATATATATAAATATATACATTTATATATTTATATATATATATACATATATATATAAATATATACATTTATATATATATAAATGTCTTTTTTAAAAGTGTATTTTTGTTCCTTTAATGTCTGTGCAAGATGAATGTTTAAAGAAAAAAATTTTGACAGAAAATGTACCTCTCAATTTTTAGTGTATTGAAATGATTATAGAGTTATTAAAATTTAAATTTGAGAACCTGTCTCTCAGAAATAACAAATCTGTTCATTAAATGCTAAAGATCTTAAAATTTATGGCTGTTGATAAACCAGTGTTGAGTAATTACATAGCTAACTTAACATTGAACCTATTTCATGTGTTTGCCATTTACAGCTCCTATTATACAATACAAGTTACAATTATAGTAATATTTGAGGGCAAAAGATGTAAGTTTAAGTTAGACCAAAAGACCAAACAATATTAACTGCAATAATTGAAGGTACTCCTTAGGTACTTTGTTCCCATGGCAGGGACATGGCCAGGACACCATCATAGTCCTCTTTTTTCATTCTAATATGAACATAGAATCCAACAAAAATGCAGATCCCTGTATGCAGTTTTAGACCAAGATCTTAAACTTGTAACACTCCTTGGTCCAAGTACTTTGGAAATCTGCAGATCTGAGTGTGAAGATAAATGCTGGGCAGTAAACCTGTCCCAAAGGCTGCTGTGTAAAGGTGTCCTTTCTCCACATTCTTGATCAAAGGACTTTTATGGACCAAGCCTTCAGTGCTGCTCCAGTCCACACTAGGGGAATAAATCTTCAGTGGGTGTAATACATCTCAGGAGCTGTAGCTGCCTAAAAGTTCTTCACTCAATCTAGTCACTCCCTGAAGAGAGAGGGAAAGGTAGGTAGTTCCTACCTGGCACATCTCGATACTTAGAAATCTGCTAGGAGGTTAACAAGGAGTCCTCTGAGTTTTCTAAACATACTTAGTGGGATTTTTTTAATAAATAATAGGAAATGAATTTACAATGTTTAGAACATAAAACTAGAAATGCAAAAATAGAAACAGGGAAGTACACAGCTGTGGTTTGACTTAGCACCAATTTCTCAGAAGCTTGCCTCATGGGTATCCCTTAGGTATATTTCTAAAAAAAACTACATAGGTCATATACAAAAAATTCTGGCTTTTGTCAGTGTCTTAAGTGAAGCTGAAGAAAAATTTTCATCACACAGGGTTTTTGATGGCAAGTAATCTAGATGGCATGCTTAGAACAGTTTTGTGAATCAGTTATAATTGAACTGACATTTTTTTAAACAACAGATCATAACGTAGTAACAAGTCACTGCTTCCTTTTCTTGTGTGTTCTTTTTCAGATAAAGGAGTAGTGGAAATCGTTGCTAACTCTGATCCTTACTTGGAGGACCTTTTTACGGATTATTATGAAAAAGCTGCAAGCATGACTGATCTCTCTACAAGCTATCTCAGAGACGGCTCTCATATCCGAATTAATTTACTTAATAACAACATCCCCAAAGGCCCCTGTGTCCTTTGTGGAATGGGAAGTTCTAAAAGGGAGACAGTCTATGGATGCCTGGAGTGTTCTTTTAATGGACAGAAGTATGTACGGCTGCATGCTGTGCCCTGTTTTGACCTCTGGCATAAGAGAATGAAGTAACTGATCTGGGTAAGTGCCTGTTGTCACAGACATAGGCATAACTGTGCCACAAACTTTTCAGAGTTGGTAAATATGTCTCCAATTGTGAAATGCAAAACAGTGAAAGTGCAAAACATTTTATTACACTTTTATCTTCAAATTCTTTGCTTCGCCGTCAGTGACCTCTACTTTAAAATGCACTTGAATTCCCTGACGTTGTTTTCCTAGAACCTTCTCATTACCATGATAATGAAAAACATACTCTTAAATAAATAGTAATTTCATAATGTCTAAATAAATGCTAGAACTGGAAGTTGTTTACACAAACTTGTTGTTAAACCCCCCATATGTTGCCTTTCTCTACACTGGCATATGATGGTTAAATGAGAATATTTGTTAATAATTTAGTGTTCTCATGAATGTTTAATTGAAGTATCAGATTAAAAAACATGCTAAAGCTTAGCTCAGTCTAATGTTTCAGTTACAAAAGGGAACCATTGGAACTATGGATGGGAGTTTCATATTAGGGTGCTGTTGCCATATATCAAGTTTGTTTCGATTATTAAAAAGTACCAGCCAGTCCACCAGCTGCAGTTGGATTTTATGTCACAGCTGCTCTTGACTTTATGTGCTCAGAAGAAAACCTGCTTAGCAGAAAATGTTTTGGAAGCTTATGAAAACAATGGAACTGCTTATTCCAACAAGACTTCAGGGGTGAAGGCCTTTAACAGGTGCATCCCAGCCTCAGGAAATTGAGTCTGTTGAGGACTGCAGAACCATGTCCAAGGCTGGGACTGGGCTGTGGGGCAGGGTGCTGTTAAACCTCTCACTACACTGTTTTACACTGGCAGAGCAAAAAGGCTTTTTATACCTTTTAAAATTATTTCAAGGATAACCCAGATATGGAAGCTTTTTTCACTTGTGCTGCCACCTTCACTGTGTACATGATTATTACATGTTGAAATGAATACAGCCATTGCTTTTCACGTGAGAAGAGTGAAGTATGTTACACAACTATTAGGATGTGTCCTGCACAAGCAGAATAGCTAACAGATATAAGTACTGTCTATTAACTATTGCTACTTCTTTGCATTTTTCCACTGAGGAAAAACAGAATGATGCCCAAGTAATTAATTACTTATGTTTATATATAGTATCTCCCATCATCTTCAACCTCATTCAATTAAATTATGATAGTGTAGATTTTTAACTTGATGCTGCTGAATAAACTGGCTAACTTGATAATTTTACTAAGTCAAGTTTAAAAACTCATTAAAATACTGCTTTCTCTACAACACCAGATTCTTCATGTTAATATTACATGAAAGAGGTTATTTTAAGTTGTTTAAAAAACATTTTTGTTTTTATCTTATCCTATAGATAGAGTTCACCTATTTTAAAGCCTTTTATAGTTAATTGCAAATGGCCTTTCTTCAATAAGCTAGGCTAGGGGCCTGCAGGGGTCTAAGAGTTGTATTCCTGGGATTCTGTTTTCCCTTTCTATTTTACAGGGGATTGAGAGGTGTTCATCAATTACATTCTAGCTATGTCAAAGGTTACTGTAACTTTTGTGTGCTCAATAGAACAGAAATAATTTTCATCAGTATTTCACCAAATGAAAGACTACTAAGCAATACTGTAGTTTGGAACATGCTGTAGGAACCACAAATATTAGACCATGGTGTACTTCAATTTTATTTCTTTCTTTTTAAACATCTGACACATTTTATTATGAATGTTAAAAATAAGATTTTTACAGTCACCTTAAGAGATACAAAAAGATTCCTATAAAAAAATACAAAAATTCTGTGACAGAGTATTATTATTTAGAATTCAGTGTCCAGAAGATAGCCAAAGATTTTTTTGAAGTACTTAGAGTTCATCATGCTGGTAGACATTGTACTCCTTTGCTGATATGAAACCATCTCCATCATGGTCATTCTTCTTAAATATATCAGCTAAGATTTCATTATGGGCAGAGGGATGACGTTTTTTGCCATCTCTTGCAAATTCTTCTTTCAAATACTGGCTTATCTAGAAGAAAAGAAAAAAGTCCAATCATTGTGACTTTTATGCCAGCACTCAATCTAGCTATCTTCAAGGATACTGGGGGTATACAAGTAATGTATTGTGATTCCAGTGCAGACACATCCACAGTTTGTCTACAGGAACTGTGAGACTTACTAATGGATTAAAGCAAATCTCAGCAAACTACAGCAGAGTGTAGTTTGTGTAAGCACACAGAAACCTTACATGATCAGCTGTAGCAGAGGCAGCTCATGTAAGGATAAAACTGATGCAGCCACACCTATAGTTTTACACATTATTTGTTTCAAATTATTTGCATCATGTTACCTCAAGTTCAGAGAGTTTCTTGTCACCGTCTTTGTCTATTTGATTAAATGCTTCAACACTACGAGGTCCCTTATTTACTGCATAAAGTTCAATCTCAAAGATCAGTGTTGCATTGGGTGGAATCTTGCCCTGTGCTATGAGTAAAAGAAAAAAATAGTGTTTAAGGAATCAGACACTATGGGTAGAGATCACATGTATGATAAATTCACATTTTAACATTTTTTTTGTTAAAAAGGCTGTGTTAATATTCAGATTAAACTCTGAATTTAAATGTTCATCCAGACAGGAAGATTGTTTGATTGCGTTAGATAAATGATTTCGGAAGAAGCGTGCTAATCATGTACTTGCCTGAAACAAAACTATATCACATTCAGGTACTTCAGAAATTTAGGTGAATGGTTGTTATGAAAAACAAGTACTTCTAAAGTTCTCACTCTTTCACATCCTGTCATATGACTAGTTTAGAGACTGGTTTTAAGACGTAGGTCTTTATTAAACAGCTGAAATCTGATTTAAAACATGACAGTAGTAGATCAATGTTCCTATGCATTTTCTGTCTGAAGAAACAAGCAGACAATATCATGTTTTACCTACTTTGTATGAATTATACCTATGGTAAAAGGTATTTTACATATGCTGTAAAATAGTGTTTAAAATGTACATCTCAAGAAGCAGCAACAGAATGTAAGTCATCTGACTTGCAAAGAAACCCCACAGAAACTTCAAACTACTGGAATACTTTGTCTGGCCTCTGAATTAAGAAAACAACTGTTAGAAGTCTTTGTTCCTGGACCAAAGCATTTTCTGCCACCTGATGTAAAACCAGCACTGCCTACAAAGACAGGTCCATGTGTCATGCATCTGGCAAAAAAAGGGAACTGAAAAGAGACAGCAACAAACCAATGCAGTCTAAAAAGAGTGCTAAAAGAGCACAAAGAAATCATGCAGTGTAAAATTAAAATGTAAACATGCAAGCTGCCAAAGCCAGTGAGCATGACATTGTAACCTCAGAATTTTGAGCTTGAGTCCTTCCTTCATAAACTGAAGAAAAGCTGAAGAATCTACACTGTTTGTAAACAGAAGAGACACAAAACTATTACCACTCATATAAAATAGCCATAGTAAAAATAACGTTTCAGAGTTCAAAACATTTTAACCTTCCACACTTTAGAAAAGTAGAAGTTTTAAATACATCTGAATATAAATCATGATTTAAATACCACTTACAAAAGAAAGATAAAATACTAGAATTCAGTGCCGGTAGTTTACAAATATACATACCAACAAAGGAAAGACATGTAAAGATTTAGAAAGCCACATGCATCTTTTCTAATTCAAGATTAGGCAGGCATCTTCCCCAGCATGCAGGAATACGCTGAGACAGAGGACAGGTGTGCTGTAGGAAAATACTACTTCCTTCAAGTGCTACCTGGAACAAACAGTCAACACTAGTATTAAATAATATTTTTATCTGTATCAGTGTTTTTCCTTTCTGTATGAAATTGTATTAAAGACAAAACTAATGCATTGAATTCATAATATCAGTATATCAGTACCAAAGTATTATTACAGAGCAAGAGCTACCTTTTCATATAAACTACTACACCCACATCAGAGCTGAATTTATCTACATTTCAGTACTGAAACACTGCATAAAACTTGTACTGGAACTTTTTAAAGTAATCTGCACACTGAATTATCTTATATTCAAATCAGATTTCATGCATTACACTACTGCAATTACTGTGTAATGTGATAATGAGAGCCATTAACTATTCAGACAGAATGTAAGCACTATTTTAAGCAAATTATTTCTACTTAGATTAATTGCACTGCATTATATTCCATTTTATTCAGAAGATGCAGATTGTATTAAAAGGCTAGACAGGTAGCAATCAAATAATAATAACCAAATGTGACTGGAATTTAATAGATTAATGCAGTAATGCTGATACGGCTCATGGAGATCTTCCTCTCGCTGCCAATGTTTCACACTATGGCAATGCCTGGGAAAACGCATTTGGGGGGTGTGTACTGAGTTCCAGTGGGAACTGCAAGGGGTATGGTCAGGACTACTTTAACTGTGTAGCAATGAACAAGACTGGGGGCTGCACAGCTGCACTGCCTCCAAATGGGAGCACAAATTCTTACACTTACAATACCGTATGTTTAAAAGGGTAAAAAACAAAATTTAGCGTAAAAACTTCTTTTTTACCGTATCCTTGCTGTCCGTATGCTAATGATGGAGGAATTGTCACTTTCCGTTTTTCTCCAGGACACATATTCATCATAGCAATATCTAAGCCTTTTATGACTTGCCCAACACCCAGAACAAACCATTTTGGATGACCTTCATTTTGCGTCCGACTATAAAAAAACCACAATGGTGTATGAGTAACATTAATATGTTTTTTTACATAAATATAACTTTTAGTTGCAGTCAGTAAGAACATCGATTATTAGCGCACAAGAATGTTTAGAGTGCAAGAATACAAAGTATAAACACTTTCTCTGCTACATTTATAATTTAAGGACAAATCTTGATATACATAAGGGGAAACCTCCTTTTTAAACTAAAAAAAACCCCAAACCCCTTGTTTTTGAACTTCTTACAAAAACATCCGATCCTCTTGATCATGTACACTGCGTGCCAGAAACAAGGTGCCACTGCAGGAAGTCTCCAAGAAGAGGAATTTGGGAGCATTAGAAAGTGAAAATGTCTTCAGCAGTTCACAACACTGTAGGATGGGATGGGACTGAGAGTGCAGGTGTGTGTTGGGGGAACCTGGCAATGTCGGCTACAGTAGTGTGTGCTCACCTACTACTCGGGCCAGGTCAATTAGCCAGTGCTTGAGGCAGCTTCTGGTCCTACGAGGCATCCCCAGTAAGGGCACTACACTGAACAGCAGCTGCCAAAACATCCAGAAAGCAATGCTCTATGTACCAGTCAGTCACTTGAGCAGGCAAAGAAATGCAAGTGAAATGGTGCTGTTAAATGTAGAATTATCTTATACTGATTTTTCTCCTAAATTATACAAGTGGGGAAATGGATCAAGATTTTGTAATGAGCTAAGCTATTGTCTGAGGATAGATGGATGGGGCAAAGTGAAAAAGCAAAACACTAAATGATAGCTTTGCAGTAAAATGGACGGCACAACGAACCAAGAAGGGAAACAGAACAGGGACGAGGCAAAAAGGCTGCAAACCACTAGTGTAATAATGTGGCTGCACTGCACAGTGCCAACTATGTGGAAGTGCATGCTATAGTCAAATTTCTGCTTAAAATTGTCAGTGTGCATTCCTACGAGGAGCTCCTCCTTCCAACCCCAGTTTTTCTGCTCGTATTACGACACAGAACATGGCAAGTATGGCCAACATGTTTTTGGTTTTTCTTCCACCCTGCCAAAGGGGGTCTCCTTGTGAGGTGTGGGCTACAGGCTCCAAAGTTTCTCCCTGTCGGGCTCCTTCACTGGCGACGGCCGCCAGTCTCGAGCAAGGCCTCTTTGATTTCCATCTCTGCCTCTGCGCTCCCTCTTGACCCTAGGGAAACTCTGCATCCTTCAACATTCGGCTACGGAAAAGGAAAGGTTGAGACGGGGAGAAATTGCTATTGCTGATGTGGTCGGTGCGGGCCCCGAGCTGTACCCACGCCCCCGAGTCCCGCTGATCCGGCTCCGGATGAGTGCAGCGGCTGTGCCACGCACCCCGCCCGTCCTCCGGACCCGGTGACACGGGGGCTCACCTGCAGTAAAACTTGGATCCGTCGCTGGCCAGGAATCCGTCATAGTGCGCGTTCAGCAGGTCGCCCTTCTTGCTCTTCGGGCTGCAGGACTCGGGGAGGTGCAGCACCTCTATCTGAACCTCCTCCGGCGCCGCCGTGCCGCCCTCGGCCCGCGCCGGGGCCGCCAGCAGCGCCAGCAGCAGCAGGAGCAGGGACAGCCCTCGGCCCATGTCGCTCGCAGGCGGCCGCCGCCGTGGCACTGTCCCCGCCGCGCCGCGGGGCGGGGGCCGAGCCAGCGCCGCCCTCCGCCTCAGTTGCGCCGGACGTGGGGACGAGCCCGGCCCAGGCAGCGGCCGCGGGGCGGGCGATTCTTCGGGCCGCCCTCTCCGCTCAGGAAGGGGAAGGGACGTCGGAAGCAGCCGCGGGGTGGCGGGGCCGGGAGCGCGGCCGGGCGCGCATGGGGGATGCAGAGCGCCCCGCGGGGCGGGCGGCGCCGCCGGAGCCGCCGCGGCCGCCGCGCCTGAGCTGAGCGGCTCCGCCTCCGCGCGGGGGAGACGGCGGTGGGGCCGGGAGGGGAGCGCCATCCCCGCGGCGGCCGCGGCCGCCCGTTCCCCGCGGCGGAGCTGGAGGATGCGGCCCGGCGCCGGGCTCTGAGCGATGGAGGGGGTCCTGTACAAGTGGACCAACTATCTAGCGGGTAGGCGGGGGGTGGCCGGGCCCGGAGGGCGGCGGTTGGGGCTCGGCTCGGCCTCGGCCGTGATGCGACGCTGCTGCAGCTGCCTCGGGGGGTCCCGGCGTCCCGCCGGCGGCCGGAGCTGTCCGTAACGCGTTGGCTGAGACATTTGTGCTCGGAGCCAGGCCCCGGCGAGCGGCCAAGCGTCGCCACGCAGGCGGCCCTGGGGCGGCGGTGGCCTGGAGCCGGCTCCGGGGCCGGGCCGGGGGCCGCGCCTGGCCGAGCAGCGCCGGCGCTCCCCACTGTCGCCGGGTGCGAGCGGCGGCCGGAGCCGGGGGAACCACTGCCCCCGGCAGCCGCACGGGTGAGCTGAACCCGGCCCCGGCCTTCTGCCGAGCCCCTCTCGGTACCTGGATTGTGCCTTGCCGAGTTAAGTCAGAGACCCTCAGCAGGACAGGGAACTCCTCTATCCCAACCTGGAAAACACATGATGAACTGAAGTTTCATTAAATGTATTTTTGGAAGTGTTGCAGACAAAAAGTGCACCAAATGCCAGCATTTGCCTGATTTTATTTAGCTGTAGTAGAGACACCATCTCCCTCTGGAGCAGGCAGCGGGCAGGCAGTGGTGTCAAGGTGAAACATTTCTTCTCTGACACGGTGATAGGACTAATTGTCTGTCAGCGTTGGATCACATATCGTGCTTAATCGCGCCTCTTGTTACGCTGCTTTGGCCCTGTCTTCTTTGCCCTCTGGTTCTTCAGCACTTCATATGTGTAATTCTGCTTCAGCATCGACAGGTTGTGAGTGTGTAGTGGTGTGAAACTCGGTTCTGAGGAATTATAAAATGTGGGCTAGGTTGTGAGGATTGTACGGATGTGCTGTGAAATGAAGTGTACAGAGCATAATCTTGCATTTTTCAGAGCAATTATGTGTCCACACTTACGGGTCTTCTGGTAAAAGGGAGCAGTTGTACTGTAATTAAATAGATATTTGATGTCTTTGTCACTTCTTCACAATAACTATAGAGGAAACACATAGAGGATAAGTTGTGCTTATGAGAGAGAGAATGAGCACAAGGTTGTTTTCAAAACAATGAAAATTGTCACTTTCACTTATGTGACTGAAAATGTTGCTGTAGCAAAAGATAAATGGATAAAGGCAATGAACTCTTGTGCTGTTTGCTCCTCTTGTAAGTCTGTTATCGAATAAGCAAATACTCAACAGTAGCTGTGAATGCCATACACAAAATAGACTGCTGGCATGCAGCTAACATCTGCTGAAAGCCAGAAGTCCTCTAAACCAGCAAACTTCAGAACACTTCCTTAGGCTTGTGTTGGCCAACAGAGAGCATCTGCTTCTGCGTTTCAAAATTAGTGTGTCAGGGATTACCTACAATCTCCAGAATGTAGGAGGGCAGCATTTTTTTAAAAAAGTAATCTAATCATATTAGTGAAATGTTTAAATTTTATTACCATCTGCCTTGTTACTCTACTATCTGTATAGTATCTGTTTTCGTGGCTGAAAATAGGCTGTAGTACTTTTCATTAATGCTAGACACCAAGCAAAGGAGCTTGTTGTTGTTGCTGAAGTGTTGCAGAAAACATTTAGTTTCTTCCTTTATTAAAAGCAAACCAGAAATACAGATGCTTTTTTTCCTCCTCAAATAGGAATTTGTGAAGTACAAATTTGTTAACTGTTTTCTCAAATACAGGATACCGCTCAGCTTCAAATTACAAGAGGTGGTTTTTTTCATTGGCTTGCTTCTGTGAGGCACTTGGCCTTTTAAATCCTTTGCTTCTGTTTTTTTCCAATACTAGAATAATGTGATGATGGAATAGTCATTCGTGTAGGTTCCCTTTTTAGCAGAATAAGACTGTTTTGTCCAGCATTGATAGGAGATAAGGACAGTTACAGAGTCCACATCTTGCAACAGAATGTAGCAGAAAAAAAGATCCATGCACTGAATTGCATTTTACAGGACAGAGTCTTCTGAATTGCGTATTCTTTGAGTATTAGTGTTGATGTACACACACATTTGAAATATTTCCTGTGTGAGTTCTTATCCTTTAGAGTTTGTAGTTTTTAACATTCTGCTTTTAAATTTGAGTGTGGATGTGCTTTTTAGTTACCACTCTGCGTTGTAAAAGACATGTATGCTTACTGTTACAGCTAGTAAACAACAAAAAAGAAACAATACATGTTATTATTTCTTTATCATGAAATGGTCATGTGATTTAATGCAGCCTGGTCTTACTCTTCTTGAATTAGTGTTGCAACTTGTAATGATGCTGGTGCAGGAGGGTGTCCACAGAAGGGCAGTGGAGCTGGTGAAGGGTCTAGAGTGTGAGTCATACCAGGACCAGCTGTGCCAGCTGAGGGGGCTCACCCTGGAGAAAGGGAAGCTCAGGGGTGACCTTATCACTCTGCAACTCTCTGACAGGAGGTTGGAGCCAGGTCAGGCTCAGCCTCTTCTTACAGATAACAAGTGACAGAATGAGAGGAAACTGCTTCAGGCTGCACCATGGGAGGTTCAGGTTGGGCAACAGGAGGAAATTCTTCATGGAAAGGGTTGCATTGGAACAGGCTGCCCAGGGAGGTGGTAATGACTGTACCTGGAGGTGTCCAGGAAACAACTGGATGTGGTCCTTAGTGCTCTGGACTAGTTGACAAGGTGGTGATTGGTTAAAGGTTGGACTAGTTGATCTTGGAGATCTTTTCCAACCTTTAATGATTCTATAATGCTATGAATAGTATGAAGTCTGTAGCTGATTTCTGAGTCTGGTGCCTGATTCAGCCTTCCATGTTAAAATACAGTGCTGGTGGATGTCCTCACCTTGCTCTGTTGGCATGGCAGCTGGGCAGCACCCTGGGCCACACTGTTATATCTCCAGATACCTAGAGGTCACACCATGTTTGCCATTCCAAACCCTAAACCAAGCAGGAAGTTGAAGTTTGGTGTCAAGTTGTAAAATAGAGGGATAATCTGCTCCTCTTGTACAGCTGACCCAGAGTATAATGGGCCAGTGTAATTTTTATGCTCTACTGGAATATTTCAGTGCAATGTTATCTGTAGAAACAGAGACAGTGTTAATATGTAAGTGTGAAATACAAAGTTTTCACTGAAATACAGTAGGTAAAGGAGAACATAGCATAGCAGTTGGTGGCATCAGTCATTTATTTGTATCTTACAAATAAATTCCTACAATCTTAGAAAAATCTGCCAGAAAATATATTTGAATGAGAATGGTTTTTCAGAGGTATGTAATTTAACAACCTTCAAAACAGGATTTCATGGTGGCTAAATTAATTTTTTCTCTAGAATGGAATACAGTGAAAACAGAAGAAAAATGCTGATCTTGCACTCAAAAAGAATGGGAGTGGAATATCCATATAACAACAGTCTGGTTATAGAGTGGTTCTGGTCTTCAGGCTGCACAGATTGTTTACTTTTGGTGTGTTAAAAGAATAATTTAATGTTTGTCTCTTTTGTTAAATAGACAAAGATGAATTTGATTTGCAATTTAGGAATTAGACTAAACTTTCTCTTTCACATTTTTAATCTCTCTAGGTTGGCAGCCTCGGTGGTTTGTTTTAGACAACGGGATATTGTCATACTATGATTCCCAGGATGATGTTTGCAAAGGCAGCAAAGGAAGTATAAAGATGGCTGTGTGTGAAATAAAAGGTAATTAATAGATTGCTGCTTGAGAAAATTTTAGCTGCCATGGAAATAGAAAATAGAAATAGGAAATCATACATTTTTGCATCACATGTTTTTCCTTCTCTGTTTTTGTTTACCTGTAGTCCAGTGTGTTGGGTTCATAGTTAACAAATAATAATGAATGTGAATAGAGTTCTGTTTTGAGATTTAGAACACACCATTTGTTAATTTTTGTTTTTAATAGTTATGTGCACGTGGTTCATGCTCGAAGTTATGTCAGCTAGCTGTTTAGTTCTACTGCTTTTTCCTCTTATGACCAGAGATAGAGACTCAATCACGAAAGCCAGTTTTCCAGAAGAGCAGCAGCAATGATCCAAAAGTGGAGATTCTTATAAACCAGAAGTGTTTAGTCTTTTGGTTTCCTGAGTAATTTTTACTTTTGTCACTGTTAGCAGCTGTGCACATGCAGAGGTGATGGGTGTATTTGAGACAGTAAGTGAACTGTTTGTTCCGAAGTAAGAGTTTAGTGTATTCCTAACTGTAGGTCAGCCTCCTTGGCTAATAGCAAGGTATTTTCTAGCTTCCTGTTGCTGTTACCTATGGCTTTTTTCCAGATCCTCACAGGTGACTGAGCTTGTGATGTGGGTACTTCC
This sequence comes from Phylloscopus whistleri, assembly GCA_017589585.1. Lineage (NCBI taxonomy): Eukaryota > Metazoa > Chordata > Aves > Passeriformes > Phylloscopidae > Phylloscopus > Phylloscopus whistleri. Next base: position 3,582,190 of record JADMLD010001395.1, on the reverse strand, counting down.
ATAATAAAAAGTGGAACTTATTTTACATGGGCCACCAAGTATTTTTCATGGAGTAACTCCTTTTTGTTAGTATTTCTTTAGTGTAGGTGGAATCAGTAATGTAAAGAGGGGAGGATCACTTTTTTTTTTTTTTTTTTTTTTTTGCCATTGCAGTTGATTTTGCTTGTTACCTTGTTTTGGTGAAGGAAAGGAGGAGAAAGGTTGAGCAGTTTTGGGCTTTTCCTTACTTAGCAATGGTGCATTGTGATTTGCCATATTACTGTGGGATTATCATAAGCATTTTAAAACACTTGGAGCAGTATTTAAAAAATGATTGTTACTGAGTTGAGGTTATTATTATTTCAATTTTTTTTTTCTCTTCTATCACAAGTTCATGCAACAGACAACACAAGAATGGAACTAATCATCCCAGGGGAGCAGCATTTCTATATGAAAGCAGTTAATGCAGCTGAAAGGCAAAGATGGCTAGTAGCACTGGGGAGTGCAAAAGCCTGTTTAGCAGATACCAGAACAAAAAAAGAAAAAGGTATGTGTGTTACCTAGAGTAGATCACGTCTTCAGATAGTCATAATGCAAACATTGTGGTACAAAGTGAGTATTATTGTCTTTTAATATAAATTGTAATTATTTTGAGTCATCTCTATGGTAAATTCACCCTCAGTATTAGAGTTAGAAGTCACCTGCATTGACCTCTTGTATCTTAAGAAGCTGAAATATCAGCAAGGTGTTGTCACTAGAATAAACAAATTGTTTGTAGCTGCTGTGAAGACATTTCATTTCTGCTGTTACAGTAACTCTTTATAGTAGCTATTTTTTTTCCATAATATTTATTGGATGGCTTCATGTAACTTTCCAGCCACTCTGGTGGGTGACATAAGTTTTATCCAGTGATTATTTTCAACATTATATGGCAGCTAAGAAAGATTTCAACTTTATTTTTCCTGATAATGTGCCTATTTTATAATAGTAATTAAATTGGCATCAGTTATCCAAAAGTATTGTCTGCTTCAAGTATAATTCTTGATGCATTGCAGAATCCAGTTTTCCTCAAAATTAAGTGGAAGTTTAAGTGGATTTTAAAATTCATATTTAAATAAAAAGTGCTTAAAAATTACAATGTGTACGTGCATTATATGCAATAAATTGATATCTTCCATTTTTTTCCATAGAAATAAGTGAGGCCAATGAATCTCTTAAAACCAAAATGTCCGAACTTCGTCTCTACTGTGATCTTTTAATGCAGCAAGTTCATACAATACAAGAATTTGTTCACCATGATGAGACTCGCTCTCCTCCCAGCATTGAGGTGCACAATTCTACAACTTCTTTTCATTCCATCATATAATACACCCCAAGTTACTGTTGATGTCTTAAACCTTATTTATCTCCCAAATATTGGGAGACTTAACCTAATGTCAGTTTTTGAATGCTTGTGTGTGGATGTACTAATAGTGATTTTCTGTGTGTAAAGTACCTGGATGGTTTAACTGTAATTGTGCCAGGTGTTAGGAACTAGTTGTGTTTCTGGTGGGCCATTTGGTTGAAAGGCCAGAAGAGCTATCATATGAGCAATACAATATTTTGTCTTGTTTTGCATCTCTGTTCATGTAGTTGAAATCTTAGTTTGTCCTTTCTTACTTCCTTCTGTTGGACGGTATTCCATTTTTTTATCAATGAAAGCTAGTGTTCCAGGCCTTGGAAACATGCACTGTGGATATCTGTCTCTGAATGTACCCAAGTACAATAGTAAAATGTATTCCTGCTTTTAAGTGACGGACTGGAAATTATGAATGACTTCATTCTTTGCAATCTTGAGGCGCGTGTAAACAATGTTGTTGGTCCTTTAGTGCAAAGCCAGGGGCTGATGCTGAGTCACAACAGAGCAAGTTTTCAGTTTAGGGAGGTGAAATGGACCTGTAGCTCCTTGCTCTAGAGCAGTAGAACTGTTCACAGCTTCTGTTGCAATTCATTTCACTGAATGATCTTCTGATACCAGTTAGTCACTCTGAGACAAGCTTTGCAGTAAGGCATTGTTGACTGGCACCTTGAAGAAACTCAGATGTCAGAAAGAAATTGCAATGCTGTCACATTTGTTTTCTTAAATTTGCCTTATGGTAAGGTGTACATTCGATTAAAAAAATGGGAAATGTAAGTTTTTAGTAGTAATGAGGGAAATTAGTGTGTCTGGGAGAGGTGGTGGTAGAAAGTTGTATTTGCATATTTTAACTTTTTTTCTTGCTTATGCTTTCATTTATTTTCAGAACATGAATGAAGCCTCTTCCTTGCTTAGTGCCACATGTAATACATTTATCACAACACTTGAAGAATGTGTGAAGATTGCTAATGCCAAGTTTAAGCCAGAAATGTTCCAGCTGCCTCACCCTGATCCCTTGGTTTCTCCTGTGTCACCATCACCTATTCAAATGGTTTAGACATTTTGAAATATTATCTTTTCTAAGTGTCATACTGGTGGTTGGACTGGGGGGAGGACTGGCAGAGTGCTATGCTATCGTTATGTGCTATGATGGCAACAGTTGAAATCTTGACTGTGTTATAAATCAGTACTGGTCCCAAATATAAATCAGTTTTCCATTCTCAGTCTTTCTTTGCTAGCCTTTATATTATGATGATGATGATTAATTTATCATACATGTCAAGGCCCTGTCATGAGGTATCTCATAAATGAATGAAGTTTAACTTTTCCTCAGTTCAATTGTTTGGGTTTTTTAGAGTGCTAACTGTACACTGATCATAAAAATTACGTAACTTCACCTCCTGCTTAAGTGCTTTATGACTTGAAGCACTTCAGTAGGATAGCATATGTTTCAGTGTATGTAATTCAAGATGTTTGCATTAATATATCATTCCCTTATTTAACAAAAAGATATATAATGATAAAGATATTATTTCCATAACTATTGAGTATTGATTAATTCCCTTAGAAGGACAGTGTATGGACAATGAAATGGTTTCTCAGTTCTGTGTATGTATTCCAAAATTAGCTGTATTGTGCAATTTTGTTTGGGAATCTTTCTTTTCATATGGATCTTTCATCTCTTTATCTTCAAGCACTTTACTTACAAAGCTGATCATTTTGATTTAGAATAATGACTTTCTTTGATATACATAGAGATTTGATAGTGATAGCAGAGAAATCGCAAGGAATCAAGAGGCATCATTTGGCTTTATTGTGTAATGAGGAATTTAAACTTCCATTTGGTAAAGGAAAAATGTCTTGATATTCTGTATAGCATAGCAATTAGCAATGGCTCCTTGAGGAGCTTTGGTGCAAGAGGGAATGAATTCCATAGACAGGAGGTAGCATCTTTTTGTAGTAAACTAATTCCTGTGTGAATGTGAATCTAAAACTTTTCATATTGACGACAATCTATCTGTTTTCATACAGATAAATCATATTTTTAAATGAGAGTGGTTGCTTTTTATAAAAAGAAATATTGCTATCGCTCTTTGTAAAGACTGTAAATAAAGTAAAAAATAATGTAGATATCCATACCATTCTTCTGAGAAACTTTATCTGGCTTAACCATGACATTTTTGGTGTTGTTTGTTCTTTGGAATTTTTTTTCCCCTAGATGAAGCGTTCCATTAGCCACCCTGGTCCTTGCTATTCAGAAAGGTAATTTTCTGTTTCCTTAAGCTTTTTTCTTGTGTCTCAAAAGACCTAGCTGAACTTGCTAGCATTAAAATCAAAAGGTGAAAAGAGTTGATTGCTTGGGAAAAAAATTAAAAATCATAAATTGATCTAATTTTGAAAACAAAAGGTGCAGATTATCAGTTATTGGTGGCAGCAGCTATTTTTAGTATAGTAGCAGAATTTCGTCGTGCTAGAAGCTTTACGGCTTGTTTTGACAAATTCATGAAATTAGAAATGCTAATATTGTTTTTCAGTCAGAATTTCAGATTCTCAAATCATTTCTTTTATTATTGTAAAGCCAGTTTCAGGCTTTGCAACTGTGAAATTAAGATTGTTGACTGTGCTGTTTTTAGTCTGCTATAGTAGACTAATATAGTAAAAAGCATTGCTACTCACAATTTAATCTAAGCACCAAAGTTATTTCAAATTTAAGTTATATAAAATTTGTGTGGGTTATTACAGATTTTGCTTACTAATAGATATAATTTCCTTTGTAGGATTACTCACTCTGGAAAAGAACCGGGTTCATCTCTTCACCGATTTTCTCAGCGGCGCAGAAGAACATATTCAGATGCAGAATCTTACAGTGATACACTTTCTGAAGATTCTCAGAGTAAGTTTGAAAGGGAGGGAGTTTTCTTTGTATCTTTTGGTCCAATTCATTTCCCTGTTTAGAGCACCTGTTCTGGCACTGATATTGGCATGAGGAAAAACGTTTTATTTGTAAGCTTCCTATATTATATATCAGAGCACTTGTATAGTTTGTTACCTAGTTGACTTGTGCTGGCTTCCATCCGTATTAAAAATGATCTTGCAGCTGGAGTAGTTACATTAAAATCAGTGGGACTACTGGCAAGGTAAAATTAAGACATACCCAGAAAAGGGATGTTTCTCCTAATAGACTGTCACACAAATGATTATCTGGTAAGTGATGTGGAATATTGCTGTTTGCCACTTGCATATTGTCACAGAAGAAAATCTCTTTTTTTGACTTCTGTGAGTCGCTAGTTTTCACTCAGTGCATTGCGGAAAGATCATTTATTTCAGCCTTTTGTAGAGAACAGCACTGCTCTGAGGGCACACTTGCCAATAATAAAGATCATGATCAGAATTTAGTCCCTCCTGATTAGATGGGCTAACTTAGTAGCCAGTTCTTCTGTGGTTTTTCTCTCTGAATCTTGCTGGCATTTTGACTCCATTATAATTCCTCTCAAGCAGACTTTAACTTGACTAGTTCTTCTGATTGCTTATATATAGGAAATACTTTGCAAATACAGTAATTGATGGATGGGATGGTATTTTTGGGGATTGAAAATGAAATACTTAATTGATCTCTTTATAGGATCTGCTCATTGTTCTAGAAGTGCTGTCAATGGAGATCTGGTATCATCAACCATTCCTGAAGAAAGTAAATCAGTGTCAAAGGAAAGATCTGAACTGGAAGAGACTCTTTCATCCTTTTCCTCCTGAAGCAACTGAAAGTATTAAATTTTCTATAAATAATGCTATGCAAAAGCTGCTGTAATTATACTGTTATTATAGGAAGTAGTTATTTCCCTTTTTAGAAGGATTTCTCTGCACTTTATAGAATAACATAAATATTATCTTTGAAGTGTATTTTATCTTTATATGGTTTATTTGCAAGAGTATTTTCCTAATATTTCACAGTTTGAATGTGCATTTTTTGGAACAAATGATGGCTTTAACAGATAAGCATCCACATTTGTAAATGCAGCTCTTTTTAAAAAGTGTGGAGGTCTGACTGATACATTAGTAAACAAACATTATAAACTTCAGCAAAATGTTTTCATTTTTTTTGGAGAAAATGCAACTTGTGCCATGGGCCTCTCGGTCATTTGTACCAGGTCATCCACCTGGAGCTGTGATTAGCCCCACAATGGCTTTTTTTTTTTGCCAGTGTAAGGGCTGTGGGAATGGGCACAAATGGCTCTGCTCCAGCAGCTTGACGGTAATTGACATTGCCGCCTTTAAAAACACAAGGTTATATACATAATCCAGTCCTTATTTGTAGGCAATGAAAGTAGAAATATTTAGTGTATTTTTCTAAACAAATGTATAAAAATAACTTAATATGAAGTATTTGTACCAAACATGAGATATTTAATAGTTTTTATTTATTTATTCTTTTTTGCATCAAAAATTTCTACCTACTTTCACTACTAAAGGTCTAAAGATCTACTAAAAGCTTCAAAATGTGCATAAATTGTTTCTGGGGTGTGTAGAATCACAAATAATTAATACAGTGCTGTTAAGATTTACTCTGCTTACTTAAGATGTGTTTTCAGCAAAGTATGAGAAAAACAAGAGCTGAAATGTTAGACCGTTCTAAGCTGCTGTTGTAATGAATATTTGTATCTATACATGTTTTATTTATGACATATTTATACAGAGGGAGCTTCTGTTTTTGCATCTCCTTTATATCATTTGAGGATGGTATACACCAGAAGATGGATTCTGCTCTCACATCAGTGTAAATTTGCATTAACTGTAAGTGAGGTCAGAGTCTGACTCTCTTAATGAGTAATATAGTATAATAGTGCCTACTAGCACCTTGGTCAAGAAGGTTGTTAATGTTAGCATTGTAAACTTTTGGGGACTTTTTGGGTGTTTGTTTAGGGATGAACTTGGTCTATAAAGTCTTAGTTGTAGAGCACTTTAAGCAAGCCATTTACTGTCCTTGATTTACACAATTGCTAAATAAATGTACAGGGTTTTTTGTACTCAAGCACATACCAAAATCTGTTTTTATAATCAGATCTTTAATTTGGTTTAACTAGTCTTCCTTTTGTGTATATAAATAATTTGAAGCAGGCTGGAAAGAACAGATGGGAATGGGAGCTTTCCTTATAAATTTTTGGAATGTTGATTTATCTAAATCAAAATAAGTCCAAATGTTGAGGAAAAACATAAGAGCTGTTGGCCTTATATAAAATGCTAGTTTATAAACCATTATGTCAGGTTCAAGTGGAATGGAATGGTTTGTAAAAGGAGTTTGTGGATACCAGCTCAGAGCTGTCATTTGTGTTCAGTTCTGTCAGTTTCCATGCAAAGTGGCATATGCGTATGAGCCACACACATGCTTGTACATTTTTTTCCTGAATGTTTGCTTTAATGTATTCTGTATGACACGACAATTGTAAAAATAAGTATTAAAGAAGATGTTCAGAGAAGTAAACTACATACTGCAGTGAGAGTGTTGTCTTGAATAATAGGCTGTCAGAGGTGCTTTTTGAAATTTCACTGAGGTTTCTGCCAGCCTCTGCAGTGTTAATTACATGTCACAATGACAGATACCTTTTTCTGCTTTCAACTACTATAAAGAGAAGAGGTTGAACTCCATGTTGTGTAAAAACAAAGTGAGACCGATCAGTGAATGTAGTAGTAAGTAATAATTTTAAATACTACAAGACAAAAGTTGTTGTGATTAGATCCAAGCACAAAATTTACCTATAATTGCTTCAGTGCTGTTTTGGGTTTTTCTAGGTCCGCAAAGCCATCATTTCAGCTTTATGTATATATGTGTGATATGTTTCTATTAAATCAGCCTTTTTATAGATACCTGTGCCAAAAATCCTAAAATGTATGTCAGTGAAATTAGTGAAGATGATATGCTGTCATACTTTTGGTGACTGGTAAATTCTCTGGCTGAATCACAATGATCCATGCATGTAAGACTAAAAAATACCTGGTTGCTCTTACATATTTAATTTCCAAATTTATTGGAGAGCTTATCAGGCATGCCTGATTGTACCATTCTTTCTAGTGGAGAATGAGAGCTGAACCTCAACAGAATAGGGAGTTAGTACTTCTAGTTTTGATCTCACATGCTTCTGAAGAGATCAATCTGAGACCAGTTCAAATTTCTAAATAGTATTCATGACCTAAAGAATGTATTTACATAGTATTCATACTTAAAGAATGGGACATATATTTAGGTGAAAAGCAGTAACTTCAGTTATATGTCTGAAGTTTCTAACATGAGATAATTAGAATACTTAGAAATTACCAGCTTCCATTATAAAGAATTAATGGTAAGGCACTTGATGATTTGGAGAGCTGTGAAAACTGAGATTACAAGGCTCAGGGGCTTTAAAGTACTGTAAATTAATGCTTGTATGTCTTTCAACTTAGTAATTCAGCCTCACTTTTTAAACTTTTTTTTTTTCCTCAGAGAAAGCAATCTTTGGGATAGGAATACTTCAGTGGTTGCTTCTGCAAAAAAATTTATTCCTTTCTTAAAAATTGAAATCACACCTATTTGTTTTTGTTAAGGTTATTATCACAAATTATAAACTTGAGTTTTGTTCCACCCTATCACTTTAAGTATTCTAGTTTAGCTGTTTTTTTTCTGTTGCTGTAAATCAGAAACTTTTAAAAGGGGTGTGATACCTGAATAAAGGAAATGTCTATATCTGAAAACCAGCTAAAATGCAATAAAACGAATCTCTCAGTGTAATTATGGCTCTCCACCATCACAGCTGTTTTTTCTCAGGCTGCCACATGTAAAATGTTAGTAGAAAATACATAGCTCTGTAGTAGGATTTATACAGCAGCTCCCAGAGCTTTGTTAAATTTTCTCCTTATGCATCAGCACTCAGGAAACATGAATACCAAATGCTTTCGTACACTATATGAGTGATGGGATATTTTTCTAAACTTGCTCCTATAGCATAGTAGATCTGATCTTTGAAGAGAGCAAATGTCCGCTTATATAGTTAGAAATCCCAATATTTGGGATAATAAGTAAATAATTTAAAATGTTTATTTCTTTTCATCCAGAGATTGCCTAATCTATTGTCTTGAAAAATGTTATTCTTAGGGATGTGTTCTGTGAAACGGAATATCGAAGCTTTAGGTTGTGACTTCAGCAATGTCACTCTAGGTTAGCATTTGCTTATCAGTCTTGTGGAAAAACACTGGCTCAGCTGGTTGGCCTGCGACATTATCTATTCAAGCTGTGTTTCAGCAAAGCCCCTAAGTATTTTAAATCCTATTTTTAGACATGTGAGTGACTCATCTGCCGAAAGTACTTGCTTAAGTGCTGTGCAGAGTTGGGCCAGAGAGGTACTGACAGGATGAACTTGCTTACACCATCACACCAGTTTGCTTCCTCTTCATCGACTGAGTGTTCTGAGACTCTGCAGAGGCCATGTAAGATGGAGTTTCCAGTAGCCTTTGTGTAGAAGAGGCCATGGTTAAATCTGCAGATGCTGTCTATCACTCTTTCTGCTGAGATGATTAAGTATCTAGTGTGTTTTTAGTGTTTTATTGTGTGCCTGTGTACACAAGTGACTTGTTAGCTAAACAAGATTGTATCTATGCATTTTGGTGTCTTGTATTGAGTTTGTTGGTTGGGGTGTTTTTAAACATCTAAAGAAATGAGAATTAGAAGCTTTCTTGAATTTTTCTTTTTTCCTCTTTAAATGGTTTAAAGATTAAAATATACAGCCTTTTTTACTTAATTTTCATTCTTTTTTACTTTTCTCCCTAAGAAGTACCATGCACTCTTAAATATTTATAATAATAAATATAATAACTCTTTCATATTTATAATTCCTGTTTCCATCACTTGTAAAAGTTTGGATTTTGTCCTGACCCAGAGCTTAGCTCTTCTGAAATCCTTGTTTTTACTTTAGTCCTTGTTTTGTCCATACTTCTTAGCTTTCCTGCACAATTGGTAGATAGTGGTTGATAATATATAGGTTATAGGGAATTATAAAAAAAGGTTCTACAGTGAGTCTTTTTGGAATAGGTTTTTAAACATTCTGTCTGCTTTATTACTTCTGATGAACTTGAGTCTTTTGGCTTTTTTAGTATTAATGGCAATCTGAGAGTCACAGTGATGCATCATGTTTTCATGTTTGCTACCTAATGCTCTTGCTCCACTTCAGACAATTTTACAGCTCCCGAAGTGTTGCATTTCTGTGAACGTGTTTGCTCTCAAGCTTTCTCTACAGAGTGAAAACCTTTGACCTTGATACTCTTTTCCCCATAGATAACATATCCCAACCCCTCCCACAATCCCCCAAATGTGAAGACAGACTTTGCTCTGACAGTATGTCAGCTGACTTGTGGGATGAAGAATTGATTAATCACCCACGGGAGATGACAACTTGTTGGTCCAGGCAATTAATGTCAGCTAGTCTGTACTAGTTGCAACTGCCAAAAAACCAAGACATTGTAGACGAAAGCCTGGAAATAACAGAAGGATAAGCACAATGTTTAGGTATATATGCTAGACTTTATCCTTTTTCAATGAAGTACCTATGAAGAAAAATTTTTTGAAGTGATTTTTTCCAAGGCTGGCTGGTGGACAGGCTCTTTCTGATAGATGGCTGGGTTGTCAACATTTAACTACCTGGTTTACATTGGAGAACTGCATTTCTACCTCATCTTTTGTTTCGGCAACTTTTTCTGTAGTGTAGTACAGGAACTGTAAAAACAGCATAATAAATAAAGAAGGAGTCACAGATGTTATGGTGCAGAAAGCATGCTTTATTTCAAATGAACAATTCTATCTCAAGGAGGTTCAACAGCTACCAAGCTCTATTACTACATTAGGAGAACTAAAGCAAGTTGAAGTGCAGGCTGGTACTTGATATTGTAGCAACAGTTTGTTATCAAACTGTGGTTCATTGCTTAGTTGCCCGGAAGTGACTACTGGGTGTCTAATACTACTACACAAACTCAATCACTGCACCCTAAGAACCTCCGAGATGGGGTACTGCTGCTGCACTTGAATACCTAAATAGCTTTGTTGATTAAGGGGATGGCCAGGTGATGTTACTTTTTAAAAGCTATTCAGGCAGTCAATATGTCAGAAACAGTACACAGTGGGTGAACAAAGTGCTGGCCGCTTGCACTTTGTCCAAAAATTGTCAGTCAGGTATGAAAATTATGACGTAATCAGATCCAATGTAAAACATTAAAGCAATGCTTACAGGAGGGTAATTGCAAACATCACCAATGCCTTACATTTCTGATTCAACTTAAATGTGCACGTATGAAACACTGTGCACAGTATCATGTCTTCTTAGGTGTAGGTAATCTTCAACAGGGAGCCTCTCTACCTGTTGAGGCATTCTTAGACTTCAACAATGAGTTGAGGCGCAAAATTAGTTAAATGTTGAGCAGGGTAGTCGTTTGCTAGGAAACTTTCCCCTGCCAACTGTTAGTTCCAAAAGTTACGTTTCAAAATGTCATAAAATAAATGGTACAAAACTTCATAACCGTTAACTTCGGCTATATACAGTATGTACATGTCAGTGAAAAAAGTGTTTTAAATTCTTAAGTCAGTAATAAGTCATAATGTATAGATCTGGTCTTTGTCTCGTTCAGGTAGGTAAAAAAATATTTTTCTTTTATATTTACATATCAGATATTTCAGTCCATATATGAATCACTTGTAAAAATACAAGTGTAAATAATACAGATTAAGCTCTCTAAGGTGATCGGATATTTATATTCACAGTGGCAGAATCAGTACCAAATTCATTCCCTAAATTCAGAGTATAAAGTCCACCGTCATTCTTCTGGATATCCATGATGATCAGGGTGGTTAGATCTTCACTGGTTTCTATGTGGAATCTGCCTTGCTGGTCCTGACTGGTAATTTTTCTCCCTCTGCAGTACCATGTTATTTCAGGAGCAGGTTCACCCGAAAAGGCACAGGATAATGTGAGAACTTTTCCTTCCTCAATGCTGATATCAGATGGGAGAGCTTCAATTTTGGGTGGTACTCCTTTATAAAATAGGAAAAGAAATACCACATTAGTCTGTTTTCACTAAGCCATGCAGCAGCTTTACCCTGAGGACTACTTCAGGATAGCTGAAGCACTAACTCTACCAATAATTGTAATGCTCACCTCTCAGACCTGATTTAAGCATTTTACTAGTTGAACTCTCCAGTTGAGCCATGCTAGATTTCCCCATAATACTGCTGGAGCTCATCTCTATAAAGGATTCTTTCATGGAGGACATGCTTTTGGCAGACATGCTTTCAAATTTCATTTCAGTCATGCTGCTACTGCTGAAACTGCTGAATGAAGCCTCTTGTTTAGAAGAAGCCATTTGAAAGGACTGAGAAGAAAAACTTTCGTGCATGCTTGCGTCGCCACTGGTCTTCAATACTACCTCTTTTGGAGGTTCTTCAACTAGAGCTGAGGAGCATTGCAAACATAGAAGGAAAAAGCAACAACATCACATTAACGAACAAAGTCATGCAGTTCTGTATGGTTAATTTTACAGAAATGAAGACAGCATACTTTGCTTTCAATGGAAAACTGCAGTGGAGTATACACTTGTTTACAATCATTTGATTCAAGACACCCAAATCACAAGCAGTAATTTATAAATTAAAAAAATAGGCAATGAAACTTACAGTATGTATGAGCTTCAAGGAAATACATACATACTTAAGAAAAAACAGGTCATCACACAGTGTTTCATATTAGAACCATTACTAGAATTAGACACTCAGAATGTGTGTGTTCAGTTCATATTTGTAGAAGCTGTGAAACATTTTCAAGTTTTTAAAAACAGAATAGTAAAATCTGTATTTCACTGCATTGTTCTGTAGCTATAAAAGGCAACAGGAAAGCTCAATCACTGCAGCTTTGCTTTAAATCCAAACACAGTCATGCAAGCAAATCACAGGCACACCTTGATACTAGGAACTGGGATATGGTATAGCCAATAAAATAGTAAACCCAGTTCAATTAAGTTGCCATATGACTTTGTTTTAGGGTAGCAGATTTTGTTAGTAAATGAGGAAAGAATAATTACCAGCACCAAGGTCTTAACATACTCATCCTAGAACAAATGCTCATCGCTTTCTCTTAACATGCACCTGTTGATCTAATAGAGCACCTCTGTGCTGCTCTGTGGGTGTTAAAAAGATTTCTAATCCAGTTTTAGGGCTGTATATGTAACATACAAAAAGATGAACTTCTTAAAATACTGAAGTCAACATTGCCAGTGGATTTTATTGTAAGTCACTTTAGTAGACACACCACAGCAAAAAGTTGTAATTATTCTGAACACAAGATCCGAAGAACAAACTTACGGAGTACAGTCAAAGATGCTGTAGCAGAACACTGCCCATGGTAATTTTTTGCCTTGACTGTGTATTTTCCAGTGTCACTCACTGCTGCATTTCGAATCTCAAGAGAATATATATTTTTAGAGCGAGATACTCTGAGGTGCGATGAAACTGCAATCTAAAGAGGGGAACAAAAATGGTTTCATTATGATCAATTTTATGAATAAATTCTAATTTTTCAAGTAAATGTATTAAATGGTTACTTACAGGTTGATTATTCTTTAACCACTCAACTTCAGGAGAAGGTTCCCCAGAAACTTCACAGGTGAACAACACGTCTTGTCCTTCATTGACATTTTGAGACTTAGGCTGCATGATGAATGCTGGTTCACTGGAGCGCTCTTTAGAAAGGGTCACAACGTACTGGCATTTAATAATGCCTTCTTCAGTTTTACCCTCACAGGTGAGTATACCTTCATCCTTATTACTGGCCTTTTTGATAGTTAGCGTGTGATCACTTCCAGAAACACCGTATCTGTAATCATCTGAATTTCTCAGCTCCATTCCATTCAGCACCCATTTCACTTCAGAGGCACCTGGAATGTTGGCTTTCAGTGTCACCTTCTGCCCTTCAGACATTGTCATTTTAGTTGAAGAAGCTGTAATTTCCGCTTTCAATTGTTTGACATCTTCCGTAACAACTGACTTTTTAATAACTTCTTGAATTTCAGATTTCTCTTCAGTTGCCACTACTGATTTCTTCTGGGTAGAAACCTTAAGTAACTCATCTTCTTTCTGAACTGTTTTATGAGATTCAGATACACCTCTTACCTGGGAATGGATATTTTTAAATACTTGGCCAGTAAACTGGAAGTTAGTTTTTGAAACACCTCCTTCCCCAATAATTTCACAGGTGTATTCTCCTTTATCAGATTCTGTGAGTTCATGGATTTTGAGCTCATAAGTGCCATCTGCTGCATAATGAAACTTGAAATGATGGTCTTCTTTCAGTTTTTTACCATCCTTATACCAAGCCACTTCTCTGACACTTAAAACATTGCTTTCAACTGCACAGGATAACTTCACCTTATCTCCAAGAGTTTCTGCTTTCAGATGCTGTTTTATCTTTGGTGGAGAAGCAGTTGGTAACTGTACTTTCTCTGTTGGTACCGTTTTGTCTCCAGGTGGTGACTTAGCTTTTGGGGGACTGCTGATGGGTTCAGGAGATTTCACTCGTTTAGGAGACTTAACTGGCTCTGGTGACTTTACACGAGGCTCAGGAGATTTTATCCTTGGAGGTGATGTAATTGTTTTTTCAGGGATTTTTGTTCTTTGAATGGTCAAAGTAAAATGGGCTTCCTGTCTTCCTTCAGAGTTTTCCACCACAACAGTGTAACTTCCTTCATCTGATATCTGGACGGAAGAAATTTCAAAGGTAGACTTGTACTGTGTTCGTGTTACTTGGAAGCGCCTTGAAGAAACAATAGTTTGACCTCCACGGAGCCATGTTATTGATGGTGCTGGTTCACCATCAACATCACAGGAAAATCTTGCAGTCTCCCCTTCAGAAACCGTGATTGACCGTGGCTTTGTAAGGATTGTTGCTGGCAGAGTGCTTTTAAATGCTTTGTGTGAAGTCCTTTCTTCCAATGATCTTTTTTCAGCTGCAGTGACTTTTTCTTCAGAAGCAGCATAGTGTTCATAGGATAAAAGTGATTCTCTTGTTGCTGACACTTCTGATTTGACCTCTCTTACTGAGGAACTTGCTTCTGTTGCAGATGCTTTCTTAAATGAGGAGATTGCATATGCCTCTGTTTTTGTCAAGTCAGGTAGAATTGACCTTGGTACTTCTTCATCTCTCCTCTGGGAAGAATATGTAGTGTAATCTCCTCCAGTAACATCTAGCGTTGCATAATCAGAGCATTCCCCTTTGTAGTTTGTGCATACAGCTCGGTATGTTCCACTGTCATCAATGTGGCAGTCGAGAATCTCCAGAGTTAATACACCACTCGTATTGGTAAAGTGTATCTTACTGCTCTCTTGGAGCTCAATACCGTTGTGGTACCACTTCACTTCAGCCGTTGGTTTTGACTGGACATTTAGAATGAACCTAGTATTATGGCCACATGGTACCCGGTGTGAGCGCATTCTCAGGGTAATGCGAGGAGCATGGTCAAGGGTGAAAGGCTGCTGAGTCAGAACTTCGTATTTCCTTTCCATCGTTTTTTGAGTTTTCAGAGCAGATTTCATGGACTCGTATCTAGAAAATATGTCAAATCTTGCCATCCTCTCAAACCGGGAGAGAGATCTTTCACTAGAGACTGGGCTAGGTGAGCGAGGTCGAGTTCTCTCTGGTGTTGGAGATCTTCTCTCACTTTCTTCAGGAGGCCGTGAGCGAGGTCGAATTAATTCAGATACAGGACGCATCAACTCAATGTAAGTTGGAGAAAGGGATCTTCTTCTCCTTAATAATCTAGAGGGAGGTGAAAATTCCCTCTGAGCATATTGCACCATTTCTATTTCTTCTTCTTCTTCTGATGTGATCTCAGTTATTTCTCTTTCCCTCCTTCTCCTGAGTCTACTCTTTTCTTCCTCTGCCATATATTTGAGCTCACTCCTGTATTCAGAGAGTCGCTGATCAGTGCCAACAGGCCGGAGCAATTCTTCGTCCTCCCTCTCAGCCATTATTCTTTGCTTTTGTTTAGGTGGTCTGTAGGCAGCCCTGTCATGACGTTGACGAAGCTCTGCATAGCTTGCACTGGTCTCAGCTTTAGTTGGAATGTGATAGCTTGAATACCTCAGCTCTCTTTTTCTTTCTTCTTCTGAACTGACCTGTGCTCCTGTAGTAGAATATCGAAGGGCAGACAGTTCAAAGCGTGGGGGGCTTCTACTTGGTGGGGAAGCAGAAAAGCCTAACTCCAGCTCTTCTTCAAGGCGCAGTCTTTCCTCTTCAGTTCTCTTCATGGCTAAGTAGTCATCTATCGGCATGAGCAATTCCTCATCAGACAAGTCACCAAGTGATCGCCTTCTTGGTCTGTAGTGGTATTCATACTCTGGAGACGCGGTACGCCGGCGCGCTGGTCTCACAATTTCAAGATCGTCTTGTGTCAGCTTTGGTATGCGCCATTTAGGCTTGTACTGATCAGAAATGCGTGGCAGTGGCATCACATAGAATTGCTCCCACCTGGAAAGACGTATGCGTTTTTGGCGTTTCTGAACAGTCCTCTCAAGTTTTCCTGGCATTTCGTAGTGGTCTCGCAGCCTCTTGTACCACTTCATGTCAGACAGAGGCACATAGTGCTTAATATGCTGATCTTCCTGAAGAGCAGCGCGCACATGTTTGCGAGGCTCTGGAATCTCATATGGCATACGAAGTCTCCTTTCCTCCTTCTCCTTCTTTTCTTCTTTCTGAATTTCATATTCACCTTTAACAGTCTTTGAGCTAACGGCTGGTTTATATAGGATAGCAGCTTCTCTGAGAGCCTCTTGTGCAGTTTGTGTCAGTGGAACAGCTTCAACCCCGGAAAGGATTTCTGCCATTCGTAACGTCTTGTCAATTTGCCTTTGTACATGCTTCTCGCGCTCTTCTTCTGTCTTGTACTCACGCTTGACATATTTCAAGCGTTCAACTTTTAGATAAGCCTGGCAGCTTGTAGATCCAGCACTGTTTGTAGCAGTAACTCTGTAGTAGCCACTGTCTTCTGGTAAAGTATCTCTGATATGCAAAGCATAATAATCTAAACCTTCATGAATTATATCAAAGTTGGGACCAAAGGAGAGAGGTTGACCATCTTTCTCCCACGTCAAAGTTGGTTTTGGCACACCAGATACTCTGATCTCAAAACTGACATTTTGGCCTTCTTGACATTCAGCATTTGCCAGCAGTCTTTTAAACATTGGCCTGAGTGTGGCATCTGCTGGAGGTGGATGCGGAATCACAGTCAGCTTAGCTTTGCAGCTGTCTTCACCATATTTATTGCGTGCCACAATACTGTATTCAGCATCATCCTCTTCAGTGACATTATTGATGACAAGTTGATAAAGACCCTTGTCTGATTCAAAAGTATACTTCTTATCATCATCCCCAGGTTTGATTTTCTGGCCTGATTTGTACCATGTTAAGCGAGGTTCTGGGTGAACTGTTATAGTTACTCCAAACCTGACATTTTCTCCAACATATGCAGTGCGGTTATACAAAGGCAGAGTAAATTCTGGGGGATGCTCTAACAGTCTCATAGTATCAACCCGTCGTTTCACTTTTCTAACAGTTCTGCATCTGTAGTGCTCAGAAATTTCTCTCACACCTTTAACAAAAAGTTCTGCATAAGAGCTGTCCTCACCATAATCATTTAGTACTTTGCATCGGTAGGTTCCATCATCTGATTTAGAAACATCTTTGACATACATGGTTGCCACACCATCTTCATATTTGATTTCATATTTCTCATTGCTTTCTAATTGCCTCATACCAAAGTACCATGTCACTTGTGTGGACTCATCATAGTTTTCAATTGTACATACATATTTGGCATGGCCTCCTTCTTCTGCAACATTATGCTTTATTTGCCCAGCAATAGGCCCAATGTCTATTGGGGCAACTTTAACTTTTGCCACTGTTATGCCTTTCTGGGATCTAATTGCGCCTCCACAGGAAATGCGGGCTACTGACACAACTGTGTTCCACTCCTTCTTTACTAGAGTTTGATAGTAACGCCTGTGCCTCAAGGTCTTAATGGTTTTAGTGCTGGTCTTTTCCGTCTGTTGTTTTAGCCACACATGATTAAGCGCTTCAGCAGCTGTCATCCGAGATTTTCTTTCCTTTACTAGTAGGCGATCAATGAAGTCCATGGCTTCGATGCTTATGTCTTTGAATGCTTCATCCTCAAAGCTGTATTCAGCATTTAGAATATTTTCAATAACTTGTTGGTTTGTTTCAGCAATGAAAGGGTTAAGGCCACTGAGAAGTATGTATGTTAGGGCACCAACTGACCACATGTCTGTAGCTGTGCTGACCAGGTCATGGTGATGTACTTCCGGTGCATAATATTCAGGAGAAGTGAACTGGAGTCTAAAGCTGTCTCCAGGCCTTAACTGTCTGGCTTGACCAAATTCAACAATTTTAATTACAGAGCTTCTTCTTGTAAAGTAAATAATATTGTCTGGTTTAATATCAAAATGTCCAATGCTATGACGATGTAAAAATTCTAGTGCATCACAGACCTGGCGTATGTAGCTTACTATTTCTCTTTCATTAAGTTCAAATGAAGCTGTGCTGATTCTTTCAAAGATGTCAACCCCAGAAATGAATTCAAAGATCATGACCAATTCTTCTAGGCTCTCAAATGATTCATGAAGATACAGGATATTTTGGTGCCTAGCAATGTTTAGGATGGAAATTTCTTTCTTTACCAAAACTTGGTCAGCACCCTTTACTTTGACAAATTTGGCCAGGTAAGTCTTTTTTGAAACTGCCTCAACACAGCGGTGTGCAATGCCAAACTGTCCACGTCCAAGCTCTTCTGCAATCATATATTTGTCATAGAGTTCCTTTGTAGAAGAGTGAGCTGCTTTAGCTGCCGTAATTTCTCTGGTTTCATCAACTTCTTCATCATAGTTCATTACTCTGGTCTTATCTTCCTTTGTTACAATTGGATCAGTAGGTTCAGAAGGCTGGCTTTGGCCAAACTTGTTCTCTGCAATTACACGGAACTGGTAGGTGGTCTTGCCAAAGAGGTTCACCACTGTGTATCGTGTATCACGAGCTTGTGCAACACGAATCCATCTCTCTGCTGTTGTAGCACGTTTCTCAATGATGTAGTTTATGATCCTGCTTCCACCATCAGTGGCTGGTTCATTCCAGGTCAAGTTGACTGAATCCCGTGAAACATCAGTTACCTTCAGACCTCTTGGTGGATCAGGCACGTCAGCCACATCTAATTCAACTGTTTTTTGATCAATTCCAAATCTGTTTTTGGCACAAACAATGTAAAATCCTGCATCTTTTCTGTCAACACCATTTGGGAAAACAAGAGATGTGAATGATCTTGTAACAATGACTTGGTAGTGTCCATTGGTATCGATGAGATCTTGTCCCTTCTGCCATGTGATCACAGGGGGCGGCTTGCCACTGAATGGAATCTTGATGCTCACCACTTCCCCTCGGAGGGCATGAACAGCTCCCATGCCTTCCAAGTTTTTGGGCAAATGAATCTTTGCAGGAACTGGAATAGAAAGAGGAAAAAAACCACATAACTAAAAGTACACAAGAAGAACATCAATAGTCTAAATATTCAGAATCAAACTGAATTGTCTTGATTATCAAGACCCTTCATTCACCTTCAACATCCAGAGAGGCAGTGCCAGACACAGATCCTCCTTGGTTGGTAGCTCTAACTTGATATACCGTGGCATCATCATCTGTTACATTTGTGATGACCAGCTGGTAATATCCACCCTTGAATTCCTGTATCTTGATCTTTTCCCCATCTGGCATGATTTCTTTGCCCTGTCTGTACCACTTCACAATTGGCTTAGGATGACCAGTGACTTTGCAGACAAATGTGGCATTAGCTTGATATTTCACATTCAGATTCCTTAGTTCTTCCTTGAAATGTGGAGCTTTAATTGGTACATCAGATTTTGGAATGACTGGTTGTGATACTTCACTCCACTCACTTTCACCACCAAGATTTTCACATTTTACACGGAACTCGTATTCAAGACCTTCAATAAGATCTTTTACAGAGTAGACTGTTTCACGAATTTCATCTGTTGTTACAGAAATCCACTTGTTTTGTTTTTTCTCACGCTTCTCAAGATAATAAGTTCTAATCTTTGCACCGCCATCACTTGCAGGTGGCTTCCATGAGACAACGCAAGAATCCTTTGTGACAGCGCTTGCTACTGGCTGGCCGGGTTGTCCTGGTTTATCTGTAAAGAATAACAAAGTTCAAAAACTGAAGTGAGCTTGCCTTACTAATTAATTACAGGGTATGCTGGTTTACACTTGGGTAGAGTTAACTTTCTTCACAATGGCTAATATGGGGCTGTGTTTTGGAATTGTGCTGAACATAGGGTTGATAACATAGAGATGTTTTTGTCATTGCTGAGCAGAGCTTACACAGAGCCAAGGCCACTTCTTTTTGTACTGCCACGCTGGTGAGGAACTTGGGGTTGCATGGAGGGTGGGAGGAGACACAGCCAGGACAGGTGAGCCCAGTGACCAAAGGGATATTCCAGGCCTTATGACACCATGCTCGGGATATCAAATGGGACAAGGGTGGGACATTTGAAGTGATGGCATTTGTCTTCCCAAGCCATTTTCACATGTGATGGGGCCCTGCTCTCCTGGAGATGACTGAACACCTGTCTGCCCAGGGAAAGCAGGGAATGAATTCCTTGTTTTGTTTTGCTGGTGCACACAGCTCTTGCCGTTTTTTATGCAACTGTCCTTATCTCAACCCAAGAGTTTTCCAGCTTTTACCCTTCTGATTCTCTCCCCGATCCCACTGGTGGGGCAGTGAGCGAACAGCTGTGTGGGGCTGGGCTGCTGGCTGGGGTTAAATGAAAACACGGGTGCATACAGACATTGATATTTTGGGCTCTACTTACCAAATGGAGGCTTTATAAAAACTACTGATGAGACCTCCAGTGCTTCACTAATGCCGTATATATTCTGAGCAGAAACACGGAAATAATAGCCTGCATTTTCAGTTAGGTTAACAATTCTACAGGTTGTGCCTGAAATACTTGAAGATACAAGTTGCCATTCTGCTCCTTCCTTGGCTTCACGTTTCTCTATGATGTAATTGGTTATCATAACACCTCCATCATCCTCTGGTGGTTTCCAGCTTATCACCACAGAATTCTTCAGTATAGACTCTATTACAATTGGCCCTTCTGGTTTTTCTGGTTTATCTGTAAAAGAAAAAGCACCAAATTTTTATTTCTTTTTTCCGGTCAATATTTGAGAAAATATTCCACAAAAGTACTGAAAAGAAAATTAATTACCTTGTATTTCCACATTAAGTACAGTGTCAACTGTTCCAAATGTGTTACTGAGTTGTACTTTGTACTTCCCAGCGTGAGTCTTGTGCTGGACATTCTTAATAGCAAGATGAGTATACTGTTCTGTATTCTCAATAGTAACTGTTTCTGATCCTCTCAAAGGTTTGTTACCATGGAACCAAGTTATTGCTGGTACTGGCCGGCCAATATACACAACATGAAGGCGGAGGGTGCCACCTGCACCTGCGTAGTATTTCTCTTTCAATGGGAAGCCAGGGTGGAACTGAGGAGGAGCCTGCAATAATAGCTTGCCACTAGTTTCAATTTCCCCAACATCATTGGTAGCCATACAAGTGTAGAGACCTTCATCCTCCTGTTCATCTGTCATTACTGTCAGTGTATGATTGCGTCCATCAGACGACATTTTGTATTTCCTGCTTTGTACCAGCTCTTTGCCGAAGCGGTACCATTTAATATCAGGCAAAGGTCTCCCAACAATCTGGCATGTCAGCTGAGCTGCCTCACCCAGTTTAGTTGTAACATCCTGCATTTCTTTTTTTATGGCAGGTGCTTCTCCAGCTGCAGCAAAGAAAATAAGAAAAAAATAATGATGATTACTATGAAATTTTCCTCTATTATTATATTACTGGAAATTAATTTTTATTTATACTTAATCCACTTATACTTGAAAGACTGTCCTTTGGGACAGTCATGTTAGCAAATATAATGTAAAACAAATAGGCAGCATGTTAAATGCAGCACCCATGGTTTATGACACAGCAAATTATAAAAATATCACAGCAAATGTGACAGTGTATTTTTGCTTACATGTTAATTTAGTTTTCACTGCCATAGCGGTCCTTCGAGGTCTGCTGAGGCCAGTCTGATTTTCTGCAAAAACACGGAACTCGTATTCTGTGGCCTCTAGTAAACCTCCTACTGTAAACTGCCTGTCCTTGATGCGTTCCTTATTGCATTTTTTCCAGGTGCTTTCTCCAGACTGGCGATATTCAACCCAATAGCCAAGGATCTCTTTGCCACCATCACTTTCAGGTCGTTCCCATTCTAATGTAATGCTGTCCTTAAATATAGAAGTGATC
The DNA here is from genome assembly GCA_017589585.1 of Phylloscopus whistleri. Lineage (NCBI taxonomy): Eukaryota > Metazoa > Chordata > Aves > Passeriformes > Phylloscopidae > Phylloscopus > Phylloscopus whistleri. Next base: position 3,560,367 of record JADMLD010001395.1, on the reverse strand, counting down.
TCAATTTCTCCAGGTTGGCTTGGTTTGTCTGAAAATTAAAATAAATACAGAAAATCAATTTTTCTCTAAATGTCATTAAGCTGCTCTTCAAAAGATCTGTTAATGTGGACATTATCTTACCGAATGGATCCTTGCATACAACTGGTTCAGAAGCAGGACTTGCTTCACTTTCACCAATGTCATTTTGAGCAATAACACGGAATTGATATTCAGCATCTGGAACAAGTCCTGTGACTGTGTACATTGTAGTGGTAATCTGTGTCTTATTATGCCGGACCCATTTTTCTGTAGATGTCTCTTTACGTTCAATATAGTAGCCAGTTACACGAGAACCACCATCATCTTTAGGTCTGGACCAGGATAAGTTGACAGAACTCTTTGTAACATCAAGCACTTCAGGTGCGTTGCTTGGAGGCTCTGGTGGATCTGTTAATAATTATAATAATAACAATAAAAAAATAGAAATAACAGTGACATAGCATTAAAATTTCTGCATATATTGTTGCACTTTTAGATCATAATGTAGTAGTTTGGGGTTTTTTTCATCTGAAAGAAAACTTACTTAGAGGTGTCTTTGGTACTGCTGGTTCTTCAGATTTGAGAGATTTGCTAATACCGAAATGGTTTTCAGCAGAAACACGGAAGTGATATTCCACATTTTCTTTGAGTCCTTTCACCACTAGTGATGTCCCTTTTACTCTAGAGTCAACAGTGTACCAGGCAGTCTTTGGTACTTCTCTTCTCTCAACAATATAACCCAGGATATCTGCACCGCCATCATCTGTAGGAGGTCTCCAGCTTACTCTGACAGAACGAGCTTGTATATCATCATACTCAAGTGGTCCTTCTGGTGGATTTGGAATGCCAATCACTCTGACTTTAATGTACACGGCTTTCTTGCCGCACTTGTTTTCAAGTACCAAATCATAGGTGCCTGAATCTTCTCTTTCTGCATCTTTGATCACAAGTTCTGTGTGAGTCTCAGAAGTCGCAATCATGGCCCTCTTGCTGATGTCCTGTCCTTCTTTTGTCCATTTGCACACTGGGATGGGCTTACCCTTAATGGGTATTGTAAGCCTGATTACTCCTCCTTGTCTCACCATGAGACCTTCTTGGTATTTTTCATCAAGTTCATAGTCAGGATATTCTGTAAACAAAAATAACATGTCATGCTATGTCCTACAGATTATATCATACCTGCTTTAATCAAAAAAAATTTTAGGACAGCTTTCAGCAAGAGCTAAGACTTGAAATGTCTTACCAAGCATTTCTGTTATTTTGACTGTTCCTGGCACTTCAGCAGGCTCTCCTGGCCCACCAGCATTACAGGCTAGCACTCGGAATCTGTACTCTGCACCCTGGGGAAGATGTGTCAAGGTGTATTCCCGAATCTTGGTCGGTGTAGTATTGCATTTGGTCCATTCAAATTGATCAACCTTCTGCATCTCAATTAAGTAGCCAGTAACCTTAGAACCACCTTCATCTTCTGGTGGACTCCAAGCCAGGGAGACAGATGTTCTTGTAGTATCAGTGACTCTTGGATTTTGAGGTTTACCTGGAGGAGCTGGAAGACAAGATCAGACAGGCAGGTGGGATTTGTTTTTATGAATATTTAAAAGATGAAATAAATGCTAACTTGCAACTTAGGATCTGTAATAAGTCTATAGTGAATTTAAACAGGAAAACTTTGAATGAAAGGTTTTCACTAGTATTTTCTTTGTTTTCTCCAGTCAGAATCTCATTTGTTAATACATCCAGAAGAATTTCCAAATTAGAATTAATTATACCATAATGTCATCTCCTTCTACCATAATATATTTAATCTTTGTAGGAAATTCCTTACCAATTGGATCTCTGGCAACAGCAGACTTAGAAGGACGGCTGGGTTTCCCAGTGCCTCTGGCATTGATTGCTGTGACCCGGTGTTCATACTCCAGTCCTTCGACCAACCCAGTGGAACGGTAACGAGTCATGGTGACTGGAACTTTATTTACACGGATCCATCTATCTGCTCTAACTTCTTTGCGTTCCACAATATAACCAGTAATCTGTGAGTCACCATCATCTTCTGGAGGATACCAAGTCAATGTCATGCCATCTCGAGAAATATCAAACACTTCTGGAGTGCCAGGAGGACCAGGAATACCTGTAAAAACATGACATGGAATTAGTGAAGAAAGCGTCAGGTGACTTTACACACTAGTAGTATGTGACATACTGTGAATAACAATGTAATATCAATGTCTTATCGAACTCTTTTATTAGCAGACACCTAAGTAATTTACAAATCAGTTCAATGAAACACTTCTGGTTCTGTAATGGGGTAAAGCACTTTTTCAAGACTTATGGTAGACCTCAGCAGAAAATCCAAGTTTACCATCCACGTTCTGTATAGTACATCTGTAATACCTATACAGATTTATGGATGGCATTTTTCCTCTGGAAAATAACAAGATTACTGTGCATCATAATGCACAATTTTATCTGGCAAAAGGAAGTAGCAACATCTAGAAAATTCTAGTATATGTGTGGATATATAAGCCCATTTAAATATATATTTTTAATTTTAAAGGTAGAGAACGAACAAAAATTCAAACTTACGGATTCTGCTCTTGCATTCTATAATTTCAGACTGCAGGTAAGATCCAATTCCAAAGCGGTTTGTAGCAGCTACACGGAACACATATTCTGCACCTTCAACAAGTCTGGTGAACTTAAATGTTGTCCTGGTTACTGACTCTGAAACTGGCAGCCATCCAGGACGGTGAGCATCACGCTGTTCTACCACATAACCACTAAGGGCAGCTCCACCATCCAGCTCAGGAGGTTCCCAGGAGATGGTTACATAATTTGCATCAATTTCATCAATTCTGATAGGTCCAACAGGTGGTCCAGGCTTGTCTACGGAAAAAAAAACCAAACAAAAACTCACAAACAGGTGCAAAAAAGGAATCATATTTCTCATGTAAAAGCTGAAATGGAGGAAGGTCATGGACAATTATTTTGATGAACTCTTACCAAGGATTATAACCTTTACTGTATCAGTAACTGTTCCAGTTGTGTTCTTCAGTTCAAGTGTATACTCCCCAGTGTCATGTATGGTGGTCTCACGCACAGTTAATTTGGCCATTTTGGCAGTAGTCTCCATTTTGATGCGCTCTGATTCCTTTAGTTTAGAGCCAGCAAAGAACCAAGATGCAGTTGGAGGTGGTCGTCCTTCAATTGGAATGGCTAATTCAATGGGCTTGCCAGCAGGTACATGGATTGTCTTCTGAGGTATTCCAGTGAAGTCAATTGTTGGTAGAACTAAGGAAAGCAAATAATTGATATTTTAAATACCTGTTTTATAACTATCACATTCATTTGGTATAAGCTTGACCCTATTGTTTCCAACAGTAGACACCTACCTTTTCGGTCTTGAACTGTCACTGCTGTGACAATCTCTCGTGGTTCTGACATGCCCTTCTGATTCTGTGCTCTGACCCTGAACAAGTACTGTTCACCTTCATTGAGAGAGATAATGGTATGTTCGTAGACGGTAGGCTTCAATGTCACTACCTTCAACCATCTTTCTGTTCCAGCTTTGCTGGCCTCAATGACATAGCCAGTCAATCTGCTGCCACCATCATGCAGTGGTTTCTCCCAGGCAAGTGTAACAGTTGATTTAGTGGTGTCAATCACTTCCAGTTTTTGTGGTACCATGGGGACATCAGATACCAGTACTGCATCAGATGTTTCACAGCCTTCACCAATGCCATAAATATTTTCTGGTAGTACTCTGAAATAATACAAAGCTCCTTCCAGAAGTCCAGTAACTCTGTAAAATGTCTTGCTGCATTTGGTAGTGACAGTCTTGTAAGCTCTCATCGAAGCCTCACGTTTCTCAATTATGTAATTGTTGACTGGGGCTCCACCATCAATGACTGGAATGTCCCAAGTAAGTGTCACAGAATCTTTTGATGCTTCCTTAACTCTCACTGCAGGTGGTGGACCAGGTGTATCTAAAACAAACAAACAATTTTTTTTTCTCCTTTTGGATCCTTTCATTCTACAGTCAATGACTACTTCTGCATAAAACAAAAATGCTGGGATTTGATTTATAAACTAGCACAGCTCCAGAAATTATGTATTTTCCTTTGGATTAGATTGTTGCTCTGACTTCTCAAAGATTCTCAAGTTATTTAAAATGCAAACTTCCTTTGGAAATGAATTACACTTATTTCTGAGCAATGAGCAGGTAGAGTGCTGTAATGCTTATATACCATTGTAGCAGTACTTACCATACACTTTCACAGAAATAGTTGCTGATTTTTTTCCTGATTGATTTTCAGCCTCAATGATGTATTTTCCAGCATCATACCGATTAACTTTATCCACAATAAGCAGAGTGTAGCTGTCTGTAGTATCAATAATACCTCGACTTACAAGGTCAACACCCTGCTTGCTCCATGTGATTACAGGAGCAGGTCTGCCAGATACAGAGACCATTAGGCGCAGGGAACCACCAGCTCTGACTGTAAGAGTCTTCTTCAGATCATCAGCAAGCTCAAGTTCAGGTGTTTCTGATGAAGGGTATAAGAAATATGGAATTAGTTAATCTTATAGAATGCCTAAAGGAAAATACAGTTTTCTTAAAATATACATTAGGTTTTCAAATTACCTATTCTTTCCACAGGTTCTATTTCTGCTGATGATTCGCTAAATTCACTCATACCATTCACGTTTGTTGCAGCGACTCGGAATTGGTATTTCTGGTTTGTTTTAAGACCTGTCACGGTGAACTCAGCATTCCTCAGAGTGGCGGTTGTATGTGCTCGATACCACTGTTCACTACCTTCCTCTTTCATTTCGAGAACATAGCCTAAGAGGTCAGCACCACCATCATATGTGGGCTTTGACCATGCTAAACTTATGCTGTGCATTGTAGTATCCACAACTCTTGGAACTGAAGGTGACGCAGGAGTGTCTTTGAAAAAGAAGAAAATGCATATTATATTGGTGCAAGAAAACATTCTACAGTCAAAACCAATTCAGTCAAAACCAATTTCCAGACAGCTAATTCCGGGAAATGCATTTAACATGGACTATAACTGGTTTTAAGTTATTCCAGTACTATCTAGTTCAGTGAGTTTGTGTGTGGTTATGGGTTTCTTAGTTAAAGTGTCAGTGTGGATTTATCGTCCATTATTATAAATAAATATTAAAATATGTTTTAAATATAGAAACTTACATGATGGTTCTTTACATAGCATGTATTGTGAAGCTTCACTTGGTTCACTGTTTCCAGCAGCATTCACTGCAGTGACACGGAATTGGTACTGGCTTCCTTCCATGAGACCAGTGACTTTCAGTCTGGTGTCATAAATGGTATAATCTCTATTCACTCGTGTCCAGCGCAGACTTTTCCTTTCGCGTTTGTCCACGAGATAGTCCTTAATCTCACTGCCACCATCCGATTCTGGTTTTGACCACTGAATAATGATATGTTCCTTGCCAACACTCACTTCTTCAGGAGCACCAGGCTGTGTTGGAATAGCTATTTTTTAAAAGGTGAGAAAAAAAAAAAAAAAGATTGTTCAACACATTGTTTATCCATGAGAATTATTCCACAAATTGTGATGCAGAATGGAAGGTAGTAACACTCACTGAAAGCATTCCTGGCAATCACAGGTTCTGATTCAAGTGGAACACCGGGTCCATATTTGTTGACAGCTCTCACACGGAAAATGTATTCATTGTTTTTAATAAGTTTTGTTACCACAGTTGATAAAGTCTGGCATTCGGCCTCAACAATAACCCAGTGAAGTCTGCTGGTTTCACGCCTTTCTATGATATAGTGAGTGATTTCTGCACCTCCATCTTCCTCAGGAATGTTCCATGTCAAAGTACATTTCTCTTCTGTTACTCTGCTAACTGTGATTTTGCCTGCACATGGACCCGGTGAATCTGTGTAGGAATCAAAATAAGTATTGTTGTTAGTGGCTAAGGAAAAAATCTCATTCTTATTTAAAAGAATGCGGCTTTTTTCAGTATACTAAGTATTGATAGTAATCACGGGATACATACCAAGCACTTTGACAAGAACAGAAATTTGTTTCATCCCACTGGCATTTTTAACTGTTAGGGTATATTTTCCACTATCACTTCTGTCACAGAACTTGATAATTGCAATAGCTCGCTTGCTGGTGTATTGCAGAGATATCTTTTCACATAGCTCCAGTTCCCTGTCACCTTTGGACCAGAAGACTTTTGGTTCTGGTTTTCCACCAACGGCTGCATCAAGAACAAGATCTGATCCAGCCCTAATGCTCAAAACTTCTCCCTGCAGTCTGGCATCAAGTTCAGCCTTTGGTGGTGCTGGAAAAAGAGATTTGAAAAAAAATTACATGCCAGTACTAAAAATAGAACATTATGTTTTTAATTGTTCCAAGTAAGTATTCCTTACTGTATTCATCTTTGCAAATGACAGCACCGGTTGATTCAGATCCTTTGCTAATCACACCAGCAGCATTCTTTGCTAGTACACGGAATTCATAGGCTTCATCTTCGCTAAGAGCTGTCACAGTAAAAAAGTTTTCTGAGACAATGGTATAATTGCATTTCAGCCAACGTCCATCACCAGATTCATTATATGGCTTGCGCTCAATAATATATCCGATTATTTTGCTTCCACCATCATAAAGTGGAGGTGACCAGCTCAGTGACACTGTAGATCTGGTGACATCTGTTACTTCTGGTCTTCCTGGTGGATCTGGAGGAATAAAGGAGAAAAAATGAGAAATGCAATCCTATTTTAGCTCAAGTAACAATGTAACTCTAAAAGTAATACTTACCAACTGGATTTTGAGCCACTACAGGTCTGGAAGCTTCACTAGCTTTGCTAACACCTGCAGCATTTAGAGCATAGATTCTGAATTGATATTCTAGGCCTTCCACCAACCCAGTGACTTTATAGTTGCAGTCACAGCATGGTACTTTGTTCTCCTTCACCCAAAGGATGGTGTTGCGCTCCTTCTTTTCCACCCAATATCCAATGACTTTGCTGCCACCATCATGGTAGGGTTCCTCCCAGCGAATGGCCATGGCACTTGCAGACGCAGAATAGACTTCTGGCCTTGAAGGTGGGCTTGGTGGGACTAAACATGAAAAGGTGGGGAGGAAAATGTTAGTGATTATAAATACCTTAGTCAGAAGAAAAGAACAAATTTTGAGAAGTGTTTCACTTACCAAATGGATGCTCAGCAACTACTGTTTTTGATTCAACCGGCTTGCTGACACCAAATCTATTTTCGGAGCTTACTCGGAAACTGTACTCTTGATATTTTGTGAGATGACTGACTTTGATCTGTGTGCGTTTCACACTGGAATTCACCAGCTGCCATGCTGTTGTGCCAGATTCACGTTTCTCTACAATGTAGTTTGTAATGTCACTGCCACCATCGTCTTCAGGTTCTTTCCAGGTCAACTCACAGGACTCAGCAGATACAGATGATATTTCAATTGGCCCAGTGACAGGACCTGGCCTTCCTATGACTACCACTGTGACGGTAAATGTTTTTACACCAGCAGTGTTCTCAAGTGTAAGGTAGTATTTACCAGAGTCACCTCTCATACTGTCTTTTACAGTCAGTGTGGTTCGGTCTTTTGTTGTCTTGATGGTCACTCTTTCAGTTTCCTTCAGCCTCATCTCCTCGAGTTTCCATGTCACTTTTGGAGCTGGGCGCCCACTGATTGGTATATCAATAGTAAAGGTGCTTCCAGCCTTGCATGTTATAAGCTGTCTGCTTATGTCACTGAGATCTGCTGTTGGTTCAATCTGTGGCTCCTTAACAATAACAGAAGAGAAAGCTTCTCTTGGCTCGCTGTAGCCAGCATCATTCTTCGCCTTGACCCGGAACTCATATTCTGTGTTCTCCACAAGGCCTTCAACGGTGAAAGTAAGTTGCTTGGTATGTCCAGCTCCAGTCCAGGTGTCAGATCCTTTTTGTTTCATTTCAAGAAGGTATCCAGTAATACGGCTACCACCATCATGATCAGGTTTAAGCCAAGCTAAAACTACAGAAGATTTGGTTGTATCAACAATATCTAGTCTCTTCGGTGGAGCAGGTTCTTCAGTGGCCACAACTGGTTCTGTTAATTCGCAGGGTTCACCTACACCATATTCATTTTCTGCTGATACTCGGTAGTAATATGGCATACCTTCTGCTAGATCTGTGACCTTAAAGATTTGTCGCGTGCATTTTGAACTCACTACTTGCCAGCTACGACGACTTGCTTCACGTTTTTCCACAACGTAGTGGTGGATACGAGAACCTCCATCCAGAACAGGAGCATCCCACATTAACGTAATAGATGTTCGAGTCACATCTTTAAATGTAATAGGACCTGGTGGACCAGGTGTGTCCAAAACCTTGACAGTAAATGTAATAGACTTGCTTCCACTGTTGTTTTCCACAGTAAAGACATACTTGCCAGCATCATTTCTATTGCATTCCTCTACAGTCAATGTGCTGAATGAATCTGTTGTTTGAATGTCAGCACGCAAACTAAGATTAGCATCTGCTTTGGACCACACTGCAGTAGGAACTGGCCTTCCAGAAAAGGCAATAAAAAGACGAATGCTTGCACCTGCTCTTACAATATGAGTCTGCTTGAAGTTTGCATCAATATCAATTTCAGGTGCAGAAAGCCTGTCCACGGTTTGGACTGAAGCAGGAACTTCGCAACTTTCTCCTCTGCCAGCACCATTGACAGCACTAACTCTGAATTTATAGTGTTCTCCTGCTTCCAAATCAACAACAGTATATTTAGTAGCAATAACAGTCTCTGCATTGACTTTCTGCCATGCTTCAAGATCAGCTTTGCACATCTCAATGATGTACCCAATTATTTCCATGCCTCCATCAAAAACTGGCTTTGTCCACTCTAAGCTTACACTGGTCTTTGATGTGTCTGTCACCTTTACAACATTAGGAGCACTTGGTGGGCTGACTGGTTCTCTGCATTTAATCAGCTTTGAAACATCACTTGGAGGTCCAACTCCTGCAGCATTTTCAGCCATGACATGGAACTCATACTCATTGCCTTCAATAAGGCCAGTTACTCTGTATCTGTTCTCAGTAATGGGCCTCTTACTGGATACTTTAACCCAGCGCATGCTCTTCTTTTCTCTCCTTTCAAGAATGTACTCGTTTATCTCGCTTCCACCATCTGACTCTGGTCTTGCCCATGTGAGTGTGATACTGTCTCCTGTTACATTGGTAGGCTCTGGAGTTCCTGGTGCATCAGGGAGAGCTGAAAAAAAGAAAAATGCCATTAGAAAGACAAGATGGTAAATCCATGGATATTTGTGCAGAATGAGGTGGAAACTTACTGTAAGGTATTTGTGCGATAACTGGATCAGACTCCAATGGTCTGCCAACTCCAAATTTATTCACTGCAGAGACACGGAACTGATACTCATTGCCTTTAATTAATTTAAGTGCTGTATAGCTGCAAGCTTCACATTTATCTTCAACTAATGCCCAAGCAATCCTGCTGGTCTCACGCTTTTCAATTACGTAGTGAGAAATAGAAGCACAACCATCATTAGCTGGAGGCTCCCACCATAATGTGACTTTTTCTCCAGTGATGTTTGTGAATCGTATTGGTCCACCAACTTTTCCTGGTGTGTCTGCAATTTTAAGGGTTCAGAGTTAGAATTTGCTGACACTTAGAATAAAATACTATTTTTAAAAAAGCATGCTGAAAGTGCTTGGTGCAGTACCTTGTACTCTGATGGTAATATCTTCTCGTTTAGTGCCTGATGCATTTTTGGCTTCTACTGTGTACACTCCACGATGTTCCCGGATAGCATCTCTAATGAAGATTGTACTATATCCAATAGCTGTAGTTATTTCTATATTCATCATTTTATCAATCTCTTTACCATCCTTAAACCATGTCACTTTAGGTACTGGACGTCCTCTGATCAGAGCTTTAAGTCTAATGCTCTCTCCGGCTTTAACAGTAAGGCCCTCAAAGTGTTCAGCACCAAATTCAATTGTTGGAGCAACTGAAAAAAGGAAAATATAAATCAATTTCCATATAGCTAAATATTTTTCTGATATTCTTCTAAATGTACTAATTATAAAAGTCTGTGATACATAAAATTACTTCACTTACAAAATGGCATTCGCTAAATAGCAGTTATTATATGAATGATAAACTTATTTTTCCCGTAAGCATCCATAAGTGCATCATATATACATGCATATATATTATATAGGTGAAAGGCACTGTTAAAATGTGGTGTTAACAGTATGACAAGCAACCTGAGGCACATCTTAACTTTGCTGCTGCTGCTTATCCAAGACAAATGTAGAGTGCCATGCCTTTCAGCAACTGACTATGTATGTCTGCCAGATTTGGGTCTTTAATTTAGACCTTCCCACCTTGGAATATGAACATCACTATTCTGAATTGACTGGGATGACCACAGTCACAAGTTCTTTGCTCCTTGACTTCCCACGTCCCATCAGTAAAGCCAGAAACTCTACCTGGCTTCAATACCCAAGCATATTAAGAAAAATCTCTTACCGTTTTCATCTCTGGTCATGATATAGCCTGAAGACTGTGAAGGTGGGCTGATTGTACCAACAGCATTTCTTGCAAGCACTCTGAATTCGTATCGGTCACCTGGACTGAGCCCTGTAACTGTATATTGGCACTCACTGACATCAGTGAAGTTACACCTGAGCCAACGGTCTGCACTTCCTTGCCGCTTCTCAATGCTGTAAGCCACAATCTTACTGCCTCCATCACGCAGTGGGGGGTTCCATTTCAGGGTGATTGTTTCCCTAGTGACATCAATGTAATCAGGAGTGCCAGGTGGGTCTGAAAGAAAAATAATGAAGATTTATTTATATTACTGCTCACAATAATCTACAATAACAGAATTTTCTTGTATGATTGATTAATCATTCACTTACCCACTGGAGAGACTGCCAAAGTAAATTTGCTTGGTTCACTAGCTCGGCTTAGACCTGCAGCATTTTCAGCATATACTTGGAACTGGTAATCCAGGCCCTCAAGCAGTCCAGTAATCCTGTATTCTCTGTTAGATATTAATGCAACATTAACCTTCTGCCACAAAATACTGTTTCTTTCCTTCTTTTCAACATGGTATCCCATAATCTCTGAACCACCATCATAAACGGGAGCATCCCAAGAAATGCTCATTCCATCAGCAGTTACATTGTATACAACAGGCTTGCCTGGGGCACCTGGTGGTTTAAACTGATGCTTTGCCACAACATCTGCTGAGACAAGAGGTGGGCTCACTCCGTATCTGTTTTCTGCGCGAACTCTAAACTGATATTCAGTATCTTTAACAAGGTTTGGTACTTTGAAGGTTGTTCTTGCAGCACTTGAACACACCAGCTTCCAGTTCATTTGTGATGTTTCTCTCTTCTCAATACTGTAGCCAGTAATTTCTCCTCCCCCATCATCATCAGGAGCATCCCATGACAAAACAACACTATCTGCTTTGATTTCATCTATTCTTAAAGGTGCTTTTGGCCTAGATGGAGGACCAAGAGTGATTACAGTGATTGTGAATGACTTTCTGCAGACTACGTTATCAAGAATCAAAGTATATTTGCCACCATGCTCCTTTTTCACGTTCTTGATACTTAAGCTTATCTTGTTTTCAGTTTTCTTGAAACGAAGATGTTCTGTTTCTTTAAGAGGGAGGTTATCTTTGAGCCAGCTCATTGATGGATTAGGTTTACCTTTATAGGGTAATTCAACATGCAGGTTATGTCCAATTCTTACTGCAATCTGACCTCCAGGAATATCAGAAAGGTCAGCTTCAGGTGTTATTATAAGTTCCTTCACTGTAATGGGTCCAACAGTAACAGAGTCACTCATGCCTTTTTCGTTTTTAGCAAAGACTCTGAATTCCATGACAGAAAGCTCTTTAAGTTTGTCAGCTACAAATTCACAGCTCTTGCTTGTGCCTGCGTATGTCCATTCTTTCTCTTCCTGAAGCTTCTTTTCAATAACATAGTCTGATATAATGCTACCACCATCATAGTCAGGTTTGCTCCACTGCAGTTTAACAGAACTCTTTGTAGAGTCTTTCATGGCTAGGTCTTTTACAGGTCCAGGTACGTCTGCAGCTTTCACTGGTTCAGATGTCTCACAAGGTTCACCTAGTCCAATTTCATTTTCAGCAAGGACACGGAAAAAGAATGCAGTCTTTTCTGAAAGGTTGGTCAGTTTAAAGGTGGTATGAGAACACTTCGTTGTAACAGTTGACCAGGCCCTCTTTGTAGCATCTCTTTTTTCAACAACGTAATTTGTTATTTCAGAACCACCATTGATGAGAGGTGGCTCCCATACCAGTGTAACTGTGCCACGAGAAACATGCTTGAGCTGAAGTTTCTGGCATGCAGAAGGTGTGTCAAGTACTTTTACATTCACAAATGATGATTTTGCTTCTCCAACTCCATTTTCAATTGTAAGAACATATTTTCCTGTATCATTTCGGGTAACTTGAGGAATAATAAGGAGTGTAGATGATTCTGTGTTCTGGATGATATATCTTTCATCACTCCCAAGATTCTTGTCACCCTTTCTCCATGTGACTGTTGGTGGAGGCCTTCCCTTGAATGGAATCATTATTTCCACATCTTCACCTGCTTTAGCAACAATAGATGTCCGAAGGGCAACATCCAGATCAATCTCTGGTGCCACTGTGGAAATAAATAAAAATTAATAATATATACTTGGAATGTAAAACAAGAAATGCTTTGGGAAAAAAAAAAACAAACAAAACAAACAAACAAACAAACAAAACAAACAACCCCCCCCCCCCCCAAAAAAAAAACCAAAAAAAACCCCACAAACAAACAACCAAAAAAACCACACAGAAAAATGATAAATCACAAAAAAAAATACAGTACCAAGAATATCTTTAGCTTGAACGGGTTCCATCATTTCAATAGGCTCTCCTTGTCCAGCACAATTCATAGCAGATACACGGAAATAGTAATTAACACTTGGCTGAAGGTGGGATACAACATATTCAGTTGTTCTCACTTCTCCCTTGGTACTGACTACAGTCCAGTCTTGCTCTTCACCTTCCCTTTTCTCCACCACGTAGTGGGTAATTGGACTTCCTCCATCATAAGCAGGTTTAATCCAGCCAAGGGTAACAGATGTCTTGGTTGTATCCACTACTTTAAGCTTTGTTGGTGAGCCTGGCTTATCTGTAAATGATAGTTTTCGGAGGAAAAAAACACCAGTCAGAATTCAATTAATTGTAAAAAGGAAGAAAATCTGCCCTCAATTACGTTGGTACAATCCCCACCCTAACTACTCATTTTCCATTGATTCCTAACCTATTGGAAGAAATGCACATTGAGTCTTACCAACAGGATCTGCAGCTTTGTAGAAATCAGAAGCCTCAGAGAACGGACCTGGTCCAGCTGCATTGACGGCACAAACTCGGAAATGATATTCGCTGTTTTCAGTCAGACCTGTTACTTTCTGTCTGGTGTCCCGAATGTTTTCTTTAGAGACCTTGAACCAACTCAGACTCTTCTTGTCACGTTTCTCCAGAAAATAGCCTGATATTTCACTGCCTCCATCAGCAGTGGGCCTATTCCAGACAACAGTCATAGAGTTCTTGGTTATCTTCGTGACTTCTGGTGTACTAGGTGGTCCAGGTGTAACTGAGTAAAAAATCATAACATCAGTAAATCAGTACTTACAAATAGTACACAAGACAATTCACTTGCATAAGCTATTTTATAGAACTTATTTCTTACCAAATGAATTTTTGGCTATAACAGGCTCAGATTCCAGTGGATCACCAATTCCAAATTTGTTCACACCACGGACACGGAACAGATATTCATTTCCTTTGATGAGTTTTGTTGTCGTCATGATACATCCCTCCAGTTTTTCAGAAATTAAAGACCATACAACCCGACTTGTTTCCCGCTTTTCAACAACATAGTGTGTTACAGGTGCACCACCATCATCTGCTGGCGGGTCCCACATTATCGTAATCTTTTCAGCAGTGACTGTCTTAAACTGTATAGGTCCACCTGGGGGTCCTGGCTTGTCTGTGGAAGCAGAAGAAAGATGATGTTAAGTATTCATTACTGAATTATTGTTTAATAGTAAAATACAGTTGCATCTCAAGACATACCAAGTATCTGTACTCTAATGTGGGCTGATGCTGAACCCATGGCATTCTTCAATTTTAATTCATAGGTGCCACTGTCGAGTCGATTTGCATCCTTGATGAGTATAGAAGCAAATTCTGTTGTGTTTTCAAAAGACACTAGTGCACTGGTTAGTACCTCATTGCCATTTTTGAACCATTCAATTGTGGGTAGAGGCTTGCCTGAGATGCCTAGTTTTAGCTTAACTGCAGTTCCTGCTTTGTATTTCACCACTTCTGTATATTCCGGTGGCACATCGATTTCAGGTGCACCTTAACAAAAAATAAGAATATGTTAAAAACATGTTTTTTGTAGCCCTATATTTAATAAAATCCCCAAATACTACTATCTTATTTAATCTAATAGTTAAATGTAGTTTGATAAACACAGACCAAAGTAAAGAGAGCATATATAACTTAAATCATAAACCTAGAGTGAATTAGAACTAATCTATGAAGAAAAGACAATTACATATATAAATATAACCCCTTGAACCATGGGCAGACTTCTTTTGCTAAAGAATAAAGATACCGGAAGACTTTAAAAATGGAGGTACAGCCAAAGATGCTCCTTACAATCATGCCCAAATGCTCACAGTCAGTCACACTTCTTGAATCAATCACAATCATATTTAAGAGACCATGGATCTACAAAACAGCATGGCCATTGCCCTAGTACACCAAAATTATATCATTATATCATTGCAAAACTCTTACCGTATGTATCGACACATGTGATAGGACCCACAACATCTGAGGGATTACTAATGGAACCAACAGCATTCTTTGCAAAGACCCGGAATTCATACTTGGAATTCTGTGTCAGGCCAGATACTGTGAACTGAGTCTCAATAACATTGGTGAAGCTAGCTTTTGTCCATCTGCCATCTGGAAGATCACGTTTTTCTACAATGTATCCAGTGATTTTACTACCACCATCAAATGCTGGCTTCTGCCAGGAGAGAGTGATAGAGGTCTTGGAAATATCTGAGGCACGAACATTTCTTGGTGGTTCTGCAGAAGGAAACAAGAATATTGACAATAATCAACAGCTATTTTGAATATTGGCTTATTGTACAAAACAGTTTATCACAGGGGAAACAAAGTGGTTTGGCTTCATTATTTTATAGAAAGTACATACCACAAGCATCAATTGCTAGGACTGGATCAGAAGGACGACTTGCTTTTCCAATGCCAGCTGCATTTTCTGCATAAACTCTAAATTCATAGATAAGGCCAGCACTGATTGTGGTGACTTTGAAGTGAGTGGTACGAATAAGGGTCTTGTTAGCCTTCTGCCACAATATGCTATTTCTGTCTTTCATTTCCAGGTGATATCCAATGATAGCATTGCCACCATTAGTGACTGGTTCATGCCATCCGACTGTAATACTCTCTCGGGTAACATTAGTGACCCATGGTGTAGAAGGAGGGCCTGGGGTAGCTGATGAGATCAAAAAGAATTGATTGTTAACAAAATCATATTTTCAACATCATAGCATTAAATGTATACCATGAGAAGCATGTTACTCACTGTAAGGAAGCTTGACAACCACACATTGCGAGTCTATGTGATCACTGATGCCAAAGCGGTTCTCAGCTTTGATGCGGAATTGGTACTCTTCTCCTGTTGTGAGCTTCATAACTTTGATAACAGTTCTAGCAACAGTGGCAGACACTTCAGACCAAGCAGCAGTACTTGTTTCTCTCTTCAGTACAATATAGTTGGTAACCTGACTTCCACCATCATAAGCTGGTGGTTGCCATCTGAGTGTTACACTCTCTTCAGTGACGTCGCTGAGGGCAACAGGACCAACAGGAGGACCGGGTCTATCCAGCACAACAATATTAACAAATGATTTTGTGGTGCCGCTTGAGTTCGCAGCAGTAATGTCATATCTGCCAGCATCAGCAGCCACACTTTCTTTAAGGTTAATGATGAGACTTTCTGCAGTGGTTTCTGTGTGAAATCTCATGGTAGGTTTCAGTGCAACACCATCTCTAGACAGTGTCACCTTTGGCACTGGTTTTCCAGAAACTGGAATTTCTACTTTTAGGTTTGATCCTGCTCGAACATATACAGTGTTATGAGGGAAACCCTTCATGTCAATCTCAGGAGATTCTGAAAAAGAAAGTATTTCCAAACCATTAAAAGAATGTTCCATCTTTTAAAATATGAATGCAATTGAATGTGACTTTTGTCTCATGTCAGGAAGCATACCTAATTGTTCTTTAACTGTAACAGGGAGCAATAGTTCCTTAGGATCACTTAAACCAGCTTGGTTTTCTGCAGACACCCTGAAGAAATAGTCGACATTTTCCTTAAGACCGTGGACAACATGATGAGTTGTCTTTACAACTGCACACTTAACCCATTTTTGCTGTCCTTTCTCAAGAGCTTCAAGGAGGTAGCCAACAATTCTGCTTCCACCATCATGTTCTGGTTTTAGCCATGAAAGAGAAACACTGTCCTTTGTGACGTTTGTTACTCCTAGCTTTTCTGGTGGGCTGGGTTTTTCTGAGAAAAAAAGTGCGACAGGTTAAACAATATAGAAGGTATTTACTTTTTATGTTAGCAATTACACAGGAACACAATCTGGATCAAGAAAATGTGGTTATAAACCAATCTGTATATTAGAAATATTTTAAGTAAAATCCAAGCAAAATTTAAAATTCCAGCTATTACTTAGCTCTTTTTTATTTATAAAACCACAGACATACCTACAAAAAATGATCTATTTTACTGTATGCAGATTTAAAGCTTTTGACATTATCTTGAAGTAAACACTTTAAAGCACAAATTATTTTAAATATTAACAATTTTTTCATAGGAAAACATACCTGTTATTTTTGTTCCCTCTTTGGTCTCAGAAGGCACTCCAACACCATATTCATTTTCTCCTGAGACACGGAAGTAGTAAATGGCACCTTCTTGCAAGCCAGTCACTTTGTAGGACAGGCGATGACAGTTGTTTGTCACAGTGACCCATGCCTTCTTGCTAGCTTCTCGTTTTTCAATTACATAGTTCTTTACAGGTGCTCCACCATCATTTTCAGGAACATCCCAAGACAACACAGCAGATTCTTTAGTTATATCTTTTGTTGCAATATTAGATGGTGGGCCAGGGGTATCAAGAACTTTGACAATTAAAGTCAAGGTGGTAGTATTCAGGATATTTTGCAATGTTAATGTGTATTTTCCAGAATCATTTCTTGTTGCTTTTTCAATAGTAAGAGACGTACAATTACTTGAAGTGTCAATGCTTGCACGTGTACGGAGATCAGTGTCTGGTTTGTTCCATGTTACATTTGGGACTGGCTTGCCTCTGAAAGGAACAGTCATTGTGAACGATCCACCAGCCTTTACAATTAAAGTCTTCCGCATTTCACTGTCAATTTCAAAGGCAGGTTCTTCCTCTCTTTCTTTTGCCACCTGAGGTTCTGAGACATCACTTGGTTCACTGACACCCATTTTGTTAATGGATTTCACTCTAAAAACATACTCAGAGCCTGATGTTAACCCAGTTATGGTATATTCTGTGCCTCTTAAATTCTGAATAGCTGTTGTCCAGTCAGTTTCATCAGTTTTCTTGTATTCAACTGTGTATCCTGTTACTGGAGCACCTCCGTCGAACAGTGGCTTTGTCCAAGCAATTGTGATATTTGACCTTGTAGAATCCATAATCTTAGGTTTAGATGGGGGCGATGGCAAGAAGATTGGATCTTCTGCCTTAATCAATGGTGTGGTTTCACTTGGGAGACTGAGGCCAGCAGCATTTTCTGCATAAACCCGGAATTCATACTCACAACCCTCACGGAGACCTGATGATTTCACTCTTAAATCATAAACTGGCTTTTTGTTTACACGAATCCATCTTAGGCTGGTTTTCTCACGCCTTTCAATTATATAGCCAGAGATTTCACTGCCTCCATCAGACTCAGGTCTTGCCCAGCACAGCGTTATTGAATCTTTGCTCACACTGGTGATCTCTAAAGAGGTAGGCGGAGTTGGAACTGTAAATGGGTCTAGGGCTTTGACAGCAACACTTTCTAGAGGCTCACCAACACCATATTTGTTAACTCCCATTACTCTGAAAATATACTCATTACCCTTCAGTAATTTTGTCACTTTACAAGATGTTGTTTTAAGCTCTCCTTCACAAAGTGTCCATGCAATTCTGCTGGTCTCACGTTTTTCCACAATATAATGATCAATATCTGCACCACCGTTTTCTTGAGGGGGTCCCCATGATAAATGGCACTTTTCAGCAGTAAGGCCATTTATTTCTAATGGACCTGCAGGCGGGCCAGGTCTATCAAGTACTTTGCAATTAATTGCCAGAGATTTTGTTCCTGCAACATTCTGTAATGTTAGCACATACTGTCCTGAATCACCTCGGATACAGTCCTTAATGGTTATTGCAGTAGTGTAATCTGTTGAGACTATTTCAACTCTAGCTTTTCCTTCGAGTTCCTTGCCATCCTTCGTCCATGAAATTACTGGTATTGGCCGTCCTGCAACATCAGCATTGACTTTAAACACTTCTCCAGCTTTTACAACTACAACATCCCTGAATTTGGCATCCATCATAATTCTTGGAGCCTCTACATCATCTTTCACGGTCACAGGTCCAGTAGATTCAGATGGCTGACTGAAGAGTCCAGCAGCATTCTTTGCAATCACATGGAATTCGTAGCGCTGGTCTTCTGTAAGTCCACCTACATCAAAGTATGTTTCTTGCACATTAGTAAAATTACATTTTAGCCAACGACCATCTGGTAGTTCTCGGCGTTCAATAATATATCCTGTAACTTTAGCTCCACCATCGTATTCTGGTTTAGTCCATTTCAATGAGACAGATGTTCTTGTAATATTAGTAACTTCTGGCTGACCAGGAGGATCACATGGATCTCTTGCAGCAACTGGTTCACATGCTTTGCTACATTTGCCTATTCCAGCAATGTTTTCTGCATACACACGATATTCATACATCAGTCCTTCATCAAGACCTGTAACTTTCATTTGTGTATCAGTTATGAGGCTCTTGTTGACTTTTGTCCAAAGAATGCTGCTTCTTTCTTTATGCTCCAAGTGGTATCCTAGTACTACGCTACCTCCATCATTAACTGGTACCTGCCAAGTTACAATCATGAAAGATTTAGTTGCATGTGCCACACGAGGTGTTCCAGGTGGACCTGGAGGCTTAAATGGATACTCTGCCACAACAGAAGGAGAATTAGTGTAAGTGCTTTTCCCATAGCGGTTTTCTGCACAAACACGGAACTGATATTCAGATCCAGTGACAAGTCGAGATACTTTAATTGATGTTCTTGCAACTGCTGCAGATACTACCTCCCATGTTGTTGTGGTAGTATCTCTCTTCTCCACAATGTAATTGCTAATATGACATCCACCATCATATGCTGGAGGTTTCCAAGACAAAGTTACACTATCAGCACTAACTTCATCAATTTTAACATCAGTTGGTGGTCCTGGTCTGTCAAGGACAACTACAGTTAGAGAAGCTGTTGTTGATCCAGCAGTATTTGAAAGATGCAATTCATAAAGTCCCAGATCTTCATTTGTAGCTTCCTTGATGGACAGTGAAGTTAAAGTCTTTGATGTCTGAACATTTACCCTGGTTGTCTGTTTTAAGGGATTCCCATCCTTCTTCCAGGTAGCAGTGGGAAGAGGTCGCCCTCTGAATGGAATGTCAATCTTAAGATCATCTCCAGCTTTCACTGTGAATGTGTTAAAAAGGAGCTCAACAGATGGCTGGATTTCAATATCTTTTGCAATGACTGGGACACCAAGTTCTCTTGGATCACTTTTTCCTTTTTCATTAACAGCAATCACCCTGAAACTGTACTCTTCTCCCATACTTAAACCTGTTATTGTTGCTTCCAATGTTTTCACCTGTGTACATGCACTCCATTTTACACTTCCTTTAGTCTGCATTTCTACTATATAACCAGTAATTTTACTACCACCATCACTCTCTGGCTTTTCCCATTTAATTGAAGCAGAATTGCGAGTCACGTCAACAAGAATGACCTTTGAAGGTGGAGAAGGTGGTTCAGATACCTTAACTGGATCAGCAGTTTCTGCTGGTAAACCAGCCCCATATTCATTTACAGCTAGAACACGGAAGTAATAACTACACCCTTCTTGTAGCTGAGTAATCTTGAAGGAATTCTTAGTACAGTTGCTTGTAACTGTGGCATATGCCTTTCTCGTGGATTCTCGCTTTTCAACTACATAGTTGGTAATTTTAGCTCCACCATCAATAAGTGGTGCTTCCCAGGCTAAAGTTACAAAATCTTTTTTCACTTCTCTGATTGTCAGGTTTAGAGGTGCACTAGGTGTATCAAGCACTCTGACATTAACAAAAGCTGATTTTTTGCCACTGTTGTTCTCTAAAGTAAGATTGTATCTGCCACTATCAAATCTATTGACATTGTCAATGACCAGCATTGTGTAGGAACTGGTGACTTCAATCTGAGCTCGCTCACTAATTGTTCCTTCTGCTTTCTCCCATTTAACTTCGGGTTCTGGTCTTCCTTTGATGGTGACAAACAGGCGTAAAGTACCACTAGCACGTACAGTGACTACTTTTCTGAGATCTGCATCAAGTTCAATTTCAGGAGGTTCAACCTTGTCCTCTGCTAAGACTGCACCAGGTATAGTCGCAGGTTCTCCTACTCCTTCTGAGTTGATGGCACAGATGCGGAAGTTATACTCCTGGTTCTCTTTTAGTTTTGTCACAGTGAACTGTTTTGCTTGTAGGCCTGTTGGTGGGGTGCAGGTAGTCCATTCATCAGCAGCAGCTTCTTTTACTTCTACTACATATCCTTTAACAGGAGCACCACCATCATAAATGGGCTTACTCCAGGCAAGGGAAACTGATGACCTGGAAGTATCTGTAACCTTTGGATTGCTAGGTGGACCTGGTGGATATAATACATCACAAGCACGATAGAAAATGGATGGCTCGCTGGGTTCCCCTACCCCTGCAGCATTTTCAGCAGACACTCTAAATTCATAGAAATGCCCATCAGTTAGACCTGTTACTCTGAATCGCAAGTCTGTCAGCCTTTTCTTATTGCATTTGGTCCACCGGATACCATCTTTGTCTCGTTTTTCAAGGATGTAACCTTCAATTTCAGCTCCCCCATTGTCTTCTGGGCGACCCCATGTTACCACCATAGAATCTTTTGTGATTGCTGAAACTTCAGGTGTTGAAGGAGGACCAGGAGGTTTGTATGGATTACGAGCCACTACTGGTTCAGATTCCAAGGGCTCTCCAATTCCATATTTATTCACTGCCATTACACGGAAAATGTATTCATTTCCAGGAAGGAGTTTGGTTACTTTGTAGTTAAGAGCCTGCACTTCTGTTGCTACTTGCGTCCAGGAAAGCCTACTTGTCTCTCTCTTCTCAATGATATAATGTGAGATACTAGAACCACCATCATGCAAAGGTGGAGACCATGACAAGTAGCATTTCTCTGCAGTGACACCTGTAACATTCAAAGGTCCTTCTGGAGGTCCTGGTCTGTCAAGCACTTTTACAGTGATTGGTATAGATTTGGTGCCACCAACATTTTTGAGGTTAAGAGTGTAGTGACCTCCATCCACTCTTATACAGTCTTTGACAGTGAGAACTGTTTTCTCAATGGTAGATTTAATTTCCATTCTTGCAGTTGTTTCTTCAAGGTCTTTACCATCTTTTGACCATGTAACATCAGGAATAGGTTTGCCATGGATATCAGCTTCAAGAACAAAGGTTTCTCCAGCATGAACAACAATGACATCTCTGTATTTAGGATCCAATGAAGCTCCTGGTGCTTCAATTTCATCCCTGGCAGTAATAGGCCCTGTACTTTCAGATGGTTCACTCAAGCAACCTGCTGCATTTCTTGCAATTACTCTGAATTCATATCGTTGGTTTTCAACAAGACCACTTACTGTAAATTCTGTTTCCAACACATTTGTAAAGCTGGCTTTCATCCAGCGACCATCTGGCAGTTCTTTCTTTTCTACAATATAACCAGTTATTTTGCTTCCACCATCATATTCTGGCTTCTTCCACTTCAATGTGATATTACTTCTTGTAACAACAATGGCCTCTGGGCGGCCAGGTGGGTCACAAGGATCTCGGGCAACATACAGTTCTGAAACTTTGCTGACTTTGCCAATGCCAACAATGTTTTCAGCAGAAACTCTGAACTCATATTCAAGACCTTCTTCAAGGCCATCTGTTTTATATTTGGTGTCCACAATAAGTGACTTGTTCTGTTTTGTCCAAAGAATGCTGTTCTTATCTTTACGCTCAAGATGGTAGCCAAGAACTTTGCTTCCTCCGTCATTAACTGGTTCATGCCACTGTACAATCATATGGTCCTTGGAAGCTGCTGTAACAAATGGGGTGCCAGGTGGTCCAGGCACCTTGTAGGGGTATTGCACAACAATTGATTTAGAAGCCAAAGGAGAGCTCTTTCCATATCTATTTTCAGCAGAAATCCTGAACTGGTACTCAGAACCTGTTTTAAGCTTCGTTGCTTTGATGGTTGTTCTTGCAACTGTTGCTGACACAATGTTCCATGTGGTAGTGCTTGTGTCACGTTTTTCTACTATATAGTTGCTTATCTGGCAGCCACCAGTATAATCAGGTGGATCCCATGATAAAACAACAAAGTCCGCGCTAATTTCATCAAAACGGACAGGTCCTCGTGGTGGGCCAGGCTTTTCTAGTACAATTATGCTCAGGTGCTCTGTTGCAGTACCTGCTGCATTTGTTGCTGTTACCGTATATTTACCAAAGTCTTCCCTGTTGCTTTCTTTAATCTGTAAAATAGTTGATGTTGTTGTATTCTGAATATTTAATCTGGTCGTCTGTTTCAGTGGCTGCTCATCTTTTGTCCAAGTAATCGTAGGTTTGGGTCTACCTATAAATGGTACTTCTACCTTCAGATCTTCTCCAGCTTGTACACTATATGTATTAAACATCAGTTTGAAACTTGGCTCAATAGTCAAGTCTTTAGCTATCACAGGAATTCCAAGTGCTCTAGGATCACTTTTGCCTTTTTCATTGTAGGCAATCACACGGAATTGATATTCCTGTCCTGGACTCAAACCAGACACCTCTGCATTACATGTTTTGGTCTCACTAACAACACCCCATTTTTCTGTTCCTTTAGGCAACATTTCAACAAGGTATCCCAAAATTCTGCTACCTCCATCATGTTCAGGTTTTTCCCATGTAAGTGATGCACTTCTCTGAGTCACATCAGTGAGTGTTACTTTCCCAGGAGGCAAAGGTGGCTCTGAGGCTTTGACAGCATCCCTAGTTTCAACTGGAACACCAATTCCATATTCATTTTCAGCCATAACTCTGAAGTAATAAATTGCTCCTTCCGTAAGATTTTCAACTTTAAAACTTGTCTTGCCACATTTAGCACTTACATTTGCAAATGCCTTCCTGGTTGACTCACGCTTGTCTATCACATAGTTCTTTACCTTTGCACCACCATCGATAATTGGTGGCTCCCAAGATAATACAGCAGAATCCTTCTTTATATCCTTTACCACTAAGTTTTGCGGGGGTCCTGGCGTGTCCAAAACTTTCACTGTAACAAATGCAGATTTAGAACCACTGCTGTTCTCTAGCTTAAGAATATACTTTCCAGCATCATTTCTGTCACAGTTGTCAATTGAAAGTTGTGTGTAGTTTATGCCTTTATCAATCTGAACTTTTTCTGAGAATTCACCTTCTTCTCGGGACCATGTGATGTCAGGTGTTGGTCGTCCCCTGAATGGTATGTGAATCCTAGCAGACCCACCAGCTCTAACCACTATCCCTTTCCTTAACTCTGAATCAATATCAAGTTCTGGAGCTTCAAGTTTGTCTTCTGGTTTAATAGTACCAGGAACTGATGCAGCCTCTCCCACACCAATCTTGTTGAGAGCACACACTCGTAGTTTGTATTCTTGATGTTCAGTAAGCTTTTTGATCTCAAATCGAGTGGCACGTATACCTGTCTGTGAAGTAACAAGCGACCATTCATCTTCATCTGCTTTACAGATTTCTACAAGGTATCCCTGGATTTCACAACCACCATCATAAATAGGTTTACTCCAACCAAGTATAACTGAACTTTTGGTGGTATCCACAACATGGGCATTTGTAGGTGGGCCAGGCTTGAACATTGGGTCACAAGCTTTGAAATAGGGAGAAACTTGGCTTGGTTCACCAACTCCAGCAGCATTTTCAGCAGAAACTCTGAATTCATATTCATGATCCTCTGTTAAACCTGTAACTCTTAATCGCAAATCTGTAATGCGGCGTTTATTGCATTTTATCCATCTGATGCCTGCTCGGTCTCGTTTTTCTACAATGTAACCTATGATTTCACTACCTCCATCACTATCTGGCCGGGTCCAGCAGACAGTCATAGAATCCTTGGTGATGTTGGTAATTTCCAGGGCTTTTGGTGGTCCAGGAGCCACAAATGGATTTCTCATCATTACTGGCACAGATTCTAATGGCTCACCAACCCCATATTTGTTAACTGCCATGATACGGAAGATGTATTCATTTCCTTCCAAGAGTTTTGTTACTTTCAGCATTGTAGGCAAAACTTCTGAAGCAACCACAGTCCATGCCAGACGGCTAGTTTCTCTCTTCTCTACAATGTAATGAGAAATATCACTGCCACCATCATGAAGAGGAGGACCCCATGCCAGTGCACATTTCTCAGCTGTAACTCCTGTCACTTGGACTGGGCCCTCTGGAGGTCCTGGCCTGTCCAAGACTTTTACATTTACTGTTACTGTCTTTGTTCCTGCAACATTAGAGGCTTCTAGAATGTACTGTCCACCATCAACTCTAATAGCATCTTTTACAATTATTAATGCACTGAAATCTGTGTTCTTTATTTCATATCTAGCAGTGTCCTCAAGCTCTTTATCTCCTTTGTACCACTTAATGGTCGGTAGTGGCTTTCCATGAACATCAGCCTCAAGTCTGAATGTTTCACCAGCATTTACAACAATAGTGTCTTTGTACTTTGGATCCATTGAAATTCTTGGAAGTTCGACTTCGTCCCTTGCTGTTATTGGTCCTGTACTGTCAGAAGGTTTGCTTATGGCACCTGCAGCATTCTTTGCAATTACTCTAAATTCATATCTTTGGTCTTCTGTAAGTCCTGTTACAGTGAACTGAGTTTCAATGATATTTGTGAAGCTCGCTTTCATCCAGCGACCATCTGGTAAGTCACGTTTCTCTACAATATAACCAGTAACCTTACTTCCACCATCATATTCTGGTTTGGTCCACTGTAGAGTAATAGAGCTTCTTTTTATTATTATAGCTTCTGGGCGACCTGGAGGATCACATGGATCACGAGCTACATAGCACTCAGAAACTTTACTTGTTCTGCCTACACCAACAATATTTTCTGCAGAAACTCGAAACTCATATTCAATTCCTTCTTCAAGGTTATTTGTCTTAAAACTTGTGTCCTGAATAATAGTCTTGTTTACTTTAGTCCATAGAATGCTGTTTTTCTCCTTTCTCTCAAGATGGTAGCCCAACACTCTACTGCCACCATCATTTACTGGTTCATGCCATTGTACGACCATGGAGTCTTTTGTAACTGTTGTCACAAATGGTGTGCCAGGAGGTCCTGGTTCCTTGTAGGGATACTGTGCTACAACCGGTGCAGATTCCAATGCAAAACTCTGCCCATACCTATTCTCAGCAAATATTCTGAACTGGTATTCTGAACCAGTTTTCAGTTTAGTCACCTTCAGCGTAGTTCTTGCAACAGTAGCTGAAACTGTTTCCCATACGGTGGTGGTGGTATCTCTCTTGTGAACAACATAGTTGGTGATTTGGCAGCCGCCTGTGTACACTGGGGGATTCCATGACAGGGTAATACTTTCTGCACTTATTTCATCAAACTTCACAGGTCCAACTGGAGGGTCAGGTTTGTCTAGAGTAATAATTTCAAGAGAGGCAGACTTTTGCCCAACAACATTAGCCACAGTGATTTCATAAGTGCCACTGTCTTCTTTGCTAGTTTCCTTAAGGTTCAATATAGTGAGATCAGTTGAATCACTAACATTGACTCTTGTTGTCTGTCTTAATGGCTGGCCATCCTTAACCCAGGTAACAGTTGGTTTAGGTCGACCTGCAATTGGTATTTCTACTTTTAGGTCCTGTCCCACCTGAACACTGTAACTGTGGAAAGCAGGTCTTACATCAGGTTCAATCACCAGGTCTTTGGCTACTATTGGAACTGCAAGTGCTCTAGGATCACTCTTTCCCTTTTCATTTACAGCCATTACTCTAAAAAGATATTCTTCCCCTTGAGTTAGATTAGTAACAACTGCTTCAAGTGTTTTAACACGAGCACACTCTGACCACTTCTCACTACCCTTTGCTTGCATTTCAACAATATACTGTATGATTTTGCTACCGCCATCATGTTCAGGTTTTGCCCAGCTTAGAGAGACACTATTTCTTGTGACATCATCCACTGTTATTTTCCCAGGAGGCTGTGGAACTTCAGCAACTTTAATTGGGTCACTGGTTTCTGCAGGGAGGCCAATTCCATATTCATTCTCAGCAGAGACTCTGAAGAAGTAATAGCAGCCCTCCTGAAGTTGATCTACTTTCCATGAAGTCTTGTGACAGTTTGTTACAACAGCTGCATATGCCTTTCTTGTTGCTTCACGCTTTTCAATAATGAAATTCTTTATTTTTGCTCCACCATCCAAAAGAGGAGGCTCCCATGAAAGTGAAACAGAGTCTTTAGTGATCTCTCTAATTTTTAAATTAACAGGTGCACTTGGGGTATCCAGTACTCTTACACTGACAAAGGCAGACTTTGTTCCACTGCTGTTTTCCAAGGTCAGAGTATACTTTCCACTATCAAATCTGTTAACATTATCTAGAACAAGGGAAGTAAAACTACTAGTGGTGTCAATAATAGCTGCTTCTCTGATGTCACCATCCACTTTACCCCATTTTACTTCAGGGGTTGGCCGACCTCTGATGGGAACAAACAGTCTTAAGGAACCTCCTGCTCTCACATTTACAATCTTCCTTAATTCCATGTCAAGGTCAAGGTCTGGTGCCTCCATCTTCTCTTCCACAATGACAGAACCAGGAACATCTGCATGCTCTCCAACTCCTGCTTTATTAACTGCACATATACGGAATTTGTATTCGTGTTTTTCCACTAATTTTTCTACTTCCATGTGAGTATTCTTAATTCCAGTTGGAGGGGTACAAATTGCCCATTCACCATCACTTACATCACATTTTTCCACAATGTATCCCTGAATTTCAGAGCCACCATCATATATAGGTTTACCCCATGAAAGAAAAACTGAAGATCTTGTAACATCCGTAACTTTAGGATTATTGGGTGGACCTGGCTTGTAAATAGGATCACATGCTTTGTAGTAAGTAGAAGGTGGACTTGGTTCACTAAGACCAGCAGCATTTTCAGCTGAAACTCTGTACTCATAATCATGATTTTCTATAAGACCAGTCACTCTGTATCGCAGTTCACTTATCAGGCGTTTGTTACATCTTGTCCAGCGAATACCTTCCTTGTCTCGTTTTTCAAGGACATAGCCTAGGATTTCACTGCCACCATCTGAAGCTGGTCTTTCCCACACAACTATCATAGAATCCTTGGTAACTGCTGTGACTTCTGGAGCCTTTGGAGGAAGTGGCACAACAAATGGATTCTTTGCGACTATTGCGTCAGATTCAAGAGGTTCACCAACACCGTATTTATTTACTGCCATGATGCGGAAAACATACTCATTTCCTTCTAGAAGTTTTGTAACTTTGCAATTCAGGGTTTGCACATTTGAGTCAACAATAGTCCACACCAAGCGACTGGTTTCCCTTTTTTCTACAACGTAGTGTGAAATATCACTACCACCATCTTGTAGTGGTGGTTTCCATGACAGTGTGCATTTTTCAGCTGTAATGCCTGTAAACTCAACAGGCCCTTCTGGAGGTCCAGGTCTGTCAAGAACTTTGACGTTAACAGGAACCTTCTTTTCTCCTGCAACATTCTTTGCCAGTAGTATATACTGCCCACTGTCAACTCTAGTGGCTTCCTTCACACTGAGGCTTGTTGCAAAATCAGTAGTTTTTATTTCCATATGAGCGGTGCTTGTCAGCTCACGATCACCTTTTAACCACTGAATGGAAGGTAATGGTTTGCCATGAACATCAGCATCAAGCTTGAATGACTCTCCAGCATGCACTACAATAGTATCTTTGTATTTTGGATCCATACTTATTTGAGGTGGTTCTACTTCATCTCTTGCTGTAACTGCCCCTGAGCTCTCAGATGGTTCACTGAAAACACCTGCAGCATTTCGTGCTATAACACGGAACTCATATCTCTGGTTTTCGACTAGACCAGTTACTTCAAACTGGGTATCAATGACATTTGTAAAGCTTGCTTTCATCCAACGGCCATCAGGTAATTCCTTCTTTTCAACAACATAACCTGTGATTTTACTTCCACCATCATATATAGGTTTCTTCCACTGGAGTGTTACTGAGCTTCTTGTGACAATTACAGGTTCTGGACGACCTGGAGGGTCACATGGGTCACGTGCAGTATAGCATTCAGATGCTCTACTTGCCTTTCCAATTCCCACTATGTTTTCTGCATAGACTCTGAATTCATATTCAAGGCCTTCCTCAAGGCCAGTTGTCTTAAATTTGGTATCTGGAAGAGGTGTTTTATTCAGTTTAGCCCACAGAATGCTGTTTCTTTCTTTGCGTTCCAAGTGATAACCAATGATCCTGCTACCGCCATCATTGACTGGTTCATGCCATTGTACCACCATGCTGTCTTTTGAGACATTTGTTACAAAAGGAGTTCCAGGTGGACCAGGAACTTTAAATGGGTACTGGGCTATTATTGACTCTGAAGTGAGATATGTACTCTTGCCGTATCTGTTCTCAGCTGCAATTCTGAATTGATATTCACAGCCAGTCTTTAAACGACATGCTTTTATAGTTGTTCTTGCAACAGTAGCTGACACAATGTGCCAAGTTGTGGTGGAAGTGTCTCTTCTTTCTACAATGTAATTATTGATAGAGCTACCACCATCATACTTGGGTGGTTCCCAGGAAATGGTAATACTATCTGCTGTCACTTCATCTACTTTTACTGGTCCAGTTGGAGGTCCTGGTTTGTCAAGGACAACAATATTTAGTGTCTCAGTTGCTTCACCAGCAGAGTTTGTAAGTTTAACCAAATATGTTCCCACATCTTCTTTACATGCTTCTTTTATGGTTAAAACTGTGTTGTTTTCCGAGCTTTCTGCATTTACTCTTGTAGTCTGCTTCAATGCCACATTGTCTTTATGCCAAGACACTGCTGGTTTGGGTCGGCCAACAAAAGGAACATCAACCTTTAAGTCCTCTCCTGCTAGAACACTGAAAGTGGTGAACAGTAGTTTGAAAGCTGGTGGGATCACAAGATCTTTTGCAACAACTGGTATACCCAGCTGGCGAGGATCACTGATACCTTTCTCATTCTGAGCTGAAACACGGAAGGTGTATTCTTCACCTTGGATCAATCCTGTGATGGTGGCTTCAGTAACTTTTACTGTAGCACAGGTTGACCACTTTTCACTGCCTTTGCTTTGCATTTCTACAATATAGCCCAGAATTCTGCTACCACCATCATGTTCAGGTTTTTCCCAAGACAAGGTTACGCTATTTCTTGTCACATCCAACAAAGTTATTTTCCCTGGTGGAAGTGGCCTTTCTGATACTTTTATGGATTCTGAAGTTTCAACTGGAAGGCCTATTCCATACTCGTTTTCAGCTAGGACTCTGAAGTAGTAGTTGCAGCCTTCTTGCAGTGAATCAACTTTCCAGCTGGTCTTGTGGCAATTGGCATTAACAGTTGAATAAGCTTTTCTTGTTGATTCACGCTTTTCAACGATGTAATTTTTTATTTTAGAGCCACCATCTATGAGAGGAGGCTCCCATGTGAGTGTAACTGAAGATTTTGTAACTTCCTTTATTTTCAAATCTTGAGGTGCCCCTGGAGTATCAAGAACTCTGACATTCACAAAGGCTGTCTTACTACCTGAGCTGTTTTCAATTGTCAGTATGTATTTGCCACTATCAAATCTATTTACATTTTCAACAATAAGTAAAGTATAAGAGCTTGTTGATTCAATGCTTGCTCTATCCAAAGATTCCCCATGTTCTCTTGCCCATTTTACTTCAGGTGCTGGTCTTCCTTTAATTGGGACAAAGAGTCTCAGAGTACAGCAGGCTCTGATAGTTACAACTTTACGTAGCTCTGCATCAAGTTCAATCTCTGGAGGTAGCATTCTTTCTTCGGCTTTTGGAGTGCCAGGAACAAGAGCAGGTTCCCCAAGACCTTCAGAGTTCATAGCATATATCCGTATTTTATACTCTTGATTTTCCTTCAAGTCAGTGACGGTAAAAGAAGTGGCCTTTAGACCCATTGGTGGAGTTACAATCTTCCACTCATCTTCTTCAGGTAGTGCAATCTCAACCATGTAACCTGTGATCTCTGAACCACCATCATATATTGGTTTGTTCCATGCTATTGTAATAGAGGACTTGCTGCTATCCAAAACACGAGGATTACCTGGGGGACCAGGCTTAAATACAGTATCACAGGCTTTATAAAATGGACTGGTTGGGCTTGGCTCACTGACACCAGCAGCATTTTCCGCCATGACTCTGTATTCGTATTCATGGCCTTCTGTCAGGCCAGACACTTTATAACGCAAGTCAGTAACAACCCTTTTGTTACATTTCACCCATCGTAGACCAGTCTTGTCTCGTCGTTCCACAATATAGTTAGTTATTGGGCTCCCGCCATCAGAATCAGGATGGCCCCAACAGACAACCATAGAATCCTTTGTAATTGCTGTCACTTCAGGTGTTTTAGGTGGATCAGGTGGAACATATGGATTTACTGCAAGAATGGGCTCTGATTCCAGAGGCTCACCAACTCCATATTTGTTAACAGCCATAACTCGGAACACATACTCATTGCCCTTCAACAGTTTAGTAACCTTCAGCTTAGTCACTGGAACTTCTGTGCCTACAGATGTCCATGCCAATCTACTTGTTTCACGTTTTTCAACCACATAATGGTCAATCTTTGCTCCTCCATCATCCAGTGGGGGTAGCCATGACAGCACACATTTTTCTGCAGTGACTTCAGACACAGCCAAAGGCCCTTCTGGGGGACCTGGTCTATCAAGAACTTTAACATTGAAGATATGCTTGGCAAAGCCACCAGGGTTTGTTGCAGTAAGTGTATAAGCACCACCATCTCTTCTTGAGGAATCTTTGTTGATGAGAATGGTAGAGAAATCTGCTATTTTTATTTCTAATTTTGCTGTGTCTTCAAGTTCTTTTTCTCCCTTTGTCCATGTCATAGTTGGTGGAGGGCGACCTGAAACATCAGCCTCAAGTCTGAAAACTTCACCTGCTTTCAGTACTATTGTGTCCTTGTATTTAGCATCCACCTTTATCCTTGGTGCTTCAATGTCATCTCTACAGGTGATTGCATCTGATGGCTCTGAGGGCTGACTAACAGCTCCACCAGCATTCCTAGCAATGACACGGAATTCATAGGCAGCGTCTTCTGTCAAACCACTTACAGTGAATTCAGTCTCTAGTATATTGCTGAAATTAGCCTTCAGCCAACGGCCATTAGGAAGGTCTCTTTTTTCAACAGTGTAGCCAGTTATCTTAAAACCTCCATTATATTCTGGTTTAGTCCACTTCAGTGTAACTGCATGTCTTGTGATGTTCAGAGGTATTGGCTTACCAGGAGGATCTATTGGGTCCAGGGCAAACACAGGTTCAGAGGGCTTGCTTGGCTTACTCTTCCCAGCCAGATTTTCTGCTATAACACGGAATTCATATGCAATACCATCAGTAAGTCCAGATGATTTAAAGATATTTCCTGACACCAACATTTTACTTACAGTCTGCCAAACAATGCTGTTTCGCTCTTTTCTTTCAATGTGATATCCCAGTATTGGGCTTCCACCATCACTAACTGGCTCGTTCCAGCTAATGGTCATGGTTTCTTTGGTGACTGCAATCACCTGAGGAGTTCCAGGAGGCCCGGGCACCTTAAATGGGTAGTTGGCAACTACAGACTCTGAAGTAATGCCTGGACCAACTCCATATCTGTTTTGAGCTTTAACGCGGAACTGATACTCAACGCCAGTAGTAAGACGAATGGCTTTAAATGTAGTACGTATCACTGTAGTTGCCAATTCAGTCCACGTGGTACTGTCAGTCTGACGCATTTCTACGACATAGTTACTTATTGGTACGCCACCATCATTCAAAGGAGGCTCCCATGAGAATGTTAGGAAATCACATGAAATTTCTTCAAATTTGATTGGTCCAGTGGGCGGTCCAGGTATGTCATGAACCTGAACTGTGATTACTTCACTAACTTCTCCCACAATATTTTTAGCTGACAGTGGATATTGACCACTATCACTTCT
Organism: Phylloscopus whistleri; assembly: GCA_017589585.1. NCBI lineage: Eukaryota > Metazoa > Chordata > Aves > Passeriformes > Phylloscopidae > Phylloscopus > Phylloscopus whistleri. Next base: position 3,527,581 of record JADMLD010001395.1, on the reverse strand, counting down.
AATACATTCATTGATGGTCAGTATGGTTGCAGTTGCTGTGTTTTCATAATTTACCCTTTGTGTTTGCTTAAGTATCTGGTCTTCTTTCTTCCAAGTCACAGTAGGCCTTGGACGACCAAGTACAGGGATTTCAATCTTGATATTGTCACCAGCTTTGGCAATGACTGTTTTCTGGTAAATAGCACGGAGGTCAAACTCTGGTAGCATTGTTTGCTCCTTGATAATAACTGGTCTGCTTTCCCTTGGGGCACTTCTTCCAGCACTGTTAACTGCCATAACCTGGAAAGTATACTCTTCATTTTCAGTTAGATTCTTTACTACACAGTCCAGCGTTTTTACAGTGGTGATGTGTGCCCACTGGTTGGTTCCTTTTCTCTGTGCTTCAATTACGTACCCAGTGATCTTGCTGCCACCATCGTGTTCTGGTTTCGGCCAAGCTAGGCTAACTGAGTTCCGTGTTACATCCATAATATTAAGGCTCTCAGGTGGGGATGGGGCCTCAGAAGCTTTTACTGGTTCTGTAGTTTCAGCTGGTTCACCGATACCATACTCATTTTCAGCCAGTACTCTGAAATAGTATTCACAGCCCTCAGCTAAATTAGGAATCTTGAAGGAACACTTCTGGCAGTTGGTTGTGACTGTTGAATATGCCTTCCGAGTTGATTCACGTTTCTCAACAATATAGTTTGTTATACGTGAACCTCCATCCACCAGAGGCATATCCCATTGAAGGGTGATGCTGTCCTTGGTTATTTCTCTAGGTTTAAGGTTTATTGGTGGACCTGGTGTATCCAAGACTTTTACATTTACAAAGCCAGTCTTCTTACCAGCAGCATTTTCAAGAGTCATTACATATTTTCCTGCATCATATCTGGTGCACTCTGTGACAATCAAGAGTGTAAAGGAGTCAGTATTTTCAATACTGGCACGTCCTTTGAGTGAAACATCATCTTTTGTCCATGTAACTTCTGGAGTTGGACGTCCTTTAATTGGTACAAAAATCCGAATAGTTAATCCAGCTCTAACAACAAGCGTTCTTCTTAGCTCAGCATCCAGTTCAAAGTCAGGAATCTCTTCTCGGTCAGTGATTTCCACACTTGGAATTATTACTGGTTCACCAACACCTGCAGCATTCATAGCAGAGATTCTGAAATTATACTTGGCCCCGGTCTGCAGATGAGCTACAACAAACTGAGTGATCCTTAAAGCAGTCCCTATCGTGTCTTTCACCCATTCATCTTCTCCTTCTTTTTGATGCTCTACTATATAGCCAGTGATTTCAAGACCACCATCATAGTGAGGCTTGTTCCAGGCTAAAGATGCACTTGTCTTTGTGGTATCAGTCACTCTTGGATTTGCAGGTGGACCTGGTGGGTCTGAAAAGCAAATAGAAGATAAAACATTACATCACAGAAGTCATTCTTATGCTCTCTGAATGTGCTCCCTACCCATCCCACCCACCCCCCAAAAGAAAAAGCATGATACTAACATGCAACATCTCTGCAAAGGACTGAGTTTGAAGTATCACTTGGTGGTCCAACTCCAGCTCTATTTTCTGCACTGACGCGGAATTCATATTCGTTTCCTTCCAGAAGACCAGTTACTTTGCATCTAAGATCTGAAACTGGTTTCTTTGTTGCTCTCACCCATCTTAAACCTTTCTTTTCTCTTCGCTCCACATGGTAACCTGTGATTTCACTTCCACCATCATCAGCTGGCCTTTTCCAGGTAACCGTGACAGTATTTTTAGTCACATTTGTTACTTCTGGTTTTCCAGGAGGGCCTGGAGGACCTTTTCAGGAATAAAAAAGTATAGTGAATAAAAAAATCCAGTCTTCAGAAATTTATAAAATGAATTAAACCACACTGGAATCTCTTGCTTGTTCTACTTACCAAATCTATCCACCATTTTAACTGGTTCTGATTGTACTGGTTCACCCTTGCCATACTGATTTACTGCTGAGACACGGAAAACATATTCATTTCCTTGAATGAGCTTGCTAACAACATGCCTACAGCTCTCAATGTTTTCAGCAACCAATGTCCAGAGCAGTCGACTAGTTTCTCTCTTTTCAAGAACATATGACTTTATCGGTGATCCACCATCTTCTGCAGGAGGTGTCCATGTAAGAGTCGCTTTTTCTGCTGAAACATTGCTGATCTCAATAGGCCCTGGAGGTCCTGGAATATCTAAAACTTTCACATGTACAGTCTCCTGCTTAGTGCCGAAAGGATTGGTTGCAGTGATGGTGTATTCTCCAGAATCCTTTCTGGCTGCATATTTGACACTTAGAGTAGAAGAGGTTGGTTTGGTTTCAATGTGCACAAGCTCTGAGGGTCTAAAATCTTTTCCAGCTTTTGACCATGCTGAAGTTGGAGGTGGTTTGCCACGAATACTAATAGCAGACAGTGTGATGGTTTCCCCTGCTTTTACTGTTAAACCTTCCTTCAAAGGAGGATCCAGAACAATGCTTGGTGCGTCTGTCAAAACAAAGACAAAAAAATACTGATTGTTACAACAAGAACACAGGGATGAGAAAGAAAAGAGTTTTGATAATAATTATTCAAATAAAATTCTACCTTTTCAATGCCATCTACATACCATACTCATCCTTGCATATTATGGTTCCTGTGGATTCAGATGGAGGACTGATAGCTCCAGCAGTGTTCTTTGCTCTAATTCTGAATTCATATTTGCAGCCCTCAGTAAGGTCAGTTACAGTAAATGCACAGTCTGGAACATTCACGTGATTAGCTTTCATCCAAGTCTTTTTGGGTAAATCACGCTTTTCAACAATATAGCCAGTTAATTTATGTCCGCCATCATATTTTGGTTCTGTCCAAATGAGTGTTACTGAGTTCCTGGTTACATTGATAACTTCAGGTTTCCCAGGAGGATCTAGAAGAAAATATAATAAATAGTAGTTAAACAAAATCTATTTCAAATTTCAGAATTTTCCATTTTATTCTCCTGATGACTTACCAATAGGATCAAGTGCCACAACTGGTTCAGATGGAAGACTTGGTTTACCTACTCCAGCCATATTGATTGCCATTACTCTGAATTCATATTCCAGACCTTCAGTTAACCCTGTCACTCTGAAATCTTTCATTCTTATTGGCGTTGTATTTGCTCTCTTCCACAGAAGACTATTTCTTTCTTTAACTTCAATGTGATAACCTAGAAGATAAATGTTGAGATGAAAATATGGGGGGGTTTCAAGAAATCTTAATTTCTCACAGCATTGTGAAACATCATACTGCTCGTATTGCACGTTGCATGTGCATTGTGCAAGAGGAGCACTAAAAATCAGTGGACATACATGACAGATGTAATTGCAATGAGGAGGTGTTTGTAAATGTACATTGCTAATTTTGTAGACCCAAGTATTGTCAAATACAGGTGAGTTTGGGCTTATCTCTATACATATTTTGGCTCTGAGCAAAGATACTCTTTCTCAGGTAGTATTTCCCAACATTTGAGTTATTTCTTTTTATAAATAGGAAGTAAACCAGTGAAATCAGTCAATTAATCAGTCAATCAATCAATCAGTCTATCTATCTATCTATCTATCTATCTATCTATCTATCTATCTCTCAATTTAGGGCATAAAAACCTGTTACTTTTACCTTTTGACAGAGAAAAAGAACTATTAAGAACTGAAACACTAGGGAGGTTTGGGAGAATGTACCTGTGATTGGTGAACCTCCATTTCTTCTGGGATCAGTCCAAGTTAAAGCTACAGACTCATGCCGAACAGCAACAATATTGGGAGGTGGAGGAGCATCTGGGACATCTAAACAATATTGAAAAAATGCAGTAAGGTTAAAAATTATTATCACCTCTAAAACAAATTTTTTAGATTTCAAAAATTATAATGGATACTTACCAAATGGATGTTTTGCAATGACAGGCTCTGATTTAAGACCTTCGCCTACTCCATATTTATTTTCAGCCCTGATCCTAAATGTATATTCATTTCCTTCATGAAGTCTCGTAACTCTAAATGTGGTTTTCTGGACTGCAGAGGCACAAGTCACCCACTTATTGTTTACATTATCTCTCTTCTCTAGAACATAGTTAGTGATTTCTGAACCACCATCATCTTTTGGAGGGCCCCATTTTAAGGTTATGGCATCAGCTGTGACTTCTTCAAATTTCACTGGACCTGTTGGTATGCCAGGTTTGCCAACAACTTTCACAAAAATAGTGCCTTCCTTGCTGCCAGCAACATTCCTCAGAGTTATTGTGTATTTTCCTGCATCAGCTTTCTGGCAGTCATGTACTACAAGGGTGGTGTTAACTGCTGTAGATTCAAATGCAACTCTTCCACTCTCAGTAATTGCCTGGTCTTCATCCTTCTTCCAAGTTACGGTTGGGACCGGCTTGCCTTTCATAGGGATTTTAAGACGGAAATTGCTGCCCTCTTTAGCTGTATAGCACAAATCAGGTAGATCTCTTAAGTCAAGTTCAGGTGCCGCTGTAAAAAATGAAGGAAACCAGTTATTCCACTATGCATAAACTCTGTGGTAAAATTAAGACGCTGTTTTAAAGGGCGTCTTATTTCTGTGCACACACAGGAATGATAGTGTGCATAAAATACAATTTGGGTAAGTAAAGCATTCAATTAATGATCTTGTTTCTCACCAACATCATCTCTTGCTACAATTGTGATCTCTGATGGAGTTCCATATCCAGCATCATTTTGGGCCCTCACTCTAAAAGTGTATTCCTGTCCTTCTTTTAAGTCTCTCATTGAAAAATGGAGGTTCTTTCCCCGCATGACTTCTTGCCATTTATCTTCACCAACCAGGACTTCAACAATATATGCAGAAATACGGCTTCCACCATCACTGATAGGTTTCTTCCACACCAAATTGCATGAGGATTTTGTTACAGCTGAAGCTTTTAGATCCACAACTGGCCCAGGTGTTTCTAGAAGGAAGAAGAGCATAGTAAGTTTTCATTCAAGCTAAAAACAAAGATTATTTGAATCTAAAAACAAGTGAAAAGGATTAATTTTCCCTACCAGAAGCTTTGACAGCATCACGAGTTTCACAAGGATCACCAATACCATATTCATTTTCAGCAAAAACTCTGAAGAAGTAGGATTTGCCTTCTTCTAAGTTAGTTATTCTGTAGCTTGTCTTTGGACATTCTGTTGTTACTGTGGACCATGATTTTCTTTCTGCATCACGTTTTTCAACAACATAATTTGTGATTGGACTACCCCCATCTACTAGAGGAGGTTCCCAGGTAATGAAGGCAGAATCTTTGGATGCTTCCTTTACAGTCAGGTTAATGGGCGGGCCTGGAGTATCTGGATAAACACAACACAACAATATTTGATTTAGTAACAAAATTTAAAAAAACAGTTAAAAAATTAACAAATATGTTATAATGGGGAAAGCCCTGAGACTTACCAAGTACTTTTACAACAATGGTGTATGACTTTTTGCCACAGCTGTTCTCAAGACTGAGGACGTATTTTCCAGCATCATATTTATTTACATTTTCACAACGCAGGAAGGTATCAAAATCAGTTGACTTGATGTCTAATCCTTGTCTATCTCTTAAGTTGGCACCCACTTTAGACCATGAAATCTTAGGAGGTGGACGTCCTCTTACTGGCACGTAAAGTCTCATAGTGACTCCAGCACGCAACACAAGGACTTTCCTTAGTTCTGCATCAAGTTCTCCTTCAGGTGGAACTGTGTGTTTAAGAAAAAAACCCATGTAATTAAAGCATCATCTTTAAGACGATCACAAAAGTTACTGTGACAAAAACTCCTTTTTTACTGGCATTTCACTAGACTAACCAACTTCTCATGCCTGTGATGATGCTAAGTGTCCTGACTCCTGTTTGAAGATAATTTGAAAATATACCTTTTTTCTTGCACTGATTTCACTTTTTTCTTTTTTTTTTTTTCTGCATTTACACCATTTATGTTAGAAAGGATCTTAGTTTGTCTAGAATTCAAAGGAGTTGCAGAGCCTCCTGGACTCTAGTGCTTTTCTTGAACTAAGACGATTTTGTGAAGCAATGTTTTTGTATGTACAGCAAAATGCATACAAAAGCCAGCATGTCTCTTAAGGAGTAAGCATCTTAAGGAGTAAGTGTCATACAATCAAAGAGTATCATACAGCGACTTAGAATAGCAATCTTGGCTTCAAATTATTTAGACTATATGAAGGTGACTAAAAGTTTTAAGAAAGATGAGAGATCTGAAAATTCTAATTTTTGGATTAGAAAAAGAAAAAAATCTTGAAGTTCCAGTAGGAGGCAGAAGGCTATAAAACATACAAATGAAAAAAAGCAGACACCAGATTCTATTCTGTTCCTAACTGCCTTGTTCTCTTCCAAATTAGCCACTATTAGCCCACATTTTTTGAGTAAAAACATGTTCCAAATTAATCTGTGACCTGTGACAAAGTCTGTCTTTGAAACTCATCCCAGAAATTGAAACAAAAGTCAACAAGGCAATCTGTTTTCAGTGAACATACTTAAAATGTCTTTAGCAGTGTGTTTATCAGGAACATCACTTGGATCGCTGTATCCAATCTTATTGACAGCATAAACACGGAACTGGTACTCTGTATCTTCCATCAGCCCTGTTACCACGAATTGTGTAGCCTGTAAATTCTTGGGTAGATTGCATCTGACCCAGTTGTCTGTGTCAGCTCGTTTTGATTCCACTAAATAACCAATGATAGGGCTTCCTCCATCATATGCTGGTTTGCTCCATGACAGGCTTATCGAATTACGAGTAGTATCAACCACTTTCGGGAAAGCAGGTGGGCCAGGAGGATCTGGAAATTAAAACAACATCAAGTTAGCATGCCAAATGCTGCATGATAATATTTGGAAATAATAATGGAAAATTCGGAGACTTTTAGCTTACATTGAGGATCACGAGCATACACTGCTTTGGATGGTGCGCTAGGCTTGCCAGGTCCAGCCTTATTCAGTGCTATTACCCGGAACTCATATTCTGTTCCTTCTTGGAGTCCAGTAGCTTTAACAGTTCTTTCAATGACAGGCTTTCTGTTTACTTTTGTCCAGTTAAGAGCCTTCGTTTCACGCTTCTCAAGTATATAACCAGTTATTGGGGATCCACCATCACTAGCTGGTGGCTTCCAGCTAACAGTCATAAAGTCTTTTGTTACATTGCTGATTACTGGTGGATCACAAGGTCCGGGTACATCTGTGGAGATTTATTGGAAAATTACATTCACATTCAGAAGTACAAACAAAAACCCAGTGACTAATGAAACTATTACACAAGGCACTTACCATATGGGTTCTTAGCAACTGCTGGTTCAGTTAAGATGGGGTCTCCAACACCATATTTGTTTTCAGCACAAATGCGGAACTGATACTCATGTCCTTCTATTAGTTTCTCCACTGTGCAGCTTGTAATGGGTACATTGGCACTGACTTGGGCCCAGTTAGGTCTGCTTGTTTCACGCTTGTCTACAATGTAGTTAGTAATTTCTGAACCTCCGTCTTCCAGAGGAGGTTCCCATGAAAGCATTGCACGATCTGCATACATATGTTTGATTTTGACAGAGGCTGGTGGGCCAGGCTTATCTAGAACAATTAACATCACATTGTTATAGTTCTATCTTTTGCTATATCATTTAATTATAAATGCTTTTATTAATAGGCAGTCTTTAGCTTACCAAGTACTTTAAGCCTAATAGTTGCTGACTTTGATCCACTTGCATTTTCAGCAGTAATAGTGTAGTCTCCTGTTTGCTTCCTGTTAACACTGAACAACTCAACTGTAGCAAGATTTCTCTTTGTGGTGATCTTAACACCTTCAGATGGCTTTAAAACCTCTCCTTCTTTCTTCCAGGTGATTGCTGGCATTGGCTTGCCATACACATTTGCCTCCAGACGCACATTAGTTCCAGCTTTTACTGTAAGCTGTGATTGCATAGACAGATCCAACTCTATTCTGGGAGGAACTGAAAGGAAAGAGTCCAAGAGTTAATGAATCTAGTAAGAGATAAATGTCTCATTCTTCACATGAGAGTTAGTTCCCAACATACACAGACTCTTATCAGAGCTATCAAATGCTTTTATATTCCTTACCATTTTCTGGATGAATAGTCACTGGATCAGAAGGTTCTGAAGGTTGGCTAATGTTAACTGCTGTCTTGGCAATTGCTCTAAATTGGTACTGAGCATTTTCTTCCAAACCAGTCACAGTGTACTCTTCTACAGGTATTTGATATGGGGTTGTATTGCACCGAACCCACTTATCACCAGGTAATTTGCAAGCTTCCACAAAGTAGCCAATAAGTTTGCTACCACCATCATGCTTTGGTCTTGTCCATACCAGTGATGCAGTACTCTTAGTGACATCAATAACCTCAGGTTTTCCAGGGGGATCTATGGCAAATAAAAACATATTATATTATATTTTTCCAAAAAAGAGCTAACACATTAAAAAATTGCTTTAATATTACTGCCTACCTAGACAGTGTAATCAGAGTGATGTCATAGTAAACATGAAGGTATAAACAGAAGGGTAAACTAAAGATTATAATAGGTTGGAGATATATTGAAAATTATCATAAAAACAGTCTGTTGCAAAGTATTTGTACGGATGGCTTACCAACTGGTGCTCTTGCTGTGACAAACTCGGTTGGTTTACTAGGTTTACTTGCTCCAGCTCTGTTCAATGCATAAATTCTGAAAGTATACTCAAGACCTTCAATGAGGCCCACACAAGGGTATTCTGTGGAGCGCACAGCTGTGTCATTAGCTTTCACCCACAGCAAACTGTTCCTTTCTTTGCGCTCTATAAGATAACCAGTGATTGGACTGCCTCCATCGCTATCTGGTTTATCCCAAGCAACAAAAATGCAGTCTTTATTGACCTTGGTAATACGTGCATTCTTTGGTTCACTGGGAACATCTAGAAAGGAATACGAAGATAGACATCAATTGTATGTTTTCTTACTAGAAAGTTTAAATAGAGGAATGCTGCTATCAAAAACTGGCATACCAAATGGGTATCTTGCAATCATCTTGCCAGAAGCAAGTGGCTCAGAAATCCCAAAACGATTTTCAGCACGAACACGGAACATATACTCTTCTCCAGGAATCAGTTTTCCAATTCTGCAGCTTGTCTTTGTGACAGAAGATAAAGCTGTTACCCAGTCTCCTCGGCTTACATCACATTTCTCAACTACATAGTTTGTAATGTTGCTGCCACCATCTTCAAGAGGTATGTGCCATGAAAGAGTGCAAGCATCAGCATCTATTTCAGAAATATCAAATGGAGGCTCTGGCGGACCTGGTTTATCTGCATGGAAAAAGTACATTAAGAAAAAAGGGATGAATAAAATGGCAACCACTGGAATACAGTAAAATCAGCCTTGTATAAAGCTGGAATGAAAAACAACCAAATGGAACATACCCATGACTGTCACTTTGATTTTCTGACTGTCAGTACCAGAGCTATTTTCTGCAGTAAGAGTGTAAAAATCAGTATCTTTTCTAGTCACATCCTTAATGATAAGAACAGAAGACTTTTCTGCTTTATGCACAGCAAGGCGACTGGATGTAACTACATCTTGATCTCCTTTCAGCCATTTACAGACTGGTTGAGGCTTCCCATATACATGAGCTTCAATTCTCAGTTTCTTTCCAGCTTTAATGTGAACATGATCAGGCATCAGAATCTTAGGTGGGACTGTAAAAAAAGAAAACCACACAGAGGCAAATAAATTCAACTTCTGTGACATATTACTTTTTCTTATATTTTTTCATGTGAAACTTCTCTGCTTCTCTCTTAACTGGAATCACCTCTATGAATGACTAGAAAATCGTTAATTTAGGTTCCACTTACGGAAAACTTTAGTTTCTGCAGGTGGCAATAACCATTCCAGTCTTAATTTTGCATTATTGTAAAGTTTATAAGAGAATATTTATGAATTTGGATTGCCTTCACACACATTTATGTAAAGATCTGTGCACTATTAATGCACAAAATATAATTCCTCTTTTTGTCTGAAACCTGTTGTTCACTTATTGCTGACCTTCTACAAGAAACATGAAGGGGAAGAAAACTGAAGTTCCTACTGGGATAAACTTGCTTGCACAGTCAATCTTTCTGTATCCTTGAATTATTTTTCTCCTACTTCTTCTTTTGCACAAAATCAATTTTTTTTTCCAAAAAGAAACCCGGCAGCATTTTTGGTGTACTTCCTTCCACTGGCTAATTTTCATTCTCCTGTTCCTATACCTCTCTCTCTTTCCTCCCATGTCCCAAATTAAGAAGATTCTAATCATCTTACCCTTACTCTACATCTTCCTGTGTCTCGGGCACCCTGCCACCTTAAATAGGCCAACCTGTCCTCCCTGATTTTTGTTTTATATTCTCAACCGAACTTACAATATGAACCACTTATTTTCTCTAATATTAAAACAGCTCCAGCTTTCCCATTTCTCTCTCAAACTACTAGTGTGACACTTTTTCATTTAAACTTCATTGAAGGTATTTATTATTTCTCCCTAATTTTTATCTTCTGGTTTCAACTGAAACCATACCTGAAAAATTATTTAATAATTCTGAATTAGTGGTCAACTCTCATTTTTTTCTGACCTGTCAAAATATTCAGTACAGTTAACCATAAATCTCCAGACAACAACTCCATAAAGCAAAAGTCTTTCTGTGACTCAAAAACCTGTATATCTTGCTCATTTAATTATTAAAGCAGTATATTTGGTAGTATTTAAATTGTTACTTACTGAGTTGTTCTTTAATTTCATATTCTCCTGTAGCTTCTATTGGCAAACTTACTCCTACAGCATTTCTAGCTGCCACTCTAAAGTTGTACTTCTTTCCTTCTTTCAGACCAGCTACAACAATGGAGAGATCTTTAACGACTGAGTATTCTGTCCAGCGATCTGCTGGTTGATCATGTTCTTTGTAGCTGACAATATATCCATCAATTTTAGAGCCTCCATCGCGCAGTGGTGGCAGCCAGCCTAATGTAGCACTATTCTTTGTAATTTCAGTAACTTCAAGTTTTCTTGGTGGATCAGGTTCACCTTTCAGGGGAAAAAAGAAACACATTAAACATTGAATTTCCAAGATTTTCTTACTCTTGAATACTGGATGCTATCCATGCAAATTCAACAAGGACAATATAGTAGACAAATAGACAAAAGAATGAAACTTGTAATAATTTCAAAGGTACTATATTCATTGATCATATTATTTGAAAGAAACTGACACATAAATTCTTATTTTTTATACTTGAGTAGTTAGAAGCATTGTTCAGTTTAGAAACACTAACTCAAAAAATGCAAAAATCTGGCTAAAATTAGAGAGAAACAAACAGAAAATATCCATGGAGGAAAACATAAAATATACATAAAGGCATACTCACTCAGAGGATCTGTTGCTAGAACAGGTTTTGGTATGTCACTTGGAACACCTGCCCCATATTCATTTACTGCTGTTACTCTGAAGTAATATTCATTTCCAGGCACAAGGTTTGCTATTTGGAAACTAGTTTTCTTTAGTTCTGCCGTGACTGTTGCCCAGGTCTTCCTGTCAGCCTCCCTTTTCTGCAGGATGTAATGAGTCACTGGGCTACCCCCATCATTCTCTGGAGGTGCCCATGAAAGATGGCAGGACATCTTGGTGACATCTGAAACCTTGAAGTCTGACACAGGTCCAGGAGTATCTATGAAGAAATTTCAATTTATGTTAGTATTTTCTTCTTTAATAAGTTAAAATTAAAAGGTACTAAAAGCCTTCTACATGGAGGGAGTTAATGTTAGATGATAGAGTTATACTCAAAAACTGCTCCACCTGGAGATCATAAATATTCCTCCAAAGAACATCCAAAATAGTCATAAAATTATCTTGCGGTACTTCTCTCATTACTTACCCAGAACTCTGACGTTCACAAATACAGCCTTTTCTCCAGCTGCATTAACAAGTGTCAATGAATATTTGCCTGAGTCATCACGTGTTGAATCAGGAATGACACAGAAGGCCATAGTGTCAACCAGATCAACTTGTCCTTTTCTGATAACATTATCAACACCCATTCTCCTCCAGGTGACTTTTGGTGCTGGGCGACCCCTAACAATGGCAAAAAGTCTAATAGGACATCCTGCTCTGACTGTGACTAACTTTCTCATGCTTGCATCCAGCTCAATCTCAGGAGGTTCTGAAAGACAAAGAAATAAAATGCAAAGTTTTGCACATGGAATAAAATAAGCCTAAAGCAAATAAAGTGTTGTATGTAAACGCCCAAAAAGAGGATAGGAAAACTCACCAAGAATTTCTTTGGGAGACACAGCTTCTTTCAATTCTGCTGGTCGGCCAAGGCCAACCTGGTTTTGGGCAGAAACCCTGAACTCATATAATTGCTTCTCATCCAGGCTGGTAGCAGTGAATTCTGTATGAATAACTTGAGCAGCAACATTACATCGTTTCCATCCTGCTTCAGGATCAGCACCTTCAACTTTTGGTCTCATTTCCACAACATATCCAATAATCGGAGCACCACCATCGTACACCGGTTTCCCCCAGCCAAGGGTTAAGGAAGTCTTTGTGCTATCAACCACTCTCAAGTTTGTGGGAGGACCAGGTGGTTCTGCAAGACAGTAAAAATTATAGATTAGATCACAGATGTACTGTTTAGTAATCTGTTAACATTGAAATAATACAGAAAAGTTCAATGGTATTTTACCTATTGGGTCTTTGGCTATTACAGGTCTTGAAGGCAAGCTTGGTTCTCCAAGTCCGACTTCATTTTCAGCACTGACGCGGAACTGGTATTCATGACCAGGGAAGAGATTAGTAACCTTCTTGCGTCTCTCTGGGATTGGAGTTTTAGTAACAGGAACCCATCTTAGTGACCGTTTCTCTTTCTTCTCTAAAATGTATCCTGTAATTGATTTGCCACCATCATATTCTGGTGGATTCCAAACTACAGTCATCTCTTCTTTACTGACTCTTGTGACATCTGGAGGGTCGGGGCGTCCAGGTCTGTCATATTTTGTTTTCGCAATAATTGGATGTGTTTCTGTTGGTGGACCAGTGCCCATTTTATTCTCCGCACGCACTCTGAATATATATTCATTACCTTCAATGAGGCGTGTCACTTTGGCATAGTTTGTTAGGACAGAGGAAGAGTATGTAGACCAAACCATACGCTTGCTTTCACATTTTTCCAGGATGTAGTTCTGTATTTCACAACCACCATCGTCTTCTGGAGGATCCCAAGTAACAGTACATCTATCACTTGAAATGTCAGTGACTTTCAAGTTTCGTACAGGGCCTGGTTTATCCAAGACAATAACAGTAGCATATGCTACAAAGCTACCAGCTGCATTAGTTGCCGTAATCACATACTTCCCACCATCAGTACGCCTTGATTTTGTGAGAACACACTTAGATGTGTCAGGAGTGTTTTCAATACTGACTCTTGGAGATCTGGTGAGATCTGTGGCATCTTTGTCTTTTGTCCATACAACTTCAGGCTGTGGTTTTCCTCTGACTCCAGCCTCAATTCTAATTGTGTCACCTGCTTTCACAGTTAGAACCCCACTTAACTTCAAATCTAGCACTGGTTTCTGGAGATCTTCCTTCACAACAACTTCAGCTGTTTTTACCCAGTTACTTTCACCAGCCTCATTCTTAGTTTGAACTCGGAATTGGTAAATTTTATTTTCCACACATTTATCTACCATGTAGTGTGTTTCCTTAATGCTGCCTTTGTGAACTCTTTCCCATTCATCTGAATCTTTCAGTTTTCTCTCAACATGGTAACTTAAATTGGGACTTCCACCATCATAATCTGGCCTTCTCCATTTCAGATATACAAATGTCTTTCCTTTCTCTGCAATGTGAAGATTTTCTGGTTCTCCAGGCTTGTCAATAGGATTGATAGCAAGGATAGGAGTCTTGGTCTCAATGCAAGGACCTGGACCTATTTTGTTCTCTGCACAAACTCTGAAGAAGTATTCACGGTTCTCTACAAGATTAGCCTTTACTAATCGTTTCGTAATATCAGAGGCGACAATTGACCACCCCCTTTGATTCGGTTGACGGTATTCTACTATGTAATTTGTAATTTCAGAGCCACCATTATCCACTGGACTCTCCCAAGAGATCATACAAGAGTCTTTTGTGACATAGCTTACTTTCAGGTTCTGACATGGTCCAGGCCTGTCAAGTACATTAACAACAGCAAATGCTTGAGCCTGTCCACAGCTGTTCTTTGCTGCTATTATATACTTGCCATGATCAGATCTTTTGGCTTCTTTCACTTGCAGTTCAACATTAGGTAGATCATGAAGTATTTCAACATGCTTATCTTGGACTAGTACTTTGCCATCTTTAGACCATGTGATTTCAGGATCTGGTCTGCCTTTTACCTTACCAGTAATACGTATTGTTTGACCTACTCGGACTGTAATTAAATCTCGACAGGTCACATCTAGGCTTATTTCTGGAGGAGAAAGGATATCTTTTGCAAGTACAGTTTCTGGTAGTTCTCTTGGTTCTCCCTCTCCCACAATGTTGACAGCTTTTATTCGGAACTTATATTCATTTCCTTCTATTAATCCAGGCACTCTGAAAGCACACTGCCTAATGAGTTCATCCTTATTAATCCTATTCCACTGTGTAGTTCCAGTTTTCTGACATTCCACAATGTATCCCAGAATTGGGCTGCCACCATCCTTGAGGGGCTTTGTCCACACAAGATCAGCTGATTCTTTAGTTTTGTCTTTTAATTTTGGATTTATTGGTGGTCCAGGAGGAGTGATAGGACGTGATGCTTTTATTGGATCAGAACTTGGAGATGGTTTGCTTAAACCCACCATGTTTTCTGCAAAAACTCTGAATTCATATGTGTTGCCCTCAAAAAGACCAGTGACTCTGTATTTCATATCAAGTATAGGTGTCTTATTGACACGCACCCATTTACCAGATGCTTCCCGACGCTCAAGTATATAACCAGTTATTGGAGTTCCACCATCAGATTTTGGTAGGGTCCAAGACACTGTTGCAGCATTTTCTGTAATATCATAAACAGTTGGTTTACCGGGTGGGGATGGTGGATCAAACATGTATTTAGCAACTGTTGGTTCTGAATCCAGGGGTGCACCAATGCCTATTTTATTTTCTGCACGAACACGGAAAATATATTCACAGCCTTTCTGCAGTCGTGGAACCTTAATTTTTGTGTGACTTGTTCCAGAGCTAACCACTCCCCAAGTTTCTTTCTTTGATTGACGCTTCTCAACAATATAATTTATTATAGGACTCCCACCATCATCTTTAGGAGGGCGCCAAGAAATAACCATATATTCTGGTGTTACTTCAAGAATATTAATAGGACCAGTTGGTGGGCCTGGAACATCCAAAACTGTAAGGTGCAGAGCCACAGTTTTGCTGCCAGCTGCATTAGATACTGTGAGTAGATATTCTCCTGTGTCTTTTCTTACACAGTCTTTGATAGTAAGCACAGTTGAGTAATTGTCAGTCTCAATCTTGTATTTGCCATCTGGTTTAATTTCAGTGTCATCAGTAACCCATTTTGCTGTGGGAACTGGCACACCTCTCATAATTGCTGGAAGGCGCACTGTAGTGCCAGCTTTAACAACCAGACCTTCAATTAACTTCACATCTAGATCCACAGAGGGAGGTACTGAAATCAGAGAAAAATGGAAATTATATTTTCAGGGCAAATGCTTATAGAAAAAGAGGAAAAAATCAGTGAAAAAACATGAAAAACAAAAAATTACCTAGTTTTTCTTGACACTCTATTGGTATAGTTGTATCTGGAAGACTAAGACCAACAATGTTTTGAGCCCTCACACGGAATTTGTATATTTTTCCTTTCTGTAGGCCTGTAACAACACAGTCTAGCATAGGGACTGTCTGGAACTTTGTCCATTCATCTGCACCATCTTCTTGATATTCCACCAAATACCCAGTTATCTCAGCACCACCATCACGATCTGGTCGATTCCAAACAAGGGAAACTTCAGTCTTGTCAACATCTACATGATGCAGATTCTTTGGTGGCCCTGGAGGATCTTTTAAAATACAAAACCAAAATGGTTACTAGGATGAAAAATCTACGGTACCAGTGTATCATGTTCGTACCAACAGGACAACCTCAAAATTACCAAATCCCATATGAAGAAAACAAACCATATAACTGAAAAACACTTACGCAGTGGATCTATAGCTTTGATAGGCTTAAGTGTTTCCACATATGGACCTCTACCATACTGATTCTCAGCTGCAACTCGGAAGAGATACTGAGTGCCTTCCATCAGATATTTAGCCATATGACTGCGTTTCTTGGAGGATGACGAGATGGCTACCCACTGTGCAGAAGCCACATCTTTCCTCTCCACCACATAGTTGGTAATCACAGAGCCACCATCGTCTTCTGGTTCCATCCAAGTGATATAGCAAGAGTCACTTCTAACATCACTGATATTCAGATTTCTGGGTGGACCAGGCTTATCTAACATTGATAAAAATATAATCCATTATTTATTTGGTAACCGAAGCATTTCTTAAAAAAACTTTGTAAATTTCAAGATAAACTATATTATATCTTATGTAATTTTTAATCCTTTTTCTATTTTTCATAAAAATACAAATATGACTTGGTTTATAACTTGGTTGACGTATATTTTCCAGAAATTCCTTTATTTCTTAATCCCCAATTATAGAGTAAAAAGATGTTATATAGAAAGAACACAAAAAGATTACCTAAGACCACAACTTTTACTGAAACAGTCTTTGAACCAGCTGGATTTTCAACTGTTAGGGAGTACATTCCACCATCTTCATGGACAGTGTTACGGATTTCAAGCTTACTGCCAACTCCTGTAACTTCAATATCAGCTTTGGGTGAGACCTCATGATCACCTTTCTTCCAAGTAACTTTTGGGAATGGAACACCTTTAATAACAGCACTAAGTCTCAGGGTATCTCCAGCTTTTACATACTGTTCTCGGGCCATATTAGCATCAAGTATTAACTCAGGAGGTTCTGGAATAAAAAATAAAAGTTTTTACAAAACGAGGAAAAAGAAGTCTGTTCTTAGGTAAACTTATCTGATTTTATTAAACTCACCAAGCCTATCCTTTACTTCAACTGGATCAGGAACATGCGCTGGATCAGATTCGCCTGCTGCATTGACTGCCTTGACCCTGAATTTATAGGTTAATCCCTCAGTAAGTCCAGTGACTTTGTAGTTTGTTTCAGGACAAGAATCTGCTGTAAGATTAGCCTGTTTCCATTCTTCATCTCCAACTTTCTGATACTCTATAAGGTAGCCAATTATCTTGCCATTTCCATCATGGCGTGGTGGTTGCCAAGATAAATCAACTGAATTTTTAGTTTTATCTACTGCTTCTGGATTAACAGGTGGACTTGGTTTTGCTGTTAAAGAAGTAAAAAAAAAAAAAAAGAAAAAAAGAAATGGGAGAAAAAAAGAAGAATCTATTAGAATAATTTTCTAACTGAAACTGAGTACACTAAAAATTCAATGAGAAATGAAATGTGATACTTTACCGATTGGATCTCTAGCGAAAATTGGCTTTGACGGTGGGCTAGGATCACCAACACCAATTTCATTTTCTGCTGAAACACGGAATTCATACTGACAGCCTTCAAGGAGATCAGGTACTTTGAACTTTGTACCAGGGAAAATTGGGTCTTTGGTAGCTTTGACCCATCTTGTAGCCATGGTTTCCTTCTTTTCTAC
Organism: Phylloscopus whistleri; assembly: GCA_017589585.1. Taxonomy (NCBI): domain Eukaryota; kingdom Metazoa; phylum Chordata; class Aves; order Passeriformes; family Phylloscopidae; genus Phylloscopus; species Phylloscopus whistleri. The sequence goes on along the minus strand of JADMLD010001395.1, from coordinate 3,509,805 downwards.
AATGTAGTTTGTTATTGGCTTGCCTCCATCATATGGTTTGTTCCAAACCACTACTGCAGAGTCTTTGGTTACATCCTTAATGATTGGTTGCTCAGGTGCATCAGGAACACCTGGGGTGAGAAGGAAAAAAGAGTGTATGAGCATTACAAACAGAATAAAGATTGGAGTATCCAAATAAAATTGAAAACAAAAAACTTACGGAAACGGTCCTTGGCTTTCATCTCATCAGAGATGAGTGGATCGCTTATGCCATAAAGATTTTCAGCATAAATTCGAATTTGATATTCTCTTCCTTCAAGCAGCTTGGGAATTTTGCATGTTGTCTTCACTGTGGATGATGTAACTGGCATCCACAAGTCTTTGTGTGTATCCTTCTTCTCAATTATGTAATTTGTAATTTCACTGCCTCCATCATCTAATGGAGGTTTCCAGGAAACTACCATATGATCTTTAAAGACTTCATCAAATATAACTGGGCCTACTGGAGGTGATGGGCGATCTGTTTAAGAAAGAGTAAACCATATCCATGCTTTTTTATGAACTCCACAAAACAACATAGATTAAACAGTGTCAACACAGCAAAATATAGTATAAAATTAGAAACTTGACATCACGGTTATAATAAGGAATCGAGATTTTCAGGGCTATTCCTCTGTAATACATGTTTGATATACTGGAATTAATTCCTTAATGCTTATAATGTGTCTGGTGATTAACATTTTCTAGAGTGTTGATATTCTCTAAATGCATGTAGAGACATTAAATTATTCATGCTGAATAAACTAATTCAGAGTTAAATATGTGATCAAAATTAATTATAGCTTTTCAGTATAACTGAGAATGCAGTAAATTGAATTATCAAAATAAAGAACACATTATAATACTTAAATTTTAGAAAACCCAATGAATTCTAATCACTAATAAAAATCACAGACAATATTGCTGTTGAGTAAAACCTACCAACAACATTAACTTGACAAAATCCTTTTCTTGATCCTGTGCTGTTCTCTACTGTAACACAATATTTTCCTGTGTCTTCACGGACAGATTTTAGTATCCCCAAACAAAGAGTTGTAGGAGTTGTCTTGATCTTTATTCTGTCATCTTCTTTCACAACAATATCATCCTTTAGCCAAGTAACCTTTGGTGCAGGTTTGCCTGAGTAACGTCCAGTCAAGCTGAAAGCTTCACCAACTCGGACAATAAGCTTGTCTCTAAAGTCAAGGTCGAGTGTGGGAGGAGCTGAAAGACAATATTAAAATACACAATGCCCATAAATGTCAGCAATATTAATATGAAAAAGTGAGGAATCAGTAAATGTAATTAATACTTTCAAAAGAAATATGAAAAAGAAACATACCAATTTCATCCTTGCATGTGATTGGTTTAGTGCAAAATGATGGCTTGCCTTGCCCCACAATATTGCAAGCACTCACACGATACTCATAGGTGTCACCCTCTTTCAAGCCTTCTACAGTGAATTTCCTGTCAAGCATTTTCTCCTTTGTAACTTTGTGGAATTTGTCTTTTCCAATGAGACGGCTCTCTAGAACGTACATGGTGATATCTGAGCCTCCATTATATTTTGGAGGGTTCCAAGTTAGTGTAACCGAGTTCTTGGTAACTGCCTTTACTTCCAGGTCTTCTGGACGGTCAGGAACAGCTGTGAATAAAGTAAAAATAAGGTAGATTAACTTTTCTGCATATTCAGAATCTTCCAGTGTATTAATATCATATGACAGTTATCCAAACCAAAAATATTCTTACTTATTGGATCTCTAATCAGAATCTCCTTTGTTGTTTCTGTGAAAGGACCCATGCCAATTATATTCTCAGCTGCAATTCGGAAAAAGTAGGCTTTCCCTTGAATCAGTCCCTGAATAGTAGCATTCTGCCTTGTAACTGTGTAGGTCACTGGAGTCCAAGCTCTATGGTCAGATTCACGTTTTTCAATTATATAGTTGGTAATAGGAGAACCACCATCATCCTCTGGAGTAAACCATGACAGTTTACAAGAGTCATTGGTTAGGTTCTCTGTAAGGAGTGGCATCCCAACTGGGCCTGGCACATCTGAAAGCAAAGAAAAAAATGGAGTATTCAAGCATACGTTCTGAATTTTGTGAAACTGTACTTGTTCACAAGCACTGAAGCTGCTATTTACCTAGCACATCAACAATAATTGTCTTCTTTCTTTCACCACCATCATTCTTAGCAAGAAGAGTGTATAAACCCTGGTGACTCCTTTTGCAGTTCCTGATGACTAAAGAAGAACTAATAGCTGTTTCTTCAATTTTGGCTTCTTCTGGCAAAGCTTGCTCATCCCTGCTCCAAGTCACTGTTGGAGGTGGTTTTCCTGAGACATATGCTATGATCCTAATTACTCCTCCAGCATGAACAACAATTCTGTCCCTGACACTTGCATCCAAATTAATATCAGGAGCCACTGAGGAAAGAGGAAAAAAAAGTCAATGATTTCTTTTTCTTACTTTGAGTTAGAAGTACTAAAAATGTAAATCTAAATGATAAATACCAATTCTGTCCTTCATTTCAATAATGTCTGTAACTTCTCCAGGCTCTCCGATGCCAGCAGCATTTACTGCTCTAACTCTAAATTTGTAAAAACAACCTTCTTTTAATCCTGTCACAACGAACTTGGTTCCTCTAATTTCTCTGTCTTTTACCTAGAAAAAAACATTGTAACATCAGCAAACATCAAGGTATCATCAATTTTCATGCAGAGTTTGAAACAAATCTTACATTAGATATTATTTCAGATTTACAAGCACATGAAAGTATTAAGTGTACATGGATCTAGCCAACAAAGTATTTGCCAGAAATTTTAAAAGAAATATATATCATGGACCTACAAACTATTATGAAGACTCATCTTTCTCCTAATGTATTCTAACATAAAAGGTTGTTAGAATTTAGCAATTTAGCAATTACAGTAATCTGGTCTCAGAAGAATTACATGTATTTTTGAACACATAAACATATAAGTGAGAGCAACAAAAAAAAAGGAATTGAGTTCTTTTCTTTTCAAAACCCAATATAAAGTCTCTTTACCTGGAAATAGTATAGGAAATGTAGGTCTTACTTAAAATGAACCCATATATATATATATGGATATATGAAAAAATAGCGAAAGTGTGCACCAGTTAAATTTTCAGTAATGCACTACTGAAAAAAGTGATGAAAATGTAGAAACATAGTATTTGTAAAAGTTTTGGCATCATCTGATACCAGTGAGGGTTACTTTTCTGACAGTTCTAACTTGGTTTTCTGTGTTTTTTTATTCCATTTTACCTACATATTTTCCCACTTCTTTAAATAAAAATTATAAAATTCTATATCTAGTAATTGCAAATTTAACTGCATATCAGGAAGGGCAAGCTTGGTCTCGTATTTTAAACATATGAAGATAATTATGGTGCAAACTTTTAGAAAAAAACAGCAAAATTTTTTAAAGATTTTTTTTCTGGAGCAATTCATATTGATAGACACAAAGAGAAGTGCAAACTCTGTAATGATTTTCCACCTACCCGTTCCCATTCTTCCTTTCCTTCCTCTTTAAACTCAACAATGTAGCCAGTGACTCTAGAACCACCATCCTTTACTGGTGGAGTCCACTCCAAGTCTACAGAAGACTTTGTCCAATCAGTAACTTTTGGTACAGGAGGACCAGGTGGGGCTGAAAAATATCATCATACAGCATAACAATGTATTATATGTTCTTATTTGAATATTTTCAAGTTTAGAAAAAAAATTAAAATGTTTACCAATAGGATCTCTAGCAAGTGCTGGATCCGATGGCATGCTTGGTGGGCCAACACCAGCAGCATTGATAGCTGAAACACGGAACTGATATTCAGAGCCTTCAATAAGGCCTGTAACTTTGTATGAAACCCCCAGTGTCATAGGCTTGATAGGATCTCGGTTAACCCTGGTCCATCTCTTTCCAGTGGTCTCTTTGCGTTCCAACCAGTAACCAGTAATAGGAGAGCCACCATCATGTTCTGGTTCTTCCCAGTTTACCGTCATCGAGTCACGTGTTATGCTGCTAACTGTTGGCTTGTCAGGAGGTCCTGGGACAGCTGAGGGAGAAAAATTCACACATAGCTTGTAAAAAAACTATGCTAAAGATACACAGGAATAGCTGGATTGCAAAAGAGCTGTGCACTCACATCGCCACCATTGCACTAGGTAGTTAGCCATCTGCACATGATTTCTTTTCTCATTCAGTTTCTCACCCCTATTTAGGTACATATAATTCTGTGATAAATGAAATACCCTTCCCCAAATAAAAATTGTCAAAAAAAATCTTTTTCTAGCCTTTTTCCGATCACTACCTCATTTTAGTGCCTGGCCTAACACTTGCTGTTTTAAGAACCATTTTCTCTTGCCAGCCTAACATTCCTCCTATATCTGAGCTATTCTCTAATTTATCTTTCAAAACTGAAGGTAGGAAATTGATTCTTTCTGGTCTATGAAGTTAATAATGTCTCAAATACAACAGAATAACCTGAATCCTATCAAATAAACACTTATTTGTAAATTTATGCATTAGAAATATTGAGATTGTATTTTAATATAACAGAGGAGGGAGAAAAATATTTTAAGCACTACACATGCTTTTAAGAACCCAGTACTACTGCTAAAACTCTTCAAGCTATTCTAGAAAACTTAGTGAAGAGAGAAAACAGTAGTGGTGTTTAACAGATGCTGTCTGCATACCAGTATATAGAAACAACTGACATAACCTGAAAGCTTATTTTTACTTACTGAAAAGGTTTCGTGCTGTCTCTGGCTCACTATCCAAAGGTTCTCCAATACCATATTTGTTTTGTGCCATAATGCGGAACACATACTCATGGCCTTCCATCAGCTTGGGAACAGTGAATATGCATTCCTTAGGCTCATTAGTAACAGACACCCATGTCTTCCTATTGGCTTCTTTTTTCTCTATAACATAGTTTGTAATCTTAGAACCACCATCATCTAATGGAGGAAGCCATGATATTGTCATTTTATCGGCCAAAATGGATTCAAATTTAATAGGTCCAACTGGAGGTCCAGGACGACCTAAAAGATACATTTTAAGAAAGGAGAATTAATCAAGTATCAAACGAATGCTATCAATTAATGTAATTGTAGGAGTTCTTGATATGTACCCAGAACATTTAGCCGCATCTCCTTCGAAGCAGTTCCCAGATCATTTACAGCTGTTATAGTATATAACCCTGTATCATTTCTGCGAGACTGTTGGACCAATAAAGTGCAAGTATCTTCATCAACAATCTTGTTGACATGTTGATCATACACCACCGGTGATTTGTCATCTGGTTTCTTTGGAGGAGCTTTGAGCCATGTTAAAGTTGGGAAAGGTACACCCTTTATCTTGGCCACAATTTTAACATCTGTTCCCTCTTCAACTTCCATAAATTCTTTGAGCTCAATAGATGGTGGACCTACAACAAAATGTTGAAAAAGTAGCATACAAAAATACTTCATAATTTTAAAATGGAATTGGTATTTACTAGTATCAGTACTTACATGTCTGGTCTTTGACCACAAGTGGGCCAACAGTGGCTGAAGGTCTGCTAGGACCTGCTATATTTACAGCTTTGACTCTGAATTCATATTCTCCACCTTCCACAAGATCCTCAACAGTAAACTTTGTTTCTTCCACATCACGTCTGTTGCATTGCTTCCAAGACTCTTTCACTTCTCCAGTACGATCCCAGCGGAGACATTCAACATTATAATGTGTAACAGGAGCTCCACCATCATTCTTTGGGGGTTTCCATGTCAGGCTCACTGTGTTCTTGGTTACAAGGCCAATCCTCAGTTTAATAGGTGGATCAGGAGGATCTTCACAACCAAAACAGAAGAGGGAATAAATCTACTATACAGCACCATGTGGTTTTAAAGGATTTGTTTTTTTAATTTTACTTACGGATTGGATCCCTGGCTGTGGTCCGCTGGATGGTTTCTGCAGGAGGGCCAACTCCAAAACGGTTTTCTGCACGTACCCGGAAGAAATACTCTTGGCCAGTTATGAGATCAGGTACCACAAAGGAAGTACTGCCACAGTTTGGATTGACCTTAGTCCAGGCCTTCCCATCAATATTTCTTTTCTCTATAACATAGCCTCTGATTCTATCACCACCATCATCGTCTGGCATCTTCCATGAAAGTTTGCAGCTACCTCTTGTGATATCACTTACTTTTAGGTCTTTTGGTGGACCAGGGACATCTGTTAGGATAAAAGCACAACAGACACAATTTTACATAAGTATGTAGAAAAATAAGACTAAATACTAATATTTGGATAGTTCAGTATATGCAAGCCATACCAAGCACATTGACTCTGACATGCACTGTCTTTTGTCCTGCTTTGTTCTTTGCTGTAATACTGTATCGTCCAGAATGACTTCTGTTGCACTCAGGGATGATAATCTCTGAACGTGTATCAGTAGCTTCCACCTGTGTATTATAGGAAAAAAGAGAAGTTATAGGTCAATTTTGAATATTTATGTTTCAAAAATGCAACAATACTGAAGTCAAAAAAATTGCTTGCTCTACCTTAGCTTCTTCAGGTACATTATGACCTCCCTCCTATAAACAAAGGGAAATAATATAAATGTAAAAGGAAATAGGCTTAAACATCTAGAAACAGACGTAGAAAAAACCCTATTACTTTTACTAACCTTTGCTGCTGTTTTTGCTTTTCCTTCGTACTCCCAAAATGTTTTTGGAACTGGACGGCCCTTGATAACAGCTGGGATTTTAATTGTTGTGCCAGCACGACAAGAGAGCAAATCCTGTGCTCCAAGATCAAGGAAAATTTCTGGTTCCTCTGCAAAAATATTTAAAAATATAAATTTGAGGAGCTACTGAAAGTAAAATTCCATCATCACTGAGCTGAAATCCCCCAGAAACATGTGGAATGCATATTCATTTGAGAAAGATTGGGTGTGCAAAAAGGAAACTGGGAAATATACAAATAGAAAAACCCATTGCTGTAAATTCATCATAAAATAAACAGTATTTCATTAGTATGTCTCTAGGTGCTAAAATGGAGCATTGCCTGGTAATGGACATCATGACACTTTCAAAAATGTGTGTCAGTCTTTTGCAACATTCTTGTATAATTGTTTATTCTGTTTTGACTTTGGCTTGCTTGGCATCCTTTTTGAGCATTCATAGCAGGAAGTGGCATTTAGATACAAATACCTAAACCAGTTCTCAGAACTCTTACCTAGAATATCTTGGACAGGTATCTCTGATGTCGCAGGACTTGGTTCTGATTCTCCAGCAGCATTTACAGCTTTCACCCTAAATCGGTATTTTCTGAGCTCTTTCAAGTTGGGAATAACACATTCACAAGTAGGGAAGAGTTTATCTCCTTCATTCACCTTCTTCCATTCAGTACTACCTTCATCTTGCATTTCAACAATATATCCTTTTATAGGACTCCCACCATCCTTTTGAGGAGGCTTCCATGCAAGTGCTACAGATGATTTGGTTTTGTCTTTGACCTCTGGGCAAGATGGTGGACCAGGCACAACTGGCAAAACAAAAGCAAGTAAAATTTACCTGAGTGTTAAGTGTCTTCCTATATTTTTCTAGATAGTTTCTAGAAGAATACAAGTATTTTAATTTCGTTACCTGTATATAAGTGTAATTCCTAGAATGTGCATAACTAATTACATATATTATCTATATTAGCAAGGGATACTTCAGGTGCAAGGCATAAAGACTGAACTGTTTAACAGTAAAGTAAAATAAAAATATAAAAATATGATTCTGAACTGAAGTTTATTTGGCAGTGCCTACCTAATCACAGTATTAGGTGCACAAAGGAGGTAAAAAATTAAAATTAAAGCTAATTATTTTTAAAATTTTAAAATTAGAAAACTTTGTGTCAATATATTCTCTCAGGTTTAATGCAAACAAAGCCTTTGATTAATGTTAGTAAATTAATACTTCATTATTAATAATTTTCATTAATAAATTAAAAATAAGTAATAGTAACACATTTTTGTTCTGCTGTGAAACAGTCCTCTAACACAGTCACACAAATGATATACTTACATATGGGGTCTGCTGCCAAAGCTGGATCTGATGGTTCACTGGGAGGGCCAATTCCAGCAAGATTTTCAGCCATAACTCTAAACTGGTATTCAACACCTTCAGCCAAACGAAGCACATTGTGCTCTAGACCTTTTACTGACGGTTTTGTTACTGGAGCCCTGTTGACGCGTGCCCAGTAGACACCTCCTACCTCTCTCTTCTCCAACCAATAGCCAGTTATTGGACTGCCACCATTGTCCAAAGGAGGCTCCCAAGTTACCAGCATAGATGATCTGGTGCGATCCAAAATTTTTGGCTTTCCAGGAGGTCCAGGAAGACCATAGGGATCCTTAATAACAACTTTTTCTGAGAGGCATTCATCACTTATTCCGTATTTGTTTACAGCCCGGACCCTAAATTGGTATTTTTCATTTGTTGCAAGATTCCATACCTGAAAAAGAGGATGTAAATCAACACTTGGCTACTTTCAGAATCAACTTATTTGGAGTTAAGCAGAAGGTTTTTTCCCTTTAAATTCTATCTTGCAATCTGACTGACATACCTATGTTTATGTACTACATAGTTCTATGTGATGTCCTAAGGATACTCTTATTTCATGTGCATAGAACTGAACATAAATAAAAATTTCATTATGTTTGTTCTTGCAGTTCGTAAAAATTGAAAAGGAAGGTGTCTTCTCTCTAGCTCAGCTGAGGTTAAGTAGCAAAAAGAGAACAATTTCTTTTGTTTTGTCACATGAAGGATAACACAGACACATGGATGGGAAATATTCATCCGCTAATTAGTGGAGTCTAAATGGAGCATGAGCACAGGCACCTATGCAAGTAGCAGTTTCCATTAAATATGTAATATTGTTATTTTTTGTGCATACTAAAGTATATAATAAAGATATTTTATAAATTACCCCAAATCTTCTCTCAACAGCGCCTTTGGAGACTTCTTCCCATTCAGATTTCTTCTTACTAGCATCACGTTTTTCAATAATGTAATGGGTAATTTCACTACCACCATTATCAAGAGGCGCATCCCATGTTAAATAGCATGATTCTGCTTTAATATCAGAAACAGCAAGATTTCTTGGTGGAGAAGGACGATCTGTACAAAAGCAATAGAGCATGGAACTACATTAAAAAAAGGCAAAGGCATTTCATTAGCTGTCATTTTATTAAAATGTTGCGTCCTTACCGTACACTTCGACATGCACATTGCGAAATGCAGTGCCAAGACGATTGGAAGCTCTCACAGTGTAAGTGCCCTTATCATCCCTCACTGCTGCAGGCATGATAAGTTCGGTTTTTGCCTCAGTTCTAGATACTTCTTCCTTGGTTATCTTAAGTGCATTGGATGTTTGGTCGATTAAAACTTCATTCTTGTCCCATTCAATCTTTGGCATTGGCAGGCCGGTTACATCAGCAGGAATGTTTACTGGTTCTCCTGCCTTGACTTTGATAGTATCTCCTCTCACAGCCAAACGCAATGTAACAGTTGGAGGCACTGAAAAGAGGGAAAGTGACAGAGTGAAGATGGAGATGAAACAGAGAAAGTGCCTTGCAGTGTTCTAAAGATATTTATATGGATTTCTTTAAAGCTGATATACCTTCATCGTCTTGTATAACTACATTGAGGGGCAGTGATGGCTCACTTTCTCCAACCTCATTGACAGCTTTCACACGGAATTCATACATATGAAGTTCATCGAGTTTTTCAACGAGAAGAGACGTTTTTGGACAGAGCCTTGCATTAACTCTTTCATAGTCTTTTGAATCATGTCTCCTCTTCTCAACAATATATCCTAAGATGGGACTACCACCATCACTGCGTGGAGGCTTCCAATCAAGTGTAATGGATGACTTTGTCCTCTCTGTGTACATGAACCTCTCAGGTGCAGTTGGAGGACCTATTAACACAAATAAATTACAATAACAAAAAAATTAAAACATCAGAGAATTTTAAATCATAAGAATGCAGTAGCTCTGGCCTTTTAAAACCACAGATTTGCATGCAAAGAATCTAATATGATTATGGCTTGTATAGTTTCTCATGTATGTGGAGAAAAAGCTAATAAATAGCGTCTCAGTAGGCACCAGTATTTTGCTATGTAAAGAAGCACACTTTCAGAGAACTGATTCAGACATCTGACTAAAGTAAGGAAGCTAAGGCAGATGCCTGTCCATGTAGTTGAAAAATAAACACTTTCTGTATAGAAGGAAAGACAAAAATGTCTAATTAATCTGACAATATTTTTTTCTTTTAAAAACCCTGTAAAATGAATCATCTTACCTAATGGATCAACTGCAAGAATGGGTCCTATTTCAACAGGTGGACCAGTACCAAATTTGTTCTTGGCACTAACACGGAATTTATATTCCTGCCCTTCAATTAGACCTGTAATATCACATTTAGATCTATCTGTGTCTACAGCTAGTCTCCATGTATGCATTTTGGCATCCTTCCTTTCAACAATGAAGCCTATGATGTCACTGCCACCATCATCTTCAGGATCAGACCAGTTAAGCAAGCACATCTTTCTGTTTGTGACCACTGGCTTTAGGTCAAGGACTGGTCCAGGAACATCTGAAAAACAAATTCAAACAAATAAGTAAAGGCCATAATGACCTAAAGAAAAGCTTACTTAATTTGAGAAAATATTTTTCTTACCAAATACTTCTACTCTGGTTCCTGCAGATTTTGAACCACTGCTATTGGTAGCAGTAATTACATATCTTCCATGGTCTTTTCTCAATGCATTCTTAATGGTTAACTCAGATTTCGTGCCAACGTTTTCAATAACAACTCGATCTTTGTCTAATTCCCCCTCCTCTATAGCCCATACAATGGTGGGAATAGGACGCCCTGTCACAGTAGCAGGAATTTTAATAGTCTGCCCAGCCATGACCTGAATGCCTGCTTTCACAGAAACATCCAGCTCAACAGTGGGAGGCTCTGTGGAAGAAAGAGAAACAGTCCATTAGTTAAGTGAGGGATTCAAATCCACCTTTTAAGCAGACGGACATTTCTTAAAAATAATACAATACCTTTAGGTTCTGCAACTGTTGCAGGTTCAGTTTCTCCAGGTGGTCCCTCACCAGCCGCATTGAGTGCAGTAACACGGAGTTTATAGTCTGCACCTTCCCTGACTTCTCCAACAGTAAACTGCAGGACCTTAATGGGTTTTGCTGTACAGCGTGACCACTCATTTACTCCCATCAGTTGTTTGTACACATGGTAACCAGTGATGTCTCCACCACCATTATACACAGGAGGTTCCCACTCTAGCTCAATGGAAGTTGCACTTGTGTCAGCAATCCTTGGAATCGGTGGACCAGGTGGCACTATAAATAAATAAATAACCAAAGAAGTGTAAATCAAAGTTAAAGGCTATGACCCTATCTTGTCAACTGTCTGCTATTAGCTTCTCCTAAGGCACTTACTTATTGGGTCCTGTGCAGTTTTTGGATCTGATGGTGGACTAAATTTACCAGGGCCAGCTGCGTTTTCAGCACACACTCTAAAGATATAAGTTAAACCTTCCAACAGTCCTTCAACTTTTACTTCCAGAGCATTCACAAGGTTCCTGTTGACCCGAGCCCAATGAGTACTATTGATTTCACGTTTTTCAATCCAGTATCCTATGATAGGGCTGCCATTATCTTTTGGTTCATTCCACTTAACCAGCATACTGTTGCTGGTTACATCTTCCACATCAGGCTTATTAGGTGCATCTGGTGGAGCTGAAAAACAAAAAGGTGGTTTTGTCATCATTGATGTATCTTCAGAGCTTACTCAGAGCTAAGAGAGAAAACTAAGATATAAGAAATTACTAATGTTAATTCATAGTTTTTCTGCTCTCTTAGAACCTTTGATTCCTAATGGCAATCAGTAAGCAAATTTGCAGTAGTTCTCTCTTTTGTAAGAATACTAGTCTATGAAGCACAGAGAATGTGTGCTTACTGTGTGCTTATTGTGTGCTTAGTGACACAGAGAATGTCACTATTCAGATGTTAAGTGTTTCAAAGGTAAAGTTTTATAACAGTGATCATCATTCTTACGAGCTTACTATTGAAATTAGAATATTTTTGATAGTTCCCTGTATTTCAATGGTTTAAAATGTGCAGTAATTATCACATAGCTCAAGTTTCTTCTGGGAAACATCTGCACAGATAAAGCTGAGTATTCTAACAGTCTGTTATAGTTTCACACTTTGTTTTCTGAAAACACTGTTTTTCAAAATTAAAACTTACAGAAAGGATCTTTAGCTGTCATTGGTTTTGAAACACATGGTGGTCCTGCTCCAACTCTATTTTCAGCAAATACACGGAATAGATATTCTTTCCCTTCTATCAGTTTTGTTACATGGAATTTGCAATGCCTGAGTGTTGAACTGACGGTGACCCAGCCCATTTCAGCTTTTGTATTGTCTTTCTTTTCCAGCACATAGTTTAGGATTTCACTTCCACCATCATCAAGGGGAGGTTCCCACTTGCAAATGACAGAATTTTTTCTCAAATCTTCAAATACAAAGTTGACTGGTGGCCCAGGTGTATCTGTTAGCAAACCAAGAAAAATGATAAGTACTCAACTTGTGCACTTTTTAGCTAATACTCTGAACAACTAGGTGTTCTGAGGCCATTCTTTACATACCCAACACATTGACCTCACACGAGGCTTTTGCAACTCCATGATCATTTTCTACTTTAATTGTAAATGTGCCATGGTCAGCTCTAATGGAGTCACGAATTGATAGTATAGACTCTCCTTCCTTGTGGTTGTCAACACTCATACGTTCTGGCAGTGAAAGCTGGAAAGGTTTCTCTTCTTCCGCTTCACCCTTCTTCTTTCTAGGTGCTGTTACTCTCTTTTTGATATCCTCTGGTCTGACAACTTCATCATTCCTCAGCCAAGTGATAGATGGATAGGGTGACCCTGAAATATGTGCCTCAAGTATGATCTCATCACCTCTCTTCACCTCAAGGCCAGACTGTAAGTTTGCAGCAAGGAAGACTTTCGGAGCCTCTGTAATAACAAAGAATGAGAAACGGAGCATAGAAACTTTCAGTATGCCTGAGGATGTATGGCAATTAATACAAATGATCTAATGAGCAATTCATACCAATAGGATCCACAGCTTTCACAAAAGGAGTAATCCGAGAAGGCTCACTGATGCCAGCAGCATTCTCAGCACGAACACGGAACTGATACTCCTTTCCGTCCTCAAGGCCTTTCACTGTGTAAGTTAGTAAGGGTACCAGATAGTCATTGCATCTCTCCCATCTCTCTTTGCCCTTAGCAAGCTTTTCTATTATATAGCCCATAATTTTGCTTCCACCATCAAACAGGGGTGGTTTCCATGTAAGAGTCACAGATTTTGATGTTGGATTATGGACTTCAAGGTCGACAGGTGGATCTGGGGGCTCTGTGGAAGAATAGATCAAAAGAGGGATTATATGAGAAAAGAGAGTATGAAGATTTCATTTAAAATTCTGTTTTTTAGATTATTTAATAGACAAACTTACGTTTTGGGTCTTCTGCAATGATTGGGTTTCTTAGTTCAAGATAATCACCTCCTCCAATCTTATTGACAGCTTTAACACGGAAGTAATATTCACAGTTCGGGATGAGATCTTTGACTTGCCATGAGAGCTTATTTTCACCAGACATGACTGGGATGTATGTTTTACGACCTGCTTCCCTGCGTTCCAGAACATAATGCAAAATAGGAGTACCACCATCAAAGTCTGGAGGCTCCCAGGATACTTTGCAAGAATTCTTAGTCACTTCGCTTGCCTTAATGTCTTTACACTGTCCAGGTGGACCTGTTTCAAATAAGAATGAAAAAATTAGTTAACTAAATAGATGTGAAAGTGCACTCTTATAAATATGAAATTGTATTTCATTTCAAAGACCACAAATGTGGACTGCACAGCATCTATATGAATTTATGTTCCCAAAGGAATAGTCAGAATTGTTAAAACATTTTTATATTTATATGCTAACTATTCAAAATAATTGGGCTTTGAGAAGTCACTGAATAGTTAAGAGCAATTTGAGGTAAAGTGTTTTTTCATGGGACTTCACAACATCAATGGCAATCTACATATGTCTGAGCTGAAGTAATTTGCCCGCCTGGCAGAAAAAGTATCTTTCTAGTCCTTTCTTCTGTCAGCTGCAGGGCCCAAGTGAAGATAAGTATATTTCTCAGAATGGAAGAATTTAGTTACCTATGACTTTGACATTGACTGAGCCAGTTGTTGATGCCAGCTTGTTCTCCAGTGTGATGGTATAAACACCAGCATCAGCATGAACACTGTCTATCACTTCAAGCAGTGCAGAGGTGTAGTCACTCTTCATTGTTGTTCTGTCACCAGCTTTCAACTCTTTGCCATCTTTGTGCCATGTTATAGTTGGGGATGGAACAGCTCTGAAGGGTACAGGGATACTTAGTTTCTGTCCTTTAACAACAACAATGTCACGAGTCTGCAGATCAATGGTTGGATTACCTGTAAAAGCAAGTACGTTATTAGGAAGTTGCCACAACTCATTCTTTTTTTTAGTTATGCAAAACTGGAAAAAAAAAAAAAAAGAAAAAGGAATCTCTTCTTACAGTCTGGATCCTTGGCAACAACTTTTTCTGAGATGTCTGATGGCTCACTAGCTCCAACAGCATTGACAGCTCTGACTCTCAGCACATATTCTTTGTCTGGAACGACACCCTCGTCCACTTTACATTTTAGATCTTTAATTGGACGAGAATTGATTCGCATCCATTTTTCTGTTCCTGCTTCGCACATCTCAACATTGTATCCAATAATAGGACTTCCACCATTCTTCGCAGGAGGTTTCCATGCAATGCAAATGTGCTTTCGGCCTGCATCTGTGACATGTAAATCCTGAGGAGGTGAAGGAGGGCCTGCAGAAATGAAAAAGTATTGTGTGATTTTCCTCCCAGAACAGTACACTGCTTCTAAAATTCATACACTGTATTATTTTACTTACTTGTTGGATCTTCAATATGAACGAGGTCAGTTGGTTCACTGGGATGACCACATCCTGCTTCATTTTCTGCACGAACCTGGAACTGTACATCTGTACCTTCAATGACATCTGTCACTCTGAAATTGCAGTCTGGACCAGCTGTCTTCCCAGCTTTTACCCAGCGAGTAGCTAGCTTTTCTTTCTTTTCAATAACATATCTGAAGAGATTGGGGAAAATACCATGAGGCACTTGAAATAGGAATACTTCAGACTTCTTGTTCAAGAAAATAGATGAAAAGAGATTAGAATAGTTGAGACAGTGGAAAAGTAAAGAGAATCATGGATAATAGATTCAAAGAATTTTTCTTCACACATTAGCCACTTAGTCCTAGTAGGTCTCAGCCCCTATTAGGAGCTGACATCACTGACAGACCCAGGTCTGAAAAGTCAATTCTTGAACTTTGTTCTGTTTTAGGACAGAACTGAACCTGTGTTCGCAGGTTGTAGAGAGCTGCAGAGGCAAAAGAACCTCCAGGCTACACTTGTATCTTTGCTAGTTTGGATCTCAGTGGTCAGTCAGTCCATTGAGAATATTTATAGGTACTATTACTCAGCTATCAAAATTCTGCTTAGGACAGGCTACGGCAAAGTAATGCAAATTGAGTGACTTCAGTTTCTTCAGGCAGATCTCTGTAGTTGTCTGTTGATTTAAGATGTGCTTTCTGTGATTGAGAAGGAGTAAAACATACTGTTTGAAAAGTGTTATAAAAAAGAAAATTAACAGAAAAGAGGTAAGTCTTCATTTTAGCTGAGTGTATACAGTTTGACAAACTAAGGCAGAAGGAAAATGCAACCTTTTAAGTGGCTACTATTCTGCAGGAACTGGAGACTATGGTCACATTATTGTTTTTTTTACCACAGTTCCTTATTATTATATGTCATTTTGAGGATGTTGATACATATTCACTCTTCATGTATGTTAGGTATTTTATTTGCATCATTTCTACATTTTATAATCAAACCCTTATATAAACCCTTTCATATAAAATGTGTCAATTTGAAGCCTAATATTTTGAGAGAAACATCTTCATTTGTTAAAAGTTGTTTATCTTATCAGAAGCCTACACAAACTTAGAATGACCTTACCTTTGAATCGGTCTGCCACCATCATTTTTAGGTGGTTCCCATTTCAAATCAACATGGCCTTTTTTCACTTCAACTATTGTAAGGGCATATGGAGGCCCAGGAGTTGCTAAGGTAAAAAACAAAAAGTCACACATTAGAAGACTATGAATTCATGACATGGGAGCTACTGATCACTCAGTAAGCAAATCGAAACTTACTGAAAGTATCTTTAGCAAGCACTGAGTCTTCAATTTCACAGTAGTCACTCTGTCCAATGGCATTTTCAGCAGCCACACGGAACACATACAATGAGCCTTCAGTCAGTGGGCTCACTGTGTACTTGGTATCTTTCACTGTTGTATCAACTGTCTGCCAGCCTTTCCGCCTTACATCTCTTTTTTCAACAATGTAGTTGGTAATTGGGGAACCCCCATCTTTTTCTGGTACTGTCCATTTAAGATCTGCTGTATTTTTAGTAATATTAATAACTTCAAGCCATCGGGGTGGTGAAGGAGGATCTGCAAAATAGGAAAAAAAAGGTAAACCAGGATGTTGCAATTCCCATGAAAGATCTTGGAAGACAGGGAACACACCAAAACTATTAAAACTTTGTATTTCCTGAACTGAAGTAAGGCAGATTTTATTATTTCATAAGCCTTCCAAGATTTCATTTAGCACCTACAAAGACAGGCAGACATGGGGCTTTTTAAAAGTCAGAGACAGTATATTTGCAATAGCAGCACATTCTGAAACAGTACTCACAGAGCCTTTCCTTGCACAGCACTGGGTCACTGGGCTCGCTGGGCTCACTCTCGCCAGCCTTGTTCACAGCTCTTACACGGAATGAATACTCTTGTTTCTCCATAAGATCTTTGAGGAAGTGTTCAGTTGTGGGAACTCCTTCAGCCACTCTCACCCATTCATCTGTTCCCGTCTTTAACAGCTCAATGACGTAAGATTCAATTTTTGCCCCTCCATCATGTTCTGGCTTTGTCCAGTTCAGGGTAAGGAATGTCTTGCCAATATCTTTCACAGTTGGCTTTCCAGGAGGCCATGGTGGATCTAGGCAAGAATTCAGTATTAATTATGTCATTGAAAACATTTGTTGTTGTTGTTGCTAAATTAAACCATTAAAATGTGTTTATTGTACCGATTGGATCTTTCACTAAGATTGGCTCTGTTTCTCTGCTTGGTTTTCCAGGTCCTGCAAGATTCTCTGCCAAGACACGGAACTTATATTTCTTCTTATTTGTAAGACCTTTAACTCTGGAAATAAAAATTAAGTTTGATTAAACCAAGCCTAGGCATTAATTCATTTCTAAAACATTATTCTCTCCACTCTTCATACCCCAGATTACTTGGAAAATCTGAAAACACAGAAATTACTGCTAATGATGTCAACACATTGTCAACACCAAAATGGTGCACCATGACAGAAATGACTGTTTTGAGAAGCATCGTGGATTTTTGCATGTTGCATGCTTTTTAGTTAATGAGAGTATCAAGACAAAAAAAAAAACCTAAGGATTTTGGTAATTTGATACTTGAGATGACCATGTCTGCCATTTTAGAATATCTTATGAGTAAGCACAGAAATTATTAAGAATAACATTAACAAGAAAAAGAAAGATGAAAAATTATTCTGTAAAGATACCCCTCGTTAAAACAAATTTTAAAAGTAAACCACCAGGGGTAGTTGGATCAAAACTTACGGAAACTAGGAAAAAATAAAAACAATGTAAATCTTATTTTAAAAGCTACTGCTACATTTTTATGTCTCTGTGACCTATTTCACCCGAATTCTGACTATAGTCTTACTTGAATGTTGTATCTTTCACTGGCATTTTGTTGCATTTTATCCATTTATCCTGCTCAGGATCATATCTTTCAACCCAATAGCCAGTTATGGGGCTGCCACCATCTTCATCTGGTTCATTCCATGTTAAAGTGACTGAATCTTTAGTGACCTCTGTAGGCTTTAGACCTGTTGGAGGGCCTGGCGGATCTGTATAAATTAATTAAAAAACAAACAAAAAGCAAAACCATCAGACAGGTGGGTTTTTTTCCCTTCCTGTTAAAATACAGGATTAATAGTTAATACAGGATTAATAGGAAAAATAGGTTATCATGAATTTAATTAACTAACCAAATGAGTATTTGGCAATGATGGGGCTACACTGCGCTGGCTCCCCAACACCATACATGTTTTCAGCACTGACTCGAAACACATATTCTTTATGAGGAGTTAAATTGGTAGCTCTGAATTTTGTGTCTTTAATAGTTGATGACAGCTTGTCCCAGATTTCACTGTCTGTAGCTCTTTTCTCAAGGACGTAGTTTGTAATTTTAGAACCCCCATCATCTCGTGGAGGATTCCAGGTTAGAAGGCAGGATTCATTTGTGATTTCTGATACATCAAATGCAGCTGGCGGACCAGGTTTATCTGTAGAGGACAAGATGTGAATGTTAATTTTCCACTTGCATACCTTGGTACATTACTAATGATTTATATAAAGTACATAAAGTACATGCATACCAAGAACATTAACTTCAACAACAGCGGTAGCACGTCCACTGGAATTTACAGCTTCTATAATATAGGTTCCACTGTCACTCCTCTTGCTGTCTGTAATAGTGACTGTAGAATGATTAGGCTGACTTTCAATGGTGATTCTGTTGTCAGGTCTCAAAATTTTATCAGCCTTGGTCCAAGTAATCTGGGGCTCAGGCTTTCCAGTTACTTTAGCTGGCAGCTCAATTTTAGTTCCAGCCTTCACAGTAAGTCCAGCAAGAAGCTTCACATCTAAGAAAATTTCTGGAGCCTCTGATTTAGGAGAGAATGAAAATGTTGTTAGAGAAATAGTATTTCAGAGACTGATAAAAAATAAAGCAGCTATGATAATTTAGCAAGTGAAGTAGTTACCTTTTGCATCAATGGCCTGAATATCATCAGTTGGCTTACTTGGCCTACTTGCTCCCATTCTGTTCAAAGCCTTAACCCGATAAGCATACCACTCTCCTTCCTTGAGCTTTGTTACTTCCATTCTGTCCAAAAAAACCAAATTCAAATATTTAGGGTGGTGAGGATGGCACAATTAGTTAGGAGGATATATCTACCATGTCAATTTACTTACTTTGTCTCAATAACAGGCTCCCCACATATCTCCCATTTGTCTGTGCCACGTTGGGATTTTTCTACCAGATAACCCTTAATGCGTGCACCACCATCATATTTGGGAGGCTCCCATGTTAGGAAGATTCCTTTTGATGTTGGATTTCTCCATTTAACATTTTCTGGTGGGTCAGGCACCGCTATTAGAAATTAAAAACATATGGGGTCTTAGAAACCAGTCTAAGGAAAATACATTATTTTTATATCTTATTTTGAAGAAAATCAGTAAAATTTCAAATATGCTCACTTGCTGGTATTGACATATTTACAGGTTCATCAATATATGCAGGTTCTCCAGGGCCACATTTATTGCAAGCAGAAACTCTAAATAAATATTCTTTCCCTTGAACAAGGTCAGGTACAGTGAACTCTTGGTCAACAATATGATCCATAACCTAAAGAGAAGAAAGGTTCCAATGTGTTTTTAAAATTTATTTCCAAAGAGTGATTACAAAAATAAGACACAAAACTCAGCAGCACATGTGAAAATAATATAGCAATAGAAATTTAAATGAGAAAGAATGAACTTACTTTGCTCCATGTTTTCCGGCTTACTTCACGTTTTTCAATTATATAGCCAGTAACTGGACTTCCACCATCATCTTCTGGAGGTTCCCATGCAAGCTGCACTGTACTCTTGAGTACTTCTAAAACATTGAGTTCCCTTGGTGCACTTGGACAAGCTAGAAGTCACAGAAATGGCACGATTTTGTAATTGGTGTTTGATAGATGATCTCTATGTAATGTATCTACCAGAAGACTTTGTCTTTTTAAGTCATTCCTCTTTAAACAGCGAAGTTACATATTGAAAAATAGAAAAGTGTTTTTTTAGGAGGGATTTCTAGTTCTAGTTATGTTTTCATATACTTGGTTGGACATTGCAAGATTACACATTATTAACCTAATCAGATTTTAGCAAGACAAATATGGAATGTTATTGCTAAAATATACACAGTTTCACTTACCAATGACATTAACATTAATTTCTCCAGAAACAGACGACACAGGGTTTTCCAACGTTAAGTAATAAATTCCTTTGTCTGGGCGCTCACTCGGAGTAATTACAAGTTCTGCAAAGGTGGCAGTGGTCTTCATTTTCACACGATCACCCTCTTCTAAGACTTGGTCACCAAAAGACCATGTGGCAGTTGGCACAGGATACCCAGTGATGGGAACATGGATTTTGATTGGCTCTGGTACAATAACTTCCAGCCCATCCTTAAATGCACTTAGGTCCATTGTAGGTTCAACTGGAAAAAAATGGAAAGTGATTTCACTACTCTAAGATGTTATGAACATGGCTAATGACAATTGTGTTGAGAGGCTGAGTCTGACTGTATCTCAGCCTGCAGGTCTAGCTTGCTGTATCTCAGCATGTCTAGACCTAGCTTTGCATTATGTCTCCCTGCCCCTCCTGGCTAAATGTTTTGGGTTTTTTCAAAAAATATCTGACACAGTAAGGGAGGTTAGTATTACCAAGTATGACATCTAATTTACCTTTTAATGTAAAAACTTGGCATTCTTTAAGATTTTTTTTAGGGATCTTCTCTGCCTTTCTTTCCTTCTGTTACCTCTCACTTTCCACAAAGGTAGGTCAGGAGACAGAAGGTCATACCTTGCTCCTCAGGCAACCTAACAGGCATCTATCTCATAGTACAGATAATTATCTGCAGAATTCATAATGGAGGAGAAATAGCTCATGATCTCAAATGTCTAAGGTGTGCCAGTTATCTGGTGAAAAATATACATATAACCCACAAGATGCACTTCAATTGCGTGCCTTAGCTGATTGTTTTTAAGAAATAGCATGTGGCTTACCAAAAGTATCATCTGCAGTTAATGGCCCAATAGCCTCTGCTGGATCAGACACACCAGCTGCATTTTCTGCTGAGACTCTATAGTAATAACTGGATCCTTGTTTCAATCCAGTTACCTAAAACACACAAACAATCATTTACTACCTCATATTAAAGATGATCTACACATTTTATC
The DNA here is from genome assembly GCA_017589585.1 of Phylloscopus whistleri. Classification (NCBI taxonomy): domain Eukaryota; kingdom Metazoa; phylum Chordata; class Aves; order Passeriformes; family Phylloscopidae; genus Phylloscopus; species Phylloscopus whistleri. The sequence continues at coordinate 3,488,447 of JADMLD010001395.1, read as the reverse complement.
AGCTGATGAAGAAAATATTGTACCTTAAAAGTAAGAGCAGGTACTAGTTTTGGGTTACAACGAATCCACTTGTCTGTTCCTTCCTCTTGCCTTTCAATAATATAGCCCAAGATTGGACTTCCTCCGTCTTCGAGAGGGGGTTCCCACGTGAGCTGAACTGATGACTTAGTTTGATCTGAATGCTCAAGGTTAATGGGAGGACTTGGTCTCTCTGAAAAAAATATGAGACAAACAGATTTGTGTAACTGATAAAGGAGCATGGTTCTGCAAATTAACTATTTCTATCTTACAGTATGGTTTTTAAAGCCTTTGCATAGCTTTTTCTACACTGATCTTTTAAAGTGAGGTTGCATCCTAACTTCAGAGAAAAAACATTTGCTGTCCTTACTAAACCAAGTGGTAGCAAGGTAGTCCTGCTATGTTTGAGGGACAAAAGCAGGGAAAATGTAACTCTACACAGTATTTGCTGCATACACGTTAGTCAGTTGAACTTTCCTGCACACATAGCATCTAAAATGCTCCCATCTCATAATGCAATCATAATTATACAGACTTTACACACTCACCGATTGGGTCCATGATTTTTACTGCACGTGTAGCAGGACTTGGTTTGCCAACTCCAACCATGTTTTGAGCTCTTACTCTGAAGAAATATTCCTCATTTTCCACAACATCAGTCAGGACAGCTGACAGTTCATCAGCTTCTGTGGTCATAGCTGGCTCCCATCTGATGGTAGCTCTGTTGCGCAGTTCAATAACGTAGCCAGTAATTGGGGATCCTCCATCATCCTCAGGTGGTTCCCAGCTAAGTGTGGCTCCAAACCTGTTCACCTCAGTAACTTCTACATTTTGAGGAGGACCGGGAACATCTGCATTTTATTTTAGGAGGAAAAAGGAAAAAGGAGGTATGTAGGTTTTACCTATTGTTAGAATTTGTACTGCTTTTTTTACTCAGCCATGAAACACAGAGTTTTTTGTAATTTCTGCTCACCAAATTTGCTCTTAGCTTCCACAGGTGTGTCTGTTTCCACTGGCTCACCAGTGCCCACTCTGTTGCGTGCACTAACACGGAAGAGGTACTCAACTCCTCCTTTCTGAAGTCCAGTAACAGTATATTCACAATTTTCAGCACGATCTGTGGCCACAATCCAGGTCTTACGCTTGATATCACGTCTTTCAACAACATAGCCTATGATTTTACTTCCTCCATCACTTTCTGGTTCTTGCCATGCGAGACCAACTTCACCATCATAAGTTTCAGTGACTTCCAAGTTTCTAACTGGACCTGGAACATCTGTTAAAGATATGACAATAGTTCAGGGCACTGCATCCATTTTTTTTCCTCTGGCTAGAGAAAAGGAGTCTGAGGGGAGACCTCAATATGATCTACAGCTTTCCGATGAAGGAAAGAAGAGGGCTTCCCCCTCAAAAAAGGCTTTTTATTCTGTGAAATAATGATAAGCAAGGTTTCAATAATATGAGTACTTACCAATGACCTCTACATTGATGAATGCTTCTGCCTGGCCATGTTTGTTTCGAAGCACAACCTTATACCTTCCCTTATCTGATTTCTTTGCTTCATAAATTTTGAAGGTAGTGCAGTCAGTTGTTGTATCAACAGTTGTTGTGGGCAGACTTTCCCCTGCTTTCAACCATTCAGCTTCTGCTCTTGGGTAGGCATCATATGGGACAGTCATAGTTAAAGGTTTCCCAACATCAACCACAAGGTTTTGATCGCCAGTCTTGATTTTAGGTGCAGCTAAGAAGGATGAACGTGAAAAGTTAATACTTGCATATATATATATATATTATTGATATATTTGTGCAGTCAGCAAAGAAACTAACACAGACAAGTAAAATGAGCTGCTGTGTAAGCTCTAAGGAAATCCTTCATATACTCGTTGGACAACTCCAAAGAAAGAAATACAGGCTGGTTGATATGTAATGTGTCCTCCTATAAAATCATGTAAGAAGAAGCTGCCTTTTGAGAATTTATTTAATTATTCTGTAAAATAGACAAATTAGGAACTATACATCTAATATGACTTAAATAGGTCAAATAATTTTCTTTTTTTTTTTTTTTTTGGTCACTTAATTAAAAGCTTAAAGCTCCTTAAAGCTTAAATCTTGCTCTTTGGTATATACACATTGAAAAGTGACATGTTTTCCTCAACAGCTGGATCAGCATGGTATAACAAAAATGTTTGTTGTTTAAATTCATATTCATATAGTTTAACAGATTTGTTAAACAAACGTCAAATAGTTTTACACTTTCCTCTGATTGTGTATTCATTTTAGTTCAGCTTTTTGAAAGAGCAAAAATCAATTTAGTTAAACTAAATTCACTAATCTAAGATTTTATAAAAGAAGCACAGGGCAAGGAACTTACCAGCTAATTCAAGCTTAGCTCTAGCTTCCTTATCTTTGGCGATAAATCTGTATTCCCCTTGGTCACGGGGTTTTATGTCACACACCTGAAGCCTGTGGACCTTTCCTTCACTCATCATCTGATGTTTGTCACCTTGGATGATAATCATGTTGTTTCTCAACCACTTGACCTCCACACCATCCTTGTTCAATTCAGCCATGAAGATGACATCTGCACCAGGAGCTTCATAAATATCTTGTGGTGGTCGAATAATCTCAACAGGGATTTCTGAAATAAATGTTAATTTATTTGGTGTTATTTGTTTATTGTTTCTATTATTATTAAATAATGTAGAAATAAATACCCTTTACACATACCTTCAACAAAAAGTCTTGCCCTAGATCTCCTGTCATCCACTCCACAGGAATATTCACATTCATCATCTAGTCTACAGTCTTTTATGATTAACCTGTGCAGATTTCCATCCTTTTCAAACTGGTATCTTTATAGGGGAGAAAAATAAGCAGTATTTTAGTTTCCAAAGCAATAAAGTAAAACAAGCATATTTAGCACATTCAGAAGAATAATAAAATGTACATACTTTTTGCCTTCTTTGATTTCTCTTCCATTTCTGTACCATTTTACACTGACTTTCTCTTTGGAAAGCTGGCATGTAAAGACAGCATCATCAAATTCAGTGACAGTCTGGTCCTGAAGATGCTCAATGAAGTCTGCTGGTGCTTCTGTGATGAGAAGCTCTGCAACCGATTTGTCTTGCCCAGCAGTAACAGTGTATTCACCTTCATCTACAAACCCACAGTCTTTAATGATCAATGAGTGCTTGAATTTATCAATTTTGTACAAAATGCGCCTGTCAAATGTGATCTCTTCTCCATTCTTTGTCCATTTGAGAGTTGCATTAAGGCGATTGACTTTGCACCAGAATGTGACAGTTTTCTTTTCCATGGTCTCAATATCTTCAAGGGGCTCAACAATTCTGAGATCCTCCTCTGTTATGACAAAAAAAGCAAACATTTTTACATCATCATATGAAATTGAATGTAAATGATGAAACAATTTTAATTTAGTGCAAGTTATTTACCTAATACTCTTAAGGCAGCAGAGCTTTTAACGTGTTCACCTCTCTGGTTTGTCAGTGAGATGGTGTAGGTAGCTTGATCTTTCAACTCTGCATCTCTGATTCTGAGAGTGTAGACTACACCCTTCTGAACAATAATGTACTTTGCACTATCGAATATTGCCTCGTCATTTTTGTACCACTTCTCTTTGGCACCTTCTTTATTGACTTCACAGTTAAAGATAATTTCTTGACACTCATTAACTTCTTGGTCTTTAAGAGGAGTTATAATCTTGAGTTTTTCTGAAATTGAGAAAACAGAAGAAATAGGACATCATGTAGTATAAAGAATGCAACAAAACAAGCACATTGATAAAATAAAGCTTACCAATCACTGCTAAGTGTGCAGCAGCTTTAGCTTCACCAACCATGACAGTATACATTCCTGTATCTCCTAGAACAGAGTCTTTAACCACAAGTGTTCTCTTTTTGCCATCTGAAATGATGTCGTACTTATCACCAGGCTCCAGGACTGTGTCACCCCTCAGCCACTGTACTGTAATGGCTTCTTTGGATACCGAACAGACAAATTCAGCTTTTTCTCCTTCAAGCACCTCAAGGTTTTGTGGTCTGGTAAGAAATTCTGCTGCAAGTTCTGAAAGAAAACATTTTTGTAGATATATATATTATTTTTCACTTGTGAATGGAATAAACCAACTTGTGTATTATTACTGATTTTTTAATGTTTTTAATTTTTTTCCCCAGGATAAAAGGCCAGCAAAGTATCACTCTTACCATGTACAGTAAGTTTTCCTGTTGTACTAGAGGTTGGGAGTTTGCAAGTGTATTTGGCAGCATCTTCAGGATGAGCATTATGTATAACAAGAATTCTCTTTTTACCATCAGAAATGTGTTCAAATCTACCACCATCAGGCACTTCTTCATCTCCTTTAAGCCAAGTAACTTCAGCATTAGGCTTTGAAACTTCACAGATCAATTTTACAGTGTCATTTTCATTTACTTCAAGATCAGGAAGATTTTTTGTGAAAACAGCTTCTTCCTCTGAAAAAAAAAAAAAAAAAAAAAAAAAAAAAAATTGAAAGATGATTAAAGCTTGCCACCATTAAAAAAAACCCACTCACATTTTTTATTGTTCACATATTAGATTGTAAAACACTGTGTTTACCTATCACTGTAAGTAGGCCAGAAGTTCGAGCTGTTTTTGCTTCACAAGAATATTCAGCTTCATCATCAAAGACACATTTATTGATGACAAGAATGTGTTCTGCACCTTTAGAAATTATGTCATACTTTTTGCCTTTTCTAATTTCCATGCCATCCTTAAACCACTTCACCTGTTTCAGAACAAATTAACATGGTTATTAACATGCCCATCATAGATACCAGTTCTTTTATAGCACTATAACAGTTTTCCCCTCTAGCTGAAGGAGTTACTGAGATTAAAAAGTGTCACTACGGACCTTGATATTTGGACGAGAAATTTCACATTCAAAACGAGCAGATTCTTTTTCTTTAACCTCAAGGTCAGTTAGGGGTTTCAGGAAGTCAACACGAATAGCTGTAAGAGAATAGAAAATTTTTAGTAGAGGGAAGTCTATGCACGAGAAGTAAAAAATTGCCAACACGGATACTATTGCCAGTCACAGACACTAGTACATTGCCTTTACAGCACCTAAACATTTTGTAGAAAACTGTGAATTACTCACGCTCCACATTGAGAAAACATGATGTCTTAAAATCCTTAGCATCACAGGCATATGTTTTTGCATCGTCCAGTGTGCAGCCGCGGATGATGAGTTTTCTGACCCTGCCATCAGAAATGATATCATACTTCTTTGATTTGTGAATTTCTTCTCCATTTTTGAACCATTTAACTTTTGCATTTTCCCTGGAAACTTCACATTCCAGTACTGCAGTGGCTTCCTCTTCAACAGTCTGGTCCTCAAGTGGTTTAGTAAATTCAACCGGGGGTTCTAAAAGAAACAGATACATTTTTGATGGAAAATATCTAAATTATAGCCAGTCTTCTGCTTGTACAGAACTGTCCCATGCTGTTTACTAATTTTCCTTGACTGAATAATCAAAAAGGTTCTTAGATGCCCCTACTGAAGGTTTCTTAATCCATTTTTTATTTTTAACACACAGACATTTTTTGTTAATTCAGGTAATTTCCTCATTTTTAGCCTTCCGTAAGATTAGACTGAATTATATCCTTGTCCATGGGGTTTTTAATTAAAAATCATCACAAAGCCTTGCAACTCAATTTCTTTCGCTGAACCATATCCACGTAATCTCAGTGACTCAAAAGTTACACTGTGAACATAGAGAATGCTTACAGGTCTTTTTCAATTTTTGCTTGAATTACTGGATCAGTGTGTGCAGTTCTTTTAATTCTTAATGATAATGCAGCTTGCAAGCAGTACAAGTGGGTTTACAAACGATGTTATGTTGTCCCTTGACTGATGGTGCAGTTATACTCTCACAGGTTTCTGGATATTCAAAAGAACAGAAAAAGCCACTGGGAGCCACGAATTTGTGGGTTCTCTTGAGGCCAATTGAATGTTCAACTCTTCAGCAAAGCCCTGGAAGTCCTAATGAACTGGTTCATCTCCCAGATTTGACCTATTTTCAGTGTTTTCCCTTGTTCAGCTCTTCTGTGAAGTGCAGAGATTTTAAGTAGGTGGCTTTTTTAAATCAGGGAAGTTATCTACCAGGGGAATATTGTATATACGATTCCACTCATTTGAGAAATAGTGTGTATTAGCTTCCTCGTCAAAGATGACTCATGAATGGACCATTAATGATGATTATGGTTTAACTAAAATGGCTGACTTACCTTTCACAAAAAGATTTGCTTGAGTTCTGAAATCTTTTGCTGTCAGTGATACCTCTCCTGCATCTGTCAACTTGACGTCTCTAAGAATAAGTGTGTGAACTCTCCCTTCAGCACGCGTCACAACCTTAAAAAATACATAAAAACCCCTTTGTGAACATCTATAACAGGTATTTAAGAAATATTTCAAGAAATAGTGTGCTATTTATGATTTGTGGAGTTTGGTTGTCCACTTTCATGTGAAATTTTGACAATCTGCTTTTGTATATACTAGATATAACTCAATCCTTAAAGCTTTGAGGATTTTTGGGCTGACTTGAGATGATGTCTATTTTGAATAAATACAAAAATTAAGCAAATTTATGGGACAAGTTGAATTACTGCTGGCTACATGTAAAGTAAAAACTTTTGCGGCTATTAAGAGGTTTGGCACCTCCCACATACACTTCTCTGGAAATACCAATTTGACTTTCTATTATTAAAATTTGGTAAAAAATTCTGCCTAAAAGACTAGTTTCTCTGATGACCTATTGCAGAAACTACTTTTCAATCACAGTAAACAAGAAAATCACTTCAGTGAATAAAGGTTATAAATATTCAGCTGAATGCCAGCCACAGAGATAATAAATTGTTAGAATTAGCAATAGCTAAAATGAAACACTTGTACAATTGGATTGATTCTTAACGACAGCTGTAAATGTGTTTCAAGAGGTTATTTTAAATGGGTAGAAAGCAATGCATTGAGTAAATATATGATTTACTCTCAATTTCATCTTAAATTTCAACTGTTCAAATGACAGTTTTGACTGTATATGTAAACTACATGAAATCTGATTTTTTTTTCATGTAATTAAAATGATAGCTCAGACAGAAAAGACCAAAATAATGTTCTATTATATAGAATACCAAACATATAATATTTTTCCTGGCAGGCAATCATAACTATCAATCCACTGCACTGATCAATAGCTTTTTACATTTTTATTCTGAAACTCAGAAGTAATTATGTTGATTTATTTCATGACTCATCTGCTGAGTTTCAACTTTGTTTATCTGTCCTTAAATTCTGTAATAGGGTCCCTTATCATCATGATCTGTTTCAGCTTTCTTATTTCTACATTCTATTTCTTTTACTAAATCGTTTTTTATTTACGCAAATTTCTTAAAACTCAGAAAGATCTAGCAAAACCTGAAAAAAAAATGTTAAAAATTGTATTTAAAAGAAATAGCAATCTGCACCAAAGTATTATTTCAGCATTATTACAGGTTCTGAAACTTTTCTAGGTCATGCAATACCTTGAAAGTTTACTTTGCCTTAGGTTTCCAACTTTTACTTGAATTTGCGTTACCTTTTTAGGCCCAGTATGTGAAAAAGAAGTCTTACAACCAGTAATATCCATTTCCATTTCTTAATGTATTAATTTATGTTCCTTTATTTATTTCCCCTACCATTAACTTTAAACATTAAATTGACTGCATTCCAGGCTGCTCAAATCTCACAGTTAGGAGCCAGCACTTGATGAAGGGTTAAAAATAGCTAGTGAGAAGTGCTTGACAAGCAAATCTGCCCAGAGTTATCTGGAGTGCCAGAACAAATGCCTGAAATGGAATTTGAATCCTCTTAATCCCCTTATATGCTGAATTGGACTGCGACTCAGCATTCAGGAGAAAAAAAGCCTTTTCCTGATAGCACCTTTCAAAATCCTCACTGTAACCTGAGCAAAAATTATTCCGTATCCTGGTGGCTGAGTCTCCAACAGAACCAGGTATAAAATCACTGTTGTAATGGTTGATATTCTGTAACCTTAGTTTCCCTTTGTATGATAAATAATTGTAGTACCCCAGAATAACAGAATTTCTGTGAAAAACTGTTGCATCTGATTTAGGGACATTTTAGCATTTGATACAGCAGTACTACAATACTGCTGTGCCTTAGCACTTCAACTGGCAGAGAATAAATAAGAAATAAAGAAGGGGCAGAGACCTGAAAGAGAAGGAGGAGGAGGAAACATGAAAAAAAAGTAAAGTTTAGGTTCTTTACCTGATCACTGGGCTCCAGTTTCTTTCCTTTCAGGAACCATTCTACTGGGATTCCCTCGTAAGAGAGTTCGCAATCGAAGGTTGCTGATTCCCCAGCTGTCACTGTTACATCCTTGAGGGGTCTCAGCAAGCCAATTACTCGAGCTTGGTAAGGAGAAGACATAATTTCCAGATTAGTCACTTCTACCCAAGAGAGAGCTTCTGCCCTTACGTACTAATCTCCATGGTGGCTTCCCTCAAGAGAAGCAGACATCGCAATGCTGCTCTTTACATTCCCTAAATAGAAGAGGCCACCCTGGGTTCTTAGGGGAGGGCTGGTCACCCACAATTTCCTATTTGCAGAGCATGTTTCTTTAAATTGAACAAGGTCAGCAGGAAAGTTGCTCTGCATCTGTCTCCTTGCCAAGCCTTGCATGCCTGTTGCTAGATAAGGCATGTGTTTCCAAAATAGCGAGGGCTAGGATTGGAGTGGGAAACAAATCGTCTTCACCCACGTAGTCTGTCCCTGTCCATCAAGCTCTTAACCCTATCCCCAGATATCACTGTTATCCTACCCTCTCCAGTTAACGTGACACTTTGATGTAGCAGAGCCTCTGCTTGCAATATTTGATTTCATAACAGCATCTATGATGCCAGACCGCGAAGCAACCTTCAAGGCCATCTCCTTAATTTTATCTCTCCTTTATGAATAAATGATATATAAGGTTAAAAAACACAGGACATTCCTTAATGAAAAAAATTAAGATAACCTGAGTAACTAACCCCCAAGTTTCTGCTCTGGAAAGGATTGCTGTGTGTTCAATACAGGATAGAGATTTGCTACCCATTCCAAAGAGGCAGTGAGTACCATGTTTTCACTTAATTAATCAATTAATTTCAGTTTAAAAGACACTTACGTTTCACGCGAAGGTGAGCACCAGACTTGGCATTTGCTGCTTGGAAATCTACTCCACCAGCTTGATCTAAGCGTACGTTGTACAGTGTAAGGAAGTGCTTTTTTCCTTCCTCCTTGATTTCACATTCCTGCAAAAACAGAATTAAAGTAATTTTTTCAGTATTTTGTTTGTACTACTCAGCAAAAGAGCCTCTACTTCTCATACCATGCATCTGTTTTCTTCTACTCCATTCACAACTCTTATATTTCACTCATGTGAAATATACCTTATAAACATTTATTCATAGACCTCTCCTTTCAAACTCTCTTCTTTATACAGTTTCCTCTTGGAAAGAAAGGGCAAGAGGCAACACATTTCTGTGCTGAGTGAGTAGCCAATATATTAATATATCTGTAGACCAGTCAGTGTCCTAGCTCCCCCAAGAGAGCTAGAAATTGCTAAGCTTGTGCTGTGACTTTTCTCGAGAAGACCTTTCCTTCTTTTATCCAGACAGTGATCTTCATGCAATTTCCAATCTTTGTGTATTATTCACATTTGTATTATTCACATTACACAGAAGCCAAATTATTGCCAATTGTGATTGTATTGTTTCTTTATTTTCCAGATCATTCCAGCAAGGAGTTTAGAATATTTGATTAATCTCTATACCATTTTACACCAATTTTAGCTGTCACAGAAATGAAAAGGAGTTTGGAAATGCGATCTACATCTATATAAACCATATAACTCAAAGCTCACAGGAAAAAACATGCAATCCAAAGTTTGTATTTTTAAATGCCATTATGTTTAAGTGAGTTCCACAGGGTCTTTGTACTTTGGATACGTGATTGTTAGGTATTGTCAGCAATGCAGAATGTACCATTTTATGTAAAAATCATTTATTATTTAGCTATTTTGGATTACATTTGTACTACATTTAAAACATTATTAACAAAACCCCCCACTATTTTTAATAGAGTGACTCTTCCTGAAAGCAGAAAGAGATCAAATTTAGTTTCTGTAGTCACCCTCTCCCTCACACCCCACCTCCCTGCAAAGTGTTGAGACACACATAAAAAAAATATCATGAAATATTTGCTTACAGCTGATTCAGTCAGGGGTTCTCCTTTTAGCTTCCAATTGCCATGGACACCTTCCTCAGAGATTTCAATATCAAAGCGGGCAGTCTCTGTCTCAATCACCTCCACACTGTAGAGTGGTCGCACAATCTCAATATCCCGGTCTGGAGAAGAAAAACACAATTGACTCCCTTAGTCTCTAGCAGATCCCAAAAGATCTCTACAGACCAGCCCACTGAAACAACCATACCTTCAATATCAAGTTTAGCAGAAGTTTGATCAGTACCACAGTCACAAGTGTACTGTCCAATGTCTTTCTTCAAAGCTTTCTTGAGAATAAGGATTCTCTTTTTACCATCAGCCTTAATAACGACATTCTTTGATGCAGTAATTGGATTGCCATCCTTCATCCATTTCACTGGGGCATCTGCTTTGCTGATTTCACATTGTAAGATTACTTCATCTTTCTCCACAGCAGTGTAATCCTGCAGTTTCCCAGTGAAATAAGGGTCTCCCTCTGCAAGCAGAAGTTAAGATCTATTTCAGTCTGAAGTTTTAGTCTTTCAGAAAGAACAACTAGTTTCTACCATAAAATAGATTTCCTGTTTATACCCTGCAATGACTAAATACAGTCCTTTTTCACAATTCTGTTACAGAAAAGAAAACAAACACCTAAGAAATGATTCAGGGTGTTACTAATATTACTGACAACATTCTTTTAATGCTCTAGGAGTTTTAGAGCATTGTTCTAACTTGGCAACTTAGCATGAAATTTTAAAGTTATTGTAATCATCCTTTGTGAACAGGTAAATGGAGACCCAAGGAAGAAAAACAAATGGTTAGGTTTTCAAAATCATAATTTAGATTTAGGCCAACCCCAAGACTTTCCGATTGCTATTTTTTCTTAATAAAACTCTTCTGATAATACACATCAAGTAAATTCTTTGGGGTATTCTTACCAAGAACAGTGAGTTTAGCTTCTGAGGATTTGCCCATAGCTTCCACTTTTATCTGAGAAGTATCATCAATAGTAAGATCTTTGATTGTGAGTGTATGGAATTTGCCTTCGTCTGTCATTGAAACCACTTTGCTGGTATGTAATCGTTGGTCATTCTTGAACCAGACCACAGTGATATTTTCATGAGAGAGTTCCACAGTAAACTCTGCAGTTTCTCGCTCCTTCTTTGTTACATCCTTGAGAGGAGTGATGAATTTCAGGCGGATACCTATGACAACGCAACATGTCATAACATTATCGATATAAACTATGCAAGTATGGGATGCAGAACTTTCCTAGAAAGACAACATCTAACAAACCTTCAATAATTAGCTTGGCACTTGTCCTTTTGTCCTCAGCTTCAAATGTGTATTTTACTTCATCCTCAAAGGCAACAGATTTAATAATCAGAGCATGCTTTGTTCCGTCTGAAATAATTTCAAATTTTTCATCGGGAGTGATCTCTTCTGTTCCTTTCAACCAGCGGAAAGTCTTGGGTTCTCTGGATACCTCACATTCAAACTTAGCTTCATCCTTCTCAAAGACCTTCACATCACTTAGTGGAGTGATAAAGATAAGAGGCAGTTCTGAAATCAAAGAAGAAAGAGCTCTTTCGGATCAGTTCATACCATACTTTTTGACACTAGATTTTTTCTCATGCCCTGAAATACAAAGTGTTGGCCAAGTGCAAACTGTACCTTTCACTTTCAGATTAGCAGCGCTTTTAGCATTGGCAGCTTGGAAAGACACTTCTCCAGTCATATCAAGTTGGCAGTTATGAAGGACAAGAATATGCTTCTTCCCGTCTTCAATGATTTCACAGTCCTAGTGATAAAGAAACACACATCCCACCCCGAATATTAATATTCTAAGAAACCACTAAGAAAACACTATATTAATCATGTTTTTCCATTGGAAATTATGGTCTAAAAATAAAGTAGAATCCTTACAGGTGAAGGTGTTAGAGTTTCTCCCTTTAGCTTCCATACAGGATGGACATCAGGCTCAGAAATTTCAATTTCAAAGCGTGCTGTTTCACCAACAAATACTTCCACTCCATACAATGGGCGCTCCACTTTAATTAAGCGAGCTAAAAAAAAATAAATAAAACATCAAAAGTTCACATCTGTTTACTCACAAATTGTATACCATAGAAATGTAATACTGGAAAGCATCTTAAGTCTCTCCCTTTTCCTTCTTTCGGGCATTCAAATGCTATGACCAGTAAGTGTTTATCTAACGTCTTCCTAAAAAAGCAGAAATTTGGCAGTCTACAATCTCCGTCTATAACATGTCTGAAAATTTAGTTATTTTTGGTAAGAATATTTTTCCTAACAATTAACCCAGCTATCTGGGTTAGTTACAGTGAACTAAACTGGTCTTTTTCCTGATGGTAACTGGACAGAGAGAGTAACTGACCATCACTGTCTTTGTAACAGCTATTTATATATCATCAAATATATTGCCTCTTGTAATCACTTTTAATAACTTTAAATCTAGATATTTCAGCCATTCATCGTAACAGCATGCTCTCCACAGGTACATTTTTGGTCTTGCTCTCTAGAGAGTGTCTGTCTGTTTACACAGGTTTACAAAGGTTTTGGTACTTTCCCTTAGTGAAGACACGATTACTTACACTCAACGCTGATATTGGCACTTGTCTTGTCGGTTCCACAGTCACACTCATAAACGCCTTTATCACTCTCTGCAGCCTTCTTGATCTTCAGGATACGGCGCAAGCCATCCATTTTTATGGAAATTCTGTTGGAAGCTACTAGTTCTTCACCATCTTTGTACCATTTTACTGGCACATCTTTGCTAAGTTCACACTCCAGAGTAATATCATCTTTCTCTACAGCACTGTAGTCTTGTAATTTCACAGTGAAATATGGATCGGCCTCTACAAAAGCCATAGTGGATAAGATAAATTAGTTATATAAATATACTAAAATGTCAATATTTTGTCACTTTCTACTTATAAAAATGATTAATATTTATTTTACAGCAGGTTTTAAATTATTTATTTAATTACCTAAGACTTTCAGGTTGGCTTGTGTGCTCAAGTCCTTGACTACGGCCTTTATTTCTGAGATATCATCGAGTGTTACTTCTCTCATTTCTAGTTTATGAACTTTGCCTTCTGAAGTAATGAAAACTGTTCTGCTTGTGTGAAGTCTCTTGTCATTTTTGAACCATTTCACAGGCATGTCTTCATGAGAAAGCTCAAACTGGAAGTGAGCTATTTCACCCTCTTTCACTGTTTGATCCTGTAGAGGTGATATGAACTTCAGCCTTACACCTGTAATGTAGACAATAAATACAATCAGAAGAACAGCTAATGTAGTCCTGAAATATATATTCTTTATCCTTTTTTTAAAAATTCTTTTGTTTGTGAGAAAATACTTGCCTTCCACAAACAGCCTTGCTGTGCTCTTCTTGCCATCAACTTCAGCAGTGTATTCTCCCTCATCATCAAACTGTGAATCATTGATAACAAGAATGTGCTTCTTTCCGTCTGCAATGATGTCAAATTTTTCTCCAATCTTGAGTATATCAGTGCCCTTAGACCATATAACATTGGCCTCTCTGGTAAGGACACATTCAAACCTCGCTTGGCGCTTCTCAGGAACGGTGACATCTTTTAGGGGCACTGCAAAGTCCAATTCAATTTCTGGAAGCAGAAGACAACGCATCATTTGCAAGGTGCTCCACGTGAATCTGCCTAAGCTGGTGTCACGCCCCGTGGGGCACCATACCTTTGACTGTCAGGATAGCAGTAGTGACGGCGTTAAGGGCCTGGTAAAGGACTTCACCAGCTTGCTCCAGCTTGACTTTGTGTAAGGTTAGGAAGCGTTTTCCTCCTTCAGCTTTGATTTCACATGTCTGGAGAGATCACAGACTTTGTTACATACAAACACCAACGTAATGCAAATGCCTTGCTGCTAGGTGTTTTTAATAAAGGGATGTTTATAAACATTGCCTATGCAGTAAAGAGTCAGGTAGGAAGAATGATATTGCTTTCCAAGGAAAGTTAATGCTTTTACTCAATAATTAAAATATGGAGTACATTTCTTCAGCAATCCACAATTCTTTAGAATGTCAGAATCATTCCTATAACATACGTAGGATATTTCTATTATTGCTTGAATTTTGTGCTGTATTACCTTAAGAAAATGAAGGCCTTCAAAGCCTAGCTTTTATAAAATATAATCCTTCCTTAGAGAATCAGTATTTTTAATCATATATTCTGGTTGAGTAGCAGTGGCACATCTTAACATTAAGATTCAAGGAACCTGTTCCTTGATAAATACCTGAAGTATTTAATGTAAATAAATTGTGTTGTAAAATTCAAGGATGCTTACAGGTGAAGGTCTCAGTATTTCTCCTTTCAGCTTCCATTCACCAGGAATATCATCTTCAGATATTTCTGTATCAAAGTTTGCTGTTTCTTTTTCATAAACTGTAACATCCTCTAATGGCTTCAGAAGCTCAACTTCACGTTCTACGATGCACAAATGAACGCATATATGACTAGATCAAGTTTTGATAAGAGCTTTACAATAATTCAGGTTACCTTTTTTGTTTGTTTATTTAGATGTTTTTCAACATTGGCCTACAAGCTGATTAAATATAATCCAAATAAAAGCGTCCTTACCACCAAGGGTCAGTTTAGCTGGGTATCTGCGACCTTCAACTTCCACTGAATATTCTCCAACATCAGCAGGACCAGCATTCTTGATTTTCAGGAAAATTTTATTTCCTTCTTTCAAGATTTCTGTCTTGTCGGTGGGTTCAGCAGGGATTTCCTCATCTCCTTTAAACCATTTAATATTTGGTGTATCCTTGACAATGTCACAGCTGAAAGTAGCTGTACCTTTTGGTTTAACATGCTGGTCTCTTATGGGTTTTACTAACCAGTCCCTTATAACTTCTGCATGACAAAAAGTTACACAAGAAAACAGGTTAGCAGACTTTTATTACAAATAGACGTGTCATAAAAAAGAAGAATAAGAACTAAGAGATTTTGTATTAAAACAAATTGTTAATAGCTGCAAAAATCTTATCTGTCCACTTATGTCGTAAGACACTGAGAAAAGGTTTTCATAGTTTTAAAGCAGCCCAAATATCCTAGAGACAAAAATGAACATGATTTTGGTTGCTTACCTACTACCTTAACACAAGATGAGCATGATAGTTCAGAGTCTTCCACAGTAACAGTGTAGGTGCCAGCATCAGCATCATCTGAATCAGTGACTGTGAGGGAGTGTGACAAACCAATAACACCCAGAGCAAATTTCCCAGGCTTGGCTTTGATGATTTTACCATCCTTTCTCCAGACCACATTTCTTTCTTTGTTAAGCTCACATGTTAAGTACAGTGGCTGAGTTTTAATGACAGTCACTTCTTCTTCAAGAGTTTTCACAAACCGCACTGGGAGTTCTGTGGGAAGCAAATTATTTTGATTTGTCTCCTTTATATATAGAGCATGTGATGCAGAAATATAGTATGTGTATTGATCGAGGGAAACACCAGAATGCATCTACCAACTACTGTAAAATTACAAAGCATCAGTTCTAGTTTGAGGAGTAGCTAGGCTACTGATAAATTTGAAACAGGGAATACCTTCAACAATAAGCTTGGCAGTAGAGGTCTTCTCTTTGTTCCCCAGTCGTAATACACAGGTATATTCACCAGCATCAGACAGCTGGACATCAATAATATGCAGCTTCCTATCTTTGCCATCAGCAATAAACTTGTGTTTTGGGCTCTCTCGGATGTTACTTCCATCTTTCATCCAGCTGGTAATTGCAGTGGATGGTGAAATAAGGACTTCAAAGATTGCAGAAGACCCAACAGACTCAGCTTCTTTTAGCACTATATCTTTCATCTCCTTGACAAACTTCAGTGGTACAGCTTTGAGTTGGTAAGTAAATGGAGGCTCTTCAGGAGGTTTTTCACCACCACTGCCTGGCCTGAGTTTCCTTCTCTCTGCATCTGCTGGTGAAGGTGTCTTCTTGGCTGAAATTCAGATTCAGAAATGAATAAACTAATCCTGATTAATTGCTTTTGATTGTGGGCTGTGCTGATTTTGATTGGGGGAGATTTAACAGTCTTCTAAGTAGCTAGTATGGAGCTATGTTTTTGATTTGTGTTGAAAGCAGTCTTGATAACACAGAGATGTTTTTGTGACTGCTGAGAGGCACTTGCAGAGCCAAGGCCTTTTCTGCTTCTCATACAGCCCCACCACTGGGAAGGCTGGGAGTTCACAAGAAATTGGGAAGAGATACAGCCAGGAAAGCTGATCCCAACTGACCAAAGTGATATCCTACACCATATGGTGTTGTGCCCAGTATATAAGGCAGGGGAAAGAAGAAGAAAGCGGGGGACAGGGGCAGGGTGTGCATTCAGAGTTATGACATTTGCCCTTCAACAGATGGAACCCTGCCCTCCTGCATATGGGTGAACACATCCCTGCTCATAGGAAGTGGTGAATGAATTCCCTATCTTGCTTTGTTTGTGTGCTCTGCTTTCGCTCAACCTGTGAGTTTTCTCACTTTTACCCTTCTTATTCTTTCCTCCCTCCCACCACAGGGAAGTGAGTGAGTTGCTGTCTGGGGCCTGATTCCCTGCTGGAGTTAAACCACGATAAGGTGTTGCTTGTAATTTCCTACCTTTGACTGGACTGATACCCTTCGGAGATTCTTCTTTTGGTGGCTTGGCCTCTGAAGTAGAACAGCAAGATTATTAGGAATGCAGTTAAATAAACATACTTACTAAAACTAAAACAAGCATTTATTTTAGATATCAGATTTTTTCTTCTTTTAGTTACCTACACATAAAAGGGGAGGAAAGGATATAAATATATCTCTATTTTTATAGAACTTCTACTGTCTAAATCTCAATAGTAAGTTCAATATCATGAAGTGTGGGAATAATATATTCAGCAGTAGAGCCTAACAGACAGCTTAAAAGCTCCTATTTCCTTAATGTGTTGTCCTGCCCATTAATTTGTAAATTTTTGTCATTCCTTGACATTCAAGATTTAAGATTAGGCCCTTGATCAATACCCACCTATCAGCCAAAATAGTTTAAATATCTATTAAAATTATAGGTTTGTTTGTTTTTAACCCACAAACTTTTACTAATGAATGCCACAAAAATATAAGCTGTGTAAATTAAATATATGTTTGAGGACAATGTGGCACTTTTAAAAGTGACAGATGTTCTGTTAGTAACTTCATTTGCAATGAATCATCACAGACTTTTGAAAATATTACCCATGTTGTAAGGCTTCTCATTACCTTTTTGTGAAAGGAAAGATACTTTTAATGGGAGAATGATATGAATGAAATGCAGGACAGATTTTTATTGCAGTGGATGGAAAAATGAATACTAGAAAAAAACACGTGAGTTTTCCTGAGAAGACAATGGCACACAGAACGATTTATGAAGTCTTAGAAAAGTGTAAGACCAAGACAATGAACAGTGATAACACAGCTGTATGTACAGACAGGTAAGACAAACACGTGAAGAGTGGCAGAATGCCAATAAAGCCAGCTGACAGACTTGATGGAATTGCGAATGGTGTTACTAAAACACAATGGCAGGTGGTGCTCTCCTGAAGCAAATGGTACAAGCACGTCGTGGAAGGATTTGGCATCAGTCTTCCTCACCTTGCTTTGCATGAGACTTTGCTGGAACATCCAGAACTTCAGACGATTCTCCAGGTGCATCCAAATTCTTACTTTCACTTGCAAGTCTAGTGGCCTGCTCAGTCAGGTGAGCAGGTTCTGATTTCTGGTATTCTTTCTCTCCCTCTTTCTTGGAAGTTATTACCTTACCTATGCTTGAGGAGTAAGTATCTTCTCCATTTGCAAGGATCCCTTTGCTTGATGATAATTTGTCTCTGAGCTTTCCCTTCTCTTTCTTCATGGTACCAGATGTGCTTTTTCCAGGGCCATGTTCAGGTGATGTTTTTTCCTCTGATACTGTAGATTGCTTTTCTTCAATTTCGTCTTTTCTGCTTTTGTGAGCTAGAGCTTCTTTACGTTCATCTTGAATTGTACGAATATCTTGAATTTGTTTTTCATCTTGACTTTGTGGTGGCTGAATAGCAACTTTCTTTACTGACTCAGATATGACTCCCTTTCCATGTTCTCCCATGGAAACTTCACTTTCCATTCCTCCTGTAATCACTGTATCAGTTTCTTTTTCCACAGGCAGAATTTCAGGGGCATTTGCCTGTCTAATTTTGCCCTTTTTTAAGTGGGTGCTGAAGATAGTTTTTTCTTCCTTCTCTGGTATAATCTTGCCTGGTTTTTTATCACTTGGGAGTGCTTTCTCAGCCAACAACTGTCCTAAGCCCTCCTCATAATGAACTTCTTTCTCTGTAGAGTATTTTTCTTTTGCTTTCATTTCTACTGCTTCTGACTTAAGAACAGATGGTTTAATGACTGTTTGAGGTTTTTCTCCAGGAACCTCCTCATCTTCAATGGAGTGTTCTAGGTCAACATATTTTCTCAATCCTGGCTGAGCCTCCTCAGACAGGTCTAAGGAATGTACTTCTGCTGATGTATCATCCTGATTCTTATCTTTCTCATCATCTTGAATATCTTCCATTTTCTTTGCTTCTTTGTTAAGAATCTTATCTACAAGAATTTCAGGTACTGTACTACCAGATTCCTTCATCCTCTGAATTTTACTTTTTATGCCATGTCCCTTCATGGATTCTCCAAGAGGAACTTCAGCTTTCTCTGGTGTAAAACCTCCTCTCTCATTTTCATTTCTAAGCTGAGGAGTTTCAGCTATGCCTGCCTCTATGATATCCTGGACAAATGAAGTTTTATCCTTAATGTGAATTTTTTCAGGTTGCAAACTTTTTTTTGGTTTTTTCTCTTCTCCTAGAACTCCTTTCTGGTCCCTGGGCTGATAGGGCTTTCTGGGTTTAGGTATACAAGTTGATTCAATTTCTTCCTCTTTTTCATGGTAGGGAATCCTTCCTTCATGAAGAACACTAAACTTTTCAGAGACCTTCTCTGTGGCATCTTCCTTGTGAACAAGCAATTTAATTTCATCCTCCTTTTCTTCTCCAGAATCTTGTTCCACATGTTCAGATGTTACAGAAATCAATTTCGCTTCCTCATCAGGTAGTGCTGGTTCTTCCTTTGTGTAAGTAAGGTGATGCATTTCAACTTCTAATTTCTCACCTGTAAGAGTAGTCTTTCCTGAAACTACAGGTGTCACTTCTTGTTCCTCTTCTTCAGAAGCCAGGATGAAATATTTAAGAGATACTTTCTCCTGTTCATCTGTCTCTGAATTCAGTATTCCACCAGCTGTTTCCAGTGAGATTTTATACTCAAGTGGCTCTATGGCTGGAATTGTCTCCTTAGGACTTACTTTCTCTTTTACATGCAAGCTCTTTTCAACCAAAATCTTCTTTAACACAATTGACTCAGGCTTTCCTTCTTCCACTGAGGGCATTTTATCTCTATGCTTTAGTACAGATGATGCATCAGGCTTTTCTGCAGCTACAAAGGTTTCATAGGTAATGGTAATTTAGAGGGTTAAAATCCATAAGAATAAGAATCAGGAACAATATATTTTAAGACAAATTTTACAGCTATACCTGGAATAAAATGAACATAGAACACTTTTTCTCTACACAACAGAAACTTACAACATAACCACAAAAGAAAGGTAAGAACAGCACACATGAACAGAAAACCTAAGTAAACCACTGTGAGTAGTGTCTCATTAGACCACCAATTTAAATCCAGTGTAGGTTAAAAGTGGCAGAAAATGACAGCTATCTGGTCACTGACATAAAATAGGTTAATTTAATTAAGCCACTGCAGGCTACATCACCAGATCAATGGCCAAGAGGCATTAACGATTTGGCTTCTCAAATGCCCAAGATCTGAGCTCTACTGCAACATGAGGTCCTTTGAATGGTGGGTGAGCAGAATGGACATCAGCTCTGCTGGTGGAGCACAGGCTCAGGGTGTTTCAGAGGAAATGGAACCATCACAGCTCTTTTTTTTTTTTTTTTTTCCACAGCAGGCTTTGTCCCGGGGTCCTAAGCATAGCAGATGAAAGTAGCAATACTCTAATTCTTCAACATCACTGTCAGTTTCCCTCAGGGCTTCAATGACAAATCAAGAGCAGGAAACCAAACAACACAACAGTTGTTTAGAAACGTGTAACTTCTCTTCCTCTACACAGAAAACACAAGATGCAATTCACAAAACACATATCAGGACAGGAGAAACATCAAGAATACAGCAGAATATGTAAATTTCGTAGTAGGACAACAAATAAAGACACACATATTACCATCCAGACAAAAGAGCACAGATTGGTCTCCATTGAAAATCAGAGATGTTTTTGTTTTAAATTAGGTGACAATGTCTAGAATAACAAGATCCTTCAATAGGACCTCAAATCTTCCTGTAATGAATGAGTTACTGTACAGCTCTTCCCTCTTTTTATACTGAAGGTATTTAGGAGAAAAACCTCCTAAATAGCATAGAATACACATAAATACCTGCTTTCTTTCCAACAACTGGAGTTGTCACTGGAGCCGTAACAGTGGGTGCTGGTTCTTCAGCTGGTTTTGGAGATTTTAGAGCTGCATGGGGTAAAAAAAAGTTTTAATACATTACTTTAAGTATGATGTTCTTTAAAATGTTTTGTAGATGATAGGAAAGTTCTAGTCTTATCAATTCTAAAGGCTTTTGTGTGGATACTCTTAATATTCAGCTGCACAAGGTGCTGAGTCATCTTGTCTAGACTGTGCTTTTGCCAAGAAAGGTTGGACCAGATTACCCTTGAAGTCACCTTCCAACCTGGTATTCTATGATTGTATGAACGTCCTTTTAGGGAGAAATCCCTGAACAGAAAATACTAGACACACAAGAAAGGCTTCACCAGCATTCACGACTAAAGAATTCTTACCTACTACAGGTTTAGGTTCAGGCCCAGGAACTGGGACAGATGCTTGCTTAGTTTCTGCCATTTCAAACACAGAAATTACAAGTAGGTTAGTTTACATTTTTTGCAATCACATTGAGCATTAGAAGTTAGGAGCAACAACACAGAGAGAGATAAATGAAGACAGAATTTATTGGTTTCTGTTTTATTTGGCCAAAAAGCAAGAAATTACCTTGAGATTAACTCTTGTAAAGCAAGATTGCAAACAATGGAAAAAAAAGATGAATTCAATCCTTGAAGAATAAAGACAACAAGAAATCCAGAAGATTGCAAAATGGTTAATGAGGACACAGTAGTCATGACAGACTGGAGGACAGTGATGCATTATGTTAATATAGCATGATATTCAGCACTGAATATTGTTTAGTTGCTGCAATAAAGAAAAAGAGCACCACACGTCTGTACCTTTTGCTGGTTCAGGTTTCTCCTCTTTTTTTATGGCAGGTATCTCAGTTTTCTTCGTAGGAATTTCTGGGACTTTAAAATAATATATTTTTTGTAAGATATATTAAAACACCTTAATTCCCTACATAGAATACCCTCAAGTGTATTTAAAAGCTTTCATTGTTTTTACATGTAAACAGTTTCAGAGGTTCATAAGGTTTAGGAATATTTCTTAGAGTAAGATTTGAATAAATTAGAAACTATAAATGGGTAAAAGGACACATATTTGTAAAATGTTACCTAAAAGAATGCTTGGATTAACTGTTTTGCTGTAGTTGTATTTTTATCAGTATTATATAAAATATTTGTAAAGCTCTTTTCTATACACAATGAAGATTGAGAAACTATCCCAAAATGCAGAACACAGATCCAAATGTGAATGCCAAACTTGGTTGTGCCTCCAGCTAAGACTTAAATTGCACAATTAGGTCAATGCAAGCTATCTTTTAAGATATTAGTTTCATTCCTGAACTTAAGAAAATACTACTTAATAGTAAGATTAAAACAACAAAAAATAGATTTGATAGTAATCTAGTACCTTCAGGTTTCCTAATTTTTTCTACTGGCGTAGGTACTGGTTTAACTTCTGGTTTAGGCTCTTTTTCTGGTTTAGATTCTTCCTCTTCAGGTTTCTTTTTAACAACTTCAAAAGAAAAGAAATCTCAGTTTTTAAAGCACAGGCAAACAAAAGAATAAGACAGTGAACAAGACAAAGATTAAAAACTTCAATCATAAAGAAACAGAAAAATAAGATATATAGCTCAATAGAAGTAGAAGATTTGTGTAACTACTCAAGATACTAGTCTGAAAGTCATCTAAAATTCAAGTAATCTAAGGAAAAAAGACATTTTTATTAAGAGCAGTCCATCTGAGAGAGAAGATTTTAATGTTAACTGACTATGATAGATTAAAATTTCTTGTAATATCTTATATATTTATTCTCTTATTGAAATGATGTCTTGCTGTATGTAATTATAAATTATTAACTGTAGTTAAAGATGATTTTTAAGGACACAATGCAGGATTATAGATTAAACTCCCTTTGACTTTAGTGAGAGAACAATACTAAATCCCCAAGTATTGTACTCGGAGACCTCAAATCTATACAATGTCTGGTTTTCATTTTATTGATTTTACTTGGTTTTGTCCTCTCAGTTCTCCATCTTAGGTGTGTAATGACACTGTAATCTGAAAAATGGAACATTATATTTTATTACGTTGTCTGAAATTTGAAGGTACAAGGTACACAGGCATGAATCATCCCTCTGTGATATTTCAAAGAGAATTGGAATTAGTGCTTTATTTTTCTAAGCATAGTTGAGCACAAAATGATTCAGAATGCAGCAGACTTTGCAGGAAATGGGACTGACGTCCAACAGTACCGCGGGGTTCCGTGATCTGTGCGGTACTTCAAAGAAAACCATCAAAGAGAATACACAGACTACACATGCAACTTAAATAACTTTTACACTGTGGGCAGTGGAAGACTCTCAACCCTAATATAAAGAGATAAGGAAAATGGAAAAGAGACACACAGGGAACTAGATTTTCATTGTTCTGCTCTGTTTTCATTACAGATCCTTTGCATCTGAGAGACTTTCAGGCTACATGCCCTTCCTCCCTGCAACTACAACTGCTTTTGCCAAGAAACAGACATCAGATAGTATTTGATCATGTAATGCTCCATACCACATACATGAAACAATTTTAACATTTACAGTGTTAAAATGCTGGGGTTTTAAAAACAGAGCCAAGTTACTATACCTCTTTTCAAAACAACTTCTTCTTTTGGTGGAGGTGTAGGCTCAGGAATTACTTTGCGAGGTTTCTTTACAAGACCAGGCACTTAAAAGAATATTATACCAGATTTTATTATGGGTTCATAACAGCAGTAAGAGTTAACCAACAACTAGCATGTCCAAACACACAAATCAAATACTAGTCTACTACTGAATATTAACATCAAAGGTAAAATTGTTGCTATTCAAGCCAACAGTTTTAATATATTTTCTATATAATTTGCATAGAGCTGTCATCTTATTCTCTTATGTATAAAGAGAAAGTTTTCATACAAATCAACAATAGAGAAGTATGGTTTGAGAAAACTATAAAGGTTATGTATTCAAGAAGAATCATCATCATAACATTTTTATTTCCTTGTCCTCCTTCACTACAGGCTTATGTTAGATATCTATTCATATGAGCTGTCTGTCTGTGATATTCATAAGGACCCACTTTAATCTCAAAACTTGGAACAGCATTAAGGAGTAATGTCCACTGCTTAGCTGCTTAGTTTATCTTAAACTCCAGTACATATGAATAATACAAAGGCATACCTGTGAATTGGCTTGCTCAATACATTATTCATTCCACTCTATAGAAAGTGTCCACTCACAAAAATAAGTTACATTTCAGAAAAACAATAAACTAAATATGTTGGAACAATGGTGTATACATTTAAAGAGTACTTTATATTTTATTTTTAGCTAAGCAGAAAACCAAAGTGAGCACTTACACAAGTCATAAAACATAAAAACTCTCTCACTCATCTATGTTTCTGTCTCTTACATCTCACGGATTGCATGATGGGTGATTAAAGTGGACATAAATATAACACACACATATATGCCCAAGATGGGGGTGCATGTTGAGCATAATCTACCATAGACAGTGTTTTAATATATCTGAACAAATTAAACAAGATACTGAGAATTACAACTTTGGGCTCATGAGAGGTTTATTTTAAGCTAGATTTCTTATATTAGCTAGGTACCTTTAGCAGGTGGGGGTTCCAATTTCGGAGGCTCACCAGGTTTTGCAGCCACAACTTTCTTCCTTGCCTCAGGAGCTTTAAAGAAAATAATTTAAATTTTACAACACACATTAGACTCCAAAAAGAAAGGAGTTTTCTAAAAAATCCAAACACCTCTTTAATAGTATTGATGTTAAAGAAGGACAAAAGCCGCAAAGCCAAGATCCCTGCTGATTAACTGTTTAGAAAAAGTCAGATGGTCTGTAGGAAGCACAATTGATCTGAAACTCGTGTTCATGTAATACCAGCAAATTATTGCTGGGGATTCTTTTCATTTGTAAGAATATGTTAAAGAGAGAAGAATTATTTTAAGGATAAAAGAATGTGTTAACTTGATTAAAATTGTTTTAATAATTTTTTCTTGTAACTATTGAAAAGAACCCATGTAATCACTAATAAAAAAATTGTGAAGGACTGAGCATTAGTGAGGCGCACCACTGAAGTATAGTATATTAGAAAATAAATAAAAAAGACACAAAAACATAGTCTAAAAGCATGCTTGTCAAGGTTCATCAGTACAGTTTTAAAAGACTGAGTTTCCACCATTATTTATGGCTTCAGATGATTATACCTTTAAGCAGATCTTTTGCCAGTTTAATATCTTCTGTTGGAGCAGGTGGTGGTGGTGGTTTTCGCTTTTCAGGGATCTTCTTTTCAGGTTGAGGCACTTTAAATAACATTAGGTAGATTTAGAATAAATTTCCTGTGATGGTAGTTATGTGAAGAGTAATGTACAACCTTAAAGACCACCATTTTCCATTTCCGGTGAAGCCAGTGAAAAAATGTCATTGAATTAAATGGGAGCATGGAAGAGCTTTAGGTTATAGCTTCATAGCATGCACACAATACAAATATCCAAGCTGACTTAAAAAAAACATGTTAATAACATAAGAACAGAAGTAGAAAAGCAAATGATGGGAAGACTCTTGTGGACAAGAAACAAAATGAAAGAATTTTAAATAATCTTCAAGTTGCACTTAGAATTAAATGATCAGAAATAATTTCCAGAACACAACAGTGGAAGAATCACAGAAAGACCTACAAAGGAGAGCTGACCTACAACAGACAGGCACGTGTGAAAAATGAGAGAGCAAGAAAAATCTGCACATGATGATAATGAAAGAAAGGTGTGTGGCAGCCTCTAGGGAAGTGCTTTGTATACCTTCAGCTGGTATAGCTTCTTCAACTTCTACAACTGGAATTTCTTCTGCTTCTTCAGGCTCCTTTATGATTTCATATTCTTTAAAGAATATTGACAACTGGTGTAAGTTTTCAATTATAAGATTTTTCATGTGAATTATTATGCAGATATAACTAAAAGCAAATCTACTTCAACAGACACAGACAAATACACATTAGGATAACTAATCACTCAGTATCTGTCACCTTTGCAGTTACTGCAAGATTTTGAAAACTACTTTTTTTCTAAACATGAGTGAGGATTGTGTGAAGGACAGAATTTTTTATGTATAAAATATAAACTAAACATTAAATTTGTGGATAAGTCATTGTAATAGGAAAGAATAAAAATGTCAATGCTCTCAATTAATTTAAGATTATAACAGCAACATAAATACTAACTTTTGAGAGACTCCAATTTAGTGAGAATTTAATATTATCTTTAAAAGAGACATATCCTCTGCAGGAGCATATATTTTACTTCCTAATATGAAGATATACTAACAGATACAAGAAATATTGACTAGTATAATCTAAAATATGAAGTGAACAACTTACAGACATCACAATGGGAGAAAAGGGGAAATGTTTACTTTAAAGCTTATACTCGGAAGAACAGGACAAAGGATTGTTCTTAGAGTAAAATGTATGGTGGCACAAACCTTCACTTGGTAGTGATTCAGGTATTTTAGGAATAGCAACAGGTACTTTCTCCTCTGAGACAGGTTTCTTGGGCACCTCAGACACTTAAAAAAATATTAAGTTTTTTTTATTTTTGTGTATATAAATGTACATATGAAACATAAAAAGACAAAGACATCTAGTACACACAAAATCACAGTAAGAGTGGCCTTAACCATGAAAGACTGTGCTTCAGTCTTTCTCAAGGTAGGCTACATTCAAGTGACAATTTTTATAGACTCAGTTATGAACAAATAAAAGAGAGAATATAGAAAACATTTCTTCTCAGGAGATGCCTCCTGGCAATATGTACCTTTGGCTGGAGGAAGCTCTGGTTTTTCTATTTGTGACTTTTTAGGTGTTGTAAGAGGCATTTTCTCTTCTGGGACAGTTCTCTCTTGCACTTCAGTTTCTTTAAAGATATTAGTAAATTTTCATTTTTGTGAATATTAACATATATATATACACATAATAGTGAAAAGTGTAATGACTAAAAAGAGGAGGGAATACAAAACATGAAGAATAATAAATTTAAGCAGCAGATTATTCATTTGGCATTGCATACATCAGTGAAACAAGGGGAAAGGTATTCAGAGAAAGAGAGATAAGGATATCCTCAATCACTGATGTATGTACCTTTAAGTGAAGGAACTTTATGTTTTCTAAGGACAGGCAGAGGTTCTGGTACTTCTGGCACAGCAGCAGGCTCTGGTTTCTTGGGTACAGCCACAGGCTTCTTTGGCACAACCACAGGCTTCTTTGGCACAGCCACAGGCTTCTTTGGCACAGCCACGGGCTTTGGAGGAATGACCATCGGCACCTCCTCTTCCACCTCTCCCTCCTCAGTCACCTCAGGCACTTTAAAGATATTAGATCCCTTTACTTGACTGAGCTTAAGGCCATGCACACAGAGATACAAAATGACAGAATGCTGTCCTCACCCCTCCCCACAGAGGGCAGAGGGGCAAAGAGCACAGAGTAATGTGAGGGCATGGCAGGCTCTTTGAGAACACGACCCTATACCTTCAGCTGGAGAGACTTGTGGCTCTCCAGGCTCAGCTACTGCTGCCACCTCTTCTGCTGCTTCCACCTCTTCTTCCTCTTCCAGGACTTCAGCTTCAGGCACCTCAGGCACTTCAAAGATATTAGTGCATTTCATTTTACATGGCTGAGAAGAGACATGGCAAGCGGGAGGAGCAACCAGGGCGACACAGACACAGGACATCACAGCAGCCAGCTCAAACCCTCACACAGCACGCAGCACCCCTGTCCCAGCACACACAGCCCTGACAGTCTCAGTCAGGGAACAGAGACAGGCCAGGAGAGGGTAGGACAAGGCTCAGGAGAAGATGATTCAGTATGTTCTTTGTTAAGTTATCCATGAAGACAGGTACCTCTGGGAGCTGGGAGCTCTGCTGCTTTGGCAGTGGGCACAGGTGTTTTTTCCTCACGAGTAGCCTTCCGGGGCACCTCGGGTGCTTCAAAGATATTAGTAGCAGTCAGTTTTGTACGTACAACAGGAGGATGCACAGTGAAATGCAGACTGGAGATGCACTCATGAACGTGACCAAAGTGGTCTCACAGCGTCGAGCCATGACTCTCTCTCTCACTGGCTCACACAGACAAACCCCCACAGGGCACAGACACAGAGTAGGGATGCCAGGCAGGTTCTGAGAGAGAACTGTTGGCTCTGCATGGGCTTGAGGGTGAGGTGTGAGTTAGGGTACTTAGCAGCCTTTCCTCCCTTGGAGGGCAGCCTTTCACTCCCAGCCCTGCTGGGATCTTTTTCTGTGGGAGCCGCCTCAGCCCATGTGTTATCTGTTACTATTGCTCATGAATCTGCTGGTGTTTTACATTCAGCAGTTTGCATAGTGACAGGATGAGGAACACAGGTTTTCTCATTTTTCCCTATTTTTGTACTTCTATATATCAATTCTTGGGTTTGTTTGTTTGTTTGTTTGTTTGTTTGGTTTTGTTTTTTTTTTTTTTTTTTTGTTTTGTTTGTTTTGTTTTGGGTTTTTGGTTTTTGTTGTTGTTGTTGTTGTTTTTACTTATTTTCTTATCTTAAGTATCTGTCTTGCTTCAATTTTTATTTCACTGTGGCAACTGTCCACAGCCTGTACAGTGCAGTGGATTTTATAATGATTTTTTTTTATTATAAACCCTGAAAGTGTCAGCAATTTCTTTAAAATTTTCTATACTGTCACTTCTTACTGCACTTGTGCATGGCTGAGTAAAAACTTGGTTTTCGTTTCAAATTATTTATGTCTATTGTGTACACTATCTGAGTCTGCCAGAAGAGTCATGCAGACTCTTGTCTATTTAAGATAACAAATTTGGGAGCCATATGAAAAACAGATGAATAATTGTTAAAAATAAAATAGCATCTCCTGATTCAGAATAAGACACGAATATAGTAAAATCAAAATATATTTTCAACTGTTTATACAAAATACTAAATTTTAGAATTCCTAAGTGATAGCATGGAATGTAGAAGTTTTATGAAATCACAACTGAACACAACAACAGACATCAGAAATAATAACATGTAAGACAGTAAGGACAGTCTCACTTGGACTGACACACAAAGCCACAGGTACCTCGAACTGCTGTTGGTTCTGGCTGTTTGGGCACAGTTACAGGTGTAGGCTCTTCCAGAGCACCTTTCTTGGGCACCTTGGGAACTTCAAAGATATTAGTGCATTTTAGTTTTGTGGGCACTGCAGATGTCTATGTAACAATAAGACAGTCAGTAGTAAATGCACGCAGTCTTTTTTGAGAAAGTGCTGTGGTTACATTCAGTCATCAGCTCTGCTTTGCTTCCAGCCTGGGGAATGACCAGGGTGTCCAACACATCACACAGGAGATGGGAACTCTGTGTGTGTGGTCTTTGTTTCTTGGTCAGGGTGGAAATGTGGAAAACATAACTGGCTTCTTAGTGACAGATGACCAGTGATTTATTTGTGGAATCCTAGTGTATTTGTGTATCAGCCAATATAATTCATGACTACTTTGTTATTGTAACTGTATTTTTAGGAAATGGTATTTGATTTATCATCACCATCTTTTTTTTCCTATCAATTATTTTCATTCTTTACACCTGCTCTTATCTTTCTATGTTCCTCAGTTCCCTTCATTTAAACTCTACTGTAGAAATATATATACTTCTTATACTTCTCTCTTCTCTTATTAGATCTATTAATGTGTTAATAAGATAATCACTAGATATAATCCAGTACTTTGATAGCAAAAATTCCTCCTGTATATTGGCATTACCTTACTTTTAAAGAAGTAGAGAACTTATTCTGTTGCTGTCATCTATTAGAAGTTTCAGGGATACAATGTTTGGTTCTCTAAACTTAAAGATTTGCTTTCAGGCTCTTCTTCAGAAAAACCCACTATTCTGTTTAAACTAAACTAAGTGTTAATTCTTAAACTTTACTAAAAGTTCAGTAAGCTAGAGATATTTTTCAAGGAATGAAATCTAGTTTTTCTGCCATGTTTTTGACACTCCACATTGTATTTCCTATTTCTTAGGCACCTATCTCCGATAGGTCACCATCAAAAAATTAGTTAAACTGAAGTCCAGAAGAGCATGATTTTTTTTTTCTAATGATGATACTAATAGTGACCTGTACCTTTGGCTGGTGGTGGTTCTGGTTGTTTGGGTACTGCAACAGGCTTCTTTTCTTGTGGGACAGCTTTCTTGGGCACCTTGAGCACTTTAAAGATATTATTTCATCTTAATTTCACAGTTAAATTAGTAGGAAAGATCATAACATTCAATCAAAGAGTTTAGATATTTCTAAGCACAGTAATGTTCCTCTAGTGACTGGTTGGTTAGTCATGCACAAAGATCGGAACAGAAGAGGTTAAGGGTCAAGGACAAACAACAAATCTTACACAAAAGAAGGGATAACAAATGAAAATATTCATCAATACAGCAAAATAAAAAGCACCTCTCTCCAGAAGATATACCTTTAGCTTGTGGAGGTTCTGGTTTCTTGGGCACAGCCACAGGTTTCTTGGGCACAGCCACAGGCTTTGGAGGAACAACCACTGGCACCTCTTCTTCTGCCTCTTCCGCCTCAATCACCTCAGGCACTTTAAAGAAATTAGATCCCTTTACTTGACTGAGCTTAAGACCAGCAAACAGGCAGATGGCAAAGCAGGAAAGGAGGAAAGTAAACACTTGACATGACTACCAGGGTGTCCTCTTCAGCCAATCACTCCTGCTTAGGGGGACACCCTACAAAGAGCCCAAGAAGGGGCTTATTGAGAGGGGAGTTTCTGGAAAATCCCACCCTCTCTTGGGGGGAGTGTGCAGGGACACAGAGATACAAAATGACAGAATGCTGTCCTCACCCCTCCCCACAGAGGGCAGAGGGGCAAAGAGCACAGAGTAATGTGAGGGCATGGCAGGCTCTTTGAGAACACGACCCTATACCTTCAGCTGGAGAGACTTGTGGCTCTCCAGGCTCAGCTACTGCTGCCACCTCTTCTGCTGCTTCCACCTCTTCTTCCTCTTCCAGGACTTCAGCTTCAGGCACCTCAGGCACTTCAAAGATATTAGTGCATTTCATTTTACATGGCTGAGAAGAGACATGGCAAGCGGGAGGAGCAACCAGGGCGACACAGACACAGGACATCACAGCAGCCAGCTCAAACCCTCACACAGCACGCAGCACCCCTGTCCCAGCACACACAGCCCTGACAGTCTCAGTCAGGGAACAGAGACAGGCCAGGAGAGGGTAGGACAAGGCTCAGGAGAAGATGATTCAGTATGTTCTTTGTTAAGTTATCCATGAAGACAGGTACCTCTGGGAGCTGGGAGCTCTGCTGCTTTGGCAGTGGGCACAGGTGTTTTTTCCTCACGAGTAGCCTTCCGGGGCACCTCGGGTGCTTCAAAGATATTAGTAGCAGTCAGTTTTGTACGTACAACAGGAGGATGCACAGTGAAATGCAGACTGGAGATGCACTCATGAACGTGACCAAAGTGGTCTCACAGCGTCGAGCCATGACTCTCTCTCTCACTGGCTCACACAGACAAACCCCCACAGGGCACAGACACAGAGTAGGGATGCCAGGCGGGTTCTGAGAGAGAACTGTTGGCTCTGCATGGGCTTGAGGGTGAGGTGTGAGTTAGGGTACTTAGCAGCCTTTCCTCCCTTGGAGGGCAGCCTTTCACTCCCAGCCCTGCTGGGATCTTTTTCTGTGGGAGCCACCTCAGCCCATGTGTTATCTGTTACTATTGCTCATGAATCTGCTGGTGCTTTACATTCAGCAGTTTGGGTAGTGACAGGGTGGGGAGCAGAAATCCCATCATTATTACTTTATTATTGTTTCTACTTTCTTGTACTTCTATTTTTAAAATTCTTATGCAGTGTATGTGGCAGCTTTTGAGTTAGGTTTCAGTGCTTCTATAATCCTGTACTTAGACATTTGGTCTAAATTTAGGCATTTGGTGAGGGTAAGAGTGCACAGTGAACAAGTGTGATGCAGAATTGTGATGTACAAATACAGAAGATCAGTGTTGCATGCAATAATTATTTGCAGTACAATTGTAGATTTGAGGAACCAAATTTCTTGGGTCCCCAGGAGGTTATGGTCAAAAGAGAGTTATGTCAGACCATCCTGATCAACCACACATTTGATTAAGTACTGTATTAATACAAAGTTTGGAGTATTTATTATTTGGGCTCTAGGTCTGTATGCCAGAGGCTTAAGATACTATCGTCCTGTCTAGGTATGTTCCTCTTTTTTCTTTGGGGGCCTTCTTTCCCATAGTAACTTCAGTTCCTTCACAGTCCATTAACCTGTCTTTCCTGCTTATTTTCACATAAGTGATCAGGTTTTTTGGTGTTTTTTTTCCCCCCTGTTTTTAGTATTGCTGTCCCATGACTGTTTCTGGTAGTTACCACCGCATAATAGGACAGGCTTGCCAGTTCGTACTGGTTAAACAAAACCACTTCTGATAAAAAAATTACATTACTTGAGATTCTTGGAAAAATTATAACTTCAGAAGTTGACATTAAAAATTCTAATTAGAAAGTTCTTTCCCATTCTAATAGTAGAATTTCTACACAGTACAGGATGAAGAAATTTCAGGAAATCACGAACAGAACAGACATCAGAAATAATAACATGTAAGACAGTAAGGACAGTCTCACTTGGACTGACACACAAAGCCACAGGTACCTCGAACTGCTGTTGGTTCTGGCTGTTTGGGCACAGTTACAGGTGTAGGCTCTTCCAGAGCACCTTTCTTGGGCACCTTGGGAACTTCAAAGATATTAGTGCATTTTAGTTTTGTGGGCACTGCAGATGTCTATGTAACAATAAGACAGTCAGTAGTAAATGCACGCAGTCTTTTTTGAGGAAGTGCTGTGGTTATATTCAGTCATTAGCTCTGCTTTGCTTCCAGCTTGGGGAATGACCAGGGTGTCCAACACATCACACAGGAGATGGGAACTCTGTGTGTGTGGTCTTTGTTTCTTGGTCAGGGTGGAAATGTGGAAAATATAACTGGCTTCTTAGTAACAGATGACCAGTGATTTATTTGTGAAATCCTAGTTTATTTGTGTAATAGCCATGTTTCATAAATGACTGTGTTTTGTGCTGGTTGAGGCAGTCATTTTCATCCTTTTACTTGCCACTTTACTACTACTATTTTTATCCTTCAGGTTGACTTCACTTTTCTTTTTCTCTCTCATCATGTTTCCTTTCTTCTTTAACTTCTCATATTTTCCCCCTGTTGTCTCCTGGCTTTCATTCTAATCACTAGATGTTGCTTATAACTGTTTCCTCTTATACTAATTTCAATTATTTAAATAACTATATCATCACTTTGAGGTAGTACTTCACGTGAGGAATGTCATTGTATTTCAGATGGAGAGAATCTGATGGCAGAGGCAATATTTGCTCTGGCTAGAGCTTGGGAGATCTAAAGGAAATGAAATGATGCATCTCTGCATCATTATATAGTGTCTTCAGTTTAGTGTGTCTTTAGTATTTTTTTTTTTGTATTTCAATTGTAAATGCCTTTTTAAAGGCTCACTATATCACATGCTCACAGTAACTTCACAGCTCTTTAATGCTATTTATACAAAGTAACAACTTTGCAATCCCATAGTGAAAATGGCACAGAATACAGACAAATTATAAATAATAGTTTAAAGAAAATATTCTGCTCTGTGATACAGATACATAGAGATATTTGTGATTATTTTGCTCTATGTTCTAAAACTGCTACTCTCTGCTGAAACCCTTTCTGTCTATTTTGTCTTTCCTCTTAGAGTCATCTAGTTTGGAAAAAAAAATTAGGATTATCAAATCTAACTGTAAATATAACACTGCCCAGTCCCACTAAACCATGCATGAAGCCATCCCTACTATTAATGTTTATGAACTCCTTCCTTTGCATCTATAAGATTTTGGCTTTTTTTTTTTTTTGTAGACAGGAGTTTATCATATCTGCTTGATATGACATAAACCCAGTATAACAAAAGTTTAGGTGGTTTTAGTTGAGGAAATATTTCACACCCCTGCACAGCAATTCATATTTGGCACATCTCTCCCACATTTTTGATATCAGAGTATACAGTGAAAGATCAATTTAAACTGAGATTCATTTGAAATAACCCTAAAAAACAAACAACACCTTTTCTTACGATGATAACAATGGTGACGTGTACCTTTAGGAAGTGAAGCTTCTGGTTTTTTAGATAGAGCGGGGGGCACTTTCTTCTCTGGAACAGTCCTCTCAGCCATCTCAGGCACTTCAAAGATATTAGTGCATTTCATTTTACGGTTACAATAAAACTCAGTATTAATTACAGAGACTGAAACACAGAGGACATCAGACACGTTTTGAAGTGACAATTCAGCACACGCTCATACTCAGTGTGATTTGTTTAGCAAGCATAATTTAAAACAGATCAAAAAATGACAGACAGAACAAAAGAGGTTAAAATGATACTTAAAAGAAGATTCAGTGTGATTGTCATGTATTCATGATAACGTAGCTTTGATTGATGTAGGTTTTGATTTTTCAGGAACATCAGCTAAAGAAATTTTCTTTTCTGGGACAGCTTTTTGGGCATTGCATGTTCTTTGAAGATATTAGTATCTATTAGTTATGTGTATTAAGCTTTAAAATGAGCAGTGAAACAACATAAGGGAAGGAAAAGAGATCCTATGCACAAGAGATACCTTTAGGCTGTGCAGCTGCTCGCTTTTTAGCAGCAACTTGCTCTTCCTTTTCGGCCAGCTTGGCTGGTGGTGGTTCCTCTGGTGCCAAAACGCCTGCTGGTTCTTTTGATGCCACTTCAGGCTTTGGTTTTCGAAGTGGTGTAGAAGGCTCTAGGTTTTGGGGTGCTAAAACTGTTTCTGGTTCCTCAGACACCATGACAGGTTCTGGCACAAAAGGCTTTGATTTTCTGGACACTGCAGTAGGCACTGACTTCTGAAAATCTGCAGCAAAGTCTGTTTCTTCAATTTCTACAAACTCTGGTTTTTGGGACCGCACATAATGTTTTGTTTTGGGAGGCACCACAACACGCTTTGATTTTTGAGTTGATTCAACTGTCTCTGACTCCTCAGACACCACTATAAGCTCATATTCCTCAGGTACCATAAATGGTTCTGGCTTCTGGGATTCCAGAACCGGCTTTTGTTCCAGGGGCATCACACCATATTTTAACTTTTGGGGTAGGACATCAGGCATGGGTTCCTCAGGTACCACAACAAACTCTTGTTTCTCAAGCATTACAACATGTGCTAGTTTTTGGGATTCCACAACAGGCTTCTGTTTTGGGGGCATCACACCATATTTTACTTTTTGGGGTTCCACATCAGGCACAGGTTCCTCAGTTACCACAACAAACTCTTGCTTCTCAAGCACTGTAACATGTGCTTTTTTTTGGGATTCCACAACAGGCTTCTCTTTTGGGGGCATCACACTATGTTTTAGTTTTTGGGATGCCACATCAGGCATGGGTTCCTCAGGTACCACAACAAACTCTGGTTTCTCAGGCACTACAATGTGCCTTGGTTTTTGGGATTCCACAACAGGCTTCTGTTTTGGGGGCATCACACCATGTTTTAGTTTTTGGGGTTCTACATCAGGCAGGGGTTCCTCAGGTACCATAATAAACTCTTGTTCCTCAAGCACTGTGACATGTGCTAGTTTTTGGGATTCCACAACAGGCTTCTGTTTTGGGGGCATCACACCATGTTTTAGTTTTTGGGATTCCACAACAGGCTTCTGTTTTGCAGGCATCACACCATGTTTTAGTTTTTGGGGTTCTACATCAGGCATGGGTTCCTCAGTTACCACAACAAACTCTTGTTTCTCAAGCACTGTAACATGTGCTAGCTTTTGGGATTCCACAACAGGCTTCTGTTTTGGGGGCATCACACCATGTTTTAGTTTTTGGGATGCCACATCAGGCATGGATTCCTCAGGTACCTCAACAAACTCTGGTTTCTCAGGCACCACAATAAGCTCTGTTTTTTCAGATGCTACAATAGATTCTAATTTTTGGTGTATCAAAACAGTCTCAGGCTCCTCAGATATCAGAATGTGCTCTAGTTTTTGAACTGCCTTTACAGGCTTTGGTTTTCGGGCCACTCCAGTCACTTCTGGTTCTTGTGGTTCCACCTCTTGAGGCTTTGGTTTTGCGTGTCCTGCAATGGACTTTGGTTCTCGAGAAACTGGAACAGGTACTTTCTTTTTTGGCAAAGTTGTCTTGGTTGCTTTATGTACATAAAAGATATTAGTTCTAAATTTAACAACCGCACTGACAATCATACCAAAATTAAGCCAACCATAAAACATAAAAAGACAATTGTAATAAAAATATAAAAAACATAGCAGGTATCAATTGTTTATGCTGGCCTTTTAAATGATGAAGATAGGACATTTTGGCTTTTCTCTCAAGAGTACATACACACACTCTACCTCACAAAACTCATGCTCCCATGTGGAAGTACACACACGTACTAAGAATATAACTTAAGATGTAAGTAAAAGCCATGATTATTGTCAGCAGAATGGACAGGACAAAAGATATTAATTGCACCGCAGGCAATAAGATGAAGATTCTTTCAAGAAACAGCAGTGATGGCATCTACTTTTTCTTGGTGGAGATTTTGGTTTTCAATTAAATTGACAACTTCTGCTCTTAGCTACTAGAACGGGTACTTTCCTTTCTTCTCCTATTATAACTTTTGTTAGCTGTGATGGTTTTCATGAACCCAAGCAGGTAGAATACTAAGAATAACTGAAGTAAGTAAGAAGAACTGAAGTAGAATAATAGTAAGAATAACATACAGGCAATTCAGACATCCAGGATTTGCCACTGTGTTTTTCAAAAACAACCATGTGTGTCTGTTTCACATATATATGTAGATAAATAGAACAAGCATAATTTAGAATTTCAGGAAACAGAAAGCTTGGATAATTACAATGTTAAAGAAAAGATGAAAAACATTACTTTTGTTATTTTATTAGTGTTGAGATTTACCTTCCTTTGGTGGGAGTTCTGGTTCTTCAGGTGCAGCCTCTGGTTCTGGGACAACCACAGGTTCTGGTATTTTTTGCACAGGTATTTTCTTTTCTGGAACAACTTTCTTCGGCACCTCAGGTTCTTTAAAGATATTTGTTTATTTTAATTTCAGGACTTTGAAGAATAGGAATTAAAAAGACAATAATAGCTCCTAAGTAAAAAAATACCTAACATCATCAGAAAAAAGGCCACCCTTATAAACCATTTTGTTGGTTTTTTTCTTTCCATATTGCTTTATGCACAGTATTAGAAGTCACTGTTACTGGGAGCTATTCACAAAGGAAGACGACCACACAGTCTGTAACACTTATAAATATATTACATAAAGTATACAAAAAAGCTGCTAATACAAACATAAAGAGAAACAGATGAAAATTTGTATGCGGTCTTATTATTATAGAACATATACCTTTGGGTGGTGGAGGTTCTGGTTTTTTGGGAACTTCAATGTGTATTTTTTCTTCTGAAATCACTTTCTTGGGCACCTCAGGCACTTTAAAAAAAACCCAGTTAATTTTATTTATGTATATCTGCAGTGTTCAGACATTAAGAAAAAGTAAATCTCAGGAACACCAAAAGCATGAGTGTTTTTGGATGTAAATATGTAATTTCTCCTTTCCCTAGAGAAAATTCTCTCTGCTGCAAAAACTACAACTGAAACAACGAAAATATTTTATAAGACATTATTAGTAAAAGTAAATTCCCATGATGTTAAAATGGTGCCCTAGAAAATTAAGGGGTTTTCTTTCCTTGCATACAATTACTTTTAGTCTCTGGACATTCTGGTTTTTGATACTTTAACTGAAATCTCTTCTGGGACCAGTTCCTTTGGTACCTCAGATACTCAAAAAATATCAATAACTTTATACTATCAGAATTTCATAAACAACACTAAAGCAAAACAGCAGATCACTCTTAGTAAAAACACCAACTACAAAGATCTATTTTTTTTTCCTCAAAACATTTGCTCACTTGAAAAACCTTTGACAATGGAAGGAAATGCTAACAGAGGTCTTGAATACTTTTTTCTAGATTATTAAAACAAGAAAATTTTTTTGATTCTGTACTTTTGTCATAATGTCAGGTATCTTCAGCTGGTATAACTTGTGAGATTTTAGGCACAGCAGCTTTGATTTTTTTTGTTCTACATCTACTTCCTTGGGTGCTTCAGGCCCTTTAGGAAAGAGATTGTTTTCAGTTATTATATAGAGTTTTACAGTTATGTTCAAAACTTTTCAGTAGAAATTGCCAAGGTTCTTAATAAAACCTCTGATTTGATTTGTTTATTGTCTTAAAGTTATTTTATGTCCCTGTAAAGTCTCAGGAAACACCTCAGAGTCTTCTGGAGTTTCTTGTTCTACTTCAGATTATTTTTCCATTTTATTCAAACATCTCCCGAATCTCTATTTGACTGAGACTGACATTGTCCATTTTGTATTCCTTGTCACATTCTTCTATGTGTGATGACTTCTTGGTATCAATTTTTTGTCTATGCACACAGGGTTTATTATATATCAGACATCTCTATCACTCTTTCTATGCTCTCTTTTGGGGCTAGTTTTTCATTGTCAGCCAGGGCTATTTCACATCACAGAGGCCCTCTTTTCTCCTCTTCCCTTAAGATTTCTGCTATTGTTCTCAAGTGCCAATCTCATTTCTGCTCAGCCACATCAGTATTTTTAACGCACTGCTACAGATTACAGCTGTGATTCAAAAGAGAAGAATTTTAAACAGAATAACATATATAGAATTATATGGGCACAGAAAATAAAAGTAACAGGAAAACACAAACAAGCAATCAGATAACTAATCTGCACAATCAAGACAGAGGCTTTTGCCTCTTCCAAATTTTAGTTTTCTGTAGTGCAACATACCTTTGGCTGGTGGTGGTTCTGGTTTTTTAGGGACAGCAGTGGGCATCTTTTCTTCTGGAATTTTCTTGGGCACCTCTGGCACTTTAAAGAAAACAGCAATCATTTTTAAAAAATTAAAGCATTTAAAATATGTACATTGTAAAGAAGAAAGAGTATCACAAGAAGCATATCAGAAAGAAATGAAAGATATAAAAAGAGAGCTGTCATGCAAAAGGTGTTGTATACTATTACATACCAATAGGATTTTGATAAATGAGTTTTGCTATAAACTCTAATGCTCAAGAGAAAAATCTTCTCCTCCAAAAGACACTACTATTGACATATAAGATTTAGGTAGTGTTACTCTTGGTTTTTTAGGTACAACAGTATTTATTGATTTCTTAGGTACCTTGTACACTTTAAAGATATTAGTGTAGTTTTAAAAATTACAAAAATTAAACATTCAATACAGAGACATAAGAAAAAACACAAAGATGTATAAGAATGTGACAAAACAAGCAGATGGACAAGGATGCTTTGACAACAGTTACAACTTCTGAGAAGTCTTCATGGTTATACCCCTCTGGCAAAGAATAAGTTGGAAGTGACTTTACTTGGGATCTTGTCATGCAGTTCTAGATTTGCAATGCTGCCCATAAAGATGAAAATAAGCTAAAGAAGTCATGGCAAAAGTTAAACTTCAATGAAATGCCTTTTAAATGTCACACATGGCAGTTCTTCTCTGATGCTTGGCAGTACTATGTGATAATGACTAAGGTGGGATAAGTTGTGCTGCCATTGGCTTGACAGTTTTTAATGCCACTCAAACTGCTAGTTCAGACTTAAAATACCTGAAAGAATTGTAACAGCTGGTTTCTGTGCAAATTCTATTTCCATTCAAAGTGAAATCAATTGTCCCCTAGTTCAACATGAGCAATATGCAACAGAGGGATAGGATGTACTTCTTGCTAAAGTATGATCAAATTTCTGAGGCTGTACCCATGAAGGGAAAATGTTCTGTAAATCTCACTGCATGTTACCATGGCTAAAGCTTTCCTTATTTCTAGTCCCTTTTACTAGCTTCTGATACAATTTTTGGGTTACTCTTCTGTAGAATAAATAGATAAACTCAAATTTTAATGCTTTGACAGCAACAGTACAAGGGATGGAAGAAATTCACAGAAAAAGAATGAAAGGATATGTTGACCTATACTTTTGACAGCTTCTGGCTTTTTAGGCAGAGTTTTTCTTCAGGATTATTTTTTATGCAAATCAGACACTTGAAAGCTATTTACTGATTTTGATTTTATGACTTAAACACTACTTGAGAAACAGAAAACAGAAAATAGGACATATACAACATAAACCCCACAAATCTGACATGTGGACCATGAACTATTAAATCACAGACTGTGTAAGAAACAGTAAAAACATAAAGATGTTTATCAGTGAAAGACGTCAGTTCTACCAGGCTCTCAAAGTACCTTTAGATGGTGGAGATTCTGGTCTTTTAGGAACAGGAGTAGGTTCTGGTTTTTTAGGCATAGCAATAGGTACTTTTTCTTCTGGAACAGGTTTCCTAATGGCTGCAGGCATTTGAAAGATATTAGTTCAATTTAATGAGAGGAAGACATGTCATGAAAAATCTGAAGTTTTTCATATAAGTACTGAAATAAGTACACATAAGGTACTGAAAGAATGAATACAAATATTAATTATGCTGAACAAGGACTAAACTACAAACATGAATAATTTAATTTTCCTGGAGTTCAAGACTTAACAAATTGTAGGAAGAGGTGTTGAAGAAGTCATATACCTCTAGGTGCTGGAGCCTCCTCTTTCCTATGAACAGTAGAAATTTCTTCTTCTATGTGAATCTCCTCATAAACTTCATGCACTTGAAAGATATTAGTTTAAACACTTAGAATGTCTTCAGAAAGCAAGACAACATGTTAGATAAATAACAAATATAATCAAATATTCAAACTCCTCTGAAGATATACAGGTCTATTTTATATCCATGTGCAAAATTAGGATGCCTTCAAATAAGGGATGAAAATCCCCTCATATTCTGCCCTGACCTGACCTCTGCAGTTTGTGAGAAGGAAGGTATGTGATGTGTCCTAAACTGAGCTACTACCTTGAGTGCAGAGATAGGCCTTGTCTATCTAAGTTCTGTCCCTTTATTTTTTTTCCCTTTGAATAGATCTCAAATAGCACTTAATTTTAGGAACAACTGTAGGTGATACTTTATAAATTAATTTTTACTGTTGCAAGTAACCAAAGGTGTTAAGTAAACTCTAGTTCATGATAAACAGAATGCTCTCTAAATAATTTATATATGAAAACCTATTTTTTGTCCTTCAAATTGTACTTAAAATTTCTTATACCTGTAAAGTGTGAAGGCTCCTCTTTAGGTACAGCAGGAGGTATTTTTTCTTTGTGGACAGCTTTCTTTCGTACTTCAGGAACTTAAAAATATTGGTTTATTTTAGAAATTTGCATTATAAAATAAGTAATACAGTTTCATAAAAGAAATAAATCTACTAGAACAATAGGAAAAATATATGGTATTGAGATGTGAATAAAACTCAACAGCTTCACCTTCTGGAGTCTGTTATTTTTCTAACTCCTAGTATTTATGGTTCTGAATATGCTCTTCTCTGAAAAGATAGTAGAGTTTTTTTTCATGTTTGGGATTTTGTTTCTTTGTTTTTCCTGGTTTTGTTTGTTTGTTTGTTTGTAGGATATTTTTGTATGCATGTGTAAGTGGTTTTAAGGACTTTCAGCACTAAAAAGGGTTTTATTTTTGTGAGAAGGAAATTTAAAAATTATCCATAAAAGCAAGGCAAAAATCCAGTTCAATTAACTAATTATTAGGCTTCCAACATGTATAGAGATCTTCATTTCGGGAATTGTGTAACAAAATTTTGTTTCTATTAAAAATTTTGTGGCTTTATATTTTGTCCTGATTTAAAATTGTACTTTAATCTTGACTTTCTTTATCCCTTGATATGGCTGCAAAGAGTCCTTTTGCAAATAAGTTTCTCTCACAACCTTTTAGATTTTTTCAAATATATTGTCAAAGAAAGTATTTTGAAAAATAGAATACGAGACATGAAGTCAAAAAAATATAAGACCAATCCCTGTCTAATCCCTGAATCTCCTGCCTACTAAATTTCTGTGTCTAATTTAGTCTTCCTGAATTTTAAATTCTTGATGCAGAATGTATCCATCTGTTTAAGCAACTGCTTATAGAAAACAAAACAAAACAAAAAAGCACTGTAAAGTGTCTATAGCATCTGGTTGTGTTGTTTAAGGAAATCAAGCAAGCTGGGTTTCTCACTTTATATCTCACTTTCATAAGAGGTTAGAGAGAGTTAATTTGGAGGTAATGTACCTTTAGCTGGAGGAGCTTCTTCTGTAGGTACAGCAACAGGTATTTTCTTAGGTGGGACAGTTTTCTTTGTCACTGCAGATACTTCAAAGATATTACATTTTTTAAAGAACATAATAATACACAGAGTGTAAGTAGCAAAGAAGCAATGTCAGACACATAGCATCTAAGGAAACATTAGAATGACAACATTAAATAACAGATTAGCATATGGAATGATGAAGATGAATAATTTGTAGGAATGTGTTGCTTTACAGATTGCTTGAAGAGTTGGTTTACCTTTAGCTGCTGGAGTTTCTGGTTCACTAGGAGTAATAAAAGGCATCTTTTCTTCTGTTGGAACTTCTTCATAACCTTCAGGTTCTTTAAAGATATTGGTTTATTTTGTATATTTTAATATTAGTTACAAGACAGGAGTAGAAAGACAAAATAAAAACATGCAGAAATGCATATGGACAAAGAGCTGTTTGAACATGATTTATTTAAATATCTTTCAGCCTGATCATTGACTTACTACTGCTAGACATTACCATTTCCAGTTAGTAAAATATATGTTTACAGAAATATTACATTTTACTTGCTAGTTTCTTAGTTCTGTGTATTAGATAGAATTTGTAACTGAATTTTGCATGTCTTCATTTGGAGTTAACTATCTCCATTGCAACTCAAAGATTAGGTGTTGCTCAGGATGGCTCTTGAATCACTGTCTACTTGAGTTCATTTCTTTGCTCCAGTGTGACTCAAGTGCTTCCTGAATCAGGAACTTAGCTTATCTCTTATTTATGTATCTTTTTCACTTTATTAGAGGAAAAAAGTATAGCATTTTTAAAATGCTAAACTCCATTTCTACATGTAGTGTAACATTTTAAATTTAAATTTAGATGCTGAATTATATCTAAATTTGTGGACATAGATGGCCTAAAAGATATGGATATAAGCTTCTTTTAAATAGTTTTAAAAATGAAATAAATATTTCGTATTTTACAGAACAATATAGAGCATTACTTTATATATTCTCTGCAATTTACTATTTGGTAGATGTGTCATTGATGTACCTTCATAAAAAGGAGGCTCCTCTTCTCTAGGTGTAATGGTGAGTACTTTCTCTTCAAGGACAGCTTTCTTACGAAACTCAGGAACTTCAAAGATATTAGCTTTCTTTTAGTAAGTTCAAAGTAATTTTCAACTTTTAATATCCCAAACAGAGATAAACACAGAAAAGTAATTTTGATGTCTTGGAAACTTCTAAGAATTAAATATGATACAGTTCTAGAACTGCCTCCCTGGAACAACGAGCTGTGTGAAGAAATTTATGGTTTCAGCTCTCAAAGAGAGCCATTTGCTTTCCTTACTGCAGTCATGTTTTTCCTCCTGGTTGGTGTAACAGCTTTAATAG
Source organism: Phylloscopus whistleri (assembly GCA_017589585.1). Lineage (NCBI taxonomy): Eukaryota > Metazoa > Chordata > Aves > Passeriformes > Phylloscopidae > Phylloscopus > Phylloscopus whistleri. Next base: position 3,444,836 of record JADMLD010001395.1, on the reverse strand, counting down.
CTTTGACTCACTGGCTCTTGCCTTATTACTTCTTCACCAATATAATGACCTGTGTATTGGTATCAAACCCCCAGTTTAAACTAAATTCACAACTATGTTATAAGTAGAAAAGCACTGAAGCTTTACATACTGGTGGTATAAGCAGCAATACCTCCTCAGCGTGTTTTCATTCATAATTCAATGATTTACTGTCTAGCACATATCTGAAATGTTTGCCCTAGAGTTTGGGATTTATCACTGAGATTTCAATCTCCAGTTAGAGACTGGGTACTCTTGCAGTAGCGTAAAGAATATGACAGCTTTTAATAATGTTAGCTGGGAAAAATGACACAAATATTTCCTTTCCACAAAATCTCGTATCAAAGGCTCCTTTACCTTTCTTTGGTGGAACTTCTATTTCAGGTGTACGTGTAGGTTTCTTTTCTTCAGGGACAGGTCTTTTGAGATCGTCTGGCCCTTTAAGATATAATTTATTTTTTGGGCTTTCAAAGCTTTGAAAGAAGTTAGAAAGAAGAGCAAGTCTAACAAGGAAGACTCTTGAAACATCAAATAATCAAATCCTTCCTAAAAGAACATTTATGTTAATTTTGAAGGTTAGACAGAAGAATAAAATATTAAAACATACATTCTTGAAATATTCCTTTCCAGAAGAAATAAAGATATTGTTTTTTTCTGAAGTATTTTCACGTGCAAGTTAGTGACAGAACACACATTTTTTAAAGTGACTAACATGTTTTCTACAAATGACTTGAAACCAACAAGGAAAAAAGATTCAATGACAAACAGATGGAAAAAAAAAAAACACTGTGGGGACATAAAACATGCACATGTTTCTCAACACATAATGAGGACAAAAGACTGTAATTAGAGTTCATGTTTCACAAGGACAATGAAGAGGAGGTATACCTTTAGCTGGTGGAGGCGTTTCTTTTTTAGGAATAGCAGGTGGTACTTTTTCTCTTGGAACAGGTTTCTTCGGCACTGCTGGCACTTTAAAGACATTGGTAGTTTTTTTTGAGAACGTTTGCAGTATGAGTATTATGAAAGAATAGAAGTTAACAAAAAGCAAACAGTGCAAAGAGTCAGAAAACTTGGCAAAACACAAAAATATTTCTCAAATACATAAATACATATAATAGAAAAGAGGGCACCTATCTGGACTGTTTTGCTTGGATTAATGGAGCTAGAGTTTCAGTATTCAGTGAAAGAACAACTGCTGTTATTGGATAAATTTTGGATAGGGATAAGCCTTAACATTACATGTTAAGTATATTTCATGTACTATCAGCTCTAATTAATGGCAACTGGGAATACAGTAAGGTTTCAATTTCCTATCAACTAACTCCAAGCTTTTCTGTAAAAGCAAACAAGCCAACTAACCCGCCTTTTCCCACTGACTTCATTCTGACAGTTCATATGAAAAATAACTATAAAAGTTAGCAATAAATGAATTTTAGGCAAATTTAGTGCTATGAACAGAAAATTACAGAACTCTGGACTAGTGCAGTAACTTCTCTAGCACTCACTGACAATTGCTATTCATGACTCTTATGTTTCATAAAGCCTGATACATTATATTAAGCTATTAAGATATTATGCTATTATGCTATTAAGATAGCACACACTCCAGCACAGCATCAGGTTAAAGAAAGTTCTAGTTTTTTAGGATTCTGCAGGAAACTAGAGTTTCAGCAATCAGCTTTAAAACATCACTTATGTTGTGATGGCAAAAATTAAATTAAGGTACTAACTTCATTCCCTTTGTCTCCAGGAAGTAATTTGTTTGATTTTTGTTTTGTTAAAGAAATATTTTTTTCTCTAGCAATCTGTCTTTAGCAGTACTGTGAAAGAAAGCTAAGAGCCTAGCAGTCAAATCAGAATAGGTAAAGTACTGGATTTAGGGATTTGGACTCCTGAAGAAAGCTGTGTTTTCAAATTTATCTGATGGATGATGTACCTTTAGCTGGTGGAGCTTCTCTTTTAAGAGCAGGTACTTTTTCTTCTGGCAGAGGTCTTTTGGGCAACTCGGGCACTTTAAAAAATATGTCATTGTGGATTGTAAGTTATTTATGAAGAAACAGATATAAAGACAGCAAGCAGAGTAATCACTTATTTGCAGAGGAACCATCTCATCATTTATGCAGAAAAAAGGGAGCAATCATCTCAGAATTCCTGAGTAACATATATCAATGTACATCTTTTTGGTACATTGTATATGCACTTTCTGAGGGATCCTATGATCATAAATTTAAATGATGGGAAGGAAAGTTCTACATGAATCCTAGTATCTTTGTAACTCGAAGGAGCTAAACTGGACAAAAGAATTAAATATTAGCGCATAAAAAGGAATTCAGGTTTAAGCTGAATTACATCAGAAGATTAATATCTTCTCTGTTTGTGTTATATATATACTAGTTATATATATATATACTAGTTCACTCTTGGGCAGTCAGATAGGGAACCCTCCATTTTACACTGAAGGGAATTCCTTAGGAAGGACTAGGATAGAGACAACCTTTGAACTGATTTATTATTAGCAGCAACAGACACACACAGAACTACAAACAAGGAAAATATAAATAAACACCCATAGGACGCTTAAGCAGTAACTGAGAACTCAACACACTATAAGAACAAAGAAGTCATGACTTGATTTACCTATAGCTGGTTTGGTCTCATAAGCCTCCTCGTATACCTCCTCATATTTCTCATAGACCTCCTCCTTCTCCTGAAACTCGTACTTTTCATAGATGTCTTTCTCCTCAGCCTCTGCTTCATATTCCCGTTCCAGAATTTCCTTATATCCCTGAGGTTCTTCAGGTTCCTCGTACGCCTCAATTTCTTCAGCTTCCTGAACCTTCTCAAACTCTTCAATGCTTTCGTATGTCTCATACTTCTCATATTCTTCATAGGCATACTCATACTTCTCCACCACAGGTGCAGGAGCAGGGACTTTTTCTTTCCGTACAAGTTTCTTGGATACTTCAGGCACTTTAGAAACAGTATTATTGTTACTACCTGACAATTATTTAAAATATTTTTTTTACAGTTAACCAAGATAATTGACAAAGAACAGAGAATGTGCATGATAACCTCAAGCATAAGTTACATTATATTATAAAATCATGCTTCTGAAAAAAACCATATATATTATATAAGATTTTAGAATGAGGAGGAAAAAATATCTTTGGGAGAAATAAGAAGAAATATATCTGTACCTTTGGTTGGTGTCGGTTCTTTGGGTTTGGGCACAACAGCTTGCACTTTCTCTTCTGCCACAGCTCTTTTACGCACCTCCGTGACTTTAAAGATACAGATTTTGTTTAGGAATTTAAAAACACCAAATCACCTTAGAGCAGTATAAGCAGAAAAGCACACAAAACAGAGCTTTATGGTTCAACAATGGAAACATTGAAAATGAAGAGTTTTAACATAAATTCAAACAAAGATCTTGCACAACAGAGACAAAAGTTAGAAAGAAGAAGGTCAAGAGTATTCCTAGCATAAATATTAATTATAAGGAGTACATATACCTTTTGCAGCTGGAACCTCCACTTTTTCAGCGGGAGCAACCAGCACCTTCTCTTCAGGAGCAACCTTCTTAGGCAGCTTGGGTACTTTAAAGATAAGATCTAACTTCAGTGTACTTTTGCAATTTTTAAATGGACACTAAGCCAGAAGTTTACGAACAACAGAACAGAAACTTACAAACAAACAAATATTATAGTGACAAATACAATACAGGACAGAAATACTAAAGTGTCCCTTGCTAAACTCAACTTGGATCAAGAATATTATCAGTTAACCAAAGCAGCACTTAAAATCTGCAGTACCTTTGGCTGATGGAGCTGGCACCTTTTTAGGAACAGGTTCTTTCACTTCAGGAATGGGTTTCTTAGGCATCTCAGGAACTTTAAAGACATGTTATTTTAAGAATGTCATTCACGAGTAGTATGAGAAAGAGAACAGAAAACATGTACAAAGAGACATAATAAGAACTGATCTGCAGAATATATTTTTAAAAGATGAAACAGAAATTTAAACAAAAGGCACTACACCCACAGGCAGACTTCTAAGCAACTGAAATAATTTTAGAGCTTGTTTTGTGCTAGAAATTTGACAGGCACTCTGAGATATCAATACAGAAATGTAGCAGAGACACAAAGATAACATAAATAACAAACAAACTAAACAGAGACACTGAATGAGACTAACAACACATTGTTAACATGCACCTTTTGCTGGAAGAAGTTCCAGTTTCTCAGGTGGAGGAACACGTGATTTTTCCTTTGGGACAGGTTTCTTAGGAATCTCTGGCTCTTTAAAGATATTATTTTGCAAACATGTGTTAAAATTGGTTTTGTAGCAGTAAAAGTGTGAACACGGAAACAAGATAAAAACATAGAACAAGACCACAAACTCCCCCCAAAACATGTATAAGAGTTACATAGAACAAGAAATAGAGATGAATTTTAATGAACATGAAAGATGTCATGAGTGACTTGCAAGAAAAGATCATGTACCTTTTTCTGGTACAATTTCCTCTGGAATATATTCCTCTTCTTCTTCCTCAGGAACAAAAATGGGAACCTTTTCTTCAGACACAACTTTCTTTGCAACCTCAGGCACTTTGAAGATATTATTTTAAGAACTTTACTTTCACAACATCACAGAGAAAAATCCATAACATGAAACACAAAGACACCAACTTTAAAGTAACAATAGAAATAAGAATAGGGGGGAAACAGTGGGTATTTTTAACTCCCTGAAAACAGCAATGTGTAATTGGGTTACAAGGATTATATGAGGACTAGCACTTTTGCCCAATTTTTAATTTCACAGTATCATTACAAACAGAAAATATTAGCAAGATATGCTACTAACCAGAGGTTAAAGAAGGTTAAAGCATTAAGGTTTTTCACATAAAAACCTTTCAGTCTGGATTTTTGGGTTTTTTTTCCCCTAAAATACTCAGCTCCTGGGGTAGAATCTGCGTGGCATGCAACAATGGCCTTGGAGTAGTCTGCCTCCACTTCGAATTTCACATTTAGGGTATAGAAGATGGTTATTACTACGATCTGTTGTAAACTGATGTTATTTTTTCATGAGTTTAGTTAAAACCCTTGAGAATCTAGTTTATTCTCAAGGCACATGCAAGAGTGATCTCCCTAAACTGAAGAATTTCCAGATAAAGAGCAGTAAAATTTAATTTCAACTATTTTGTTTAAAGAAAATTAAAATTATTTCTGGATGATAATATCACAAGGAATTATTTCATTCACAGTAATCACTTAAAGTTGAAAAGAGCAGATCATTCAAGGCCTGATTCTCAGCTGGCTACAGTCAATAACAAAACAGACAAGCCCTGTCTGAGCCCCAGCACTGCTCACTACAGTGAACCAGCAGGGTGCTATAACCAAGGGCCTGAATTCACATGTGTATAAATCGAATGTTAAAATTAGGTTCCACTGAAATATGAAAATAAGAGGGAGAGGAATTATCTGCATACACCATGATGTGAAATACCTTTAGCTGGTGGAATTTTCTTTACTTTAGGAACTGCAACAGGTACTTTTTCTTCTGGGACAGCTCTCTTGGGCACCTCTGGCACTTTAAAGATTTTGATAAGAAATTAGTAATTGCTTTTAGAGCACCGAAACTACTAAAACAACAGAACAAAGTCACAAAGACCAGAAAGAAGAAGAAGAAAACTCCTCTCAGAAGGTTAATTACATCAAGTTTAAAACAATCACTGGAGATGAAGATGTATTAATGAATGGAACTAAGCTCTCATAATCTTCAAGAAGGAATGCTGTACCTCTTGCTGGCATCTCTGGAACCTCTTCCTCTTCTTCAGGAGCAAACATAGGTACCTCTTCACTGGGACGTCTTGGCATTTCTGGCACTTTAAAGATAGTTTTTAATTGTAGAAGACTTAGACATGACTTACTCAGAAGCTAAAGAGTGTGAATTAGCAGTACACTTGGCACTATGCTGTGCTAGTGACATGTGCTATGACACTTCAGTTAAATTCTAACAACAAACCCACAGAAACAAGAACAAGCATTATCCACATGTCCAGCTATAGGAAGCAATACCTTTGGCTGGTGGAGGTTCTGGCTTTTTATGTACAGGGACAGGTACAGGTACTGCCTTTTCTGGAACCTTCTTGGGTACTTCAGGCACTTTAAAGACATTTTTGTTTAGGGAATTAATTTTCAGTGTAACATAAAACCTAGCAAAAAGATAACTATATCTGATATTAAGATAACTACACAAATCTAGCAGTGTGTGAAAGTTGACTATAACATTGATTTTATCCACAGATTTATGCACAGATGTAAACTTACAAATACACAGAGACTACAGAACTACAAACTGGTGTGGTAAGGCTAAGGGGGAAGTCTGGCTATTTAGGTAAATTTTTTTTCTTTTGGACCATCTGTTTTTGAAACAGCAAGTCCTTTATAATGATTTAGATATATAAGATCCGAAAGACAGACACAATGCAAAACACAGACATTTTCATAGCGTAGAGTAAGGATAGACCCCATGACTGACAGACACAGACACAAGAGTGTCCTGATCAAACAGCTCAGGGAGTGGTTCAAACACGTTAGGTTGAAGAATGGGATTGTTACTGGCAGTAACAATCTTCTTATAAAGATGAAGAAACAATAATAGAATCACACAGTTGAACCGGATGATGATGTACCTTTGGCTGGCGGAGGCTCTTCCACTTTTCTAGGCACTGGGACATGTACCTTCTCTTCTGGCACAAGTTTCTTTGGTACTTCAGGCACTTGAAAAAATATTATTGTAGCTTAAGAATTTCATTTTTGAGCCATAAGGTAAAGAACATTGATATGAATCAATAAAGTTGGATGATAAAGAAGAACTATCAAGAATAAAAAACTTTCTTCACTCATATCACATACAAGAAAAGATTGACTTTTTTTTAAAAAAAAACCATTCAGAGCTATATCAAGTCATATACCTTTGGCTGGTGGAACATCCTTCTTTTTTGGGACAGGAACAGGAACCTTCTCTTCTGGCACAGGTTTCTTTGGCACTTCTGGAACTTAGTAAGATATTAAATATTGAGCTTGGCATGAAAGTCTAAAACAACGTGATGTACAAACAATCACACTAAAACAATTAAACACAAACAGAAAGAACCACAGTCCTTAAGAGTAACAATTCTTTTTCTATTCTAGTTTTTAGCAAGTGAGAAGATAAATGAATGTTAGAAGATCTTTCTGATCACAGATAATTACAAGTGCATATACCTTTAGCTGGGGGAGCTTCCTTCTTCGGCACTTGGACTTTCTTTTCAGGTACAGGTTTCTTTGGCACCTCGGGCACTTCAAAAACATGAGTTTGGTTAAAAAGATAAACCATAAGCTACTCAAAACAGAAATGAAACAAAAAAGACAGCAACACAAATATTTCTTATGAAGACCCCTCTCCAAAAAGAACAGAAAAAAGTAATAAACAATTAAGACATCTGAAAAATAATGGGAATTACATATTCAGAGGATGTCTTCTAATATAAAGAGATGGTATATACCTTTTGCTGGAGGAGGTTCTTTTTTCTTCAGAATAGATATTTTTTCCTCTGGAACAGGCTTCTTGGGAACCTCAGGCACTTGAAAGATACCATTAATGTTTTAGGTATTTACTTTTATAACAACAGGAACATAAAGTGCAAACAAACATCACAAATACGTAGTCATGCAAGCAAATATCATATACTCCAAACAAACAGCTATGGTTTAAAAGGGTTTTATCATTAAGACAAAACAACATAACAAACACATCGTATTAGCTGCTATTATGTCCATTCTCCCTGATCAGCCATTGAACCCATCAATAAAAATTTTTTCAAGGGCTTTTTTGCTGATCAGAAGATGAAGTCAGCTATTGAAAACATGTTCCCAATGCTTGTCAGGCATGTAATAGGTTGCATCTGGTCATATTCTTTTATATATATTAAATATAAATTGCTGATTAAATTTTCTTCCTGAAAATTTTCCAAGAGCTTTCTATATGCAAAAACCCCAAGCACATCTAGTTTATCAACTGACTTACTTCAAGCACAGAATTGTCCATTATAAGTACCCAGCAGTTTATAACACAATTTGTTGGGTAAATTAAATACTTTTTAAAAAATCCCTTTACTCTTCTGAAATCGATACTTTTCCTTTAACTGCAGTGAGGCAAAGGTTTAATCTAAAATGCATCTAAAATTTTGTTTGTACTCCAGAACCCAGAAATGTCCATATAAATTTTACAATGACATTGACTCTGACAATACTGAAGAAAGTTTGGAGCACATATGAATTAAACTTAGCTACTTTGAGAAATTCAATGGAAATTTCAACCAACACTAATCTTCCTGTTCAGGATTAACCTGGCTTTTGCAGTGTATAGCCTCATCTTTTCTCATGTTTATGACAAAATTTCTACTGCCAACAATGTTAGATATAATTTTGACATTTATTAATTAGTTAAAAGAAATTCTGAACTCCTTTGATGGAAAAAGACACTATGGAATGATTTGGATCAAGACTGGAAATGATATTCTTAGATGATTATGTAATTTTGGAAAATTGGATATACATGATCTGTACCTTTATATTATGATGCAGAAAGACTTTATTATCAAGATCTTGGCATGACCTAGTTCTCCTAAATAGTGACTATTATGTTCATCCTGTACTAACAATGTAGAAAATTTATACCCATACCATAAAAATTAGTCCCAAGGAAAACACCTGAAACTAAGATTATTTAAATATGGATATTTTTTCTTTTTCATGGAAGTATATTATTCCCTTCAAGACAGACATAAACAACAATCATAGGGCTTTCTAAGATTTATGAAAAGAAGTCAGTGTGACTTGTGTTCCTAAATCACTCATTTTCAAGTACCCTAGCTAATTTCTGGATAAATATATTTTTTGGTTTTGATTGCAGACTTTACATAAGCATTTTTAAGTATTTCAAGCACTGCCTGATAGCAAAATTGGACCCCAGATGAGGATGAAATTAAGCTTGGTGAAATTTCCGTAGTAGGTTATATGGAGTTCATATGAAAGAAAAATGAACATGTATCACTTGGAATGCTTGAATTTATGGAGGTAGTAGTAAAGAGTAGATATACAGCCATCACATGTTTTCTGCACTATACAATAACGAACAAACATCTTAAAAAATGCACACTCTAAAGCACACTGCAACATTTTAAAACAAAAGTTTGCTATTTTCATAGAATGAAAAGATACTCGTTTTTCTCACACAAACCCTAAAGTTAAAATATACCTCTAGCTGGTAGGGGAGCCTTCTCTTCATACTGAGGAACCTGTGGCTCTTCCTCCTCATATTCAGCAACTTCCTCTCCATAATAAGCAGCTTCTTCTTCATAATGGACGACTTCTTCCTCTTCATACTGAGGAACTTCTTCCTCCTCATACTGGGGAGCTTCCTCCTCATAGTGACTAACTTCTTCGTAATGGTGAACTTCCTCCTTGTAACGGATTACCTCCTTCTCGTACCTGGTGGTCTCTTCCTCCTCGTATCTTGGAACCTCTTCTTCCTCCTCATACTGAGGAACTTCAATGTACGCTTTTTCTTTTCGGACAACTGTCTTGCGTACTTCAGGCACTTAAAAAGACACCAATTAAAAGAACCTCAAAATTTAGCACATAGATCTTACTAATAATAAGGATCATAAGGCATTGTCAGCTAAGAATTAACCAAAGGAAGAACATTCCATAGAAAACAAACCAGTACTCACTGTACATGGAACATACAAGACACAAAAAACATTTACACCATATTTCAATCCTCTGTCCAGTATACCTTTGGCTGGTGGTCTTGCCATTTTTTTAGGAGGATAAATTGGTACTCTTTCTTCAATGATAGCCCTCTCTGGTACATCAGGCACTTAAAAGATACAGTACAATTACATTTAAGAATTTTTAGATGTAAATTGTTTAAAATCAAAAGTATTCTTGGCAAGAAACAGAAAAAGATATCTTACAAACACATGGCTGACATGTAAAAGATAAGCATGCTTATTTTCACTGGGCATGTAGCTAGGGAAGTCATTAGGCTTCTTTTCAATTAAGAAACAACAAACTTTTCAAGATACCAATATAAGCAGCTGATATGATTCCTGCTTCATTCACTGCTGCCAACAGTGAAGTTAAGTGTGCTGACGGGCAGAACTCAAAATCCAAAGCCATCCAATTACAAAATCAATAAACCTCATTGTTCTCTGTAACAGCTCCTCTCCAGAGCAGTGGTACTTTGCATTGCCTCAAGAAGAGATCAAAAGTCCTCATTCACTGACAAGAAAAGATTTGTATAGGAAACTCTAGATGAAGATGAAGGAACACAAGGAGACAAACTTTGAGAATGACTAACAATAGATAAGAGCTCTGGTCTAATTAAAAGCAAAAGAATGACTTGCTCAGTGAGGAAGGTGTTTTTCCTCTTCCATCAATTGCTTTATGAAGTGACTTGCTTGTTCTGACATGGCAAGGAGCCATTCCTTGTAAAAGCAGGAGCATTTCCAAAAGATTAAGATGTGAATATGTTCAGTTTTTAGGATTTATTCAGGAAAGAATGCTATGTTTAAGCAGCATATACTCTTTTACAGAAGTGTGTGGGTCGTGTCTTCTGAGGCAGGTGTCTTGGAAAATTTTTGACCAATATAACTGGAAACACCACAGAAAATTACCTTGGCATTTTAAGATCTGGTAGACTTGCCAAATCAAGAATAACTGTGGCATTTTCTTAACAGATTTGAGATCTTTTCTGACTTTAAGAGATGGAATCCATTCTGTCAGTGACAGATTTGAGAATTTCTAGAAGCTTTATTCATGACAAGCTACAGTGAGCATAGAGGAGTGGCTGCCGCAAGTCTTGATGCTTGGTGCTATTTTTGGGGCGATATGAAGACTCATTAGCTCTCTAAGTATTTTCTAGCAGAGTCCTCCTTGATATTTAATTATAAATGCCAGGTATACTGACGTTTGAAATCTTAAAGTAAAACTGGTTGGAACTGGTACTTTGGTGGATTTGAAAACAAAAACCGCATTGTGCACGAGTGCCCTTTTCAGCAAGCTCAGGTTCCTTGGATTCTTTTTTCCAGCTAAAACACCACTGTTTGGTACCCCATTGGAGTACTCTTGCATTTAATGTCTTTTTGCTTTGACCCTTTTCTTTCCAGACCAGATGGCATATTACACCTGCCTTACAGAGAACCAAAGATCGTCTTTCATCATACTCTTAGAACTCATAGTATGCTTGTCCCCCCATCTTTGAAACTAAATGGATAATTTAACTTCACACCGATTTGCCTGTATTAATCTTTCATGATGTGAATATGATAATGCCATTTATCAACAGTATCAGATCTAAAAGTAGTAAGTGTGAGGCATCTTGTGGGTCATTTTTCACAAATCAGTTGATAGTCTGCAAAAGTGGAAGAGCAAAAAATTTTCTTTTAAGGCTGTGGACTGTTGAGCAGGCAGATCAATTACACTGGATTGTGTTAAGTGTTTCAGCCATGTAGGCAACAGAAGAGTGAAACATTTTTTCTTTAACCTTTAGATTTAGGTGAGGAGCTGCTTTTGTAGAACAGGAAAGGACTGTCTGTGTTTTCAGAATAGTAAAGCATGTGAATTTAAATGAAAACAAAGACTGTCTCGTGTTTTCCCTCAAAGGTCAGACAGGTTGCAAGATTGAAAAAGAGGGACCTAATGAAATTATTTGGCTTCCACTATAAAAACAGCAGTAAGCCAAGAGGAAAGATTTAAACATTTTGCAAGAATGAAATACTGTCCTGTGTTATTCTACAAGCTTCATTTTCATGATAAACTGGCAATAGCAAAGGACAAAAAATTTTGGTTTATTCTCTCTGGGCTTTTTTACTAGCTGACAAGATGTAACTTTGGATACAGGATCTTTTTAGTCTTCATACCTGTGTATGAAATCTCCTTTTCTGTGTGGAGAGAAACGGATACTTCCTCTGACATAGCCCAATGTTCTTCTTCTGTTGGTACTTCAAAGACAGAGTCTAGCGTTAATTTTTTTTTCTGGTGTAATATCATGTACAATAATAAATATCCCATTTGGAGTTTCTTAGAAAAATAAATATTATTTCCTGACACCACCCACAACCAGAATAATTGGGAAAAATATCTCCAGTATTTCTCAAAGACTTTGTAAAATTCCTCTGGGACTACAGTGAGTAATAGTGATGGACTTGGTAGTGTAAGGTCAGTGGTTGGACTCAGTGACCTTAAGTGTCTTGTCCAACTTAAAAGGTTCTATAATTCTAAATTTGAACCTCAGGAGACATGCCAGACCAATAGGCCTAAAGCTCTGGTAGTCTTACATGAGTACAATTTGTTCAAAGACTAATCCAGGGGCAGGACTACCTTCTGGTGGTGGAGACACTTTTCTCTTTTGAACAGCCATGGATACTCTTTCTTCTCTGGCAGTTTTCCTCTGTGCTTCTGGCACTTTAAAGATAGTAATTGTAAGAATACTAGCTTCTAAAAGAAATCACATACATTCTGAAACTCATATGACAGAATAATAGACAATTGGAGCAAATAGCACACTATTTTAAAGAAAACACAATAAAGCACAACAATCACATGAGACATACAAATAACATATAGAAATGTAATATATCTAATATTAGACTAATAGATATATAGACTAAAACAAATAAAAAGGGAACAGAGTATCCACATATCATGAAGTAAGATGGAATGAAGATGAAAGTAAGAGGTAAATACTCTGTCTCTAAACTCTTCAGAAACTCTGTTAAACCACAGAACACCACACACAAAGTACATGACAAAATCAAACATAAGAAAAGCACAGAAACAGAGAACATATTTGTAAGTTTGAAACACTTCACTGAATATTGACAATATAATAAACATTGATAATTTTTTTCAAATTTTGTGTTCAATTATTTTTACTGAGTAAATGTTGTCACTCAGCTTTGCAAGAATTTAAGCATCCAGAGTGATCAGTGAAATTAAATAGTAGCTAAAAATGCAAAGAATGAAGGTGCATGACTATTCTCTGTCACACTCAGCAGTGTTTTGAAGGGGAAAAGATGAAGGTCCTTTTCATTTATAACCAAATCAGGAGAGACAGATTTGATTAACTTGGCAGACTGTGAGTATGATGCACATGGATGTCTGATATTTAAAAACCATCTCTACTTCCAAAAGAACTTGTATACCTTTAGCTGGTGGAGCTGCCACTTTCTGTGAAATTGGAACAGGTACTTTGTCTTCTGGCACAGGCTTCTTGGGCACAGCTAGCAGTTTTTAAAAAAAGGTTTATTGTAATAGATGTTAAATTAATCACAATATATAAACATAAGCAGATGACAAAACACAAATCAGAGACTTGATATTTCTTCAAGTAAAAAAAGAAAAAAAGACAGCAAACATTGAACATTAAAATCTGTGTAAGATAACTAGACAGAAATACAAACCACTATTGTGAAACAAGACCTCTCTTGTGTAACTCTGAAAATTTATATACCTTTCTTTGGTGGAGCCACTTCTTTTTTAGCAACTGCAACTTTTTCTTCTGTGATAATTTTCCTGTGCACTTCAGTCACTTAAAAATAATGTGCAAGAATATTTAATTACAATATTTAAAATGAAGATATGTGTTTCTTTTACTTATTCTAATTGTTTAAAAAAAGTGCTAAGTGAACTTCAACAGTAACAAAAATAAGACACTATTGAAGAGCATCCTTTACATCCATAGCACCAAAATGAGTAGAGTCAAAAGAAAGGGGAGATCTCTACAAAGTTTACAGATACTAACAAACAAAACTGTGTTTAAGTAAAATGCCTAAACACAAATACTGCAAGACCAAACTAAAAATTCTCCATGGTAATAATCTGTTTACCTTTGGTTGTTGGAGGTTCTTCAAATTCTGCCTCAAAACTGGGCACCAATGCTTCTGCAGGTTCTTAAAAAGGATTGCATAACTTTAGAAAATTTGTTTGATTTCATCAACAGGTATAAGCCAGAAGATGAAATAACATATAAATAACATATAATAACATATAAATCTCATTAAGACAGCACAGGTCACAGGTGTCATTGTAGACAAACAGACAAAACATGTTTAATGTTGAAGAAATTTGATACTGGAGATATATATTGTATCAACAATACAATCCCCAACCAGCACACATATATTAAAGATGGAATGCAGCAAAATAACATTTTTCTGCAACAGGAAAAAAACACTGATGTACCTTTTGCTGGTGGAGCCACCATTTTTTTAGATACAGGAACAGGTACTTTCTCTTTAGGAACTGCTTTCTTATGAACTTCAGGAACTTTAGAAAAGTGAGCAAGATGAGAAGGAAGATGAGAAAGAATATTAAAGTGTAATCTTCGCAATTGCCTACTACACAATGCTTTTTACTGAGTTAACACAAACAATACTTTTCAAAGTACAGGTGGGATTTGAGACAGCAGTCATCACTGTGAAAAGACACCACCTATGTCAACATGTACAAGCAAAACAGTAAGACAAACATAATCCCTTTGAAGACACATCAACCAACTGAGGAACTGGTTTATACCTTTAACTCCTGGAGCTTCCTTAGGAGCAGCTGGGACTTTTGGCTCAGGGACAACTCTCCTGTGCTTCTCAGGCACTTTAAAAGATTACAATACATAGTTTTACATAGAGGAGTAGTATCACTATAGCACAAACACATACAAAAATGCCAAAAATGGACATAAAACTTGTAGTGGCAACATAATGTTAAGAATGATGAAACAACTCATATGTTGTAGTGAAATGAACTTATACCTTTTGTGGGTGGGGCTTCCTCTCTTTTTGGAACAGTTACTGTCTCCTCTATGTAGTAAGACTCTTCTTCAGTCACTTTTAAAAATAGTAAAATATAAAAATACTTAATTTTAAGTATTTGACATATATTACTGTCTTTATGGCCCTGGTAAGCAACAAAATATTTGTAAGACAAAAATAAGCATTGACTATGGGAAGTCAAAATCTACATTCCTGCTTCCTATGAGGCCAATGAAAACACTCCAAGCAACTTAAATGGAACAGAGAGACTGAGCTCTCATCTTGTATTTGTATGGAATTTGAAAATGCTCCATTCCTCTGTCCATGAACTCACTAATGTTGAAATGTGTCCATTTTGAGAAACCTTCTTTCCCAAATACTGAGAATATTCCTTGACTGTAGATGTCCCTGGAAAAATATGTGGTGTCACTAGTCATAGAAACTGAGTCAGTCAGTGTTACTGTCCTTCACAGTATTATGTGACCACCAATAAACTTACAGGTGGAAACAATATAGTTATTTTACAATGAAATTATCTGAGGAACCTGAGTGCATTGTGATATTCTGAAGAACATTTACTTTATCCAAGCAACCTGGTGGAAGAGGAACTTCCAACAGAGGATTTTTGGAAACAGAAAGAAGTCCTGATAGAACTCACAATCAAAGAGATAACTTATTCTTTTCACTGTACTGAAACAGGATTAGCGACTCCACTTTTCAAAAGCAAGCAAGAGAAGTTGTAGACATAAAAATCAAAATTTATAAGTTAAAAAAGTTATTTATATAGGAGTATTTTTTTCATTATGAATAAAGCAGCTATTAATTCAAACTGTCTATTTGGTATAGTACAAAAATTACTTTTTTGCTTTTGCCTAGTGTTCCTGAATTGTCATACCTTCAGAAATCTCTTCTCTGTGAATGGAAAAAGACACTTCCTCTCTTTCTTCTTCAGACCATTCTTCAACTGTTGGTTCTTTAAGGAAAATTATTAGTTTTAGTATTTTTGGTGGATGGATAGATGGAGAGGGGGAAGAATTGATGGATAGAGAAGATGAAGACTAATTCTTAGAAGTTCTATATGACAATGACAGCTATGCATACAATCCAAAAATATACTGTGCACATACATATGTTTGATTTGTTCTAAATTATGTGGTTTGTCCATGTCCCAGGTTCCCTATTGTATCTAATACCATTCACTGGTCAACTGTCAGTTCATCAGAATGCCTCAGCTCCTCAAATTTCAAGTGGGGGAAACAAGAGTCAAAGAATTAGAGGTTTCTCCTTGATCCAACTGTATGAAAGTGAGGAAAGGAAAAAATGAGCTGGATAGGTGAAGAACTGAAAGGAAATCTTGGCATGTACTCATCTACAAAGGTGACTGTGTCAGGGAAAACCTCAACTAGTTCTGGAAACAAACAGAAACTAACGCTGCATGTATTCACATGGATGTGTATTTGCAAGTTCATATTTTAGATAGATATGTTCCAAATCTTCTACTAAAAATTCATTTACATTTTTTAAAGGAATGTGCAAATTGTCTTGACTGGATAGTTATTAATGGGATATAAAAACAGACAAAATGCTGATTTCAGATATCTTAATCGGATATTATGTGGAATTATACTAACTTAAAAAACTGATCTCAATCTCCCCTGAACATGAGAATGTGAACTGAAAGCTGGTGAGAAGCTAACACTGCAGAAAAAAGCAGTATTTTATCTTTAGGGCTACAGAAAGCTTTGTAGAGAGTATGACAAATGGATGGTTACAGCCCAGATTTGAGGAGTCTAAAATAAACGATACATCCATATTTGCTCCTGCAAATTTATGAGGCCCTGATCTGAAGATCATTGTATTGTTGTAGAGTTTCCATTCCTGTCAATGTGGTGGGATCCTGACATTCAAGACTGAAATTGTAAATGGCACTTTAGGAGGCTTTTAACTGCCTGCAGTTCAACACAAAACTCATACAAGATAACTAGCAAAAAACTTTTGGTGTATCTTGATCTTGATATTAGAACTATGACTTGCAGGCATAGCACAAGTTTCTCACTATTGTCTGTTAATAGTGTACCTTCAGGTGATGGGATTTCCTCTGGAATGGCAACAGACATTCTTTCTTCTGTAATAAGTACTCTTTCTTCAAAAGTGGCTTTCTTCTGCACTTCAGGCACTTTGAAAGATAATGACATTAAATGTATGCTTTTCCAATTCCATTGTGAAAACATAGTTTTGAAATGCTAAGTCTAGGTTTCCAAAGAAGGGTACTGAGCACATAACATATAACAGAGGTTCAATATTTAGAAAGAATACTATACCATTATTGCAGAACAGATACAACTAGAATGACTCATTGTCTAAATCAGAGCAGCATAACTCACGGGGAAGCACAAATCAATGACTAACGACAGCAAAGAACAGATAGACAGAAGCTGAGAAATAGCATATTCTTGTATTCTACTGGAAAGCATACCTTTAACCGGAGGAGCCTCAATTTTTTTAGGAACAGCAGGAGTTACTTTTTCTTTAGGGACAGGTTTCTTAGGAACTGCAGGCACTTAAAAAAAGTATTTGTTTTAGAACATCTGAAGTAAAAACTGGCACATGGGTCACGTAAAGAGAAATGTGTTGTTGAGAAAGATTACACATGGACATGTTTTGCTTACCAAACATGACAGTTGACCAAATTGAGATAAAGGTAATGTTCTAAAGATTACAATAAATGATATTAAAGTGAGCTATATTATACCTTTCGCAGGGGGAGAGTTTCTACTTTAGGAACATATGGCATTTTTTCTTCTGGAGCTGTTTTTTTAGGTACTTCTGGCACTTCAAAGATATTAATTATAATATAATTAGCTTAAATTAACAAGTTTTAAAGAATAAATCTACAGCACACCTATACACAAAACTGACACAAAAGATTTATTTTAAAGTAGATGAAGTACCAGTAAAACCAGATTAACTTAGCAATCAAACCCAAAATTTGACATAAACAAGATACTTAAGATAATAAGAAAAGAACATTCTTTTTTAAAGTGTACCTTTAGGTGTTGGAGCTTCCTCTCTTTTTGGAACAGCAAACTTTTTCTCTGGGGGAGCTTTCTTAGGAACCTCTGGCACTTAAAAAACCATAAAATATAAGATAACTGAATCTAAATGTCAAAGATTTATTGGAGATAATAGAAATGGATTTCATTAACCTATTTGTAAGAATATCAAGACACACCACATAACACATTCATACACTTAACATAGAAATATACATAACAAGAGCAACATATGTTTGATAAAAACCAAAATCAAACCCGTTGCTGAAGACTATGAAATGCTTTAAGACTGATTTCTTAACTGAAGAATGAGCTGCTTGAATATATTACCAGGTTTTAAAAAATATCACAGGTGTACGGAGAATTACACATAAAATATAAATTCTAACACAAACATGCTTACATACAGACTAACAGGAAAATAAAACTCAACAAGCAGTGTACACTCCTTCAGTAAGTGTATCTTTGGCATGCAGATGTTCTCCTATGGGAAAAGGAACATGTACTTTTTTTTCAGGCACAGTTTTCCTAGGCTCTTCAAAAACTCTAATGGTATTAAAATTAATCTAAATAATCTTTCTAAGGCTTTTGAATGCCTTAGATTAGAACAAACATTCACACATAACACACAAAGATTACATTTATCATACGTGTTGAGAACATAAGAGAAGTTAGGAAAAGAGGACAATAGCAGAGAACTGGTTAAAGCCCACATTCAAAAGATGCTGTACCTTTTGGTGGGGGAGCCACTTCCTTTTTAGCAACAGCAACTTTCTTTTCTGGAACAGGTTTCTTAGGGACTTCAGGCACTTTGGAAAACATTGTTAAAGTAAGAGATCTTTAGTTTTTGGAACACTAATCCAGATTTGATTGTAATCCAAGATTGTTTTATACAATAGTGCTTGGAACAATAGAGTGCAATAGGACACAGTGCTTGGACAAGGAGCTGAGCACTGCAATCGACACAATACTATGTACAGCCTTTTGGACTAACGTGGACAATACAGCAAAGACATTATGATACAGCATAAAACTCCTACATTAAAATCACTGCACTAGCACCTTTCATTTTACTCTCTTGAAGTAAAAACACTCTACACTTGCTTGCAGAAGCCACACAACTTAAATAGAAATAATAAGCTCAAGATAGTTAAGAAAGAGAAGGGCCCAAGCTGAGACAAATTCAAGCTGTAAGCTAAGTAATAGCACAATTGAAAAACTGAACTTGTGCAACACTGCAAGACAATGCAAAATCAAATAATGCATAAGGAGATATTGCAAAAGCAAAGATACATAGAGAGTAAATTTCTAAATATATTCAAGAAAACATAAAAAGATTTTTTTCAAACAAAGAAAGAAAATTTGTTTGGGCTTTGCTTCTTTCTTTTATACTAGAACAGTAGAAATACCTTTAGCTGATGGAGCTTCTGTTTTAGGGACAGGAACAGGCTTTCTTTCTTCTGGAACACGCCTCTTTGGTATCTCAGGCACTTTAAAAGATAGGTGGTGATCATTTAGGAGACAGTTAAAATAATTGGTAAACCACAGTATGCTACTCTTAACATGGTGTATAAGCAAACACTAAATGTCAAAAATTATTCTGTTCTATCAAACATATACAACAAACCCATCTCACAAAAAGCTATTAATGGAATTGTTTAAAGCAGTCATGAAGAAGAGTAAGATAGAAATGCAGTAAGGCTTGAAGCTTTGAGAGCAGAGCCATAGAGAAACTGAAAGATCTCAGTTCTGATATGCTATCCTTTGGTAAACAGTGTTACAGACAGATAATGTGAATGTTCAGAAAAACAGGGCAGATGTTGATGCAAAGACTTTATTCACCTTCAACGTGAGAGATCTCCAGCTCTGTAGAAATGACTTCTTCTTCCTCCTCAACCTCTCTATGTGCTACAATAGGAATTTTAAAGATATTAAATGTTGAGATAGTTAATAACAATGTCCGTAGTAAATCTGAGAAACTTTAAGATATTATGTGTGTACAATACACAATCATCACTGAAACCCATTTGTTAATATGTAAAACAATTTAATCCAGAAAATAAACAGCATGTGCAAATCTCACAATGAGTTTTGATTCAAACTAAAACAAACAAACAAACAAATATTTATTAGACTCCCATCCTTAATTAAACTACCTTCAATGGGGTAAACAGCTTCAAAGAATCTTTCTTCAACTGTTTTCTCATGCTCTGTTGGCTCTTCAAAGAAAAGTATTTAAACAATATTAAGATAAAATACTTGAAATATTTCCATCTATCAAGCTCAATAAAACTAAAGTTACATAACACAATGGACAAAAAAGCAAGGCATACTGAAAGACAAATGTACAATATGTCTAAATATGTAATTTGCCATACATAAAAATAGGTCAAAAGAAAGTATAGTAGGATTGATAGATTGTTTTGGTTTGGGTACACAGACTTTTGGTTTTGTACATACCTGTAACATCATATGAATACTCTTCTTCTCTGTGGACAGAAACTGACATCTTTTCTTCTGAAACAGTCCATGTTTCTACTGTTGGTACTTTAAAGATAGGATTTTGTTTTAGTATTTAATATTCTAGATCCACATTAGTGGTAGTCAGCATGTGAGTTTTTGTCAAATCTTTATCTGTATTGCACATTTAAGTCTTAGACATATTTAGACAGTCAGTATTCATATTCTAAAATACTGAACACAGAACAAGCACACAAGTATAATATTTAGTATTTGTTAAAGACTAAAGACACAGACACCTTTAACCCAAACTTTTGAAACAAAATGCATGCACAGGCTTTTGGAAATAGTACATCAGAAGAATTTTAAAGGTGGTTCTTCAAAGATATTTTTGGGCATGGGGACACCACTATGCTTATTATGTAAGGATAGGCCAGCAAGCAGAATTGATGAAGAAAAAGCTAAGTCACGCTGCAGTGTGACCGTAGGCTCTTTAAACAAGAACCAAAAGGCTGTCCACAAATATGTTAAAAACAGACTTTATATAAAACAAAAGCATGGTAGACATACTAATTAAACACTGAGAATAGTCACAGCATGACTATTAGCATGGATCCAAATACATACACACAGGCCCACATATTCCAAAGAAGCACAGAAACACATTGGATGCTGAAAAAAGTGTAAACTGCAATTCAAAGATGCTGATCTGTACCTTCCTTTTTCATAACTTTCTCCTCAACGACCATTGGTGTAGGTTTTGGTGGCAGAACTTTCTTGGTAACTGTTGGCATTATAATTTTGTTACTCAGTCAAACATTTACCAAAGAGATCAAAATAAGTCTACAGTTATCAGTGATGTTGAAAATAAAACTAACAAGACAAACAATCTAACTCAGCAGCTACGTCAGGCTTCTTGGAATCACACAAAGCAACGTAAGGAATGTGTTTGTTTCTTTTTATTGCTATGTTCTAAAGGCACTCAGGGCATTTAGCACACAGGTCATTTCCTGATACTTACTGAATTGCAGCTGACAGAATCCTGCTGCAGAAGGGGAAATGCTACACAAAATGAAGTAGCTACTAAGAGAATAAGGGTGCATCTTTATTTTATAACCAAAGAATTAACCAAGGCATCTTGGTAGATGGGTCAAAATGGAAATCTAAGCAAGATGGGGATTTCACATCTTCAGCTTAGAGTGAAACACACTATTTCACCCAGTGCAATTTTATATACACTTCCTTTCTTAAAGCATTGGTAGTTAATATTAGCATTTAGTATTTTCCTCTGAAAAGCTTTTAATCTTCTTTTTAAAGAATTCAGCAGAAGTTTTTATTAGATGTTTCAAAGACTGAAAAAATGATCAGACCATGTTAAGTAAAGACAAAACATATGCAGATCAGCTAAGTAACAAAAGCCACAACTTTTACGGAAAGATGACATTAAGATAACTAAACAGTATTTACCCTCAGCCCTTTTGACTTTTTCTTCTGCAACCCTCTGAGTGGTTACCTCCACTTTTTCATCGACAGGTTTCTTGACAACTGCAAAGAATTCAGATAGATTTATTGTTTAAGTAATCTTGCAAATTGTTTTCTGGATACAAACCAGACAGAACTGGATGGGTTTTTGTTTAGGCTGTAATAAAGCTTGTGCATCCCGTGCTCTGTTCAGTGCATTGTTTACTGGTGGTGAACAGTGGTGGCAATAAGGCTCACCCTGCCCGGAGAGATATGCAGTGATCTAAGTGGAAAACACTTCCCAGAAGGGCAGCATTTAATTTCTTAAAAGTTAAACCCATGCCTAAGGCTAATATATAGGGAGAAGGAAGGATAACTGAAGCTCAGTCTGATTTTACCATCAATTCTTTTTTTGATTCAACAACCTTTGAGCAGAGAACTCAGAAATATGAGATGGGAGAAGAGAGAAAGGGTTGCCATGACCCTTGCTCATCTCACTGTCCAACATAAAGAGAATTTTCCTCTTTCCAAGGAAATGTGAATAACCAGTACCATTCAGCATGAAGGAGATGCATGAGAGATCTTAACCTGCATGTTCCTTTTAGTTTTGTGGGAAAGCCATACCTTTTTGAACAGTTACTTCCTTCTTTTCCTTCTTTTCAGCTATAATGGCTGGTGGTTTTCTCTCAGGCACAGGTTTCTTAGGAACTTCAGTCACTTAAAAAAAATAACATCACTTAATGATAAAAAATATATTCTCTAAAGGCTCTGTAGACAGCAAAGTATTAGTTATGCTGTTGTAATTTTATGAATTTTAAAAATACACAGAGAGTTTTGGAGATCCAGTTGTTGAAGTAAAATGTTTTGCTTATTTCCAAGTTTCATGTTTTCTCATTAGAGCCTAATTTTGCTCCTAGAGGCATACATGTTACTAATCCCCAAGACAGTTATAGCGTAAGAGAAATTTCAAAATAGAACCATTAACATCAATAAATAAATGTGTGAAACATTTAAGTAAATCAAGTTTATCTACAGCACATGAAAATGATAGAAGAACTATCCAAAAAAATAAAAATGACACATATCCTTACTAACTGTTAACTCATATTAGGTTTTAAAGACCTGCAAAGTTCATTGGCAATGAATTTCTAATGTACCCATTCCTATCTGCATCCATACCTTGTGATATCTTGTGTTATCATCAAGTGTCACTTAAAATTTGCCAGCATATTATGGTTCCAGATATTTTAGCAAAAACAAAACCAAAAAATGTTGCCTAGTTCAAAGTGTTAGGGCCTTAATAATAAATATGAGAAAAGAGAAGAAATAAAATGTCATGATAATTCGAATACCTTCTTCATGAATTATTCTTTTTTCTTCATAAGTAATTTCTCTTTTCTCATAAGCTTCTTCCCATTCCTCTTCCCCTTCATCATAGCCCTCTTCTTTGACATAATAGTCATGGTCTTCACCATAATCTTCTTCCCATTCTTCATAAATTTCTTTGGGCATTTCATGTATTTTCTTTTCTTCATGTATCTCTTCTCTCCTTGCCATGGATGTTATTTTGACCTCTTTGGGCTTCTCTGGTAGCACCTCGGGAACTTAAAAGAAATAAATTGATTTTTCATATCACAGTTTGGAATTTGCAAAGCATATTGGATGTTCACATTTAGTGAAATTATTTTACTCTCACAGATGGTTTAAAGAAGGAACTATTTTAAGCAGTCACAATCAGCTTGGATTTTAAATGTGTGTTTTTAACATAAAGCCAGAAATCAAACAATTGTGATAGATTCAAGTTATTTCAAAACAAAACATCTTGTTTCCACAAGGTAATTTTACTCTTTTAAAAAAGTTTTCAAACAAATAAAAAAAAAGTTACCTTTAGGTGGTGGGACTTCTTCAGGAGCTTTTTTAACCACCTTTTGGGGGACTTTCTTTAATGGAACCTTTTTCTCTGCTTAAAAATAATAGATTTAAAACATAAAATTAAAAAACCTCAAGAACCACTAAAAAGCCAAACAAAAATTGAAAAACTAACTGTCATAACAAAACATGAACATAGTATTCAAATACTGTAAGGACTTTTACCTGGCTTTTTCTCCTCTGGAGGTGGAACAAGAGGCAGAAGAATGGGAATAGGGGCAGCTTGTAGGAAAAATGAAATATTTAGAACAAAATTTAAGTTTGATATTTCCTTGTAAATGAAGAAACATCCTGGTTTGGGAAAATAGATTATATGATTTTATTGCAGCTGCAGAATAAAAGCAAACATGGTGCTTATTCTGAGAGTTTACAGCAGCTGAATAAATATAATATGAGTGGGAATCCTCAGTCTACCTTTAGACTCATTGAACCCTGATGTCCTCAGCTTTATTTTCATTGCTGCCATCATTCTCTTATCTTTGCTGATGGTAATTCATCTAAATATCAAATCTTTCCCTTCCTGCTGCCACTGCAAGCATTTACCAAATTATCCTGGAAATAAACCCAAGAAGTTTAAACTGCTGATGTTTATAGTAAGCTACCGGGTGCAACAGAAGTATAAATACTGTTTGTTGTCCAAAACCAGAGCCTGGGGAGAGACTGTTTGCCACAAACATGAAATCAAACGTATGGCTTTAAGAGAAGATTTTTTTGAAGGCAGTAATTCAGACAGCTTGTTTAAAAGATTTTTTTTTTTGGCAAAAAGAAGAGATGAACATTTAAAAAAGAAATTACCAGAGACGAAGATGGAAATAAAAGAAAGATCAAATGAACAACAGACTGATAAGAAAACATGATGGAAAGGACTCTTTTTCAGAGAATTAAATTAGCTCCTATCACTACCTGCATACAGTTTTCACCTTTCACATAGACAAGAAGCCTATCCAAGTCAAGTCTTGCTCACAGGGACAATTAACTAGATCTTATTGCTGAGCTAAGATTTTTCTCTGAGGTTCCCACTGGCCTTCTGGTTCAGTGTAGATATAGAACATGTATGGTTTGTTACCCTACCTTCAGCTGGTTTTTGAGGTGGAACTGCAACCTTGGCATCAGGAACATCTAGAAAATCAAAATGTTTAACTGACTTAATAAATACTACCAATTAAAAAAAAAATCAATGTGCTCTCCTCAAGAATAGTAGTCGATGGTGCTTAAATCTTTCTTCTTGTAACATAAAAGGATTGTAGCTTGCTCCCCAAGTATAAGCTAGCCAACCAATAGATAACTAATTGTATTAACCTTTCAATTCAGCCAGCCCATACAATGTTACATTTTATTTCTAAATGATTCTTGCAACATTTGGAGTAGGCTCTTAAGAACATTCAAAAAAGGTCACTACATATCATAAGGAGGAGATTTTTGCCTATTGTGCCTCCTTGCTTATTTTTTTTTCAGTTGCACAGAGAAGATCCTATCTATTAATTGGTACATTTCCATTGTTCTATTCCTTAGCAGTTCATACAAAAATAAACTTGTGTGTTTTAGAGAATGGGGCATTCCATATTGTACAAAATAGGGTCCTTATCAATGTCACAGATTATGGATTTATGTCAGTATTCATTGCCACTCCTTATGAGAATAATATTTCCACATGTCTGTGGATGAGGAATACTTTTTCAGGATGTAGGTTATACTTTAACTAGGAAAAAAAAGATTTGAAAATAATTAAAAAGCAGAGCAATTTTATGACAGAGTATAGTCAAGATCTTGTACCAGTCTTGCTTGAGGACTTTACCTGGTGGCTTCAACTCCAGTTTGATTTCTGCAAAGGAATAGTAGATTTCTTTTAGGACTATTGAATTTTCCAGAATCATGTTTCAAACAAACAAATTTGCACATGGCTATGATCACAAATTTGTTTAGAAAATTTGCTAACCTTTAGTTACAAGATAGAGCTCTGCAGTGCTTCTTGCTTCTCCTCTTGGTTCAAGACGAGCAATTACAGAATACACACCTGCAGCAGCCAAGAATATTCATATTTACATGCTTTTATCACTTAATACCAGACAAAGAAAACAGATAAAAAACGGCACCAGCACAAATGTTTAATGCATTTTTACCTTCATCTTCTGCATTAACATTGTGAATAGTCATGTAATGACAACGACCTTCACTTCTGAAGCTGTACTTGGGACTCTCTCTCAGTTCAGTGGGGCCTTTATACCATGTCACAACTGCATCATCAAAAGACACCTCGCACTCAAAGGTTGCAGACTGGTGTTCACTCACAACGATGTTCTGTATGCTCTTGGTGAACTGGATTGGTTCCGCTGTTTTTAGAAAGAAAAAATACATCAGTTGTTATGCACCATCATGGCATTTACTGTATCTGAATCCTTCTCATTGTTGTCATCAAAATAGCTAAATTTTAATGAGATAATAGCAATAGATGTTGAAAAAGTAGAGTAAGAAAAAGGGATTCCATGTTCTATGAAGTTTTATGCATAAGAACGAAGATTAGAAGAGGTAAGAGTTCAACTATAACAAGATTGCTGTTCAGATACATTTTGTAAGAGAAGCCATTAAGGAAACTAAAGATAGAGAATAATTAAGAAAAAGTCCAAGGAAAACACAAGAGCCCCAAAGAAGATAGAAGGTAGTACAACTCAGATTGCTTGTGGGTTACAGGACATTATTAATCATGGTTTAGTCAAGAACGCTAAGTTACACAAGTTTGTCACATGTTGTTCAAAGAGAAAGGACAGTGAAAGTTCTTACTTAGTCTGTTTCCAAGTTTTGGAATCTGTCATTCGGAAATTATTTTTATTTTCATTTGTCCTGCTAATGAAACCTCCAGAAACTGTCACTATTGTAAGAAAGAGATTCTATATCTTTACAAACCTTCAATGGCCAGATCTGCCGTTGTTTCTAGACTGTCAAGCTTGCAGGTATACTGTCCCTCGTCTTCCGTTCTAACGTCTTTGATGATGAGTTTGTGCACTTTGTCAGAGACTTGTGTTGAATATCTCCCTCCTATCTTAATGGGTCTCCCATTTCTATACCACTGAGACTTGGCATTTGGGATAGAGAACTGACAAGTCAGTGTGCATGTTTTTCCTTCCTTGAAAGTGGTGTCATGAAGGTGCCGCTCAACTGCAGGTTCTATTGCCAGGTTAAAAGATACATTTTAACAGAGATCAGAGAGTGGATAAATAAAGTGTAAACTAATTCAAATATATACTTCAGAAGTACACTTACCAATCACAGTTAGTTTGGCACTGGCAATATGTGGTCCACATACTATTCTATAATTTCCTTGATCTTCAGGCTGGCAATTTCTAATTCTCAGTATGTGGCGATCACCTTCAATTCTAATGTCATATTTGTCATTGGAGTCCAATTTCTGGGTTCCTTTGTACCATGACAGTTTAATTTCTGGATAGTTAATCTTAATCTCACATTCAAAGATAGCATCCTCATCTGCTAAAACCGTCTGATTTTCAATGTCTCTGATCAGAGTAATAGGCTGGAAAATATTAGTTTAAGTTAATTTCAGGTTCCCTGTAATAGGTTTGAATATTTCACAAATCAGTCCAAAAATGGTTTACCTCTGTTTGTGTGAGTCGTTGCTGAATAAAAGCTACAAGTTCATCAAACTCCTGATCTTCCCTTTGAGCTTTCTCTGTGAGCTCAATTTCCTATAAAAATGCAGAATATACTCAAAGATTAAAGGATACTAAATGTCAAGCTGTCATGTTTATCCAACACAGAATTCATTCCTACATCAAATTTTATGTAACTGTACTGTAACCAGCATGTCGTCCCACTCTAACAATTTCAGTCAAGTTATGAAGACAGAACCTACTTAGCCAGAAGGCCCATTTATTCTTCTTGGATTTGAGCAAGCAAGAAATTGAAAACTGCCAGTAAAAGATCTAAAGAGGAATCAGAAACTCCTGCACACATCATGACTTCAGAGCTTCAGAGTGTGGACACAATGTCCGTTTAAGGGAAATACATTACTCCTAAGAGAGCCAATGCTGCAGTCATACTATATCTTACCAATCTATGACTTTCTTCTGCTTGGGTTTGCTTTAGTAACTCAAAGGCTTGCAGGAGGCCACGGAAATCTGTAATTCCATACATGCGAGCATATTTCTCATATTCTTTGGGATCTACATTTTTGAGAAGTTCCAAGATATCAATAGGTTGCTCTTCCTCTTCTTTTCTTTTTGTTGGAGTGCTATTCAAATCAATAACAGAAATTAACTATGCAGCATTTCATTCCCAGAAAGCTGTTTAATGAACTATTGAATCACCTCAGAGCTGTCCTGTGGAGCAGAATCCTTTAGCTTAGTCTAGTCAGGTGCTTTTAAGTACAGTTATTCCTATTTAACAAATATTTTAAAATTTTATCTTGTTCTGAGATGTATAATAAAAAAAGTTTCTTCTGTGGTGATAGCAAATTAATCCATAAAAACTTTCAATATACCTTTTTAGTTTTGCCCTGAGATCCCCTTCAACAACTTCTTTCTTTCTTTCTTCAACTTGCAGGTTTACACTCCTCTCAATTTCACCATGTTTGTTAAAAGCTACACATTTGTACATGCCAGAATCAGTTTTTATTGTGTCCTTTATTTCTAGTTTGGCTTCATCTCCTCTCTGCTGGATTATAATGCGGCCTCCCTGGTTGAGTTGCCTCCATTTTCCCTTCATCCACTTAACATTCGGAATTGGATCTCCTCCAACTTTTGCAATAAATGTTGCAACGGTCTCTGCAGAAAGATGCAAATGAGGAAGCTAAGTATTTCCAGTTGTTTATGACAGAGGGACATCATCTTAAACAAAAGATGTAGGCAGATAGAAGACATTCTACTGTTTTGAAAAGAGTCCTTACTTTCCATGACTTTGATACTCTGAGGCTCTGACACAAAATAAAGCTTTCCTTCCACTTCTGCTTTCTTAGCTGCTGGAGCAGCTGCCGGTTTTTCTAAAAAAACAGAGTCAGAAAGTTATAACAGATGACTTCATGTAATAGTTTATGTTCATAGGTGATGATGCTTCTGAAGGAATTGTAAAAAAGAAATTAATTCCTGAGATGGAACAAAATACTGTGCAAGTGGCAAAAATGCAAAATACCTTAATATTGTTTTAACCAACTTGAAGTTTACTTTCCAGATGAAGCTGTCAACAAGGGACCATACTGTGCTATTCATTTACTTCACTCATGCCATTTATACTCTGCATGGGTGCAAATCCACAGATAGATATGCAAATAAAAAGCCTCATTTTCTAAAATGGGTACATTTTTTTGGTGAGGTTTTCTCTTTTCAGTCCATTTCTGGATATTATGCCCTAAAAGTTACTTGCAGTTTTTTATCAGTGGTCTGTAAAATTCTCTTGTTTTTCTTTGACTTAGTCCTTAGCCTAGTGGCTAACCATGTAGTGAAAAAGACTATTTGTGCATACTGCTGGGGTCTTGTGTCCTTTATGCAATGGTAAAACAAAAATTACACAGAAGGACTCAAGTTTAGACACTATTTACTTTCAGCTAAAAGGTCAAATTGTCTTAGAGCTGTAATAGTCTTAAAACAATTAGCCTCTAAGGCCACATGCTCAAATTCCTTCTGTATTTTCCTTTAATAAACACCACTTTTCACATGCTTTCCATAAAACATGCATGTCCAAATAATTTCACCCATTTAGCTTGAATTTTTCTTAAATTTGGCATTTAGATTTAGAAAATAAATTCTTAATCTCTTTGGTAGGAATGCACTATTGATTTGACACTGATCTTTCAGCATTTATGTCACTATTGTTATATAAATTATTGTTAAATACTCTGTTTTATCAGATTCTATGGTTTTACAAAAAACTAAAAGTAAATAATTGTTTGTTACTAGATTATTAACATTTTGTTCCACAGGAAAAAAGGTGGAATAGAGTTTTGGTTGACATTTTCATCATATGCCTTATTTTCTTCATGTTACTGTACCTTTAACTGTCACTTTAGATTTGCAAGTATCAGTGCCAGCTGCATTTGAAGCTTTGCACACATATTCTCCTGAATCTGATTTGGTAACTGCAGCAAGTTCTAGAAGAGCTACTCCATTAGCAAAGCTGAAGTTGCATTTGTCTGAAGCTCTTATTTCTCTTCCTGCCTTCAGCCACTGGATCCGGATTGGCTGCGATCCCTGGACATGACAGCTAAGCTGTATGGTATCACCTTCCTCTGCTGCTGCTGGCTGAAGTGGCTGGTCAAAAACTGGAGGCTTTTTAGGTTCTGGAATATGAAAATGTGAATACTCAGGAAAGTATGATCAAGAACATAAGAGAAAGAGATACATGTGATTCCTAAGGAGGCAATGGTAAGGAATGGAGGATGATAAACAGAAGTCTGAGAATGTCAATCATAATGTTATCTATCAAATGGAATAAATATCAAGAGACCATGACAGCATATTTCATATACATAAAATGGAAGAAATAGCTTTATCCCCTGATCGAGAACCTTTACACGCAAAAAAATAGTATGAGAACTAAAGCACCATTAGGCTGCAAAACTATATAAAATCTTTAAAGAAATTAACTTGCAATTTCCTGCAAGACTGTTATGATGAAGTGTCACATTACCACAATGAAATGCCAACACTGCCTAAGCTTAGATTTCTTTGCACAAACCCCCTGTTACTCCAATAAAGGAGAATGATTAAAAATTCAACAGAAATTTCACAAATATTTCAATGTTCTCTTTAAATCAGTCATAGCAAATAGTGAAAAAGAAGCTTTTCCTTGAAAAAAATAATCACAAAAATAAAAGAACTTCTTGACTTTGTGATTTATGTCCATCTCTGGACAAATCACTGCTGTTAAGGTAAGTAAAACCAGCTCATAAGAGAGAAGCTATATACTTGCAGCTAAATAAAACAAAGAAAAACAGGAAGCAAAGAAAAACAAGACTTCAACCAACCTCTGATAACAACAGAAGATGTACTCAACACACTTCCTGCTTCATTGGACACTTTACAGGTATATAAACCAGCATCCGATTGCTCTACAGTCTTTATATGCAAAAGCAAGGTATTGTTTTTGAAAGATATTTCACAGTGAGCACTTGAATGGACTTCCTGATTGTTTTTATACCAAGCAACAGTCAAAGGCTGAGAGCCAGAAACACGACCCTCAAGTTTAAGTTCATTCCCTTCTGTTTCTTCTACTGCTTCAGACAGTTTCTTAGTAAAAGTAGGAGGAGTTTTTCGTTCTGTAAAAAAAGAACACAAATTCCATAAATCTATCTTGAGATGAAAAATCCTAGAGACAACGCTTCAAGAAAAATTTGAACAATTGATATTTACTCTTATTTAAAGTGCATATATTTTTAAAGTGAAATTATGCTAAGATAAACAGCAGGAGTCTTGCTTTTACAGTCACTGTCATTGTATTTTCCTCTTTGAAAATAAAATTCCCTTACATTGATTTAAGTCATACACCATTTAAATAACCCCAAGAGTTTTTTCAAGTTCTTAAGAAAGAAATAGGCCAGAGCCTATTGAGAAAGTAGGCCAAAGAAAATGTTTCTCCTCCCATTGCTGTTAGTGACCCTTCCTAATTCCCTTAAAAAGATTCATGGGTAAGTACTCTCGGTCTACATTTCAGGTTTTCTCAAAGTTATCTTGCAGCAGTAAGTCCAGCTTCCTTTATAACTGAAATAAGAAAAATGTAAACACAATGTATTATCTAGTCAATACCTTTAACAGCCAGTTCAGCTGTGCAAGAGTCCTTTCCAACTTCATTGCTAGCATAGCACGTATATTTTCCAGAATCTCCCCTGTCAACTCTCAAGATGGTCAAATGAGCTGTGTTGTCTACATAACTGATCTGATAGTTCTTTCCTGTTCTAATTTCTTGGTCATCTTTTGCCCAAATAACTCTAATAGGCTGTGTTCCAGAAACGTGACACTCAAAATCAGCACTTTCTCCAATAATGCCACTCACGGGTGTAAGTGGGATGTCAAAGAATGGAGGAGTCTTCCCTTCTGAAGAGTGAAAGAAATAAAACACCATCACTTAAAAATCTCAATTTAATTTAAAACTGTGTGAAATAAGAATCTCTTGTACAATATTAAATCCATATATAAAGCAAAACTCAGTTTGAAGACAATTTCCGTTAAATATTTCACAGCCCACCAACCTGTAAGGACAAGCCTGCCACTAGAAGACGCAGTCCCAATAGCATTGACAGCTGTGCAGGTGTATTGCCCAATAAGGCTCCTATCTGTCTTCAAAATCTGGAGAGTTGCTACATTATCTACAAAGGATGTGTGAACATTGTAGTCCTCTTTCACACGCACACCGTCTTTAAACCAAGATACTTCGATGGGTTCTGAGCCAACAATGCCACAATCAAACACAACTGGTAAGCCAACAGTTTCATGAACGTCTCTTAATTTTCGTGTAAAAGAAGGAGGAAGTTTACGCTCTGTAAGAGAACAAGTATTGTACAGTGAAGTCTTTCAGAAGACATGCACCTCTTGCTGTACTCACCAATAATCACTGATTATTACGCTGTAGAGTATGGTGAATTTTTGTTCATAACTTCCAATTAAATATTATTTAGCATATCTTTTATTTTGAACTTGTTGTAAAGAGCCCTGTGTATATGGTTGTAGGAAGAGAGGCCTCTTTTTTTTTTCTCTTAGACCCAATGAGTTTCTAATACTGGAAACAATCAAAGCACTATCCTGATTAGGTACAGAAGATACAGAACCTTGTAACACTGCAGAAGAGCTGTGGTCAATTAGTGCTGTATTTCAATTAGCTTTGCTGGTGGGCTTTTGTTAGTAGAAGATAGTGCCACAGGATATCTGACACATCAAGAAACATTAAAGTGTTTTTCAAGGAAGAGGCAATTGTTGTTTTTCAAGATAGCAAAGCATACTTAAGAAAAATAGACCATTTCCCTGTGTTTAAAATTGAAATATTCACCTTGAACTGTAAGCAAAGACGATGAAGAAGCCTCCCCAACAGAGTTTTCTACTTTGCAGATGTACTCCCCACTGTCACTACTGTATACTTGGCTGAAAACCAGAGTAGCAATTTGGTTCCTAAAGTGCATTTTCACAGTAGCAGTTCCTCTCAGCTTTGTATCGCCTTTGTACCATGACACAATCATTTCTGGTGTTCCAGCAACCTGGCACTGTAAGGATGCAGAGTCCCCAACAGTCACCTGCACTGGCTCCAAGGGTGTAATGAAGTAAGGTGGTTCTGAAGGACAAAGACACACCATTAGCATAAAAAGATCATTAGCATGATCACCATTAGTATTTCAAATAACACTTGTTGAAGTGATGCTGGCTTGACGCACCTAGTATTGTGATTGTGCCATGACAAGTATCTTTCCCAGAATCATTTTCAATATGACAAGAATATTGTCCCTGATCTTCTAGTTTGCTGCTAGGGATTTCCAGTATGGCAGATGTGTCTGTAGTGGTAATGCTACACTTTTCGGAGTGTATTATTTTCACTCCATTTTTCTTCCATGTCACTGAAATCGGTGGAGTACCCATATATGTGCATTCCAAGATTAAATTTTTCCCTTTCTCTACACTTAAATCATTCACCTTCTTCACAAATTTGGCTGGTTCTATAATGAAAAACAGGAAGAAAACAAATTAAATAAAACCAAGAGATCATCTTTAAGAAGCATAAGAAGCAGTAGTCTGGACAAACCTTTGACAAAAAGATGTGTTGTGCAAGAAATTTTCCCTGCCTCGTTAGAGACCTGGCAGGTGTAGTCCCCACTCTCAAGTGGATTTACATCAAACAGCTCCAGTTCTGCAACTGAATCTTGCAAGGTGATATTGCATCTGGGTCCTGGTACTAGCTCAACACTGCCTCTGAACCATTTAACTTCCAATGGAGGGGAACCTTTTATGATACTAGTAAAGGTTATGTTTGCCCCAGATAAAACATCCAGTGCTTCAGGTTTCTTCACAAAAGATGGTGGTTCTAAGCACACAAATAAAACAGACAGAAGAAGTACATTTGAACTTCTTTTGAAGACCACAGTCATCAGAAATATTCAACACAGAAAAAATGAAATCTTTCCAAAAATAAATTTGGACTCTCTGATTCTGACTTCTTACTGATACTGACCTCTAACACTCAAAAATGCGCTGCATTCATCAGACCCAGCTACATTAGTAGCTGTGCACAAATAAGTTCCCATATCAGACTCCTGAAGTCCATTCACTTTCAGAGAACAGGTATTGTCTGTAAGAGTAGCCTGATACTTCTCTCCACTGGTAATCTCTTGTCCATCATGAAACCAGGAAACCTGAATGGGTGGTGACCCATAAACTTTGCACTCCAGTACAGCAGAAGAACCCAGCTGACCATATGTTTCTTTCAGTTTTCTTGTGAAAGAAGGAGGTATAATACGATCTGTGTTTGTTTCAAAACAAAAATAAAAGTTACCATACAGGGCTCTTAAAATGCAGGAAGTTCTCTGTGCATTATAAAATTAGTGACCCTTCTTTTGTTGTATCTGCTTTGGCAATATACTCTGACACATCTAAGTATTTGAAAAATAGTCAGTGGTTAAAGATATGCTGGAACTTTCATTCACAATCTTGGAGGAGCACCTTTTATTTTTGCTGCTCTTTTTCATAAGCAGCAATATTGCACCAGTTGTCCGAGACAACATGTAGACTAAAGCTGAAGAAATCAAATATTTTCAATAATTCCTGCCCCTCAGAGTTTAGGTAGGCATCTATTCTTGATGCCTGTCAAAGTGGCATGCCAAGTACTCCTAGGATTATACAACTCTTAGGTTGCCAATCATAAAAACCATTTTGCTATCTGAAGGTTTTGTAAAGGAACTAAAGGATCAGAGGTGACTCAGAAAGAGTAGTCAACTAACCTGAAACATGCACTGAAGCTGTGCAGCTGCTTTTACCAACACTGTTTTTCACCTCAAAAGTATACTCTCCACTGTCTTCTAGTGTTGCATTGAGGATCTTAAGCCCAGATACTTTGTTGAAGAAACTGATTTTATATTTATGGTCAGTGGACAGTTCATTACCATCCTTAAACCACCTAGCCGTAAGCTCTGGTGTGCCATCTACTGTGCATTCCAGAGTACAAGAGTCTCCAGCTGTAACTTTGACTGGGCCTGGCTTCTCTAAAATGACTGCAGGTTCTGCAATGAAATGCAAGTCAGAAAAATTTTTAGAACAATGAAATAGCTATTATTATGACAAAATTTAAAATTCAAATTTTAAAGCATCTTAAAACACATTGTGTTTTTTATCTCAGGCTACCAACCTAGCACTTTCAGCATGGCAAAGCATTCCTGAACTCCAGCATCATTTTTTATCTGACAAATGTATTTCCCAGCATTGCTTGGTTCTGCATTTCCAATCTGCATAGTTGCAATGTTTTCTGAGTAGGACATCCAAAGATTGTCACTTTCTCTGATGATTTCCCCTTTGTCTTTTAACCACAGAACAGAAATGGGCTGTGATCCTTGTACTGCAGCCTGCAGTTCAATCGACTCCCCAACAACGACAGTGAGATCACTCAGCTTCTTCACAAAGGTTGGTGGTGCTATTTAAGAGAAGATATTTAACAGTAAAGAATCCTGCCAGGAGCGGAAAAGTAGGAGAAGAATTGCAGGAACAAAGAAATGCCAAGAAGATGCCAATCTTTGTACAAACCTCTTAGTGTTACAGAGCCAACACAGGAGTCACTTCCCACATCATTTACAGCCTTACAGTGATATTCACCAACATCTGCAGTATCCACACTGAGAATGTGAAGACTAGCTATGTAGTTCTCAGACATGACCTTATACTTCTTGCTGCTCCGAATTTCTCGTTTGTCTTTATACCATGAAATCTGGAATGGAGGAGTGCCCTGAAGCTCACACTCCAGATGAATATCAGACCCTTTCAAGGTCTCAACTGGATGGGGCTTCTTGGTAAAAATGGGGGGTGCTGGAAAAAAGAAAAAAGAGTTATTGATTGTGTTATTTAAGCAAAAGAGATTAAAGAGGACAAAAGATTCAAGTAACTCTTCTGATGCTAAATAGCGAAGACAAACAACAGATAAGAAAGATCTGTCAGATAGATCAAAGACAGACAAGAGATTTGCTATCTTCTCAGGCAAGTTTTGGCCTCTCTGACAAAAGAAAGTGGGATTTAAGAGCTTTTCATAAAGGAGAACCCTTACAGTTCAAAAGAAAAGAAAGAGCTGAGATTCTGACCTTTTACTCTCAGCGTAGTACTGGTGCTTGCACTACCCGCTGGATTCTGAGCTTCACAAGTATAGTCACCACTGTCTTCAACACTGAGGTTGTGCATTTCAATGACTGCCACTGAATCCACAAAAGACATTCTGTATTTTTCACTGGGGTAGATTTCAGTTTCACCTTTGTACCAGGTGACTTTGATTTCTGGAGATCCACCTATTTTGCATTCATACGTTGTGGAATCATGCTGTTTCACAAGTTTTGAGGAGTCTAGTTTCTTAATAAACCTTGGTGGTTCTGGAAAGCCAAAAAGGGGAGATGATGTTTTAAACTGCACTAATTGCTTGAATAAGCAGGGAGATATGTAACTGAAACCGTAATTTAGGGACTTAAGCAAAAAATCTGATTTTGCAATTGCTATGTTTTTTTAGAGAGTTTCAAAATCCAGCTTAAGAAGCAAAAAAAATTATATATGCATTTCAGTGAGTTTCTTCTTAGTTTACTGAGTTACTCCTTAGTTTACCCACTGTACCTCTCCTTCTATGTATTCATTACAGATTAGTTGATATGTGTGGTTTTCTTTACAAAATATACTCTTGTTATACATGAGTAATCAAAATGTTTGATGTAAATGCAAGAATCCAGCTGTTCAGCCAAGAAACGTTATTAAAAGCATTAATGTTGAGTATTACAGCAGTTGCTTTATATCCTGTGATTAATAATTAATATAGTCAATAAATGTATCTGCATTATAACCCCTCACATTCAATGCAAAACCAAACATAAAGTTGCACATAAGGAATGAAAGTTAAGGAGCTTAGGTAGCAAACAAAAGAGCTTGGAAATAATCATGCTGAGGAGAATTATGAGATGGCTGGTACTACAGACATCAGTGTTAAATGTCCTGTGATTGAAAAGTAAAACATATGGTTACATTTTGTTCCATAAGGAGATGAAAGGAATGGAAGCTTGATACTTTTCATCAAAAGTACCATCTAGATGATTGGAATCACAAGACTGAATGCTCATAGATCAAAGATATAACTAGTAAAACCAAGAGGTGGTAACGTGGACACAACAAACAAATCCCTCTGCAAAACAGGATGAAGTGCCTCTTTGTGTGACTGTAATGTGTAGGAAGAATATCTGATTAATTATGGATTATTTCAACCTGTGGGACAGTTGCAGAACATCCTGTGTTGCTAGAAACAAAACTTCCTGAGTTTCTAAAAATAGAAATGATGATTTGTTAACATCAGGACTCTTGGAACCTTAGCAATTTACTGTCGGATTTCACTTTGAGAAAGAGTTGATTATCTGCGTACTAACAGTTGCTGAGTAGCCACACTCTGATTCCATTCCTTTCAAAAATGAGGGTATGCACATTAGTAAGGTATGTATTTAGCATGTAAAGCAGTTCTAAAACATAAAGCAATTATTAAAACCACAGATTGGGAACATTAGATGCTCGAGTGAGAAATCTAATAAAAAGCTGTGAAGTTTTCAAGGGCAGTTAAAAAAAAAGATCTTAATTCTACAAACAAAAGCCTGCATGTCATAGAAATGAGACAGCATATGCTCAAATTAAAGGCATGCAAAACAATGCACCCAAAGAGATTGCCTTTTCAAGTTCTATTGAAATTAGTTGAAAACAATCAACAACACTAATTTTACAGCCCTGGGGAAACTGTACAAATTCAAAGAACACTGACACTAAAAAATGTCAGTAAATTCAGGATCAAAAAAAGAAATCATAATACTGAAAAAACTCTTCAGGATTTTACAAATAAAGATATGAACAATAAAAAAATAAATAAAGTCAGCTGGGATCATTTTATGAATGGTTACTCTGTTCAAATAAAGCCATA
This sequence comes from Phylloscopus whistleri, assembly GCA_017589585.1. NCBI lineage: Eukaryota > Metazoa > Chordata > Aves > Passeriformes > Phylloscopidae > Phylloscopus > Phylloscopus whistleri. The sequence continues at coordinate 3,406,934 of JADMLD010001395.1, read as the reverse complement.
AGCAATGATATAATTAATAATTAACACAATTACTGTGGTGGAAAGAAGCTTCAGATCTTTTAAAGAGGTTTGATTTCTTGCTACAATTTTTTAATGCATTTTGTAAGTCAAGCTACATAATACAGCAGCCCTACTTATTACTGAATCCAGGTAATTCAGTCTTACACACTCTTTCCAACCCCACCAAGAAAAATGCTTATGGCTAGAATAAACTTGATATATATATATATAAAACATCTGACAAATAATTAATACAAAAACTTGCTACTAGTAGCTCAGTTTCCTGTGTTATTTGTCTTAGAGAGTAAAATGATTTACTCTTGAAATATTCGCTTTGTACTCCAAATTCATACAGAGGAAAGAGGAAAAAAAAAGAAAAAAGAGGAAAGAAAGCGCTAAAGCAACAAGGACCTTTTAACCCAGGCATAATCATTTCTTCTTTTATAAAATCAGTAAGATTGAAATACCTGGAAAGCTATAAATATGTCCCCACCTACACTGAGGAAGTTGCACTAATATACATGTGTCACTTGCACCAAGACAGTCTGAGCCATTCATAAATTTAGATTTTATTTTTAGATCCACACACTATAAAGAGAGGTCAAGTATTGGGTGGGATGGATATTTGTCACCAAATCTGCTCTCATATCCCCCAGTTTTGGTGTTTAGAAGAGCAATGTTCAATGTTTTCCATCTGTGAAAGAGCAAAGCTATTTGCAGGAGCTGCACATGCAGTTAAAATACTTTTAAGCCTCATAAGTGAACTGAATTCCCCTCAGTTTCCTTTCACACCCCAGGGCAACCTAGTGACTGTCACTGCTGGAGAAAAACTTTGGAAAGACAGATTTAGCTGTCCAACAGAACCATTCATAAAGGCACAACAAAGTAATAAGGGGTAGTTAATGTTTCAATGGAGGAATCCCTTTGATAAGAAAAATCATGTACTATACCAAAGCAGAAGAAATATGAGTAAGTATTTAACAATTACAATGACATTTAAGTGAAATAAGACATCTCAGAGTAACCTCTTGTAAAGATTGTTAGTCACACAAATGTCTGCATTCAGGACTGTGTTTTGCAGGTGTCTGCCTTGCAAAGAAAACCTCATAAACACTAGAGCCCACAGCAATACCTTGTACAGCCAGCTGAGCTGTGCACGCATCCTTTCCAACACTGTTGCTGGCAGTACATGTGTAGAGTCCAGCATCCCCTTTACCAACTTTTAGGACTGTCAAGCTGGCCGTGTTTTCCACCAGTGTCATTTTGTAGTTGCCACCTGGACGAATCTCTCTGTTGTCTCTGCTCCAAGTAATCCTCATGGGAGCAGAACCAGTCATGTGGCACTTAAAGGTTGCACTTTCCCCTAGTGCCACATCAATAGATACTGGCTTGACATCAAAGAAGGGAGGTTGTAGGTGTTCTGCAAAGAAGAAAGCATGGCAGAGCTCACCACCAAGCCTGCCTCACCACACCATGCCCATTGTCCCTGGCCACCGTACAACGGGTAGAGTGGGAGAAAGGGTGGAGAAGTGAAAGAGCAAAGACATACAAAAGATTTTCATGACAGTGAAAAAAAGATTTTCATGACAGTGATCTACAAACCTGTAAGGAGAAGTTTGGCACTGGAAGAGGCAGTCCCCAGAGCATTTTGGGCTGAGCAAGTATATTGGCCACAGTAATCCATGCTAGTTTCTAAGATCTGTAAAGTCGCAACATTATTTAAGAAGGCTGATTGCATGTTATCAGTGTCGCTTAAGAGAACCCCATCCTTGTACCAAGACACCTGGATAGGCTCTGAGCCGGTTATGCGGCAGTCAAAAGTCACTGGGGCACCAACCAACTCCTGAATATCTTTAAGTTTTCTGGTGAATGTAGGGGGAAGTTGACGTTCTGCAAAACAATAATAATCACCACTATCAGTAGGAAGCCAACCTAGAATTAATTATCTTTGAAATTAATAAACCCCCCTTTCTGTAGACAACATAGAGTTCCAACAAACTACCCCACAAAAGAGTGGCTCTTGGCCCATCACCTTTAACAACAAGCAAAGCTGTGGAGGTGGCAAAGCCGATGCTATTTTCTGCTTTGCAGATATATTCTCCGATGTTGCTGTCCTCTACAGCAGAGAATGCCAGTGTTGCCACATTGTTCTTGAAGTGCATTTTGTAAGCCTGTGTTGATCTGAGCTTGGTGTCATCTTTGTACCAGGACACCTTGATTTCTGGTGAACCGCTAATCTGACATTTTAAGGTCAAAGGCTCGCCAAGCTTCACCTCCACACGATCCAGGTGCGTGACAAAATAAGGTGGTTCTAGGGAAGGAGAGAATGTGGTGAGCAGAGGCAGAGCATCACTGGGGTGTGTTAGAGGGATCAGGAGTGATGAATACCTAAGATGGATACAAGGCTGTGGCAAACATCCCCACCCGCCTCATTTGCCACCTCACAGGTATATTCGCCTTCATCGTTCTTTGTGCTGTTGAAGATTTCAAGAATACCAGATTTTTCAGTAGTTGTAACAGTGCAGCGCTGAGACTGAGCAATGGGCATGCCATTTCTTTTCCAGGTGACAGAGATGGGAGGGGTGCCAATGTAGCCACTTTCTAGCACAATGGACTTCCCCTGTTCCACACTGAAATCACTTAATTTCTTCACAAAGACTGCAGGCTCTGTGGGGAGGTATGAATCAATAGTAAGAGGGACAGATGTGGAAGAGCTGCAGGCAGGGAGTGAATGAAGACAACTGTGCATTCATGCACACACCCAAACACACCTTTCACAAAGAGCTGTGTTGTACATGAGGCACTGCCAGCATCATTTGTGACCACACAGGCATAGTCCCCACTGTGGCCTGGCTCCACGTTGTACAGCTGCAGCTGTGCCACAGACTCATTGAGAGAGATGGAGCAGTTGCTGTCTGGCACCAGCTCCCTGATGCCTCGGAACCAGGTCACTTTGAAGGGAGTACTGCCCTTGATGTAGCTGGTGAATGTCACATTTGATCCAGGCAAAACTTCCTGGGGATCAGGTGTCTTCACAAAAGAAGGTGGTTCTAAGGATCATGCAAAGAAGTGAAAGAGGGAGAAAGATGTTAATAGGAGGGTCTCTGTGGGGAGGAAAACGAGAAAATGAGAAGGTTGGAATTAAAAAGAAAAAATAAAGAAACCATGGGAAAAAACCCCAAAAAACTCTCAAACCAAACAAACAATGAAAAAGGAATAATGGGAAACCAGAGAAAACAAAAGATAAGAGAGAAGAAGAATTTTGTTGAAAGTGTGGCAGTATCCTTCCACTGACCTTGTACGGTTAAGAAGGCACTGCATTCATCAGATCCAGCCACATTGGCTGCCACACATGTGTACGACCCTGTATCTGTGACATCCAGGGCATTCAACTTCAAAGCACAAACATTATCCAAGAATGTGATTTCATATTTTTCTCCACTAACAATCTCATTCCCATCTTGAAACCAAGACACAGATATGGGAGCTGTGCCAGACACTTTGCACTCCAGCAGCACAGAGGATCCGAGCACCCCATTTGTCTCCTTTAGTTTTCTTGAGAATGAGGGAGGAACAAGGCGATCTAAGTAGGACAGGGCAGAAGAACAGGAAGACAAGTGTTGAGGTTTCTTTCAAGGGAAAGAAAAGGGGAAAAAATTAAAGCTTTCTTTAAAGACAAGAGTTAAGACACAGAGCTGACCTGAAACATCAACTGAAGAAGTGCAGCTGCTGTCCCCCACCTCATTGTGCACCTCAAAAGTATACAAGCCCCTGTCTCCCCTGTCTGCAGAAAAGACTTTCAAAGTGGATATATTGTTGAAAAAGGTAATTTGGTATTTGCGGTCACTCTTTAGTTCTCTGCCGTCTTTGTACCACTTGGTGATAAGCTCAGGTGTTCCTCCTACTTTGCACTCCAAGGTAAAAGGATTGCCAGCCATTACTGTGATCGGCTCGGTCTTCTCTAAGATGACTGCTGGTTCTGAAATAGGAAGGGAGGGGTCTGTGTGTCACAGGGAGCTCTACCCACAAACTTGTGAGCACAGGGTGTAAGCAGAAGGCAAAGGCTGGTAGAGCCAGCTGTGCACACTGTAAGACACTGTACCTATAGTGGAGTAGGCTATACCCACCTAGGACCTGTAAAAAGGCAGAGCACTCCCGCATGCCAGCATCATTTTTGATCTGACAGATGTACTTTCCAACGTCAGTTCCCACTGCACTGGCAATCTCAAGAGTTGCAATGTTGTCCATAAACCACATTTGAACATTTTCACTCTCCCTAATAACTTCACCCTTATCCTTGAGCCAGACAACAGAAATTGGTGGGGATCCTTCCACTACTGCCTGCAGGGCTGTTGGCTCCCCGATGAAGATTGCAGTGTCACTCAGCTTCTTGGCAAACCGTGGAGGTTCTGATAGCAAAAACAAGGACGCAGAGGCCAGTTAATCATACATGCTTGCTTGGAAGAGCGACAGCCAGGAGATCAATAAAAGAGGGCAGTGATGTTGATCCTTCTAGCATACTAACCTTTGAATTTCACTGGGCAGGTGCAAGTGTCGCTTCCCACCTCATTCATAGCTTTGCATTGATATTCTCCAGTGTCTTGAGATTCCAAATTGAGAATATGAAGACTGGCAACGGAGTGCTTCGCTGTCACCTTAAACTTCTTGCTGCTCCTGACCTGCCTCCGGTCCTTGAACCAAGCCACCTCAAAGGGTGGGGTCCCTGCTATCTCGCATTGAAGGATAACATCTGAGCCTTTAAGGGTGTCCACAGGGCTTGGCACCTTGCTAAAAACAGGTGGTTCTATAAAAAAGGAATCACATCATAATGTGTGAGCTTTCTTCTCTGGGTGGGTTTCTGGATAGTAGCAGGAAGCAACATATTCAGGAAGGGAGCCTACGCTTATATTGTAAACACATATTTAGCTTTTAAATATGTGGCCTCACCTCTAAAAAATCCCAGCACTCACAGTCCAAAGGGCAGAAAATGTGATACTTCTGCACCTGTTTGGAATCAGTGCTCAATATCCTTCCCCAAAAGCCACTCTCCCTGCACTCTAGGGTCACATTCCATTTTACATTCCATCTTTCTAGTCGTGAAAGCTACAGTCAGTGATGCTCAGCTACACAGCCTCCTCTTCCGTCTTAAATTTCATTCCTGTCAGTATCACTGTGTATAAAAAGGAGGCAGAGGGATGGCTGAAAAGTAGTCCCAGCTCCCTCATGGGGAGGTGGGACTCCATCTAGTCCATGCTTCCACTGTGACCTGAAAAGCTTGCCTTGTTCAGCCTGCAACTGACTTAAATGGGGAGACGAGGAAATGACTGCACAGTGCTGAACACGCACCATTATTTCCTGCCTGATCCCTGCTGCTTAAATGCAGCAGCACTTAAATGCAAGAGCAGCTGGAGAGACACTGGCCCAGCAGCCACCAGCTGCTGCTGCAGCAGTGGGATGTGCAGCTGGGAGCAGGCCTGGCAGCCAGGGATTCCGGTGGAGCGCGGAGCCACGTGCTAACCTTTCACTGTGACTGAAGTGCTGCAGCTGGCTGTGCCAGCAGAGTTGTGGGCTTCACAGATGTAATCCCCAGCATCTTCAGCGCTGGCACCCAAGATGGTCAGCGTTGCCATGGAGTCTACAAAGGACATGTGCAGCCTGTCGCTTGCCTGGAGTGCCTGATCATTTTTGTACCACATGATTCTGATCTCTGGTGTGCCACTGATTTTACATTCAAGCTGAACTGCGTCCCCCTGCTTCACGAACCGCAAAGCTTCAGGCTTCTTGATGAACTTGGGAGGTTCTGCAGAACAGAATAAGTATGTAGAGAATGACAACATACCTGTTTGCCATGTGAAATCTACAGTGCTGACCAAGAGTTCTGGGAGGTACAAGAGTACTACAGCACAAAAATAAAATTGTTACAGAAATTGGCTGCATCCCCAACCAGAGTTTCTTCTCAAGGAAATACAGAAGATGAAGAAAAGAAGGCAAAGATAACAACTGAAACTATGTTCTGCCAGCTTTGGACCCTGCTGCATGAGACAGTTGAAGCTGTAAAAGACAGACAAAGAATGGCTCCTCCACCCAATCAAAATTTTGCTGTTACCTTTGAGTGGTAACAAGTAACAGGGTTCCCAGGCCAAGATGAAAGATTTGACAAGCCCTTCATCCTTGGGAGCAACAGAAACACGGTAGGGATTGTTTCACTTGCTTATGCATCTTTAAAGTATATTTCTGCATGAAGAAATTAAGTGATTCATTGTCTAGATTAAATCAACAATTCAGAACCCCAACTGAAATCTTTAGCAAATTCAAGAGAATCACCTATGCAGGCCAAAAAATGCAAGGTAGAGCTGTATTTACTAATAATTTTCCATATAGCAATTGCTATGAGTGACTTTTACAGTGACTCTAACTATTAAAGTAAAAAGCAGTGTGAGTGCAACTCTCCATACAAAGAGGTTCACAGAGGTACCTTTCTCCTTGGAGATTTTGCAGGCACACAAGACTTCTGCGGTTACACAGTATGATGGGAGAAGGTCATTACCTGATTTATGTCTGCAGTCTGGAAAGCCACTTTCTATGTATTTCTAAACTATAAATGGTACAAGATCAAAGACAAAGAGATCTCTTTACCCAAGAAAAAGAAAATGCACAAACAAAGGTGACTTAATACCTTTGACACTGAGTTGGGCTGAGCAGAAGTCTTTCCCAGCTTCATTACTAGCTTGGCAAGTATATTGGCCAGAGTCTCCTTTACCCACTCTGAGCACTCGAAGGTGAGCTGTGTTGGCTGTGAATGTAATATTGAAATTCCCTCCAGTTCGGATCTCCCGACCGTCCTTGGACCACGTTATGTGTATGGGCTGGGCTCCCGTAACATGACATTCAAAATCAGCACTTTCTCCAAAGGGCACATCAATAGATTCTGGTTTGATGTCGAAGACAGGTGCTTGCTTGGGTTCTAGAAACACAAGAAAACCATGTAATACTCATACCTCAGAAAAAAGCTAATCCAACACACAGATACCATTGCATGCATGAAATAAGAGGGAGGAGCCTGTGATCCAAGTAAAAGTTTTATAAGTCAACACACCTGCCACTGTGAGCCTAGCACTTGAGGTGGCAGTGCCCACAGAATTGGTGGCTGTGCAGGAGTATTGCCCAGTATGATTCATCTCGGTTCGCACCAGCTGCAGCACTGCAACGTTATCTACAAAGGATGTGTGCACATTGTGGTCATCCTTTAGCAGCACACCATCTTTGTGCCAAGTGACAGTAATGGGCTCTGAGCCATTGAGCCGACACATAAGCTTAAGGGGCAAACCAGCAGGGTGCTCGATGTCCTTTAATTTTCTTGCAAAGGAAGGTGGTTGTTTGCGTTCTGGAAGAAAGCAAGCAAAGGATAAATATACCCCAGGATGCAACTTTTTTATGGTTTTGCAAGAGAAAAAGAGTTTTAGCAAGCTAATATAAAATCATCACCTTGAACTGTTAAGAGAGCCTTTGTAGACGCAGTTCCTACACTGTTTTCTGCCTTGCAGATATATTCTCCACTGTCGTTGCTAGCCACTTTGTTGAAAATAAGTGTAGCAACATTGTCTTTAAAGAACACTTTATACTCAGGAGTAGACCTGAGTTTTGTATCACCTTTGTACCAAGACACAGTAATTTCTGGTGTTCCAGCAATGTGGCATTGCAATGTTGTGTAAGACCCAACTGACACCTCAAGGGGTTCCAAGTGTGTGACAAAGTAGGGAGGTTCTAAAAAAAGAGAAGCAATTAGACAGGCTTATTGTGTGCCAGGTTTTGGAAAGCATACACTTGAAAAAAGGCAAAGGAAAAGAAGCAAAGGGAGAACACACCTAGGGTAGAGACTACAGCCTCACAAACATCTCTTCCTGCCTCATTTTCAACATGGCAAGTGTATTCTCCTGCATCTTCTTTGGTGCTGTCAAGTATTTCCAGGATGCAGGATTTCTCTGTGGTGGTGATGCTACACTTCTGAGATTGTGTGATGGTATGGCCATTCTTCTTCCATGTTACAGAGATGGGCAGGCTGCCTGTGTATGTGCCCTCAAGGATGATGGGCTTGCCAGGCTCCACATATTGATCACTCAGTTTCTTCACAAAGACAGCTGGCTCTAATGAAAGTTAAGTCACAAATGTTGAGCACAATATGCCAAATGGAGAGAAGAAAACAATAATTTAAGGTAAATGGAGAGATATCATCTTTACAAACCTTTTACAGTAAGGTGTGTTGTACAATTTACCCTGCCAGCATCATTAGTCACTAGACAAGTGTACTCTCCACTTTGGGGAGGAGTTACATCAAATAACTCAAGCTCCACAACGGACTCCTCCAAGTAGATATTGCATTTGTCCCCTGGCACAAGTTCATTGGCCCCTCTAAACCAGTTAACCTTAAAAGGAGGCGTTCCTCTGACAACACATGTGAAAGTGATGCTTGTGCCAGGCAATACATCCAGAGGCTCTGGGGTCCTCTCAAAAGAAGGTGGCTCTAAATACACAAAAGAAAAAGACAGATGAAACAAATTGCTGCAGCATATCTCTGGTATTTCCACACACCTACTGAAGACAAAGAGCAAAATCTTTATTTTTCTGTCAATAATTTTCCCAAGAATATTTACAAAAGACTGCAGATGATTTCAAGACAGAAAGAGAAAAGAATAGTTCAGAGGGCTTCCTGACCATCATATACCCACCTTGTACAGTCAATACAGCACTGCATTCATCTGAGCCAGCCGTGTTGGTAGCTTTGCAGCTGTAAGTGCCAGTATCTGAGTGGCTCAGTGAATTAACTTCTAAAATACATAAGTTATCTGAGAAGGAGATTTGGTGTTTTTCTCCACTGACTAGCTTAAGTCCATTATGGAACCAGGTAACAGAAATAGGAGGTGAACCTGACACTTTACATTCCAACAGTGCTGAGGAACCCAGAACACAAGGGGTTTCCTTTAGCTTTCTTGTGAAAGAAGGAGGAATGATTCGATCTGCATAAGAAAACATAATAAATCCATGGTTAGAGAGAAAATATGTAAAGGAATGGAAGAAAGGACAGAGAATATGGCCAAACAAAAGTTTTATAAAAGATTTCTATCTTTTATAAAAGACAAGCTACCCAACCAACCTAAAACATCAACTGATGCTGTACAACTGCTTTTTCCCACGTCGTTTTGCACAGCAAAAGTGTACAATCCACCATCTTCCTTTTCTGCATCCATAATTTTAAGTGTAGATACATTATTGAGGAAAGTGATTCTGTATTTTTGGCTGCTGGTCAGTTCTTTGCCATCCTTGAACCACCCAGTGGAAAGCTGTGGAGTGCCTGCTACTTTGCATTCCAAAGTACAGGCATCTCCTATTGTAACTTTCATTGGCTCTGCTTTCTCTACAATGACTGCAGGCTCTGAAAGAAGAGATGGGTAACATATAGGTTAAAACAGGGTTTGATTAGTATTAGCTGTAAGTATTAAAGCAGTATGAGATAGGGTTTTCACATTTGATACTAAGGAAATTTTGATTTGGTGGGGTGTGGAGTTTTTTACAGCTGTTTTTTTCATCCCTTCTGTTACTGTAAACTGCAAATTTCAAATGGTTTCCAAAATTAAGTAAAAATATTTTAAAATACTTTAAATAATCTTAAAGTATATTTTTATCTCACTCTCTGAGCAGGCATGAGCAGAAGACACAACAGAAATAGAGAGCAGTTCCTTTCAACCCTATTGCTGCACAGCTGGAAATATGGAACCTGACTTCTGCTTGTTGGGGAGAGAAAGAGTCTCTATTTTGTTTGTTTTGAACTCAGAGGCATAAGCAAAGTGTGCAGCTGATACCTAATAGCTAAGTTTCTAACTTTGAAAATAAACTGCCATGAATTTATGCTTCTTACCCACCTAGAATAGTTAAGGTAGCCATACATTCGCGACTTCCAGCATCATTTCTGATCTGACAGGTGTATTTTCCAGCACTGCCTGTCTCTGTGCGCACAAATTGCAAAGTTGCAATATTTTCCATAAATGTGATCTTCGTGTTTTCACTTTCTCTGATAATTTCCTCTTTGTCTTTAAGCCACTGCACAGAAATTGGCTGGGAGCCCTCCACTCTTGCTTGTAACTCTACTGGTTCACCAACCACAACAGTCATGCTGTTTATTTTAGTCAAGAATTTTGGTGGTTCTGAAGAAGAAATATGCAGTTATAGTAAGTACTCATAGTGTTTCCACAAAGAAGAGCAATGCAGCGTCCTTGGGAGCACTGCAGAAGACACATGTACCAGTACTTTACCTTTCAGCTTCACAGTGCAAATACAAGTGTCACTTCCTACGTCGTTTTGTGCTTTGCACTGATATTCACCAACATCTGCAGCTTCGACATTAAGAATGCGAACGCTTGTGTGGTAGTTTTTGGCTGTAACCTTGTACTTCTTACTACTGCGGATTTGTCTCTTATCTTTGTACCAGGCAATGTCAAATGGAGGTGTTCCTGAAATCTCACATTCCAGGCTAACCTCAGATCCTTTGACAATGTCTACTGGAGAAGGCTTCCTGCTAAAGACAGGCGGTTCTAACAAGGGAAGAAAGGAACATTTAGAAAGTAATTTGGAGCTCTTTGATCGACAAAGAGTCTACAGATACCAGCTTCTGGAAAATGGGACTGCTGAGAATATCTACAGAATGGGCAAGACTTCCTTCATTTTCTGGGCACAATATGAAATAAGCTTGCACAAAGGTGCCCTTAGCTCTCCTTAAGAGCCGTTAGCTCTCCTTTAGAAAAGGTAAGCAGAGGGGTGGCCTTTGGCAGAGAGGGTACAGGTCTCATTTAGCTGGTAGTAATCTCCATACAGGGTGTAAAACTGACACTAGTCAGTTTATGTCTGTTCTTTCTCTTCGAATTTCAGCTCCTTGATATAGGAATTCTCACTATGAACTGTCTTGGAGATTAAAACAATATAGAACTGGGGAAAAAACTATCTTTGGACTCATCTGCATTAAGAACATCATCTCCCTTGTTTAGGCACTGGCAGAGAAGATGAGGGGGCATCAAGAAACAAACATAACATGAAGAACAGGGAAGTCCCAAAATAAATTAATCTCATGTTCCTGTGTATTTCTAAGATACAGCCACCAGGGAAAAAATAGGATGCAGTTGGAGAACAAGAGGACAGCTAACCTTTCACTGTGACTTTGGTGCTACAGCTGGCCTTGCCGGCAGGGTTGTGAGCTTCACAGATGTAGTCACCGCTCTCATCAGTACTGAGGTGATTCATTTCAAGCACAGCCACAGAGTCAATGAATGATGTCCGGAATTTTTCACTGGCAACGATTTCATGGTCATTTCTGAACCACACTACTTTCATCTCTGGAGATCCACTTACTTTGCACTCAAGCCGGGCTGAGTCACCCTGCTTGACTACTTTTGCTGCCTCTAGCTTCTTAGCAAACTTGGGGGGTTCTAAAAAACCAAAAAAAAGTGGGGTCAGGAAGGTCTGAATTAATACTGAAAAGAGGTGGGAAAAGAGCCAAACAACTTTGGGTTGCAAACACAGGGTAGGGAATTCACTCGGCAGTGTATTAAAGATCACCAAGGTGGGCTTGCAAAAAGGAAAGAGAAGGAGAAAAAAAGACAACAACACAACAAGAAAGAGTGCACACCTGTTACCATCAATGTTGTAGTGCAAGAGTCACTGCCAACGTCATTTGAAACATGGCAAGTGTAGTGCCCACTCCTAGAAGAATCCACTGAATAGAGGGTTAAGAACCCAGTTGAACCTTCAATCCCAATGAAACAAGTTGGACCAGACACAAGTTCTAAGTCTTCTTTGAACCACTTTACTGTAAAAGGTGGTGTTCCTTTCAATGTGGCCTTAAACTCCACTGTGGAATCTGGTATGGCTTGCTGGCTTTCAGGTTTTACTAAGAAGCTTGGTGGCTCTGCAGTTTTTAAGAAAAAGACACGGTTTCATCAGAAATGTCTAAGAATGAAGAAAACCAGTGAGGCAAACATGGAGACCAAGTTTTCAGTATTAACATTAAGATGTGTAAGAGTGTTATGTTAGGATAAGATTTAAAGTATTTTCCCAGCATTTATCACAGATAAGAAGTAGTAAAAGAGTTTCAAACCTTTCACAGTCAGGACAGCACTGCAAGAATCATTTCCAGCAACATTAGATACACTGCATGTGTAATTTGCACTGTCTGCCAACTCTAGATTAGCAATCTCGAGGGACATAGTGTTCTCATGGCACAGGCTTCTATATTTTGCACTGTCAGTTATCTCTTTTCCATCCTTAAACCATTTTGCAACAATGGGTAGTGACCCAGAGACTTTGCACTCCATTTGGATAGAAGATCCCAGAATGGTATCCTTTTTGGTTAGCTTTTTGATAAATACAGGAGGAATTGATTGATCTGCCCAACACAAAAAATAGCAAAAACACACTTGTTAAATTCTTGCTCATCTTTCACTGAGATTATTTTTCGTTCCTTCCCTGATGGATTGGCAATACAAACCTAGCACAGTCAGAACAGCTTCACAGGTGCTACTTCCAAAGTCATTTTCAACTTTAAAACTGTATGTGCCACTATCCTCCTTCGATACTGGCTCGATCCTGAAACTGGCCACATTGTTTTCAAAGCTCATTGTGTAGTATCTACTGGGCAGGAGCTGCTTGCCATCTTTGTACCATCTTATTCGGAGCTCTGGTGTCCCAGCCACAGTACATTCCAAAGTCACGGGGTCTTTTTCAGTGACTTTAAGTGATTTAGCTTTTTCTATGATCTGTGCAGGCTCTGAGGTATAAAGAGTATAAAAATTACAGCAGTTAGCTACATAGATAGGGAACTGACTTTCCAAGTACTCATCAAGGTTACACCTTGTACACACCTTGTACAAAAAGCAAAGCAAAGCACTTCTCCACACCAGATTCATTCTTCACCTGACAGGTATATCTCCCTCTGTGGCTGAGGTCAACATTAGTAAGCTTCAGTGTGGCCACCCTGTTCTCAAAGGTAATGTGGTGGTGCTCATCATCTTCTAGTATTTTCTCATCTTTTATCCATGACACAGATAAGGGTTGAGCACCTGCTACGACGCACTGAAAGAATGCATCACCTTTCAAAATGCTAGTGACGTTCTCCAGCTTCTTGACGAAGGATGGTGGTTCTGTTGTGTGAGTTTTGTTTTTCGGAAGAGAAGTTGTGGAAAGGGAAGAAGAGAAAGAGAGATCATATAAAGTAATCCCTGTTGTTGCACTTTAGCTGGGGTGTATAACATTTGATATGTGCTTCCTAGAGGACTGACCTTTTAAGCTGAGTCTTGTGCTGCAAGAACAGCTCCCACCTTCATTTGATATAATACACTGATATTCACCAACATCCGAGATGTCACAGTTAGTCACATTAAGAGTAAAGACTGATTCTTTGGTGGAGATGGCATATTTCTTGCTGCTGAACATCTCCTTATTGTTCTTCAGCCACTTCACCTCAAATGGAGGGGTACCAGTCACCTCACACTCTAGTGTGGCCTCTGAACCCTTCACTACCTCGGTGGGACGCAACTCCCGAACAAAGGTTGGAGGCTCTATAAAGAAGAATGAGGGGAAAGTAGATAGTAACCTTAAACAGTTTTGAGGGGAGAAGAAGTATCTCCTACTTCCTCACCCCAGATATGTGACAGAGATGACAAGATATTCAAAACCAACCTTTTACTTTCAGCTCGATGCTGCAGCTCTCACTACCTGCATCATTGCGGGCTTCGCAAACATAAATCCCACTATCTGCCACTCTGGCTTGAGTGACTCTCAAAGTAGCTAAACCATCTACGAAGGAGATGCCGTACTTAGCTTGGTCAGTCACTTCATTCCCATCCAGGTACCATGTAATGTGGATCTCTGGCGTGCCTACTACCTGGCACTCAAAAGTGGTGGACTGTCCTTCACGTAAAGCTACTACAGAAGTTGGCATCTGAATAAATCTGGGGGGCTCTAGAAAATGGACAGAGAAATTGAGGCTTTATAATATTCAAGGTTAGAATATAAAAAACCCCAGAATTTAAAGAAAAAAAAAGGCTAAAAGGTTTCCTCTCCCTCCCACCAAAACTGCACAGAAAAATCAGAACCAAAAAAATAAGAAGATTGGGTTGCACACCTTTTACAAACAGAGTTGCTTTGCAGGTTGCAGTCCCCACATCATTGCTTATCTGACAAGTGTAGTTCCCAGAATCAGATGTCCTAGCTGAGAAGAGCTCCAGAACACTAGAAGTGTCATCCTTCCAGACAGATCGACTGGCTCCAGACAGGAGCTCCTGGCTGTCTTTAAACCACTTGATCTGCAGAGGGGTAGACCCTTTCACCAGTGCTTTGAACTGAACCCTAGCATTGGGCACAACATCTTGAGACTGGGGTTTTTCCACAAAATATGGTGGTTCTATAATATGCAAAAAGGAAGAAGGGGGATTACTCTGAGATGGGGAAATCCAAAACTATGAATGAGAGATCTAACACAAGACAAAGAAGGAACTCAAACCTTTGACTGTTAAGAACCCGCTGCATTGGTTGCTTCCTGCTTTATTTGTTGCTTCACAAGTGTAAGAGCCACTGTCTGTGCCTTCCAGTTTATTTATTTCCAGAAATGCAGTATTATCATGGAAAGAGTATTTGTGCTTTTCACTCGCTGTTATTTCTTGGCCATCCTTGTACCACTGGATACTTATAGGATGTGAACCAGACACTATGCACTCCAGGTGGACAAAAGACCCCTTAATGCTGTCCATTTTCTTGAGTTTTTTGGTGAATTTAGGTGGTATAATGAGATCTATCCAAGACAGAGTAAAAAGACAAAATATGAAATTCAACCGTGATTGTGGCAGATGTCAGCTCAGGAGAAAAGATTTTGTATCTAAAAGCAATAATAAGAGAGAGCCCATACCCACCTAGAACATTAATGCTGGCAGAACAGCTACTGCTCCCAACGTCATTTTGAACCTCAAAAATGTATTCTCCACTATCTTTCTTATCTGCATAAAGCACCTTTAAGACTGAGACAGTATCTGTAACACTGATCTTATATTTTGGGCCCAACGTCAGTTCCTTGCCATCTTTGAACCATTTGGCTGTAATAGGTTTTGTTCCTGAAAATTTACACTGCAAGGTTGCTGGGTCCCCCTCAGTCACATCTATTGACACAGCCTTGTCCACAATTGTAGCAGGTTCTGTTGTAAACAAGGAGATAGAGTGTTAAGTGCATCTGTAAAAATCTCAAGGGAACAATCTCAGATTATTGCAAGCCCTCAGGGTACGACCAACCTTTGACAGTCAGCAGAGCAGAACACCTCTGAATTCCCGCCTCGTTTTTAGCCTGACAGAAATATTTCCCATCATGTTTCAGCTCAATAGATCTCACCATAAGAGTGGCAACATTGTTCACAAAGGTCATTTTGATATTGCTGTCTTCAATCACTTCATCATTGTCTTTCAACCAGGACACAGTGATGGGCAAGGAACCTTTAATAGCAGCCTGAAACACAACTGTTCCCCCTCGAAGGGAGCTAATGTTTTCTATCTTCTTCAAAAACTGCGGAGGCTCTGGCAGGAAGAAAGTTGTTATGTAAGTACAAGTCTGGTGTGTAACAGTGTGGCATGGAAACCACACTGGGATAAGAGCATGCTAGTGGTGTTCTGCACCTTGCACTAACCTTTCAGCGTGACCTCTGAATGGCAGAGGCAGCTCCCAACATCGTTTGTTACTCTACACTGATACTCGCCAACATCAGAAGCATCAAACCTGAAAACATGGAGGCTAATCAAAGATTTCTCAATGCTTATTCTGTGCTTCTTACTGCTCCGCACGGGTTTATCATCTTTCACCCAAAACACTTCAAAGGGAGGCGTGCCAAGCACCTCACACTCCAAAACCACATCAGAATCCTTCAGGACTTCCATGGATTGAAACTCCTTGCTAAAATAAGGTGACTCTACAGTGCAAAAAAGAAAGTGCAATTTGCATTAATCATACTTTTGAAGCTGGTACCACTGTACTGAGTTTAAAGATACAAACTGTGTGGCTGGATGTCACACACACCTTTGACTGTAACAACACTACTGCAGATATCTTTTCCAGCATCATTTTTGGCTTCGCAAATGTATTCCCCACTGTCTTCAGTATCAACCTCTGAAACATGGAGTATTGCCAAAGATTTTGTAAAAGATATCCTGTATTTGTCACTCTCTTTTAGCTCTCTATCATCCTTGAACCACGTGATTTTAATCTCAGGAGTACCAGTGACTTCACAGGTCAGCTCAGCATATCCACCTTTCTTTACCAGATGAGTCGGCTCTAGCTTCTCCTTGAAGGCAGCAGGTTCTGTGGATTTAAGAAGAGTGCTCAGGACAAAGAACACAGGAAAGAGTGCCGCTGTGTTAAACCAGCAGCTAGACTTTTAAATACGAGTAAGAATGCAAACCTTTCACAAATAAGTTTGCACTGCATGTTACTGAGCCAGCTACATTGGAGACTTTGCAGGTGTATTTTCCAGAGTCAGATGGTTTGACTGCATAAAGCTCCAAGTAACTTGCTAATGCTTCTGTCATAATGTAGCAAGCTCCTCCTGTCAGCAGTTCAGTATCACCTTTAAACCATTTCACTGTCAATGGTGTTGTGCCTTTAAACATTCCTTTGAAATGTACAGTTGATGCAGGCAATACATCTTGAGACTCTGGTTCTACAGTGAAGCTGGGTGGCTCTGGATTGCGTTGAAAGGAAAAAATTGTCAAGAGTAAGAAAGAGCTTGCATTTTGGAAAAGAAAAGTATTATCACTAGATAAGCAAAATTCCAAGAAAAGTGAAACAAATTGCCAAACCTTTTATAAACAAAGTGCTACTGCTCTCTTTGCTACCAGCAGAGTTTGTGGCTCTGCAAATGTAGACCCCAGCGTCATTTGCATCTAGGTGTTTTATTTCCAAAGATGCTGAGCCTTCTGCAAAGTGTACTGTGTACTTGGCACTTGAAGTGATCTCAGTATCCTGCTTAAACCATGAGACAGTCATTGGAAGAGAGCCTGAAATTTTGCAGTCTAGGCGGCATGAGGCGCTAATGATGCTGTCAATATTCTTCAGTGGTTTAGAAAAGAAGGGAGGGATAGTGCGATCTGTTGAGAGTGGAAAAAAATGACAGAAAGGAACACATGAGCAAAACAGGAGTGCTGTTCTGCTTCTGGCTCTGTTGGGCACAGAGCAGAGCAACTGGGCTCTTTGCAAAGAGGCAGTACCGACCTAGTACAGTGAAGCTGGTAGTACAAGAGCTGATGCCCACATCATTGGATATCTCAAAGGTGTATTCACCACTGTCCTGCATTTCAGTGGCATAAAACTTGAGCTGGGCAATGTTATTTTTGAAGCTGATCCTATATTTTTTGCTGGCAGGTAGTAGCTTTCCATCTTTGAACCATTTGGTTTTCAGCTCTGGAGTGCCTGTGACAGTGTACTCCAAAATAGCTGGTTCCCCAGCTGTAACCTGGATCATTTCAGCTTTTTCAATTATTTTGGCAGGTTCTACAACAGAATTAAACAACTGGTGTTAAGGACAAAAGAAAATTTCTTTTCCTCTCAGGTGGGAGGCTGCAAGGATCACAGCACGTCTCCACTGACCTTTCACTGCTAGTTCACCAAAGCAGGACTGACTTCCTGCATCATTCTCAGCCACACAGGTGTATTTGCCACCAGAGCTCAGCTGGACTCCGGTAATTTGCAGTGTTGCTAGACCTTGATCAAACGTCACTCTCACATTATTATCATCTTTAATAATGTCTTTGCCCTTCATCCATGTCACAGAAATAGGCTCTGACCCTTTCACCACAGCCTGTAATGTAACACTATCTCCAGCCAGTGCTGTCACATTTTCGATTTTCTTAACAAAAGATGGAGGTTCTAGTTCAAAGAGAGACACGAAAAAAATACTCATTTACTATTACATCATCACATAAAATCTGATAGTTAAAGACAGTTTTGTAAGACAGTATGTGTAGTATATGTTGCAATTCAACAAAAGAGCAGGAAAGTTGAAGAACTGCTTTCTCCAGCTGGGAGCTAATGGCCCATTAATCTCAATGTTCTTCAAATTCACAGGTTTGATGCCAGATAAGACTCAAGATACACACAGAATTTTAAGAGAAGAAGATATTCTTTCTCCCCAGTCTCCCCAACCTCCCACAAATCCAAAGAAAAGACATTTTATGAAATAAGAGGATTTTGCCAATCTCTTCAGTAAGTGAAGTTTTCTCTCTCCCACTGACCTTTCAAGATGTATGTGGCACTGCACATGCACTTCCCGACTTCATTAGCTATCACACACTCGTATTCGCCGACATCTGCACTATTAAATGAGGACACCTCCAAAGAAATAACAGCCTTCTGGGAGGTCAGCCTGTATTTTTTACTACTGCGAATCTGCTTCTTGTCTTTGTACCAGCTAATCTCAAAGGGCCCAGTGCCAGCAACCTCACACTGAAGAATGGGGTTTGTTCCCTTCACTAGCTCTGCAGGTTCAAGCGTTCGGATGAAAGATGGAGGCTCTATAAAAGCAGTAAGAAAGAATTAGTCAACCATGCCAAAAAAAAAAAAAAAAAAAAGAAGGAAGGTTTTTCTAAGAATGTGACTGGCAGCAACAAGAAGGACAGACCTTTGACAACCACTTCAGTGCTGCAACTGTCACTTCCAACCTCGTTGACAGCTTCACATGAGTAGCTCCCAGTGTCATCAACTTTCATTTCCAAAATATCTAACACAGCCACAGAATTGACAAAAGACATCCTGTGCATGTTACTTTCATGGATTTCCTTATTGTTCTTGAACCAAGTAACCTGGATTTCAGGAGACCCTTTGATTTTGCATTGAAGGCGTGCAGAGTCTCCTGGGGTCAGTAAATAAGATGGATCGACCTTCTTCACAAAGGATGGTGGTTCTGAAAACGGTAAGAAAAGGGAAGAGAGGGGAAGAAGGGGAAGAAGGGGAAGAGGAAAGGGGGAGGAAAGGGAAAAAGAAAAGGGAGAAGGGAAAGAAAGCTGAAATACAAAGCTTTGAAAGATTGCTTCCCAGAGCAAGAACAAAATACAACTTGACAAGAGATCAGCATAATCTTTGCTAAGCTGCAGCTTCTGTGGGTTTTGCTTTCCCTCTTCATCCATCTCTATCCTGCAGGCAGGAGCAATTCTTGATTTCTCTGGTGAAAGAAATATTGAAGTAACACACTGTGCACTGTAAGGCAGTAGGGGAAAAGACAGGGAATGGACCAAGACCATGGCACGTCTGAGAAGAATTCACAGTGTAATTTTGGCCCAAAGAAGTCTTTTGCCTGTGAAAGAAGAAATGGGGAACCCAAGAAGATGGAAGGTAAAGGGGACATAGAGCTATCTTACCTCTGACTGTGACGCTGGCAGAAGAGGAGCTGCTTCCTGCCTCATTTGAAGCAGTACACACATAGTGGCCTGAGTCCTTGAGCTTAGCCAGAGGAATCTCAAGTGAGGCTATTTTGTCTTCAAAGTAAATTTTATAATCTTTGCCTGGAGGGATTGTGTTTCCATCCTTTGTCCACCCTACAGTTACTTTCCTGTCTTCATCTACCTGACATTCAAGGCGTATTTTTTTATTAACTGCTGACTGTACTGACTGCAAATCTTTAATGAAGTGGGGCTTGTCTATAATGACCATTTCAGTCTGGCAAATATCAGCCCCAAACTTGTTGGAAGCTTTGCAAGTGTAAACCCCTCTGTCACTAGTGGTAAGAAGGGAAATTTCTAAAACATGTTTATTTTCCACTTTGGAGATCTTGTGGTGGTCTGATGGTGAAATAGTTGTTCCATCTTTCTGCCAGGTGATGTCGATGACTGGAGTGCCCGAAACAGTACACAGGAACTTGGCACTTTTGCCAACAAAAGTAGTAATAGGTTCAGGTCTGGTAAGAAACGTTGGCGGAAATGCCTCTGCAAAACAAAGGTGTTCAATGTTATCAAGAGGTGAGGAACAGAGCCACATTGGCCAGGGACAGAGAGCAGGAGAGGCCAGCTTGTCACTGGACACTCTTAAGCAAAAGAAAACAGCAGTAAATGAGGTAAGAGGTGTTAAAGATGATAAATTTTGGCTTTTGGTTTTGTATTTCTTCAGTCTATATTGCTCCAGAGCTTGAAGGCATTTTGAATCTCTGGAGCAATGTACAAACTAAAGGAAAATAAACAAAAAGCCAGAAATTCCTCCCCCAAGGCTGACATGTTTGTGCACTGTTCTCTCAAGATGGGCAAGTTTGCATGCATTTCACTGTTCAGGCACCTTCTTCTAGTCTCTAGCACCTAGCACTTAGCAAAGACCACAGAAGGAGTCCTCCCAGAAAGAGAAAAGTCAGAGTAAAAAAAGTCATCATACAAGAAACACCAAAAGATGGTGGGGTTTTGTATGTTTTTGTTTTTGTTTTTTTATTTTTTTTATTTCTCTTTTAAGAAAAACCCTGCTTTATAGCTTTCAATAGACAAAAGTTTGCAAATTGAAACCCTTTAAACCTTTTGTTTAAGAAGATCTGTTTCCCTAGTCACAGAGTTCCCCTTTGGCCACGGCACAAAGATGTTCAGGTATGCAGATCTGCATAACCTGTGTCGAAAATATAGTTACAGGATAAATTTAGGGTGCTAGGATAATCACACAGTGACTATTACACCAAGAAATCAGATTTAAAAGTGGTTTTTGTGGACTGGAAGCTAAATAAACCTTTTTCAAGAATGTATTCACAAAGCAATCCCATGCTGTTTCTTCCTGTTCGCTTTCCCCCTTCTTTCTTTCTCTCTGAAACACTTTCACACTGATTCCCTTCTCTTTGTACAGAAAGCACCCAAAAGCAGCATTCTCAAAAGTTATTAATTCCTTTTCTGTGCTTGTGTCTGCCACAATTAGGTATGGATTATCTATTATAATGGCAACCAAGAGCCCTACCATAAACATGTTCAAGTATAGCAGTGAAAGCATTACAGTACACCAAGATATTTTATGGAAAAGGAGAAGTGTTTGAAAGTCTGTACTTACCAGTTACTGTTAAAACAGCTGTAGAGCTTACACTGCCATGCTGGTTGGAAGCCTTACAGCTATATTCCCCACAGTCAACAACTTGAGGCCTTGGGATCTCCAGTGTGGAGAGGTAGTTGGAGGTGCGAATGGAGTATTTGTCCCCATCATATATCTCTCTTCCGGCTTTGTACCACTGGAACTTGACATTGGGAGCCATCTCTACCTCACAGGTAAACTTGGCCACATGATTTACAGCCACTTCCAAGGGTTCAAGCCTTCTCCTCAGGATCGGTGCAACTGAAATTAGAAGCAGAGAGTAACTCAAAACCCTGCCTGCTGACATTCTGAAATTAAGTGATTGACTGACTGAAAAAAACCAAAACAAACCCAAAAAGGTGACATACTTGCAATTCACAGAAAGTGACTGCAAAAGAAAAAAACATCTGTAAGAAATGAAAGCAGTACTAGGTTCAGTGGACAGACAGACTTACAATGCATAATGACATCAGGAAACAGTGGTGATACTGGAAAAACAAAGTGAAATAGCAATGCATAGAAATAGAAATAGCAATAAGATATAAATATGTAGTAATATATCCTGGAGTTGTGAGAAATTGTGGTGTGAATGAGAAATGGTGGTGCATTTGTGCAATGACTCTAAGGAGTGAGAGAGGATGAAGAAGTGAGAAAAATGGGAAGAGCAGCTTCACTTCTCAGGCAAGAAAAGGAGAAATGGTCAGTATTGAGATATAGCTTTGTCCTGACCATGCTAGTGCAATGAAACCAACAAAGTTCCTGACCAAAGATGGGGGTAATGGAAGTGAGAGACCTTGCAATGTGGTAAAAGGAACCATCAATCCAGAGAGAGGGCCCTCTGATGAGTGGCATGATGGTATTAATATTGTATCTCTGTCCAAAGACACACATAGTAGGGGAGGTTCATTAGTAGAGCAGTGCATTAAAAAGATTATTTTATCCCCATAATCCAACCTCTTTTAACAACTGTGAGTTTTGGTGCTGTTGCTCTTTTTCCACCTTGATTCAGCGCCTCACAGGTGTACTCTCCCTGGTGAATCTCCCCAGACACTTTGCTTATTACTAGTGCGTATGTGTCCTGATATTGCAAACACTTAAATTTGTTGCCTGAAGAGACCAGTTTACTGTCAAAGTACCAGTTCACCTCTCTGACACTTGTTATGACAGACACCAGCCTGAAACTCTCCTCTTCCTCCACAACAGTCTCAACCAGTTTGCTATGTATGATGGGATAACTTTCTTTGCTCAGCTCATCCTCTAGCTTTCCAGCTCTAGTTTCCAGACCCTCTCTGCCCTCTTCCTCACCCTTTTCTTCCCTTTTCTCTTTTCTTTTCAGTATTTCTGTGGGTGTCTCAGACAGAGATACAGAGGCTACATCAGCAGTGGCTATAGCTGTACCCACATCCTTGATTTAGCCATGCTCAGTCACAATGTTGATTACTTGTGCAGACAAAGGGTGTTCCAGTGGTATTTTTGTCTCCATAGTCCTCTCAGCCTGCTGGGGCTCCAGCTCAAAGATTTCATCACAGGACTTTCCTGAGAGAAGTGGACTGGCAGAAAATGGCACTGCTTTGGATTTTTCACCAGTCAGGGGACATTTATCTTCACAAAGAAAGGAATAGAAAACTTCCTTCAAGACTGTTTTCTGGTCAGCTGTCTGAATGTTGACTTCTGCCAAGGAGACTTGGATTTCTATGAGACTGCATCCTCCTGGTCACAGCATATGTGCAAAAGGTACATTTATTCTCCTTGGTGATGTTTATTGCCTGTACTTTAACATCTTCCGGCCAACCATTCTGAAAACAAGATGTTTTTCTCACTTACCACTGCAGCTTTCAGTGCATTTCTGATTTGAGACTTTATGTCTAATTCTTGGGGACATGAGCAGTGAGCTAACTATCCTTGCGGAGGACTTGGCCTGGCTGGAGCTCATGAGAGTACATTGTTTCATGGGATTGTCTCTCTGCCCTCTGCCACTGCTTAAGTGACATGGAAAGATCACCATGTTCTTCCTCTAGGGACTGGTTTTCTTCCAGTGGCAAGGGAAATCTCACAGCCTGTCCCTCGTGTATTCTTGCTGCAACATCTTCCTTTGCTGTTTCCAGGAAAGAAATATTCTCCAGGGGGACAGCTTGGCCCCCAGTGAAGGCCAATTCAGAGAGAAATCTGGGTTCAGCCTTCAGCTCACCTTGTGCTATCTGAAAGCCATCAAGGATCTGGATTTGGTCACCATCCATGGCATGGCTCTCAGTGGTGCTTGACACCTGTAGAAGGGTTTGGGAAGCCTCTGTCTTCAGAGCAGCCAGTTGCTCTGTTGCCTTGGGGATGACTTTCTCTTTGGGCATGAGTATCTGTGCAGCTACAGTCCCAAGGCAGCCTGGCAGTTGTGCCTCCATCACTGCTGCAGGCACCACACCCTGGGGGCCAGCAGGGATGGTTTTCAGAGGTTCTGCCAGAAGCCCACTGCTCTCTTGTATCGTGGCTGTCTGGGTCAGCCACGATATCTCTTCAACACTCTGCACTGCCAGGCAGGTTGGTGGCAGGCCAGGCAAGACATCCTCCCTCGTCAGCATGCACACTGCCTGGCTCATCTGGAGCTGAGGGAGGGTTGAAGGCTCCCTCATGGGCTCAAGACTGAGTGCTTCTTCTGTTGCAGGAAGCTCACCAGCCTCCTTGTAGAAAAGGGGGGTTTGGTCCTCTGCCACTGCAGAGTGCTGCAAGGCTGGGCTCTGCCTGCACATAGCACGCTCCTGGGGCAGCACAAGGAGCTCAGCAGAGCACGTGGCCTCACCCAGGGCACTCACAGCCCTGCACACATAGAGGCTGGTGTCCTCCTCCACGCAGTCCCACATGGCCAGAGAGCCCGAGCTGTCTGTGGGGTGAGCAATGGAGTGACGTGCATCAGGGAAGAGCTGCTCGCTCCCCTTGGACCACGGCATGTTGGGGCATGGCTTCCCCACCACTGTGTACTCAAAGAGTGCCCTGAAGCTGGGTGCACACCACAGGCTGCCCGGCTCCCTGGCAAAGCAAGGGAATCCTGGCTTCCTCTGGCGCACACAGAGCTGGGCACTGCAGCTGGCATCACTGTGTACATTGCTGGCCACACATGTGTACTCACCCTCATCCTGCACACCTGCATATGGGAGGATGAGGCTGAGGTCATTGCCAGCAAATACTAACTTACAGTCCATGCATGGGGTTAGCTTCGTACTGCTGAAAAACCACTGGATTTTGGGTGTGGGGCTGCCAGTAACAGTAACAGAGAGCCTAGCTACATCTCCCTGCCAGACTTCAACGTCTGAGACCTCTTTGAGAAAAACAGGGGCTTTGCCCTCTTCCTCAATTTTTATCTTTGCTTTGCTGTAATAAACTGGTTTTCCAGGCTCAAATTCAAGTATTTTCTCTCTATCAGGCAACAGAAGGCCGCTGCTGTAGCCTTCATTTCTTCCTTCCTCAGAAGAGGCAATAAGAGACCTAGTGATGTCTGTATGGAAAAAAATTGTTGAGTTTTACTAGAATATTTATGAGAATACTCAGAGATAGTAATACACAGTGTTAGGGCAACTATTTTTCTATAGCTGGAGGCTTTCTTAGTACTATACAGCAGCTAGCAATGAACAGGAGGTTTGTATTGTCCCCTTGCTGTCACACCTGCCAAAATGAGTAAGACATGATGTGTTGTCAGGTTGCTTAAGATTTTCCTATCTTGATCAGGATGGGTGTGTCTTTAAACCTGACATCACAGTATAGGTTAGGCATATCCCTCCAGGGTGCACACTGCAAGTAACAATCAAGCAACATTGATGCATTTCACAGATACAATTAAAGTGGTATGTGTCATATATATTTGTATCTACATCTACGCAAACAAGTACAGCAGAATAGTGCTAAGATCCTGATTTAATTCAAAACACCAACAAAAAAAGCAGAATGCCACAATTAGGATTGAATCCCCACCCCTCAAAATCAACTAACAAACCCACAATCTTTTCAGCACACTAATCTTTCCTCTGAGGCATAGTTTATCTCTTTAAACTCTATCTTTTGTCTAGCACACCAAAAGATTACCTCTACCTTACCAGCTTTGTCCTAATTTCATCATTAGATCCGTAAGTTTACAGCATCATTATAACAAACATCACAGGTTTAAACCCTTGCTTAAATATAATTAATTTAAATCTGGTTTTGAGCTCCTCACTGTCAAGATGTGGCATATTTAAACTCCCACAACATCAGAGAAAAAGAGAACAGTCTTTTAAGATTTTTTGTTTTCTTGCCTTTGTGAAATTATAGATACATGTGTTGGACAACTGTAGTTCCAATAATAGTTTAAAAATGAGAGGAAGCAGAGGTCAAGAACATTTCTGCAGATGTTTAGCAATAGAAACATCACTGAAATATGAAATTTCCAGGAATGGAACAATTCATGAAAAGCACAATGCAAGGAAAACCTTTGGAAATCAAATACTGTTGTCCTCACTGAGTCAAGTTTGCTCAGTCAAGACCCAGAGTATTTGATGCTGGAAAGATACAAGAGTTTTAAAAAAAAGAATTAAAGTGTGAATGGATTAATGTCTCTAGGCACTGTAATCGTGAACCTTGATAAGCTTCTCAATTACAGTTCCTTCAATTTTAAAACTTATTGAGAGATAAGAATTTTTGCTGCACTCCAACAACAAATATAAAAAAGAACAGACTCTCTCACCCAATTCTTTCTCATTGGTTTTAGTAATTATTAGTCTTGCCACAATGGCATCATAAAAATGACATAGCACAGTGCATGCAACGATTAACTGCAGAGAAGAAATGCTTAAGTAAAAAAAAAAAAAAGATTATAGTAGTCCTTCATCGTTACTTACCAACCTTGTAAAAGCAGTAATAAACTGTGCAAGTAAATTTGAAAATGGGTGGCAGAATTGGGCCAATAAAATACAAAAAAAAAAAACCCAAAACAAAAACAACAACAACAACAAAAACCCAAAAATTGCGGAGTGAAACCTGTGTTAACACAGTAGAATGCATTATACACAGGAGCATGGCAAAAATTAATGCACTTTTGTGTGTTCCTGTTATGAGAGAAAAAAACTATACAGATACTTCTTCGTATTTTAGATATGTTTGTAAAATGAATAAAGTACAAGAAGCAATGGACTTAAATAATTTCATATTTATTTCACAAATTAACCATACATGTTAACATTCAATACACATTGATGACAAATAGACATATTTAATTCTTTTTTAAGATACTTATTTTGTAGAAATGAAGACAACATTAAACCTGAAAATAAAATTGTGAGCTTTTTGATTCCTATGGAAACACAAAATTTTGAAAAGTGATAGTCAAGCTATACCAGTTGTCCCAAACTAAGTTCATTCAAACCTAGGATTACTCCAGATTTAATAATTGTAGCTTAGGTGAACCAGGTGCTCCTGGCTAATGTATGAAACTTAAACCAAGACTTATAAATTTACATAAACCACAAACACCACTACATGGGTAGAGATAAAGATGGTTGGCCATATATTTCAGATGTGCATATGAACTTGGACCTGTGTGGCTTATGGCTCCAAAACCAAGTTATGGGCGTCTTTCTGCTAAAAATACTCAGATTTACATGCAAAATAAACACACTTCACAATTGCACAATAAGTAATCAAAGGGCCTCTGACCTCTTTCACTTTGGAGCTAAAAGACTCCTCACATCACAGCTGACATAGATCAGACAATTCATGTCAACCTCCCTAAGGACCTCTGCTGTCTAATGAATCAGTTAGTGCTACACATCTACACAAGGAATGGATTAAGGACACATCCTGGAGTAACTCTTTCCCAGCACAACATTGGGTCAGACAGTCATGCTTCTCTTTCCTGCCACCATTACCTGTCAGAAAGCACAATTGGCTCTGCCTTTGAACATACAAATCTTCAGTATTTATCAAGGGATTAGGACCAAGAAGACAGTGTCACATTTTCATTAGCCTAAACACTTCAGTCATTTTGCCCGGGTACTGGGTCATTAGAACTTGCCACTCCTGACTTGAAATTTATATCAGGCAACAAGATTGGGCAAGGTGAATCTTTTGATCAAAAATTACTGTCCCAGGTGAGTGGTGGGATAGTCGTAGAAGATAACAGATTTTTTGAGACATGGTGGTCTCACTGTGAGGACACATCAAATTCAGAAATAAGAAATTGTATGAATGTAACTACACGTACTATAGTTTTTATGCTTAAAATCACCACTCTGCTTAAAGCTGTTTTCAAGGCAACTGACAGCAATTTGTAAATAACTGGAAGAATCTCATTAACAGGTAAACAAAGTAAAGCTAATTTTTGCTTAGGGATCTTGAACTCAAAATCTCACCTTGACATATAGGTGACTGGAAAGCTGGTATGTGCATTAGAGTAGTTTAGTTTCTGAGATACATAAATTAATAACTATCTTCCATTTAGAAGATTATTCTTAATCAATTTATCAGTTTTTATGTAAGATAGACTTAATTCTGATTTAATTATGTCAGCTACTGCTGATTCCTCCTAAATATTAGCATTACTCTAAATATGAATATATATTCACATTGAGAACATTAATGTAAAAATCTCCTGTGCTAAGAAAATGCCACATATAACAACTGAATATATTCTCCTTATTTCTGGTCATCTCTATACATAGCACACTTAACTGTTTTTAATAACAAAAAAAGAGAGAAACAAAAAAGAATATGTAGAAATGTAATTCTAATCTGAAACAAGAATACTGCATAAAAAATATCTTACTTTTTTACTACTATGCATTTTTTACGAATGACACTGGAATACAGGGACAATCAAAATTATTTAAATGAATTTACAGTAACATAATTTGTTATTATTATGCTCCCTTTCTCCTTTCCCTTTAACTCCTAAAAATACAGTACAAAATATGCTTTCATGTTTATTACTTGGTAATAGAGAAGAAAATCCTGTCCAGTTTCTACTAATGCAAAATTTTCATTTTTCTTCCCATTGCTCTCTGCTTTTCTTTGCAACAGCATAATTTAATTGATTTTAAAAAAGCATTTAATTCCATGAGTCAGTAGAAAGAGGCCCATAAATGTAAGAATTTTGCAGTGATAGAAACCGTAAACAGGATTTGAATCATGTTCTGACACAACATTGTGAGAAGGGGAAATACCAATTTAAGGAGTTCTTTAACAGAACTATACCCAAACTAAACAGCAAGCATAAGTTAGAGTTCCATACCTCTCGGTTACAAGAAAAAAGATGGTTGTCTACATTTTCAGGTGATTTCCAGCCTATATAAAACAATAGTGATTGCACTGTTACAGACACACAAGGATATGTACATTATACAAAAAAATTAGTCCTACGCAAATGAGTGTCAATTAAAATATCTTTACAAGAATGAGCAAGGACTGTAGAAGGAGCCTGAAATATCCCTCAGTGCAGAAAGTGTGCACAAAATCTATGCATGGATTAAATCTCACTTAAATTCCCCAAAGAAGGCAAATCTAAGTGAAACACAAATATGCCCACAGAGTGGTTTTCATCCTTAAAGAGATGAAAACAATGCCCCTAAACTGAGTGCTGCATTTTTACCTGCAGTGAACAACATCATAAAAACACGTAGTATTTCAAGACAGACTCTGAAATAAATTATGGAAATTCAGTATAATGTTAACACAGCACAAGTCTCAGCAGTTCCTGCCCTGTTAGTGGCTATACATTTGTACTGCCCACTGTCAGTTTGCATCAGGTTTTCTATGCTAAGACTGTGCAAGCCGTTCTGCTCTTCCTGTGCACAGTACCTATCCCCTTCCAACAACACCCCATCCTTGTACCAGCGGACACTTGGACGGGGGGAACCAGTCACGAGACACTGGAAGCACGCTGAGGCACCTACAAAAGTACTGTAGTCAGAAATGAGCCTCACAAATCTGGGAGGAACTTCTGTGACCTGGAACTCAAAGCTGCAGCTCTCTGAGTCCTCTGCCCTAAACTCAACCCGCTCCTCTTCGGATGGCTCTGCAAACACATCAAAACTAATGTTGACATGCTTCTCCCCTTCCACTTCCTGCTCTTCTTGAGTCACTGCAAGCAATTGGATTGCTTTTTCTGAGCCATCTCTGTGTGGCTCAAACTCAAATTCCAGCTCTATTTCTGACTGGTCACCTGGGCTCACAGTCTTACTCAGAAGCAAGTCACACTTCTGGGGCTTGTGTGGTTCACGGCCTGTGACTGTGTCACTGCTCATAGCATTTGCTTCCTGCTGAGCCATGACCACAAGGGAGCCTTTGCACGTTGCTTCTCCCAGCCTATTCATTGCCTGACAGCGATACAAGCCACTATCAGAAGGTCCTACAGTTTGGACCTTCAGACTGTGAAGTCCCTCCTTCTGACTCACAGCATACTTCCCTGTGCCAGGTCTCACACACATGTCACCTCTGAACCACTGAATTTGTGGGACAGGGGTACCTGTTACAACACACTCAAAAACTGCATCCAAGCCTTCTGTCACCTTGATGTCTGTAATGGGCACAGCGAAGCGAGGAGGCATTTCAGTTACTTGGAAATCAATTTTTACATCCTCATTCTCCCCTGCTGCCAAGCCTGCAGCTTGTTCTAACAAGGCAAGTGGAAGTACATCTAGGGAAACCACCATGCTCTTCTTGTCTGGGCTAAACTCAGGACTGGTTATAATTTTGACCTGCTTCTCAAACTCTTTCACTTCATTTTCATCCAGCTCCACTTCCAGGAGAATTTCCTGTGGTGAAGGGGACCTCGAAGATGTGGTTTGCTCCATGTCAAAGTGTATAACATGTTGGTGGGTGACAGGGGGTGGAAGTGCCAGTGACCGTCCATCTTCAGGCAAAACTTCCACCTCTGCAATACTTTTAGCTTCCCCAACAATGTTCACTGCATGGCACAGATACTGTCCTTCATCAGCTTTCTGGACATTAGTGATTTCTAGAACATATTTGTCCCCATCCTTCTCTATTTGCACTCTCTCATCCAGCTCCAGCAGAGACTTATTATGATACCACTTCACTCCTGGCTTGGGCACACCCACCACCTCAGCCATAAACATCAGTGTGCTGCCCTCATACAACCTCGTCCTACTCAATGCCTTGAGGAATGCTGGTGGCATGTCCCTGCCTGACGGCTCCAGGGCTTCACAGGGGGTCATAAACCCATTTGGCTGGGGCTGGTCTGGAGGCTGATGCCTCCTCTCACAGAGGGGCAGCATGGTCAGGGCATCCATGTACTCCCCAGTGGGTGTCCGGTAGCGTTCTGGTGGCGTGCTGTCCCCTGATGCAGAGTAGGGTCCCTCAAAGGGTGTGAAATACAGCTCTGAGGGTGTGTTGCATTTTGAACTCTCGAAAGGTGTGGAGTAGTGCTCAGGGGCCATGCTGTACACTGAGCCCTCGGACGGTGTGGAGTAGCGCTCGGGTGGCGTGCTGTACCCTGAGCCCTCTGATGGTGTGGAGTAGAGCTCGGGCGTGCTGAGTGGAGTGTGGTAGGATGCCGATGAAGCAGTCTCAAAGATTTCCACGGAGGAGGGAGGTGTGTAGAAGCGATCTGAATCAGGTGACTCCTCCCTGCTCCCACTCTCCAGCTCTATAGACATTTCTGACTCAGGAGAGAAGGGCCGGGCAAATTCCTGGTGGTTGTTGTAATAATCATAAACCATGCTGAAGGTAACCTCCTCCACTTCCAGTGAAGTTATAGTTTCCTGCTGCTCCTTCTGAACTGTGCCTTTGAGAGTTGGAGTTTCATATATCCCAGTGGATCTTAAGTAATTGGCCAAGGACAAATCAGGCTCCAGCTCTGAGGTTTGAACAGCACTGGGGTCTGGACCTGCAGAAGTATCCTCCCACATTTCTTCTCCATCCAGGCTATTCTCAGAGGCTTCCTCAGTGGGAGTCTTCTTTTTGTCCCAAGACTCCTTCCTTTGCTCCTTCTGTGCTACAGGATCATCCATTACTAACCCAAGTATGAGTTTCCCAAAAGAGAAGCCCTTGGTTGTGTTGGCTTGGATGTCTCTGAGTTCCTCAGGGGAATCTGTGTTTTCCATCTCACAGGTGAAGCTGCTCATGCCTGGCTTAAAGACCTTTTCTGTCTCAGAACCACCATCTCCCTCAGCCTGATGCCCAGTCTGGAGTTTCTTTTCATGTGCAGCTTTTTTCAAGTCTATAATGAAGCTGTCACTCTGGGAGTATGTGGTCTCCAGTTGTTCCCCACTCTCCCACACATGTGTTTCCTGAACGCCTCTCTGGAAACCTGGTGTGGGCTCCACTAGAAATTCAATAATTTTTTCCTGCCGTGAGTCCTCTCCACAGACACTCATCTTTGACTCCTGAACTTCTTCAGCAGAATGTCCCTCTTCAGCAGACATCATGATGCTGCCAAGGTTTCCATTAGGAGTTTGCAAATCAGCTGTTGTGATTTCTCTTGGCTCTTCCTCTTCCTGGGCATCAAGGTCTTCCTGCTGCATCTTGTAGCTCTGACGCAGCTCCTCACTCAGTGACATCTCTTCCTCAAGCACATCACATTGCTGCACAGGGGAGATGATCCCAGCGATGACCTCCACACTTTTCAGTGCTGTGGGGCTTTGTTCCTGTTCTGTGTACACAGTCTCTGCAGCTGGGAAAGGCTCTGCAAACTTCTTCAGATCGAATATGATCTCGGTGTCAGGCTCAGATGGCAGCAGCTGCTCTCTGAAATGCACTTCTTCCAGATGAACTTCAGCTTCCTCAGGAAAAACATGACCTGAGTTTTCTATGCCAGGAGGAGTGGGGATTAGATCCAAAGAAGGGCTGCAAGCATCAGACTCCATTTCTTGCAGCATTTGCCTGCCACTTTGTATTTCCCAGTGTGTGACATCACCATCATCAATCACTTCCTCTTTACAAATGTTATCATCAGCTTTAACATCCTGTTCAATATCAACTGATCTCTCTTGCTCCTTGTCCTGTTCCTCCTGCTGCTCTCCTGCACAGAATTCATAAAAGCCAAGCTCTTCCTTTGTGGGGGTGCTTGCAATGTGGTCCTGCAGGTGGGGCACACTTGGCTCTTCCACAAGAGGCACATCAGGAGTCACTGCCTCACAGGCAGGGGCATCACACTCCGTGCAGACATCACTTCCATCTTGCACCACAGGTGATATAGGAATGAAAATTTGTGAAACCTTACACTCCCTTGCCAAAGCAGGCTGCTCAAAGGCGTGTGTTTGTTCTTGCATTTCCATAAATGATAAATCCTTACCTTCTCTTGCCAGAGCAGACTGCTCAGGGGCATGTGTTTGTTCTTGTATTTCCATGAATGATAAATCCTTACACTCCCCTGCCAGAGCAGACTGCTCAGGGGCATGTGTTTGCCCTTGCACTTCCATAAATGGTGACTTTAAGATGTCCCAGGACAGAGTATCTGTATGTGGTAGCACCTTGCCTACTTCAGGCTCCAGCTCCTCAGAAAAGTGACCTGAGTCCTTAGCCACCAGTTCACATCCTTCCCTGGATATGGTAGGGTGCAATTCAGTGGTATCAATCCCAAAGCTGTGTTCCTCAGAGACAGCTTTTTCTCTGTGCTGCCTCATCTCAGAAATACCATCTCTATAACCCACCCTTTCTTCTGTATTGCCCATTTCTTGCCTTTCATAAACTTCTGTGATATCCAGCACCATTGTTTTCTCCATCTCACTTTCCCTGATATGAGGTGTTTCCTCACAATCTTCCAACTGCCCACCAGGAGGTGGAGACAACCTCAGGGACCAGGGTAGGTGGGCTTCCTCCTCCTTGGGGCATGCAATTTGTTCTTCTTCATCCTTCCCAAGTATGCTGAGGTCTTGGAGGTGCAGAACATGGTCCATGGCAGGCAGTTCCTCAGTGCCTCCACCCTTGCCATACAGCATGGGTGCGCTGGGCTGCACGGTCAGCTCAGAAGCAGTCTGTGCTGTTCCAGCCACGTTTGTGGCCACACAGCAATATCGCCCAGTGTCTGTGACAAAGGCCTCTTGAAGGTGTAAGCGGTATGTGCCATTCTTGCCTTCTTCAAACCTCAGTCTCTCACTGGCAGAGAGGCTCTGGCCATTCAAGGACCAGCTCACAACTGGTGGGGGCTGCCCAGACACAGCACACTCCAACACCACTTCCTCTCCTTCATGGCAATGAATATGTGCTGGGGCTTCTGTCACAATTTGGGGTGGTTCATTTCCCATATCAAATGAAAACTTAAATTTGTGCTTTATGGTGGAAGCAGCCTGCTCTGCAGAGAGTCGTGGGGTCTCCCTCAACTCTGTGTCCTGCTCTGGTGTTGGAGTGGGGGCAGTGATTTTGATTTCCACAGGCAACGACAGCAAGTCTGAGTCTGGAACTGCACTTGGCAGTTCCTTCCCTGATGCAAAGGCCAGACCAACTTCTTCCTCCTCCTCCTTTACTTTCTCCTCTTCCTTCTTCTCTTTCTCCCTTTCTTCCTCCGTTATCTTCTCCTCTTCTTTGTTCCTCTCCACTTTGATCTCCTCCCTTTCCTTCTTTGTGTACCTATAGGCTGGCATTCGCCGCCTCACATGGAGTCCAGCTGAGGTGCTGACTGTGCCCAGTGGGTTGAAGATCACGCAGGTGACAGTGCCACCATGCTGTGGGAGCACAGATGGGAAGGTCAGCGTGGAGCAGCACCCCGTGGTGTGAACAGCAGTGCCCTGGATGCGCCCCACGGGCTTGTCGTTGTTGTACCAAGTGACGGTGGGCTGCGGGCGGCCATGGAAGAGGCAGGAGAAAGCACATCTTTGTCCCTCAACAGTTTCCTGAGGCCTAATCTCCTGTACAAAGAGGGGTGGGCAGGGCTCCAGGAGCCCACCTTGCACCTGCCATCTCTCCCCCAGGGCCTTGGAGTTTTGCTTCACTACCTGCACTGTCAACGGCTTCGAGCCAACCATTTTGGCAGCCACCTTAAGTGGGCTGGCCTTCCCAGGAGGGCCCTCCTGGGGCGTGGACATGAGGGATTCCTGCTTCTTTTTCAGTGCTGCCCTCTTTGCTTCCCGCAGCTTCTGCAGCTTCCAACGGGTCTCCTCATCCAGCAGCTCCTCAGCGTTAGCCACTATGCCCCTGTGCTCCCTACTGTGCGCCAGCCCCGGGCGGCACGGCCCCGCCAGCGGCAGGCTCTGGAAACGGATGGTTCGTACCTTGCCCCGGGCTGCTGAGAGGTCCCCAGGCTCAGCCTCCTGCCCCTTGTCAAAGGGTGAGCCGGTGCAGCGGAGCACCACCCGCAGCCGGTCCTCCCGCCGCTGCTGCAGCAGGCACTCCCAGCTCTGGGACATCCACTCCGCTCTCCCGGCCAGAGCCGAGCCCCGCCGCTCCCCGCGGCGTGCCACCAGCAGGGAGGCGGTGGACTCGGCTGAGCCCTCACTGTTAATGGCAAATACCCTGTAGCTGCCGGCGTCGCGCTCCCGCACGTCCCGCAGCTCCAGGCTGGCGCAGTGTGTGTGCTCCGTGCTCTCGGTGCGAATCACCTTGCGGCAGTCCTGGAGGACGGGCCGGTTGTTGTGGAACCAGGCCATGTGCGGAGCCGGGCACGCCACCAGCTTGCACCGGAAGAATGCGGGGTCCCCCTCCAAGACAGACCTACACTTCAGTCCCTGTGTGAAGATGGGTTTACGGTTCTGGGGGCAAGCCAGCACCGCCGGTGTGCCACGTCCCTCGAAGTCCACCACGTTGTGCTGTTCTGCAAGAGAAGGAGACTGGGTTATGACATGTCACGCTCTGCCTACCACCTGTTTGTAAAAAAGTAGCAATGTATTGAAATAAAAAATGGGCATGCAACAGATTTCATCACACACCCAGGAAAAAAAAGTAATTCACTCACCATATTTGTTCGAATAAACGCAACGCCTTGCTCTGTTTTAAAGATTGACACGAAAATCGTTCGTTGTCTGTTCTTTCTTCAGACTGTGGAAATTTCTTCTTGAACAAGCAAAAAAAGAATTTCAAAATAACATGTTCTTCTGCGTGTATGTTTTTGTTGCCTGGAAAAGCTGTGTGTCTTTGGGTGGCAAAGAAGAAAATCTTACCTGACTTGCAGACAGTAGAATAAACGCCCTTTCTGACCCCTCTGTTTGTAGATATGTTCAAACAATTGAAAAAAATAGTTTGAAATATATATTTTTTTAAAGTAAGTAACATAATGAGAAGGCGTTTATTCGAACTAATACAGCCACTAACTTCACAGTGTTATGCACGGGGGGAAAAAGCAAGCAACATGAACCACTTATGCTATCTGCAAGCCAGGGTAAGAGATGTATAATGATGAATTAATGTATGTAAAAAAAAGTGCAAGGAATCAATGGGAATGTGTAGCTTCACATAACCTAAACGACAAATGCTCTCTAGTATAGTACTTCATTTATCCATCCAATAGTGTCCACTGAACCAACTAATGTTAGGCTGCTAACTTATTTAAAAGTAATACAAGTAAGATTTGTATAACTTCCTTCTGAAGTAAACTATTCCATGCATTCAAAAGGAAATTGAACATATAAGAGCTCTATGAACAGCTGCAAAGCATGAAGTAAAAGTTAAAAATATGGCTGCACAATTATAGATTTGAAGTTTTAAACATATTTTAAAACTTAAATAACCTTATAATGCAAATAATCCTTTGCATATCAAAACAAACATGCAACATGTTCCAATATGCTTTAAACTGTGTCTTTCCCCATCAGACACTTCGTGGAAGGTGGTAAAACTTTTTCACAACATTACTAATTACTGGTACTAATTATTCTCATTGATGATTGTACCTTTCACTTCCATTTCAACCTCTTCCTCTAGCTTCTCGTGAACAATTTTTTCAGGAGCTAGAATTAAAAAAAAAAAAGATTTTTGAGCTATAGTTGTTAATTGTGCCAATCAACACTTTATATAGTAAAAATATCCAATCTGTTTTGTAAATAGACATAAATTCACATGTATATACACACACATAAATGCATGCAAAACAATTCAAACACTTGATAAATTTTGAGAACAGAGTAATCAAATATTTTCAAACTTGTTTGCAATGTACATTTTTCTATAAGATTTGCTTTCTTTTTGCAGGGTGGGGGAAAATTGCTAAAACAACATGCCTTTATCATGCTGTAAATCCCTGAAGAAAACATTCAACAATCCACAGACTAATGAGATACTTCTCGTTCTTTATCATCTCCTAGGGAATGAATATAGTGGAATGCAATTATGATGCTATGCATGAAGAATTGATACTTGGAAGGAACATGCAGTTGCCAACCTGTCACTTTCAGATGGGTGCTGCACTCGGCTTGTCCTGCAGGGTTAACTATTCTGCACTTGTATATACCCTCGTGGTCCTGACCAACTTTCAACAATCTTAAACTGCACAGTGGCCCATCATGTTTTATGGAACACAGTGCAGACTCCTCAACTATTAGCTGATTGCACAGCCAGACTGTGCAAGGTGTAGGCACACCTTTCATTATGCAAAAGAGAAACACATCATCTCCTTCTTTTACAGTGGTTTCTGAAGGCAGAGTTTCAAGAAACTCTGGTGCTTTGGCGTCAGTTTCTGTGATGTCTTCACATGGCACAACATCAGGATAGCATACTCTGTTTCTTTGCTTCTCAGTTTCATGTGGTCTTTGGGATGTAGATATAAACAAGGTCGAGGTTTTCTTTGAAGATTCTTGCTTAACTTCAGGTGCTTTAAACAGACAATCTTTGGCTGCTTTAAAGCTTTTAGTATCTGATTCAAGAGTAATTTTTGTTACTGCTTTGGCTTGTGCTTCTTTTGCTAGGTAAGAATAAAGTTAGGAAAAGGATTAGGTCATGTTTTGCAGGAATAAAAAAAATCCTTATACTTACGGGGGAAAACCCCAGTAATTAGTATTGATAGAATATGCTGTATATTAGTGCTAAAACAGTGCTATTAAACATGAGCAATTGCACATTTAAGAGCTCTATTCCTGTTAGGCTAATTCTAGGTAGCCGTTAAGCCTGTGGTCTTTCATGGGACCAAGTCTTGATCCACAATGACTTAAAAAAAGCACATCTTTGCTTCTAATTTAGAGCCTTAATTTGGAAAGTAGCAGCAGAAGATTATGTAAAGTGCTTTTGACAGCTCTATAGTGAAGAAAGAAATTGCAATAATTAAGAGCGAAATCGACAGGGTCTATGACTTTCTCATTATTCATCTTAGTTTTCTGGTCTTGATTCCTTTGAACTCATCAAAAATACTATCACCTGTGGTGATAATACATTTTTGGATCTTCACTAGTGGTAACACTACTAACATTTTAATACATTTAGTACATTACCTTATATTGCTATCTTTGGATTTGGAATCTTGAATTTGTTGGAAACAGGCTGGAGTTTGAAATTACATGGTATCTAAGTCAAAATTGCATCTGACATTCTTTTCTTCCTTAAACTCATACTTCAGGAATTAACAAAATACAAAAACTCCTACAAGCCTGTTTTGCTTTACATCTCACTGCGTGTCACGAAAGATATGAGGAATAAAGAGCCTGAGACATCTGTGACTTTATGGGAAGAGGCACAAACTTACAGTACCAACTTCCCAGTACTGCACGTGTCACTTATAAATAGAGCTATAAATGTGGAGGAAAACCCCCAGAGCATAATTACTAGAGCTTTCTCAATTAAGTACTGATAATAAAGGTAATATGAGTGAGCTTTAGGCAGTTACAATGAAGCTGCAAAAAGTAAGTGATAATGTTAAAAGTCAGATAACCACCTTTGACTGTTAGTATTGCAGAAGTTGTTGTCCCTCCATAATCATTATACACAGTACAACTGTATAGTCCTTGATCTGTCAGCTGAGCATTTAGGATTATGAGCAGAAGAACATTTCCATTTTGTGATATCTTCAATTTTTCAGACAATTCTATCTTTTCACCTTCATGGGCCCAAAGAAACTCATAGAATTCATTTTCTAAGGCACATATGAACTGAGCAGTTTCACCACATTCCACAGTTAAGTCTCTGAGTTGCAAGAAAATCTTTGGAGGGACATCTTTCTTTTCCTGAGAGGTCGTCATAGAGACTTTGGTGCTCTGAGATGTTTGAGAAAGGACTGATGTGTGCACAGCTTTAATTTCTTCAACTGACGTAGCCTTCATGGTCAAACTTTCTGATATACTTTCAAAAACCTGTACATGCAATTCCTGTGATGGTTGTTGCACTGATTTAAATTCTTTTTGATAAGTTTCAATGTTCTTCTTTGTGAGAGGAGAAACATGAAGTTCTGATATAGCCTGTGACCGGATAGACTCTTTTACATCTTTCCCAGAACTTTGCCTATCTAGGACTTGCACTGTGTAATCAAGTAACAAAAACAACAACATTAGTATCTAAAGAACTTTACTGGGCCATGCTCTGAACAAAATCAAACAGCATGGAGGATGAAAATGAATGATCTTCATTTGAAAACACAGCATGCCAGACGTACTACTCTGTTGACACAGAAGTTATCCATTCACATGTATGAATGAAAATTGATGCCTAAGGTAGTCATGCAGTTGATACTCAGTTGGTTCTTGTCTCTTCGTTTACTAAAGTGGTCTGTTTTAGTATTGGAAAATTATGGCACTTTTAAAGGAGGTATTTTCTTTTTTATCTTTATTTTTTTTCCTACAGAATAGTGCAAAATACCTCAGTCACTGCTATAAAGATAACTAAATCACTTGTTTTAAAATCCCGAATGCCTTCATTAAAGCGTTTCTATTCTTTATATTGAGACCTATATTGAGATACAAACTTGAAAATTTCCAAATGTTACAGCTTAAAGACAAGAAATGAGAGTGACTGGGTTACTGAGGGTACAATAAAGTTAGGGGGGAAAGAAAAGGTGTGAAACAAGAAAAAAATTAGTAACAGCATGAAAGTGTGGTATGCAACAAATTGAATCCCTTTGAAGTAAAAATGGGGCTTTACCTTCTGCAGTCACTGTAAGTGTAGCTGTACAAGTTGTTTCTCCAGCACTATTTCTTGCCTTGCAAGAGTATTGGCCAGCATGCTCTAAGAAAGCATCTACTATTATCAGTATAGCTGTGCCTGTAGACTCATCAAAGTGGAAAACTAAGTCTTTTTTTGGCAACATGAGTTGTTGATTATGAAACCACTGGATTTTTGGTTTGGGCCTGCCAGAGACTCTAGCTTGAAATCTGACTGATTCCCCGCTGCATACCCTGCAGCTTGAAATAGGCTGGATAAAGGTGGGCCTTTGGCCAACAGATTCCTCCTTAAGTGAAACAGATGAAGAAACATGCCAAGGGGACTCTGATGTAACTTCTTCAACCTTTTTAAATCCTGAAAAGAAGCATGCCAACTTTTAATTTCTTACCCTACACTACAATAAATTTTCTCTCGCATTCAAGAATTTTTTTCTAACTTGCAACTTAACAGCATGAATTATTTTCATTCATCATTTATAAAATCTATTGCAAAAAGAAAACAAAATATTTATGGTTAAACAATATCATGGACAATATAGAACAGCAAATTCTCCAAACAGTATATTTCTGCTCTAAAACTTTGATCAGTATTTCATCAGTCCCTATGAATATAAAATATTTCTTTTCAGTTGCCCAAGTACCTGTTACATACCTCTATTTGAGATGTTTTTCAAAACTTGCAAAATAATTTGTTTTATAGAAAAACTCCTACTAGATTTTCTTCACAAGGCAAATCAAAGAATGTGTAAGCAAAAAACTTCCATTAGAAAGAAGGTTTTTACCACCTTTGGTGCATGACAGATTCTAAGACTAGAGTAAATGAAGAGGGGGCATGGAACATGAAAAAATCTTGAAATACATTTTTCTGTTCACGACATGTATTTTGGACACATAAATGTATGCTGTGGACATTGTAAATGGCGGCAATTAATTGAGTTAAAAGACAACATGACAGACAACAACTCACATATAAATATCAGTGTATATTAAGATGATTACTGGAACATGACCTGAACAAGACAACTTCTTTAGTGGCACAGTGTACCTTCTAACTTCAAGGTAGCCGTGCTGGTCACTTGGCCTACGGAATTACTCGCCACGAAGGTATAGATTCCTTCATCCTCTGGATAAGCTTCAGCAATCTCCAGCTGGTAAGTGTCTTCAAACTGAGTCATTCTGAAAAAACGTGATGGCTTGATCTCCTTCTCTTTGCTGTACCAAGACACTTTCAGATCTGCTCAGGCAAAAAAAAAGAAAAAAGAAAAGGCATAAATTATGATGTTATACTAGCAAATAAACACTACTTTTATATTTATATCTTTCAAAAATCGTAAACTTAAACATCTAAATTGAAATGTGCCTTGTATGATTCTGGTAAAGTATGATGAGTGGAAATTGAGCTACTTGTTGCTTTAGCTTTTGATTTGTGCACTGGAAACATTTCTATGGGAAAACTCATTTTGGTGCTGACATATTATTGAGTAAAAAGCATTCTTCCTTAAATCTGTTAGTGTAAAAATTTAAAAATATTTTGGTACTCCTAAAATCAGAGAAAGTATCTTTTTTAAAATGCGATTTTGCTACAGTTGCTTGATTAAACAGGCTATAAAATATCTACCTTGAGCTAGTCAGGTTAAGAAATTAGAACATTCTTCTGCTAAGCACAGCACCTTCCCTTTTTTTGTTGCAAATATTACTTGTTGTATTTTTCTAGAAAGATTTATATATTCCTGTATAAAATGTTCAATAAGATCGAAGCAGACTTTAGCTTTTTTGTCTCCGTCACTGTACTACATCATGAATCATGTTGTTCCTCAAATAGTGTGCTATTACTGTTATCAGAAGAGTGTTTTCAATAGCCAGTTGCACAATGTGTACCATTAAACAACCGTGCTTGCAATCATGTGTTATCTAACCTAACGTAAAAGGTTTTTATAACACAGGTGAGAGGTATGCAAATCCATTTGGATAGAGTATTCAATAAAGGAAAATTTTAATAGGAAAAATTCTTCATTGCAAGAGTTGTCAGGCATTGGAACAGGCTGCCCAGTGAAGCGGTAGAGTCACAGTCCCTGGAGATATTTAAAAGCCATGCAGATGTGGCAGTTAGGGACATGGTTTATTTCTGGACTTGGCAGTTCTGGGTTAACAGTTGGACCTGATGATCTTTGAGGTCTTTTCCCAGCTGATGGATGACCTAGATGAAAGGATCCTTATATTCTGTGGTGTAAATGCAGCTTCCACATTCACATAAATAGAGTTCTATTAAAAAAAAAGTTACACCAGCATGCATTGCAAAAGGGTGGGCCAATATTTCCAATATATATTTTCTGAGTTTTAGCAGCAGAATCAGATTTGTTGTAAAACTTTTTAGAAAAAAAAAAAACAAAAACAAAAGCACCTGGAATTTTATTTCAAGGGATGGTAATGCAAATTATTTATATTTGCGTATAGATGTGTATAGCCAATTTATATTAATTTTTATAGAGCTGTCACTCAGGATTATTTTAAAATTTGGAGGTTTTTTTATCTTGAAATAATTTTAAATTCTTTGGGTTGTGAATTGCATCTTACTCTGCAGTTTACTATGTGAATATTTTGTTAACAGTCATACTCAAGGCCATTTGCTAAATGAAGAAAAGTGGCTTTATTTATTTGACTGTGTGTTAAAGAAAAAGGTATTTTAATTGCTGACTGACATTCTATGTAACTAACTTATTTTAACTTATTTAAGTTAAATCTACACTTAAAAGTACAATTAGCAAACATTTTTTATGCTAGGAAAGAGAAAGTAACTCCAGTTTAGTATTTGCAGAATGGTACTTAGAAATAGTAGCAGGAAGGTTGATCACAGTTTCAGTCAGTTAGTGTAGTTAAGGACATGGCAGTGTGTGTCTTCAGAAATTTCATCATGTTCATTTGACACAGTACTGCTTTTCTCCTATGAAACTACATTTTACTCACTGACAGAGTTTTCCAACATCAGTTGGCATTTAAAATGCTGAGAAATTTCCAAAGATGAATTATGAGAAAAGATCTTCTTTTTAGAAACACTTAATATGCTTATGACAGTTTAAAACTTCCATGCTTGATGCCACCTTTGACATGCTTAACTGAAACTTGTCACTAACACTTGGCTACGTGTGTGTATCAAATATCTGTACTTCTAGGGGAAGACTGATCTGATCACACATATGGCTGAATTTTCTTCTGAGTTCAAAATGAAAAATTTTGAGAGATGGAAAGATGTACAGGATTTCATTAAACTCACCTGTTCCGGTAACTCTGCACTGAAAACAAGCAGAATGTCCCTCAGATGTAACAGTATCACGTAGTGGTATTATGACAGCAGGTGGATACACCGGCATTTCTAGCTCAGGAGAGACAACTTCTGGGACTAAAGAAAAAGAGAAAAAAGTGAGTTTTAAAGAT
Organism: Phylloscopus whistleri; assembly: GCA_017589585.1. NCBI lineage: Eukaryota > Metazoa > Chordata > Aves > Passeriformes > Phylloscopidae > Phylloscopus > Phylloscopus whistleri. The sequence goes on along the minus strand of JADMLD010001395.1, from coordinate 3,364,415 downwards.
GAAGAATGAAAATTTCATTTCACAAACATTGTTATGAGCATGGGAAACTCACTTTCAACTGAAAGTGAAGCTGAAGTTGTAGCTACTCCGTAGTCATTTTTTGCTTCACAGGTGTACACTGCTTCATCTTCAGGGAAAGTTTCAATCAGCAATAGAGTATATTCTTGTGCATCATGAAGAAATTTGCACTTGAAACCTGGAGAAAGCTGTTGATCATCTTTGTACCAGGAAATTTTGGGCTGGGGTTTGCCTGATACAAGAGCACAAAAGCGGGCAGGTTTGCCAGACTCCACAGTAATTGGCTCTAGCTCCCGAATAATCTGGGGTGGCTCTGGAGCTGAAAATTGGAGGGAAGTGAGGTGGCAAAGAGAGATAGGAGAAAGAAGGAAAGAGAGAGAAATCTCATTATTGATATTATTAGTGATTTAAAACTATTTGCAAAGAATTAAACAAACAAAACAAACTCCCTTGTTATTCCTAATCTTTTGTGTCCATGAAAATCTGCCCTTTTCCTAGATACAGGGTGAATGATTTAGCAGCAAGTGCCTTAACATAATTAGCTGTGTTGGTGTGAGTGTTTCTGGCAAAATGTTAGGTTGATCATGCTGGAAAGGCCTATCTGTCCATGTGAACAAAGTAGTTTTATTTGTACTCAAGAATTTTCTGGTCTAAGTAAGTACCATGGGAAAAGAACTGCTATGGTATTTTCATACACTAGCCAACTACTTCAGCAGGGCAAGAAACACGTATGTACATGAAGAATTTGGTAATGTTCCAAATGGTCTCTTTGAATTTATTTTTTTTTTTCTTTCAAGAATTAGAATTCCAAAGAAGCCATACAAAAATCAGAAATCCACTGAGTAATAAATACAGGCAAAACATTGGTTGTGGGGCCACCTACCATTCACATAAAGCATAACAGAACTTCTATTCCGTCCTGCAACAAAAGTATATTCCCCAGCGTCGGAGTAAGTGGTTTCAAAGATGCTCATTCGATGAACTCTTCTTTCCACCACATACTTGTATCTTTCCTCATACTGGAAGTTGATCTCAATACCATCCTTGTACCACTGTGGTTCAATGTCATCTTCATTGACTTCAAATTCGATTTCAGCTCTTTGTCTCTCAATGACCTTTGAAAAAGTAGAATAAATAATAGAAGTAATGTTTTTTCCTCTGGTCTCACTTTCTAGTTTCCTAGGTGAAGGTTCTGACCTTATGATTACAGATTTTTGTACTATGACTCTTGCTAGTTAGATATGGTTGGTCTTCCCTTGCATTATTCTTTGAGCGACAAATCTATGAAATATTTATTCATCTGTATAGGTCTTACCTGAATATCTTTATGGGCAGTTCTGATACGAACGTCACGACCTTCCACTATCAAATTGGCACTGGATGTGTTTCCACCTGCTACTACAGTGTACTGACCAGCATCAGACATCTTTGTGGAAGGAATGATGAGACGATGGACATATTTCTCTCTCTGAATTTTCATCCTGGGCACATCAAAAAAGAAAGTGAGCTAGATATTTCCTGGAGGAAAGCACACATCAAAAGTTAATGTAGTGTAGAAGCAATAATTTACCTATCACCAATCTGGAGTTCTTGCCCATCCTTCATCCACTGGACCTGAATGTCAGGTTCTGAAACTTCACATTCAAAAATAGCCCTCTTCTTCTCCACCACTTTGATGTCTTTAATATGCTTTCTAAACTCAATGTGACGAGCTAGGGCAGAAAAAAGTAGAATGAGTGCCGTGATATTATTTAAGCCACTAGAAATCACTAAACATGCAAATCAAGAGAGCAAATACCTTCCACGTATAAAGTGGCTGATGAAGCTGCTTTTCCAGCAACAAAAGTATATTCTGCTGCATCACCAAAATGCACATTCCTTATGGAGAGGGAGTGTGTAAGCTTCTTTGTTCGTATCTGGCATTTATCAGTTGATTTTATTTCTACACCGTTCTTTAGCCATTTATATGAGATGCCTTCATAATTAACAGTAACTTCAAATGTTATTGTGTCTTTCTCTTCAGCATTGATGTCTTTTAGCATGGAGGTAATTAGGATGGCTAAAAGGAAAGGAATGGACATGGTTTGCTTTTTTACATTCTGTTTTACTTTATTTTAAATGCATGTTAACCAGATTAGAGATGCTTCAACTTCTTTAAGACAATTTTGGAAATATTAAAAGGCACGTTTTGTGTTCGGAAACAGTATTACAATTAAATGTCCCACAACTACTGAATGACATAGGAATCCAAATTTGGTCTCCTACGGTGATCGGGCATTTAGGCATGTTGGCCTAAGGAGAAGAACACAGGATCTGATTTTCAAGTTCACCACTTCTAAACCTCTTTAAAGAATGCTATTGAGGCTACTTAGTGTTATTAAAAAACACCTCTACAGTCTGCTGGTTTTGTCAGAATCTCATTAAATCCATGTGTTAACATGAACTTATTACTGGTAACTGTAAATATTCTGGTTAATTTAATTTTTACATACGTTTTACAGTCAGGGTTGCGCTCACTCTATCATTTCCACAGACAAATGTATATTCTGCAGAATCTTCACTGCTTGTATTCATGATATTGAGCTGATGGAGTTTCCCTTGGACAACTATCTTGAACTTTTCACTCATTTCAATCTCCACACCATTTTTCAACCAGACAGCAGGCACATTGAAATGAGAAACTTCACATTCAAAAGAGGCAGTTTTGGTCTCAGGGATCTCAATATTTTTCATGGTCTTCGTGATGTGGATGCCTAAAAGGAGGGGAAAGAAGACAAGTGAGAATTTTCTAAAAGTTAGTATGTTTGACAGACTGCAAAAAACCAAGAGTAATGGGCTATGAAGTGTCAGGTTAAGATGCTCAGTGTTGGTGTAAAAATTCATAGAACTACTTTCTTACAAATTTACAGTACTTACTTTCCACAAACAGTTTTGCTTTGCACTCAATTTGCCCAACAAGAGCTGTGTATTCCCCAGCATCATCCGGAGATATGTTATGCAGCATAAGCTTGTGAACTTTCCTCTGAGAGATCATCTTGTATTTATCACTTTGTTTAAGCTCAATATTTTTATGAAACCATCGGACTGGTACAGTATCATGGGAAACACTCAGTTCAAATGAGACAACAGCATTTTCCAAAGCAGTCACATCCTTTGGCTTTTTAATGATCTTGACAGCTTGAGGAAAAAAGTTAGCAATATTCAGCACTGGGTATGATCTGAATTTCAAAGCACACATTACAGCAAATATTCACACCAGAATGGCTTACTTTCCACATGAAGTCTGGCATTTGCTCCTATTTTTCCAAGTTTAAAGCTGTAAACAGACTCATCAGTGACAACACAGTGTTTGATTCTCAGTGTGTGAACTGTTCCTTTCACTGTAATTTCATATTTGTCACTTGATTCAAGTTCAACACCATTTTTAATCCATAGAGCTCCTTTCACATCAGGGTGGGTCAGTTCTACACTGAAAACTGCCTCCTGTGATTCTGTCACAGTCAAGTTCTTTAGTGTTTTCTTTATCTTAACAGCTAGGAAAAAAAAAAAAAAGAAGAAAATAGGAAAAAACAGTTTACAAAACAGATCAAAATTAAAACCTATAGTAAATACAATAATTTTAATGAAACCAAATAATGGTGCTTCATTTTATGCATATAGTAATTTATACAGTTTCCAGCAAAGTGTGTTCCAGCTGGGAGCACAGCAAGGAAGCTTTACTCGTAGCATCCATGAGAAATGTTTGGTTTCTGAGGATTTTGAGGTTTTATTTCTCTGTTTTATTGGTTGGTTGGTTGGTTGGTTGCTTAGTTGGGGATTTGTTTGTTTAGTTTCTGTTACTGTTGTTGGATAGGCTCAGGGTTTTGTTTGTTTGGGGTTTTTTATTTGATTTATTTTGTTTTGCTTGTGTGTTCAGGCCTGTACCAAGTCATAGTGAGTGATGCTGAAATAAGTCTCAAAGACAACAGTTAGTCATAAAAAATACTGACCTTCGACCTTCAGTTTGGCAGTTGTCTTTGAGCTCGCTATTTCATAGCTGTAGTCACCCATATCCTCCAGTTTCGTCACAGGGATAACAAGCCTTCTCTTCACACCATCAGACTCAGCACGGTACTGATCTGTCGTAGCTAATGGTCTACCATTTTGTAGCCACTGGCCCTCTGATTCAGGATTTGCCACCTCACATTCAAAAACAGCTGTCTGGGACTCAGCCACAGTCAGGTCACTGAGAGGCTTTGAAATGGCACCGCCTGTTGGGAAGAAAAAGCATGTTCTTTTGTTGTGTTGCTGTTCAGCTTTTCCCCATACAGAAATGAAAAGTAGATGCTGGAATGCTTTGCCCTCATTTGCAGAATGCCCATAGTCATTCTGAGCTCCGTGAAAAATCAGGAATAGAATATGACCTGAACATTACAAAATTATGTTTCTTATTTCTATCCTAGTTACTCTTATTTTATCATAAGCACAAGTATACTGAGAACACACAGGACAACCCCCCCTCTTTTTTACATTAATTACATCAAAAGCATAATACAGCATTCATACTGTGGTTCTGATCTGGCAAAATATATTAACACTTAAAAGTCTTGAGAATTCAAATTATACTAATCACAAAAGATAAGGGGAAAGGCAAAGAGAACATTAAAAAGAGGATGAATTAAAGACAAACTCCCACTGGAACAGCACAATTGCTACAAGTCCATTGGGTACTTACTAAATCACAGTGAAATTAAAACCTTGGACTTTAACCTTACTAACCTGCTACTATAAGCTTCCCAGATGTTTTCTTCTCTCCAGCATAAAAGACATATTCTCCTTCATCATCTTTCATCATCTTCACCACTGTCAATTTATATATTTTGCCATGTGCTTCAATTTTATATTTAGGACCAGCCTTAATGGGTTGGCCTTTGAAATGCCAAATTACATCAATCCCTGAATGGGAAAGCTCGACCTCAAAGGACACATTCTGTGTTTCAGTGCAGGTGATGTCATGAAGACCTCTAATAATCTCAATTTCTATAAAAAATAAGTTATAAATTTATTAGTTGTTTGCACTAGGTTTTTTTAAAAAGAAATTATTTCACAAAGAACTGTGCATCTTAAAGGACACCAACCTTCAACTGTGACATTGCAACTTGTTTCCACTTTGCCAACCATCAGCTTGTAGCGTCCTGCATCTGATGCATGGGTTCTGGTGAGCACTAGCCTCTGTTTAGCACCTTTGCATACAGCTTGCACACGTTCATCGGGCTTTATTTGATTATCATTCAAGTACCATTTAGAGGAGGACACATCAGGTGCTGAAACTTTGCATTCGAGGATGGCTTTTGTCCCTTCAATTACGTGAACATCTTCTAGAGGCACCACTATTTCCACACCTGCCAAGTTGCAAAAATATTCATTGTGAGAAAAACCATGCCTTTAAAAAGTAATCCTAAAGGTGCTAAAAATCAAACAGACCTTCAAAATCATCATAGTGACTTACTGTACACTGTGATCTGTCCAGTGGTTGACAGCTCAAGATCAGGAACACTAAAAGAGTAAGTTCCACTATCTTCCTTTGTGGCATCTTCTATGAGCAACATATGTGATTGTTTATCTAACACAATGTGAATACGGTCACTTGATTGAATTTCTTGGCCATCTTTCATCCAGACACCTTCTGCATTTTCTAGGGACACTTTGACTTCAAGCTGCACAATATCTCCCTCACAGACTTTTTGATCAGTTAGTCCTTGAAGAATTGCCATGGGACGAGCTGTGGAATTAAGTGAAGTTAAATAATACTTACAAGAGGCAGAATATTGAACACTGAAGCATTATGGGATACAATGATATAACTATAATACATGCTATAATATAGAAAATCTATAGTATATAGACAATATAAGAAATACTTACGTTTCATCTTCAGTTTGCATTGAGTCCTTTTTCCATCAACAACATAACTATACTCTCCTTGATCATCTTTATTAACATCTTTAATAGTGAGAATCTGGCGACCACGGCGGGATGCAATCACATATTTAAGACTAGGAGTGAGTTCAACATCACCATGATACCATTTCCCCTCCACGTCTTCTGGGAAAACCTCACATTCAAGTTCAGCTGAGAAGGATTCTGGCACTTCAACATCCTCAAGTTCTTGAATAAACTCAACTGCAGCACCTAAAGACAAATAATTACATTTGTGATTAAGCTTGATTAGATACTCCTGAAGAAAAAAAATGTTATTGAATGAACCTAAGGGAATATATATATATATATATATATATATATGTATAGTGTAACCATTTTCTGTAAATACATCTCTAAACTTTCATACTGGATTCCAAAAGTATGAAAGCAGCTCAAAATTTCATAGGGTGCTAGATGCTGGTTTAAATAATTTCATTTCTTTCTGAAGCTGATATCACTTCAACAGTATGGCATGGTACTGAACTATGTGCGTCTTACCTTCAACGGTAAGCTTTGCAGTGGTTTTTACAGATTCATCTTCAACCAGTGCACAGCTGTAGTCATCAGCATCAGACATATCAATTGTTAATACAGAAAGGAAGTGAGCCTTTCTGTCTGAGTGCATCCTGTACTTGTCTCCAGAATGAATCTCAATTCCATCCTTAAACCATTTCACTTTGACAAAGGGCTCTGATGTTTCACATTCAAACGTTGCCATGGAGTCTCTTGCTTTAGCACTAACATCTTGTAACTTCTGGGTGAAGCTAATTAACTGTTTGGCTGCAAAACAATATATAACAATCAACAGTGCACTGACCAAACCGACTTAAGCCACTATGATGAGCAGTAGGACAAGCAAAACAATTGAAATTACCTTGTACTAACAGGAAAGCATGGCTAGAAGTTTCACCAGCTATATTGACTGCTTTCACCATGATGCTGGCGGAATCATCAGAGGTCACATCTCTGATAACTAATTCGCAAACATTATCTTCAGGCCAGTACCAGTACACACGATCAGTCCTTTCAATCTGAACACCATTTTTGAACCACTGGCATTCAGGATCGGGTTTTCCCACTACTCTCACACGGAAGTGTACGTCTGTTCCTTGGGCTACAGTCTGGCTTTGAATTCGTTCAAGTATCTTGGGAGCCTCCATGCTTGGACTAAGCTCCACCTTCTCTGGTTTGAATGTTGGAATGGTAATTTTGCCTTCAGGAGGAAGTGCTTTCTTCTCTTCCTCTGGGATCTCTTTGGTCCAGTGAAGAAGTTCTTCTTTTGTCTTTTTTAGCATTTCTTCATATGATTCATCTTTTTTGCGAGATTTAAGTTCCACAGCTGTAATGGCTTCATAGTAGCCCTCTTCTGTCCTGCGCTTGAATTTACTACGCAGCTCTTCAGATTCCTCTGAAAGCTTTTCATGAGTGATTCTTTCAGCCCTTTTCAGCTTCACCACTTCTTTGGTTGTTGCCTCTGCAGGTTTGTCTACCTTCTGTACCTCAAAGAGAAGTTTCCCAGGTTCTGTAACTACAGGCTCATGTTTGGGTTCAGGAGCACGACGAAGAACAGATCTGAAGTCTTCCCTCTGCTGGATCTCAAGTTTCACCTTATGTTCAATAAAGCCTTCTGGATTCTCTGCAGTGACTCTCACCTCTCCTGTGTCATATGATTTGCAGTCCACAATATCCAGGTAGTAGATTCCATCATAACGGAGTCTAAACCTTTTGCTTTTACGGATGAGCTGTCCATTGAGGTACCAGTTGACCTTGGGCATAGGATAGCCAGTCACACGGCAGCGGAATCGTGCTGTTTCACCTTCAAGGACTCTTGCAGGTTCAGGAACCAAAACAATTTCTGGTTTTTGTTTTTCCTTTTGGTCCAGAGCAACAGCAGGTAGAGCACCCTCATGGGCCATTCTTTCTAACTCTTCAATTCGCTGGAGTCCCCTTTTGCCTTCTGGCAACTGGGATTCTTCCACAAGACTTTTCTCATCCTTCACGATCAGAGTAGCAGATGTATGGTCTGTACCATATTTGTTAGTTGCTCTGCAAGTAATCACTCCACTGTCTCTGGAATAGGCTACCCCATAGTCCAGGCTACAGTACCCAAACTCACTGATCATGCGGAGTCTGTTAGCTGCTTCCAAGGGTTTGCCATCATGCAACCACTCCACCACCATGGTTGGGTCGCCAATTGGTGTAAGCCTACATTCAAAGTGTGCTGGTCCAAATTGTTTGAGCCTTAAAGATGTGAGCTTCTTCTTAAAAAATGGTTTCTGTTGCTTTTCTTTGTCATAGAGATCTCCTTCCTCCCATTGCTCTTGACCATAGCGCAGATGGAGAGGTTCTAACTCTGGTGCTGCAATCTCCTTGGCTTTGTAAGTTCCTTTTGGAATTATTAATTTCCTTTCTGGTTCAGGTTCTGTGTGTTCAACTTCAACATTTACTTTGCAGCGGGTAGTGTCCCGCCCAGCTTTATTGATAGCAGTAGCAGTATACCATGCAGCATCTTGCCTGGCAGTAGATTCAATTTTAAGGGCAGCTGCCCCTTTGGTTCCCTCAATCCTGAAATATGGGGAAAAAAAAAATTATTTTTCCCTTCTTTGGCATTCATTTTTGCCCTGCTTCCAAATTAGTTCAAAGCCTCCAAAGGCAAATCTCTGGAGGTAACAGACATTTTGTTTATGTTTATTCATGTTTGGGAGTGCAGTGCCTAAAAACCAAACAGAGAAGGGTAATGAAAACCGGTCTTAAATTCTGTAGCAGTTTTGCCTACAGAGGTCTTCAAAATCAGAGACAGAGGAAAGTTCACTAAATATCTGTGATGGCTTTGCAGAATAGAAACTGTATGAAAACACAGGCTGGAAAAAAAAATGGAGTGAATCCTGCAAGGTATCTCATATCTGTAATCCTTACGGCAATGCAAAAGCCCCTAGTGAATCCCTTCTGTGAAACTGTAGGAAGCATTTTGCAGGATGGTAGTTATTTACTACTTAATTTATACAAAGTATTTAAAATAAAATAAAATAAAATAAAATAAAATAAAATAAAATAAAATAAAATAAAATAAAATAAAATAAAATAAAATTTCAATTGATTTAAATATAACAAAAATCCTTACTTTATTTTGGGGTATTTATGGGGCACAATGATGTCACTGTTCTTGAGCCATACAATGTCAGGATTAGGGTTACCAGTGGCTTTCACTGCCATCTCCAGTCTAGAGCCCTCCTTCACGCTGACATTTCTCAACCTTTCCACAAAGTGTGGTCTGACTAGGTCTTCCTTAGCTGAAAGAGCAAATGTAAATTATCACAAGAGGAAATGACACAGCCATGGTTTTAAGTAAGAGACACTCATCAGTCTGCTAAAAATAACATGATATACAGGATACAATAGAAAATACAGAAAATACCTTCTACAGTCAGTGTCATTGAGACTGAAGCTTTGCCTGCCCTGTTCTGAGCAATGACAGCCCATTCTCCAGAGTCTTCAGGCATTGCAGGGACAATGATCAATGACTGGGTACCATCTTCTTTAATCACTATTTTATGGGTGTAGTCATTAATCACTTGTTGGCCTGCAGATATACATGAAAAGCAAACAGTTGCAATCAAAACAGTCTCATTGAAACATAAAAGACTTAAAAGATTATTTATTCATGAAAATGAGGCTGATGTACCGTTATGGAACCAGTATGTCTCTGGCATAGGTCTGCCAACAACTTTTAAGTCAAATCTTGCTGTCTGTCCCTGTGAACATTTAAATGATGTTGGTTTCAGCACAAAAACTGGCTTATATAGTCTCTCTAGTTGCCCTTCATCAGTTTCTTCTAATCTCCGGGCAGGAGAACGAGAAGGAGAACTCCGGGCAGGAGACCGGCTTGGAGACCGTGGAGAGATAGACCTGGAAGGAAAAGATGAGATGTGTATGGCAATGTCATATACCAGAGGTATGATAAAGAGATGATAAACAGATTTCAACCTTTGCCTTTCTCACAGTCTATTTTAGAGGGTTTGGCCAATTTATCTATGTGAGAAATTGGGAAAAAGTTAATTTTTATTTGTAGTCAATTTCCTTTAGGTTTTTGACAGGAGTTTTTAGAGCTGAGTAGTTTTAGGATACAATACAGCCAAAGAAATTTTTGGGTTTTGGATAGTGCACAGATCAAAATAGGATAGTGCAATCCTGTGTACATTTCTGCATGTGTCTGTATGTGTATGGAGACTGAACACAGAACGTGGCAATGCTTCATTTTTCTGTCATGGAAATACAGCTATTTCAAGGGGAGTAAAAAATACTTGCACATCACACTAAAACCCCAAGTGCAGAAGATATTTTTTCAAAAAAAATTATTTGTTTGCTTTAACAAATAAATATGGTTAGTGAGCTTGTAAATCTCATACTGTGGCTGGAAATGGATGTGAATGATTGTACTCTGGGAATTGCATTGCTCATTAAAAAGGAAAAGCAGACAAAAATTTAGCACATAAATCATATATATAAGTCATAAAAACAGTGTTTGGAACTTTTCTAGAGGTTCTAGAAAACCTCCAATAGCTTAAGCTTGTTTAACTGACAGGTAATGGCCTTTTGGACTATCACAGCAGATTGAAGTCTCATAAAATCATATTAATGTGTACCTACCTATATCTTCTCATAGCTTCAGGTCCTGGCATATAACCTGGAGTTGCTGTAGGTGCAACTGGCTCAACATAGAGTTTTGCTGAGCAAATGGCATTTCCTTTCATATTACTGGCAAAGACAGTATAAATTCCTTCATCTTCAGGTAAAACAACAGGTAAACGCAGAGTGGCGCTGCCATCTTGCAGAAGTTCCATGTGGTAGCGCTCTCCATGCCTTATACGTTTGCCATCCTTGTACCATGCCACCTGCATGGAAAGAAACAGTAGACTGCTATGTGAGCTCTCCTAAAGACGGAGATCCAGTAATGACTCGCACACACAGGGCATTACAATTTGCTATTTTTCAGCTGAAAAACATCACAGCCCACATATATGTGTTAAACATTAACATTTTTACTTGGAATAGGTGAGACTAGTGTAAGATGTTTACATAGCAACCTGAAGCATGAGTTTTGGAGTTAGATATAAAGCCCATTTTGATGAAGAGCAAAGTAACCTAGACTGGACTGCTGCTGTGTTCCTTACCTCAGAGACACTCAGAATCAAGACCAACTTAATTGGCAAATCCAACCTATGTCTGAACTTGCTAACCAACCTATTTCTAGTCCTGTTTCCTTTTGTCCTATTAAGGGACGAAAGGAAAATTCAGCTTGATATCAAACCATAAGACTGGATTTCTTTTGAGAGTTACTGTTTCCTGTGCAGAATGTAGAATGTCTAACGAGACATTAAGGGATTTTTTTTCAAGTAGAGCATCAAATTATTTACAAAAAAAAAAGTTATACAGATTTAGGGTACCTTTGGCAATGGATATCCAGATGTCTTGCAATGGAAGGTAACTCCTGTCCCTTCAAAGGTTCTGTAATTCTTTAATCTTAAATCGAATCCTGCTTCTACAGCTTCAGATTCAGAAATGTCAACCATCATCTCCTCTCCATCTTCTTCGAGAAGTTCATGTAAGGTAGTCTTAATAATTCGGAGTTCAATTTCCTTGATAAGTCTTTCTTCAAAAGAAGAAATATGGAATTCCTATAGAGAAAAGCAAGACCATTAGTTTTCTGTGTCAAATAATTACCTTGAAAATAAATTATTTGTATGGTAAAATGTCAGGACCCAAAATTAGTATGGGGGGATAGACATACCTCATCTTCTACAAAAGTTCTGACCATCACTGTATCTTTTGCCATTTTCTTCCTAATTAGAGCTTGTTCTTTCTCATACTCTTTTTCAAAGTCACCATAGGAAATGGGTGGGGCTACCTCAGCCACTTTTGGTTCCTGTACGTATGCAGTCATTTGAGTTTGGTACATCATTTCTTGTTGCGATTTTATGTAGGCTTCGTAATCAGCTAAGAATTGAGAAGAGATTAATTTTGATAAATTTCTTTGTTTTCTTTCTTTGTTTCAATCCAATCAAACTGGATTGAATGGAGAAAATGAGTACAAACTTATTTTACTGGTTTTGGTGATTCAAGCAGATTTTCTGTCTGTTTAGCCAATAAATACAAACAGCAGCAAAATGCAAAGACCGATATATTAAGATAGCCTTTATATACAGTTAGAAGTTTTCCTGTACTATTTAGGTGTCCTAGTTTTCAAAGTGGAAGCATCTGCAGAGACTATTTTACAATTTCTTCACCATGACTCTGACTCCTGAAAATTTCTGTACATTTTTACAGGACAAATTAAAAAATTTAAACTAGCTTCTTTTCCCTTAAGATAAGAACCTATTAATTGATTAACCTTCTTTTCCCACATCCCTCTCTAAATGTGTTATCTCATCACGAACAGGACATGTCAACAGAAGAAGATTCCAATAGCTACACATTCTATCAAAGAATAAAGTCCTTCAAGGGCCTGATGTCAGAAACTCTGCCTTGCAGAAACAGAGCCACCAGATCTCCCTTTATGCTTCTTGAGCTGAATAAACTAAGCTACAAATAATTTGCAGCACAATTTTAAATCTGGTTTTTTTAAAGTTAATTTTAAGAAATATTGTTCCCATTTCCTTAATCTAAAATGTACCTTCTTCTAGTAAGGAGACCGTTGCAGAAGCTTCTCCAAGGTTATTGCGAACAACAATGGTGTATTCTCCGGCATCGTCGGCAAAAGTCATGGAAATTTCAAGTTTGCATTCCCCGGTTTCTTTTTTGTAACGTACTTTGTATCTACAGAAAACATAAAAGAAAAAAGTCTCTGTAATTCTGGACAGACTTTTCAGTTAATTTGCTTTTAGTTAGACACATTCCTAACTTGTGCAAGGCGCATAAAGAGAAGCTTTTGCAGGCAATTCTTATCAAATGAATGAGCATACAGAGCAGCATATGAAAAATAACCATGCTGAAACTAGCGTACTGGTCAGCTTTCTTTTTGTTGTCACTAAATAAATAGGATCCAAACACCGCTACTGAAATATCAGGTCTACTTATCAGACACAATATAATGGTATATTCTGTGTGCACACAGTTTGTCCTAGTAAGGGTCATCATAACATGATGTAGCAAGAATGCTACAAATGTAATATTTTTTCTCAGCTAGAAAGTATGTTGCTTTCCACAGACTTTCTACAGACTCAGGTAGAGAGAATGCAAACATTGTACAGAGTAAAACAAATACAAAACTTCTTCCTGATTTGTTTGTAAGTATAACATATAAGTATATCTCATTTTATAGTTTTTCGAATATTTGTATTTTAAAACTTAACTTTTTAAAGTCACACATTAAGACATGATCCTATAATTTTTTATTTAAAAATAATTTATTTCACAGAAATCAGGATGTTACTTGGCTCAGCATAAGTAAGGGAATCAAATTACGACATTTCCAATTAAATGGAAATTAAATACATAAAATTATGTTAAGATGGATTTTGGGCATTGAATTCAAAGTACCTGTAGCCAGTCGTTAGAGGAACTCCGCCTTTTTTCCAGTAGACATGTGGCTTTGGGTTGCCCCCTACTTGGCATTCAAAAATAATGCTCCCACCTTCGATTAATTTATGCACCATGGGTTTTCTTATGAAGAAAGGAGGTATGGGTTCTCCCGATACTTCCTCTGCTGCAGCAGAGACATCTTCCATTACAATGTCCTTTGTCTCCACGTAGCTGAAATAAAATTTCGGTGCAGATAAGTGAGCTGATGTCTGAAGCTCTCATAAAACAATGCAATAATGCAATGACTGCAATAGGAGCAGTCTGTTTAGAAAGGTAACTTTACCGTTTCTCTTCTGTAACAGCCTTCTCAGAAATGGTTTCTCGAGTCTCAATTTCTTCAGTAACTACAAGGCAAATTTGACATAGTGGATTTTAAAATACCTTAATAGACCTTAAGCAATTAGCTTAGTTGACATACTAGGAGTAAGCAGTTAGTTGGCTCAGAGGGCTAGCCAAATTCCACTGAGGAATCCAATTAAGTGACTCCTATTATCAGCCCATTATTGGCCTTTTCCAACAATTCTTACAGCCCTTTTACCTAGTATCCCCAGAGTACAACTCAGGCCATATGTTTTAAATGTCTAAGATACATTACAAGCAATATACAGTTAATAATATTACTATTTTCCTACAGTGACAAGAGGGACTGCCCTTGAGTTGCACCCATGGAGGTTTAGTTTGAATATAAGGAAACCTTTTACCAAAAGATTATCTAGCATTGGAACAAGTTGCCCATGAGTCATCTTGGGCTGATTTTTAAATACCTTCTCCACCCTGGAGTTATTTAAAAGACATGTAGATGTGGCACCTAGGGACACAGTTTAGCTGTGGACTTGGAAGTTTTGGATTAATGGTTGAAATCAATGCTCTTAAAGGTCTTTTCCAACTTTAACAATTCTGTGATTCTATAAATATACTTACCCTTCACTTGTAAGTGGCAAGAAGTGCTGACACTCCCAGCCTTATTGGTAGCAGTGCAGGTAAATCTTCCACTGTCCTCTGCAAAGGCTTCACGAATCACAAGGCGAGCAAGCCCTGCTTTGAAAGTGATCTGGAAGTCCATTGAGCTCTCAATTTTGTAGTCTTCCCTGTACCATGTCACTGTAGGCTGAGGATGACCAGATATTTGGCACTCCAGAGTGACAGACTCACCTTCAGTCACAGTCTTATTTTTGAGGCCCTGTATGACAAAAAGTAAGTATCACAGTCAGTATACATTCTCAATACTAAACAGATATTTAAATATCTAAAACCTATTTTAATGGAAAATTTTATGTCTAGTTCAAAATAGTGTTCTGTGAAGCAATGTATGCAGGGAAAAAAAATAGGCATTTTCCAAAGGGAAGTATTTGAAACTGGCTTTTAGGGTCTCTGATCATTGCTGTTATTAACAAAATGAAAAGGTACGTTCACACTTATGCAGATAGATCAACCTACTATGCAGCATAAATGTGAAGAATCACTACCATGAAAGACATCAAGAAGACTTTGTATCAGAGATAAGCTATATGGCTGAGTAAATCTAATACAAAATTAAAAAGATTAATTAAAGAAAATATTTAATGGTTAGGTATTCAGCAATAAAAGTTAGAAAATAGAGTGGTTGAAAATCTAGTGTAACTCCCCTACAAATTACTTACTGAGACCAAGGTGGGTGGAGTAGCAGGGATTTCTGCAGGCACAGGAACTCTGGCAGTTTCTGTCACCTAGATTGTTTAGAGGACAATAATGAACAAAGTCAAGGACATAGGCAGCATAATTTAAATATGAAAATATATCAGGTAATGTGAACTCTTTGCATGTCATAAGTAAATATTACATCCTTACAAGGATTTGTGTAAAACAAATAAAAAATAAAAGGCAGCAGAATGCTTTAGAAGTGGAAAATTGTGATAAGAGGACAGCAAAAAAGTGAGGTTATTCTATATTTTTAAGATGAAAGTCAGTCAAAGAGAGAGAAATTTGCTTAAAAATTTACCTTTGCTTCACCTTCTTTATGCAGCATCAAGTGTTCTGTCCGCACTGCTTCACTTGTAATGCTTGTCTCCTTTTTAGTCTCAACATCATAGTGACTCTTGTACGTCTCAGCAGCCTCTCCAAAGGGAAACTGTGGAGGGGCAACTGGCTCTGCTTTTGTCCTGACTTCATGAGGCTTTAGCTGAGGTGGTTTTACAGGCTTGGTAATCTTTTGCACAGCAGAAGTAGCTGATAACTCTTTCTCCAGAGTAGCCATGGCAGAGCCAGCTATTGAAACCTAGGGAACAGAAGACAACGAGTTACAGCTTTGTTGTTCTCTTATTTTCAAAGGAGAGAGTGCATTTCTTGAGCAGATTGCATATGCAGCAGTTGCTTTCTTTGTTACTTGGTTTTGACTCTGCAAAAGCTATATGTAAAAAAAGAGTAGTACTTTTAGATTGCAGTAGTAGAATACCAGAGATATAATATCCTTGTATTATTTTTGATCTAACATTTAAATATTTTTTCACTTTCGAATTCGATCTTTAAATGGTCAAGAAGCTCTTAAGCACAGCACAAGAAATGTTCTCTCTATTTCTTCACTTGTAACCTTAGATTTCCATTTAATCAGTCTAATACTGCAATAAAGAATACTACTAATTACATAATTTCCAATGATTAAAATAACTGAAGAGATTTCAAACTCTTATTATAGGTGGAATAACTTTTAAAAAATACATAAATATTTAATAAAAATATTTATAACAGTGTTTAATTATATTTTGGGGGAAATAATTTTTAAATTCCATGTGAAGAGAAAAATATGCTTGAATGAGAAAATTAATTAACTGGAGAATTTTAATATTATGTAAAGGAGTCCAACAGAAGAATGGAAGAATAACATTAAAAATGGATGGTATATTATGCAGTTAGTCTGGATTTTTTTCTATTTAAAAAACTAGCTTAACATGTATTAATTAGCAAGGAAGAAAAAAGCAGTGTGTGAGTCAATTGATGCACATAATAAGATTAAAGAGGGATACTTCTGCTCTTTAAAAATATAACTTGCATGATAAATATCTACAATTTCACCATATGTCGTAAAGTCTGAAGCTGCATCCTCAAACAGCATTTATGTATGAAATAATAACAACAAATTCTATTTTTAGCAATTCATTTATCTGTTTACAGCAGTGCTCTTTATTAGTCAACAAAAATAACTGCAAGGAGCATCCAACTCTTCCTCTTGGGGAAGCACCACACTGGAGTGTGGGAGGAAAAGCCAGGTTGAATGGGTAACCTACTGGCTACTGAAAATGAGCATGCTGCTCCTCCTGGACACAACTTCAGCTTACCTCATACGTATGATCTGGTTTAGGAACAGCAACTCTGGAAACCGTGAAGTGAGGACTTGCTGTGCGAGGTCGCGGCGGTTCAACGTGAATTGTTTTCTCAAATTCTGTTGTTCTTTTTATCTACACAAAGTAACGAAAAAGTTGTTGAAAGTGATGTTGTTCTTTAAACTGAAACAGATTTCACTGGGACATAGTTTTTGGAAAGAATGTAATGTCAAAAAAAGAGTCTAACCTCTTTTGATATATGAACTTCCTGCTTTTCAGGAGCTGAGATAGGTTTCTCAGGAGGAATATAGACTGTTTTGACTTCTTTAGTGACAACATGACGTTCTGCTGGGACCTCAGAACCACGGTCTGTTACAGTGTGCTCCTTATAACCATATTCCAAAGTTTTCTCCTTTACATAAGCTTCATCTGCTTGTTCTGGCTGCCAGGGTGATCGAACACGTGCCTGATCAACTGCTGCAACGACTGTAGCTACAGCTTCAGCCTTTTTTCCAGCTTGTGTCTGCAAATAACATCAGCAGAATTTATACACATATTCATCATTATATTGAAAACATTGTATATATGACAGTTTTATTGTTCAGTGTATTCCAAAGCGAGGTTGTACGGTTATGCAAGTCATGATGAAAAGATCAGAAGTATGCACCTGTAAATATACTTAAGAATCAGTAAATTCCAATGCAAATATATTCTTTAAGTGCTATCTCTGGTGCTTCTGTGTTTTATACACATCAATGTTTGTCTGTAAGCCCAGTTTTAATACTTTACAGCCACATTTGTGTCCAATTGTCTAAGAGCACGCAGGTATGTAAATGTGCACATAGTTTTAAAGTATGCTCATCAGCTCCATATAACTCTTGTAGATGTGAAATGCATCTAGCATCTGATGTGAATGTATTATTAAGAAACAGCCACATAAATTTTTTTAGATCAGGTATATCTGTTAGTTCAGTGCTGATCTATTTTAAAGGGTTTTAAAAAAGGAGGGAGACTGAGATGTCTGGTAATTCAGAAAGAATGTTTTTGTATCAGAACTTCTATTTGTTTCTAATAACTCATTAATACTGTCAATTTCTGTGTTGTTAGGATCCAAACTTCTGTCCAGTCAGGCAACAGTAGATAATTTTATTTTTTCTGTCATAACTGATCTGGATGCAGCAACAGAGCATATGATATGTATGCCTTGTAAATGGGGAAAAAACCCTAACAGATAAATTCATACTGATTTTAAAATCATTACCAGCTTAAACTAAAATTACTTAGGTGAGGCAAAAATGTGATCATTTACAGAGATTTTGTTTTCTTATTGAAGTAGTGTTTAGGTAACAGGGACCTCTTATTCACTATTACTGTTGGTTTCAAAATAATTTGTTATACTGGCTTGAATTTGGCCCTAAATATACATCATATAACAAGAGTCTAAACTCACCTAGCAGTCTGACTCCCCTAAGTGAGTTTTATATGCTTCGCTTGTTTACTTATATTTTATAAAAGTATTTTATGAATGTACTACACTGTAGGTAGATAGATTTTAAATAACAGCTTTTGTAAACCATGCTATTCTTCCACATGTAAGTGTTCCTGGCTATATTGTAGATCTTTCCTACTATGGGAATCCTACTGGAACAAAGCAGTACCAACAAGTGTCTGATAGTCATAATTAACAAACTGGACAGACCTGAATGGATGTTAAAGTTTGTATAGTACGAAGAACAATTCAAACCTCAATAAAGAGAAGTTGTTTTATCTGACAACCATGAAGTTACAAGGGATCATCAAGTAGAAAAAAAGACTGCAGAGTCAGAAATTTGAATAAGTAAATGTTGCTAAAAGCCACTGATAGAAAGGAGACTGTCATGGAGAAACCAGACTATAGCTAAAG
This sequence comes from Phylloscopus whistleri, assembly GCA_017589585.1. NCBI lineage: Eukaryota > Metazoa > Chordata > Aves > Passeriformes > Phylloscopidae > Phylloscopus > Phylloscopus whistleri. The sequence continues at coordinate 3,345,659 of JADMLD010001395.1, read as the reverse complement.
TGTGACATTTTCTGGCAGGGTGGGCTATAAACCTCTTCAGCACTGGAAACTTAATCATACTGACTCTGTTACTTGACAGTCATCCCACTGATTGAGTATGTTTTCAGGAATTAATCTGAGAGCATTATGTTGTACCAAAGTAGGTCTTAAAAATTAAAGTTTGCAGATAAACCAAATTGTAACAGTGCATTGGTCGTAATTTCTTCTCCAGTTCTGGACTCTGTGACTGATGCTTTGGTTTTAGCAGTGGCAACTATTTTTAGAGCTACAGTAGTTTTCTCAGCTTCCTTTTTAATGTAGTTCTTATAGCAGAAATGAAAACTTTCGTTACATTCAGTCTTGAAAGATATTTGAATAATGAGAAAACATTTTGAAATGGGAACAGGGAAAGAGAATTGAAGGGTTAGATCCTAGTACACCGCACACATCTCTGTGTTATGTGTGTACTGATAAGTATTGTTATACCCTCCCACCTATTAAAATAAAAATAATGATTAAAAAAAAAAGTTAAAATGCATTTCAGAAGTCAGTCAGTCCATTCCAAACATCAGTCAGAAGATAATTATGAGCATCCTATTAATGAAAACAAGAGAAGAAGATCAAGGTGAAATAATTTAGTCTAATTAGCAGTAGGTCTAGGAGTTTGTCAGTGGAATAATCTTAGAAAAAAATGAGCTGGAAATGTATAGTTAGTATTTTTTGAGGAAAACAGGTGGTTTGTAAAGAAGAAAGGATAAAACATGTTATAACCATGTTATAACATGTTTATAACAGTGCTATTCACCTTTTCACGTGTTATGCTCACTTGTTCTTGTTTGGTGGCAACTCTTTCTTTACTTTTCGATATTATGACCGGTGCCTTAGGTTTGTCAGTAGAAATTACTACCTTAGGTACAGAAGGTTTCATATCTTCCCTTCTTATCTATTTTTTATGGTAAAGAAAAATAATAGTAATTGATTATGCCTGTTGTCAGGATTACAGAACTTTTTTTTGGAAAGCAGGATAATGTTTCTAAATGTATATCAAGAGGAAAGAAATATGACTTCAGAACTGAAGCAATACCTTTGTACCCAAGTTATAGCCCATCTTATATGCTGAGGGAAATTCCTACACAGTCAGTAATATGTTGCATTAATTTTTATTTGAATGAGAGAAGAAACTTTGTACTTCCTAGTTTGTAATATGTAGTTGTTTTGTAGAAACTGTTTGTATAGAAATTAGTATTATTGACTTAACAGCTAACCCCATCAGTTGAATGGTTCCACAATATGGTCTAACAAATGTATTCAATCCTCACACAAATATGAAGTTCATTAAATCAAGCTCCACACTACATATCATAACATGAAAAATAACCTTTAAAATTTATATTCAGAAATCTACCTTTAGAAATAAATTTGTCATTAGGGACCATGTGAAATTCTGTGTCCTGTGGCAGCAAAAGCCCTAATGCTCGAAGGATCTGTGATACGGGCAGCTGCACTCCTCTGCAGGCAGAGCTGTTATGAGGTCAGTAGAACTGGACCTGCAGAGATTTTGGTCTGGAATACCTTGTTTCATTAAGGTTTTGTTTAGGAATTTTCTCTTTGTAAAGAAGGACAGTAGAGTTATTTAACAAATTTTATAAACCAGAGTATCTCAATAAACTAAAGATTGTAACATTTATTTACCTGTTCATGAGCAATGTGCACTTGCTCCTGTCTGGTAGATATTTCTTCTCTAGCTCTTGTTATTCTTTCTTGTTCTTTGGCTTTGTCTGTGGCAATTATTACTGTCGGTACTGGAGTTTTCTCTGGTTCTTTTCTCACCATCTGGACATTTACAAATAAAGAACTTTATATTTTTATTTTAAAATATAATATATGTGATTTTCAATATATTTGGTAAAGAGCATAGAAATTAAAGTGAGCAAAGATGTCATGTTCTGTATTTTGAAATCATCTTGTCTGGAAACAACAATAACAACATGAACGGACTTGGTATAAAACATTTAACATAAAAATAATAAAACATTGCACAAATGCTTGGTTTGCCACTGAAAGCAGTACTAAAAAGAATTGTCTCAGAGAAAAACTATCCTGCATTATAATCACTTTGAGAAAGTGTAGGATATTAAAAATAAGTTTTACAAAACTTTCATTTGACAAGACTTCAAATGCCAAGTTCAAATGCCCAGGTGGATTTCTGTTTCTCAGTGCTTTGAAGAGAGGTTACACTTTCTTCCTCACTCATTTCTGCTATAATTCAAATGTAACATTGGCTATAAAAGTTCATCTTCCATTAAATCACATTTTTCTGATAAAATAATCTGAATTCAAATAATTCATTTGTATTTTCAAAACTGATTTCAATGCAGAATGAGTTTTTCCTTCTTTTTTTCTGACCCCCTGTGCTGACAACAAACAAAGCAGGCTACAAATGGCAAGCTCAGACAATATCAGAACACCTCTCCCTCTACCCCTCGCCCCCAACAAAATTTAAGAGCCAGTTTCTACATGTCAATTCTTAAAATGATCAAGAGTACTAGCTAGTAAGTTACTAGAAAAAAGAGAGGTTTGTCTAGGTAGCACTATAAACTGGAAGAGTGAACATAAAAGGGACAAACAACAACAGTATCTCGTTTGCCTTCTTCATAGGCTTGTCTTTTGTATGAGATATCAGATTTTTGAACAAGGTAGGGCATAACAATCTCAGATACAATCTGTATTCACCTTTTCAGGAGAGATGTGTCTTTGTTCTTGTGAAGTTACAATTCCTTCTCTAGTTCTTGATATCACTGGTTTTTTTGTGGCTTTATCACTGGTAATTACTACCATTGCCTCCTTTTTCATCTGATTTTTGTAACAACAAACAAAAAAACCCAAAGCCTTAGAATTTATTTTTAAAAAATTGATCATCAAAATAAGAGGAGAAGGAAAAGTAAGAGAGGAATTCAAGTAAAGGAAAAATACCAGGGGAGAATTATTTTATTCCTAGTGGGGAAATTATGAATGAGATATTAGATAAAAAATTTTCATCATCATAAGAATAGTGTTAGAGAATAAAGGAGAAGAGAGAATAGAGGATCGCTTTCAGAGAAAACATCCTTAAACTTAAAAAGAGTAATTAGTTCAATCCTGTTATGATGGAATGCAATGGTGTAAGTGAACCTGAGCATTCTTTAAAATCTAGGTGTTCTAGAAGAGTATGCATGCTTTTGCAGAGAACTGGGTAATATCTGGTTAATTCCTCACAGTGAGTCATGCTTTATTTGTGTGTTGGATGAAGGGATAAAGGGAAATCATAGAATGTCTGTGCTCTATTTCTACCTGCTCATGAACAGGCTGAACGTGGACTGCAGTCATTGCTGTCCTTTTAGTGGTTTGCTCTACAGCACCTGGAGCTGGTTCTCTCACCATGGCTTGATCCACAGCAGCAACAACCGTAGCAATAGCTGCTGTTTTTTCACTGTCTTTTCTCACCTATATTAGTTACATCAAAAGACATTTTTTCATATTTTGCATACATTCAGAAAAAGCACAAAACAAGTACAGAGACAGAATGTTGCAGAGAAGCATTTCCATGTCTGCAGCAGAACTCTCTCAACGGCAGATGCACACATGGTTTTACACACAGCCTCTCAGATTCCATTTAGCAGATCTATCCAGCAGTGGTGAGACCCCACAAAAAGCAAACCCAATGTTTTTTCCAAAACCAGACTTTACCTCTCTAGCACCAGTGGCCACCTCGCCAGCAGCAGCACCAGTAACGGTAACTTGTTCTTGGACCCCATATCTCCCCTCCCATCTTTCTTCAGTCACTTGGGTAGTGCTTGTAGATACTCTTGTTTCCTTCATCTGGGCTTCCATGGTTGCAGCATACCCTTCCTGCTTCCAAGGAGGAGGGACATCAGCCCCTGTTGTTACTACATGTGGTTTACGGATTGGAGATGGAGATTTCACTGGTCTAATAGGTGAGGTGGAGATTCTCCCAGCAGGAGAAACTGACCTATTGAAAAAAATTGAGTATCAATAGCATTAATCTACAGCCACAGAGCTGTATAAGCAACTTCAGCCTAAACTTGAACTCCCTCCCCATATACGGTATCTCCAGTAATGTGTAGTTTAAGAAAGGTTTTTGAGAAGTTCTACTTGTAAATTACACTAACTTGTTTTTTTAACATTATGCCTACCTATTGTCATTCCCATAACTTTAACAAGTCTTCGTAGTTTCCAAAAAGAAACAAGAACAAGTGGCAAAAGAAATTTCAGTCAACTAAAGATATTTGAAATATAAAAAATACATAAAAATTATTTTTTCATTTGCTCTACCCTAATTCTTCTAATAGGAATAATACAAAAAGCTCACAGGCTGTAAATACTACATAATACATTAATGGTCCAGTCTCTGTAGAGAGACAAAATGATAATTGTAACCAATCTTTATAAAAACGTCACATGGCAACCACTTAGCAAAACAACTGGATGTACTCCTGTACTGTATCTTATTTTTATGTGTCACCCATATATGTACCCATAATCCTTGCAAATTTCTTATCAGTGCCTAATATTTTTCCCCGCACATACATTTACAGCTTTCAGACACAATTATTTATCTGCTTGGAAAGAGATAGTTTCTAAACATTGATATTCAAAAAATTCAGTCCTAATCCTAGCAGACAGTTTTAAAGCATTTTCCAAAATTCTTAAACGGGCTTTCTAACCTAGAATTTCTTTGAGTGGAATTTTTTTGTGCTGTATCTCCCAGAGAACGCTAACAAATAGCAGCAGTAGGGGGCAGCATCATCATATTAATTTTTAGATTTAGTTTTTTCTAATGCGTTGTATGTCTAAAAGGGATCTGACTAGCAAGGGAGGACAAATTTCTAGCTCTATATGTGCTCTAGATGTCGCTATTGAATTCTTTTTTTATTTATGCAGTTTATGCAGTTACTGCTATTGATCCATTTATTCCTGTCCCTGCAAGTTATTATCAGTGGGGTAAAAAATTCACCAGCACACCCAGCTCTGGCAACTTTGATGGGGCTCTTCTGAGCATTCAGCCTGGAGACATTTCTTCCACAATGCTGGTGCTTCAGGATACTGAAACTGCAGGACTTTCAAAACACTCTTCTTACCTGCCCCTCAGCACAGACCTCATGAGGTCTCCCAGACCACAAGCCTTGTTTGTCAAATCACTCACTCTCCCTCTCTAGACCCTCTACACAGCAAAGATAAACTTCATTTTTCCATAACCACATTTAGCTTGCCTACCTTCAAAATATTATTTCTGTAGTTATTACCAGCATATACACAGAACATGACCTCAGTATTTTTTTTATGTATCCTTTCATTTTGTTTGCCACTCATCAGTGTAATTTCTCTTTTCTCTGTTCATCTAAAATAATCAAGGGCAAACTGCTCTACTGTTTTTTTTGGGGTTTTTTTTTCTGTTTCATCATGGAATGGAGCTGTGAGGGCTACTTTGGCTCTATGCAGAGCAGTCAAATGGGATTTTCTGCAATAGGGGATAGAAGTCTTCAGAGGCAACGCACATTTCTATAGCAGTGGCAAATATAACACATCACAGCTCACCATCAGAACAAACCCAGCCACTAATTAGTCGGTACATTCTTTCATTTTATACTATGCTCTCATTCTACAGCATTACTTCTGTCTGTAAAAGTGATTCCAAAAACAATGTTGCCTGAAAGAATAGTAATTTTACCTTACTGGTGAAGGCGTTGGTGCTCTGACATGTCTTACAGGTGATGGTGATTGTCTAACGGGCGATGGTGATTGCTGTCGTGCCATTTGTGCTTTTGCAGCAGTTGTTGGGGTTGGTGATTTTGATGTAGGTCTAGGAGGCATTCGTGGAGGTGCCTTGTGTGGGAGCTGTTGGGTGGTTGCACCTTCTATAATCATTTCAACACTTGTAAGTGATCTGGCATCAAAGTGGGCTTCAGTCTTCTACAATGAAAAGCAAGAAAGAGAAAACTAGGGTGAGGTACTGTAATCCTCCACATTTTAGTCATACCTGCTTTGTTTCTGAAAATTATACCTTTTCAATTCTGGCTTGTCTTGTTTGTGAAATCTGAGCAGTCGAAACAATTGTCTTTGTCTTTTTAGCAGGAACGGCTTCTTCCTCGCCTTTTGAAAGAAAACATGGTCAGAAAATTTGCATATGGCAACAATCAATAAATGGAGAAATAAATGAATGGTCAACTCCAATTATATAAAAATTTGTATATAGAACAGGAAAATGATTAAGCAACCATCTGTTTTGCCTTCAAAATCTACAGACAGATAGTTGTGAAAACAGTTGAAACAATATTACTGCATTACCAGTCATTAGGAAAAACTCAAACAAAGCAAAACAAAATACATTCATTGTAGATTCTTTATATCAGTCCTGGATCTAAAATGATTACAGAGTCTCTAAGCCTGACTAAAGTGATACCCAAGCAAGGTTGCTATAGGTAGTATGATTCCCTGCTACAGTTCTCTAAGAACTGCTTCATCCTTACCAGCCTCCTTCACAAGACCGTGTACAGTTATGCAGTCTAATATATCTGTTCTGCCAAAGTTGTCAAAGCCAACTTAAAAATAAAACTTTGAGAGATTTACAGACTAAAATGAGAACAGCTCAAGGTATCCTAAACTTTTTTCCATCAACTGTATCCTCTGCTTAAAGAAGACCCATTCTGGAGAAAAGGTCCTTTTAAATCTCAGACAAAAATCTTTGGCAAATTTCATCAAAGAGGCTGCTTTTTTTTTTTTCAAAACAAGTAAATAACTGTTGAGAGAGAAGTCATAAATTAACTTGTTGATATAACTGCAATGAAGTGGTGCATATTACACCACCATTTTCATGGTCTGCAACTTCAGCTCTGTTACCTTGAATTAGCAATTCAGCTGTTGAAGTAGCACGTCCCACACTATTTGTCGCATTTACGGAATAGGTGCCGGAGTCTTCAGGATATGCTTCTGCAATTATTAAGCTGTAAAGGTCTCCTTCTTGTAAAATTTTAAAATCGGGGGAACTTTTAATTTCTACTCCGTCCCGATAGAACTTCACCACAGGTGTAGGGATTCCAGTCACTCTCACGTCAAGCCGAACTTGACTTCCCTGTCTTGCAGTCATGCTCTGTAGTCGTTGTGAGAAGTTTGGTGGTGCTGTTCCAGCTGCATTTTTATTGAAGAAGTAAATAGAAAAACAATAATGTCTGTTAAAAAGAATGGCAAGTACTGCTTTCATTACTAGAGGTGCGTGAGGTCTATATCCTCTTCACATGCTACTGACAGTGGATAGTACTTTCTAAAAGATTCAAAATATTATTTCTGATTACACCTATGATTGTAAATGTTTCTAGAATTACAGACACATCATTTGTAACCATAGGCATTAAGCACAGTCTCCTGGTATGGCCCTTTATATGACATATTCTGTTAAATACCATTGATACCATTAGATATCATTCATGGCTCCATCCTGCAGAAGTTCATCCTTTCTTTCATGGGAAATTTCAGTGTAGCTAGTGTGACAGACCATAAGAAGCTACATGTATAAAGGCTGAGCCAGAAGCTTGTAATCATGAATAAGAGTTTGCAAGATCAAGATTAAACTTTATACAGTTAAAATGTAAAGGACGCTGTTAGACATTACTGGTGAGAACACATGCTGAATTTTAGACTGCTTTAGGAAAAAAAAAAGTGCTTTGCTATTTTTTTGCTGATCGTGTTCTTGAAACCTGAACTATTTCATTGTGTTACTCTTCCATCACTCCTTCACAGTGCTAGCAGGCAGAGGTGCCTTTGTTGAGCTGCTCTGTACCTGTGACAAGCAGCTCAGCAGTACTGGTGGCTTGCCCAGATCCATTGGTGGCTTGCACAGTGTATCTCCCGCTGTTGGCTTCTGTCACGGTGGGGATCACCAGTCTAGCGCGGCCATCACTAAACGAGATCTGCACACCGGGCAGAGTTGCAGCAGAGAGAACCTGGCCATCCCGATACCAGTTCACCTCAGGAACTGGGAAACCTACAGAAGGAAGACAAATGGAGATTAAGACATTATGAAGTTCCAGACAAAAAATTACCAGAATGCACGCTCACGTAAATACAGTTATGGGGGAGCATAATGCCATAGGCACAGATCTATGTCCAGTGGCACAGTGGCAAAGGAGTTTTCTTTTAGAAAGGTCTCTAAAATGCACAGAGCAATAGGGCAGCTGCACTGGCTCCTGTGTTTAGTAAATCGCTTCAATAATGAGAGGACTGTAGTGTTCAGCAATCTTATTAAGTAATAGAAGTGCATCAAAATCATGAGGAGGATGAACTAATTCACGTGAGATATTTTTAAAATTTATTTGCTTGTATATCTAGGTAGGATTGCTTATTGCTAGCATATTTATCCAGTCGAAGAATCTGGAGATAATGTAAATATCAGTACTTCCAACCAAACAAAGCATATGTTCTAATACTACTATGGCTTTAGAAAACAAAGTAACAGAAAAGATGACTGCTGTAGACATTAAAATCAAATGCTAGTAAAGTTTTGGGGGTTTTAATTTCTTTTTCTGTAATCTTTTGAGTTTGATCAACAGCAGTAATCTGGAATTAACTGTTGTTCAAATACATTATTCTTTTTTGTCAGAGTCATGAGCAAGAGTCTTTGGGTCAGAAAAACTTCAATTATATCTACAGCTGATTTTTGGTTTTAAATGGTGATTTCAGATTCCCTACAGAAATTCTCTTTTCAGTGTTCTACTCAGCCAAATTTATTGAGCAACTTAAATCCATTTGATGAACAAGTAAAATTCTTATATGAACCACATAAGGAGAATAGGTAATTTAAGGAGATGATTCCAGCTCAAAGTCTTTTTTGTAGTCCTAGAACATCTTTTCTTCAAAATTAAAATCCTCGCAAATTCACCTCATGTATATCTCTGCTCAACCCAAATCACCAGTTGCACTGCATGGAGGCTCAGGAATGAGATCTGAGACTGCATTTGCTGATGAATTAATTTTTCCTGCTCTAATGTCTGTGATTTAGAAAACCCCAGGTGCACAGAATTCTACTTCCTTTCTAGAGTATCCTTCCTATAAACTGAATAAATTATTAGGGAATTTAATGTGCCAGGAAGTGACTGTGTCAGACCAAAGTGAAAGAGAAGCTGATATGTAGATTGAAGCTTCACTGGTTCACTGCAGTCCCATCAGACTTGGTTAGGAAAGTTTAAAATCTTACTCACAGTAAAGCGTTGATATTTAGAGAAATGTAAAACAGAAACTCACACACAGAGAGAAAGAAAATGAGGACAGTTTTAGGGAGGATTAGAAATCAAAAGGGTAAAAGTACATTTGGGCATTGTTAATTTCACAGATGGAAGTTATCAAACAGTCCTGATGGGATGGTATAATTCAATTTTGTGCTATTGGTGTAGGGCAACTTTGGCATTATCATCATAAACAGACCCCATAGCAGACCCCAGTGATTTCATTCAGAGCTATGTGTCTTCAATATTTGTGAAAATTAGTTAAAAAATTGTTTTAAGCTAGGCAACCCCCAAAACATGTCCTCGATAGTGAATTTCTTGAAACATTTCAGAACTTCTATTTTCTTGCGGTAGTATTATATGATTAGCAAAAATGGGATTTTCTGTGGCAGGTTGAAAAAGATCTGCACTGTTAAAATGGAGTCTATTTTGATGTCTCAAACTGCTGTGTACAAGGGATACAAAGCTAGAAGCCATTCTAGAAATCTGAGCCCAAGCTTATACTAAAAACTCAACTCCACGAATTTACTAGCACTCTGCTAGTCCCAGGTCACAGAGCTAGGTAAGATCTATCTCAGATTACAGATATATGTGCCTGGTCTATATGAAGTAGGGGTTTACTTCTACATGTCCCAAATACACTATGATTTGACTGTTAATTATTAGGATAATCGTTTTTTTGATTTTAAAACTGTCCTTGAGACTTTTTGAACTTTAATGCCCAAAAGAAGAAAATCGATCTGAAGCGCCTCAAATTCACCACTTAAGTAATTGAATTCAATGAGATTCTCCTGACAATGATGTAAGTTGGCAACACAAGTTGGCAGTCCCTAAAACTAAAATCATGATCTGTGTGCAGCTTTCAAAAATATGTAAGAGCTGGCTTGCACTGGGTAATACCTGGAAATATCAGTTCCAAAAAAGGTAAGCAGTGTACAGGTTAATTCTTTATGAAAAAATTCAGACTTGATCAGTACTGTGGAGACATGAGCTTGGCACCCTTCTAATGCCAGTAACACATCTGACTGTTTTTATCTCATGACTCCTCAGCCACCAGTGACCCAGTAGGGCTCCCCCTGTGACAGTGTCCTGGCTGCTCTGGCATTTGCTGCTTTTAATAACAGGGGGTTTGTGTTCTGTGCTTTCTGTTACATGCTGGGTATATTAATCTGATATCAGCCCTTTGAATGTGACACTTAATTCACAGTTTAATACAGCAGCACAATTCATTTGTTCTAGTTTACACACAGCAAAATTGCGTTTCAGGGGGTTGCTAATCTCTTCTTGATAGCCTTAGATTAACTGAGCTCTTCACACTTGAACTGTAGCCCTGTGTTAATACTTGACTTGTATATTATAGACTAGTGTATTAGAGATAGAGAAAAATTCTGATTTTTAACACACAATAATTTATGACAGATAGAAAGGGTAGACATTACAGCTGGATAAAGCTGTAGAGTCCTTTATTTATGCAATTAGTTGTAGTAAAAAACCTTTCCTGTTTTTTATGCTGTAGAAAAACTAAATGCCAAGCCACTGCCAGATCTTTCAAACCTGGAGGATGTTTTTAGGGCAGGAAAGATATACCAGAATCTCACAATGTGAAAAAAAACTAACAAGAGGTTGCCTCACAAGATATTTGGGACTAACATACAAATATGGCATATGCTATTAGAAATGCTGCTGAAAATTTCTTCCCTTAGTAAGAAATCAAGTTCCCCTCCCAAGTACTCCATAATATCACAGAAATGAAATTAGCCAAAATCACACATTGAATAATAATACAAGCATCCTAACTTTTTCTGATGATATTTTTAGGTATTCATAATAATAATAATAATAAGTATTGCAAAAGTGGGAAAAAAATTCACAGAAAATTTACAGTGTAGAAGCAAGAAGAGAAAATCAGGGCAATTAACTGAAGAATAAGGGCCTAATAATAGAACATGGTATGAAAAAATGTCACAGACAGAGACTGCAGAACATGTTCAAACACCTTGTGTGAGCCAGCGCTATGCAAAGGGACCAAGGGATGAAATACATGGACCATAGATGTCAGAGATCTTTATAGTTGCACAGATCATGTGTTTGCACCTGTCACAGAGCATCTGAGTAGTGCTTTGTGGTATGTGGATCATCACATTGCTAATGCCTGTAAGACAATATAATTCCACCAGCAGGAACACGTGTCATTTCTCCTTAGTCACTGCCGAGGTCAGAGACACTCTTAGAACAGGGTGTTGGGTCTCTGGTAACGTTATCTCGGGGGTTTGCATGGCGTTTTGCACAAGATAGGGTGTTTGAATAGTATGGAGAAATCATGTACCCTTTAAATTGTGTGGTACCTAAATTGCATAGGCAACTTAAATGATATTAACCCAGCCTTGTGCTACCATCATGATCACCATACACATCTATTATTTAACATACTTCAGTGGCCGGTTGGGCCTAGATTTTGTGCTTTTACTCCCCTTCCTAGAACTCTGGAATAAAGTAAACTTAAGGGCACAGAAAGTAGAAATACAGCTTAGCTAGAGTAAAGCTTAACAAAAGGTCTTGGAAGTAATGGCATAAACACCCTGCTTCTTTCACCCTGACTTCTAATTCTGTCCAGTCATCATCCAAATGAGATTATTCTTTCTGCAGCCACGTGAAGTTCTCTTATTAGCACAGTATGTGTTTTTATACATATACATTCAAAGGTGCTGTTCAGCACTGTATGATACAGATATATATCCGTATTTCAGCACTCATCTTTACCCATACATACCAGATTATGATCTATGAAAAGTTTCATATTTTTTTTCTTAGCATAAACATTGGAAAAGAAATTAGTGATAAACAATAACAAATCTTGGAAGAATGAATCAAAACCTTACCACTAATGTGAGCCTCAAAGGTTGCGGCACTACCCTCCAGTGCCACAACACTTTGTAATGGCTGTGTAAATGTTGGTGCTTTCGTCGTCATCTTTACAGGCACTCTGCAAGCAAAAAAACCCCATAATCAGATATCAGTGGTGAAAATGTTATTATATTGACACACTTCTTGCAAGATTTTAAGAACATTTGTAATTATTCTCTGAACAATTTACTCTTAATTTTAAATCAGAATAATCTGGTGAAATGAAAAGAGCGTGGGTTTTGACAAAGTTGTATAACAAATTACTCTTGGAGCATGCTTGGCTGAATTGGATGGGAAGCCATTATATTTAGTGGAGCTGTGCTTTGGCATTGCAAGTATGCAGCAGGAGACAGGACTCATTGTGTGACCTTCCACAGGTCATTCAGGCTGCCTCTCTTTGTCTATTAGCTTTTTTACCTGAAAGGAAAAAAAAAAAAGTCCCTGTATAATTTTTAGAAATATTTTGCTGGTGCAAAATATTTCCATTCTGCAATGACAAGACAACTAGGTCCCTAAAAAGAAATTGAAAGGAATGTGAAAGTCTACAATGTATTTATAATGGTGCAATAATGCATTATTAATACATTAATAATAATAAATACTAATATCAATAAATACTGTGTTATTAATAATACATTCATGCCAAAAATTCCAAGAGACTCTATTTTAAAAGTAATCTGTAAGTAGTGAATAATTTCACTTTACAGAAGCAAATTGGCATTAAAGATGCAGATAAAATTCTCGTCTTTCTTAGAGAGTACCTCAGTGGAATTTTGAATATGGGAAGACAGCCACCTTCGAAATGTGAGCTAGGATATAAAGTAGCCACTGACACTGATGGCTTGAACAACTGCAAAGCCATGTGAAATCTGAAAGAAAGTTTGCTTTCTCTTGCTATGCCACAAGATCCTACTTTGAAATAACACACTGCCACTAGAAAAGCTTGTGTGTTGATATTTTATATTTGCATGACCTATTTATTTACTGATGTTGAATTGTGCAGATTTTAAAAAGGTAGCTATTGTCTTCTTAATATTATCTTACATCCATTAAAGTTAATTTTTTCCCATGAAAAAATTCCACTGAGAGCATATCTGATCTCAACAAATGTGTTAACCCCACAATATTTTAAGCCAATCTTACTCACATATTTACTTCCATTTACTCTGACTTTTGGGCCTGATTTTGTGACAGTCCCCAGCTTAAATTAAAAAGAGAGAAAGTGAGGTTTCTTTTACTATGAATCAAATTTATTCTACCTCTCACAGGGGTGAAAATTCTTCATTACATGGCTCCTTCATAGAAATAGATGCATACATGCAATAGGAGCATAAGGGCAGAACTGGATATTGTATTGGGATTTTCAAGTTCAGTGCTTGACTATGTTTTGAAGCTCAGCTAAAATAAATAGAAATAATTTTACAATACGATTAAACATTATCAAAGCTCATAGATATATGTAGTTTCTGGAAGAGATCAGAAATAATTTAATTAAGAAGAATTTCCAATGGAGTTCCCACAAAGTTTCTGTATTTCATTGTCCAAGCAAATTCTGGTGATGAAGATCTGATCTTATAAGGCTTCTTGTATAATTAGAAATGAAAGTATGCATCTAAAATGTCATGTTCCAGAAATAACCTTCACAGCCATGAATGACAGCAGACAAGTGTTCCAGAGCTGCCGTGTAACTGATCCCTTTGCAGTTGTTTCCCTTAAAAAGTCATCAGCGCTTAGCTGATACCATGTGCATTTTATCAGAGCTATTCTTGGAGCTTCTCAGTTTATCTCTCAGCAGCATAACCTTGAACACTCCCAACAGAAAGGAGTTTTTAAGTTAAGCACATGTTTCCATGCACTTTTAAAACCTTAATTTATGTAGTCTTTAGCAATAAAATACACTGGAAAAAAAAAAAACGTTTTTGCTGAGAGTTGTCAAAGCTTACTCCAGAAATTAAGGATATAACCTTGACAGAGAATTTAAGTGTTTCATGTCTATACCCTGAAATCTATAACCCCCTGCAAAAAATTTATAAATAATAGACTGTATCAGAGTTATTAATGACTGATAAAACACTTATTACACCAGCAGAAACATGCTACTAACCTGATCTCTCAAAGTGCCTGCAAGAGTGGGCTAAGCCCAACGAAATCTTCTTGAACGACGTCCTTATCCAGAGTAAGATTTTTTTAGACAATCCCAGCATGAGAATTGAAGAGCCTCTAATCATAAAAACAAAACTACACAGTCTTGACAGTGTAGTTTTGTTTTTTGCAATCCCTACACCCGAGGCGAGGCGGGGAATGCACGACTGCTCAGAAGTGCTAACATAGTTGTTTCGCCTTATATACCCCAGCTCTGCTGTCAGGTCTGCCTCATCATCTCAGTGCCAGTTCTGATTGGTTTCCTGAAAGAAAGTATCTTGTGAGGGGGGATTCACTCTCTGTAACCATACACCACCTGTTGGTTTTGACTGACAATGCTAATTTTGGAGGCACAAAAGGGATTCACTGAGGAAACCTCAGCTGTTCCAAAACTCTTGATTTATAATTCAATTTAGTTTACCAAGTGCACGTTTACATTGCAAATTTCCTAATTCATCACCACAAGATAAAGAAAGCAATAAAAAGCATTTTAGTAGGGCATGTGGACAAGTCAGAAGTCATCTTATCAGTGAGATTCAGTCTTTCTTTCGTTATAAAACATCCAAGAAGCAACACCAAATGCATACGTCAATCACCAGACTAAATAAGTAAGCTGAGCTCAGACAAGTGGCTGCATACTCTTAGAATACACTGTTTAAACTATTTTTTTCTGTAACTTTTAATTCTGAAATTGTGTTTGGTAATATATAGATTTGATGCTCTAGGGTCGTGTTTGTTTCCTTGGCAATTTTTCTGTTGGATGTTCCAAGCACTTAAGCATAATAAACAGTAGCATACAATGTGCAAGAAACACAAATTTTGTGAAAGTAAATTGACACAGACAATTACGGTCATTTTTAAGAAAGACGATTTTAAGTCTGACAGCTTTTTTTCTAGACCTGTTTAGTCCTTGTACAGACCTCAGACAATGGAATAGTGTATTTGTTTGTGAACTTCCACTAGCCCAGCTTTGTCACTACACAGCCAATTGTGCCTTTAGAGTGGTTGCTTCTGAAACAGACATCAGAGTTAGAAGACTACTCTTGTTTATGGCTGGAATGGGAGTGTTTTACCACACCACCTCATCTGCCTGCTTCTATTCCTGCCTATCTAGCAAACTCTTGACACACATAACTGGACTACTTCAAATTTCTTGCTTGAAATCAAGCATGTGCTTAGCTGGTTTGGTAAAAGGAGGACTTCAGTCTGCGGTTACCAAGTTCCACATTGAAAAGGACTGAGAACACCCAGATAAGTAAACACAGATTGGAGTTTTCTACTATCAGCTACACTTCTGTTTGAAAACAACCTGAAGGAAATCTCTAGCAAGAGAGGCAGAAAACGCCAAGGAGAGAGTTTCACTGCTATGATTTCTGCAAGGGAGTTTAATGTTCTAGTTTGCAGATCTGAAAGAAATAAGAAATGACATATTGCTACTATCTCATAAAATAACTTCAGAAATTTAATCTGCCCTTAAACTTGTCCATCCCATAAGGTGGCAACTTCATGGCTACTCTTGGCATGCAGCAGTATCAACAGCAACACAAACTGGAGGAACAGTCTCTGCACTGGGACTACCTGACCCCTCACAGCGGCTCAAAGTCAGAGTACCACGGATCATTTTTAATTTCTCTTTGCAAATAGATTTCAGAAAGCCTAAACACTCTGTACAAGACTTAATATGACAGCAAATGCAACTCTGTGCACTGAGAGGGAGCTCAAGCTCAAAAGACATAAGATGTCCAAAGAAACTTGTGTAAAGGGCATAAAATTCCTATTTCTAAACAGAGGCATGCTGAATTAGCAGGCAGTTGTTTTTCTCTGTAGTTAAACACTTAAATAGTGAAAAATCAAACTTGAAGAAAAACACAGGCTAGTATTTGCAGACTTAAAAAATGCAGCCAGCTTAATGATGATGTCTAAACCAAATAAAAAAAATTATAAGTTTCTGAACATATGATAATTTTAAAGTAAAAGAAATATAAAACCTATCACTTTTGAAGTTTTGAAGTGGTCAGAAGTTCATGTTTCTATTTCCATCAAGTCAACAATGACTGATAATAATAAAAGATAAAAGGGAAAAAATCTCTTGCATTCAAATACAAATATATTGTATTTTAAAAAATAAGTTCCTTCTTTTCTTTAACTTTTACATTTGGTTTTAATCATCTGTTTCCATTCCAACAAAATTTTATACCTTCTCAATTTTTTTACTTTAAATAGAGAAATTAGATTTCAGAAGAGTGGAATATTTATCTCATGTTCTCAAGGAAATATGAATTATTTGTCGTGCATGCCTTCTGTCACATTGATATCGCATGATTTCTACGTGTTTACTGTCACATAGTGTACTTACAAGAAAAATCAGAAGGACAACTTCAGTCTTATTGTGTAGCTAAGACACTGCTGGTAAAAATTACATCATTTCTTTGTTCCAGCATCAAACAAAAATCAGACCCAGGTAATGAAAAAGGCTTTTTTGTCAGGAAGACATTTAAATTGGGGATAGTTATGAAAATGTCTCTGCTTCAATCTGCTACTGCTTAAGGTATAAACTCTATATTGCCAGTGTTTAGTACATGTAGTACTTTATAGGTGTGGTGTTTGCTGTCCCACATCTGCATAGAATCAACAAAACAGAACCCAAAATATATTTATATATTGTATTCTTGTTGAATTTCCAGTTTTCCAAGAATACTTTAGGAAAAAAAAAAAAACACTTTCCCTTCTCTCACCCACTTTCTTTAAACTTAGAAATAACTAAAATTTCTAAACTGTTAAACCACTGAATCCTGACTTAAAGTCAAATCACATTTCCACCACCCTTATCAACTTCTCTTTCCCTGCTAATACTACAAACAGTACTTTGCAACAAAACTTTAGGACCTTAAATACAGGCTATAAATTAAATTATATGCACAAGAATATCCACGTTTGTCTGCTGCAGCTGGCTTTTGAAAGGCTGCTGCCTTTTCAGGGGCTTATGATTCTTATCTGAGCCACTGTAATTAAATATGGAAGATATATCAATCTTTTTATGCAAACTAAAAACTGCTTGCAAAAAATTGTTACTGAAGAAGGCACTGTGACTTGCTTCCAAAGTAGAAAACAAAACTAAGGCATTTAGCAAAGTTTTGAAATTACTTTATCTGTTTCATATGGGAACAACTGGCTGGAAACTGGACATTATCAGTGTTCCTATTCACTGACTCCATGTTGGTAGGAGTCACTTATCTCCTTTGAAATACCTAAGAAGGAGATTTATAGATGTCACTTCTGACAAGTTTTCCTTGTATATTATTTCTCTGTGTATCATCCTCACGCATTTTCGCATGTGGAACAAGGAAGAAAGAAAAACATTTACCTTCTCAGCACTTCACTTTAGAGAGCAGGCCCTACTAACAAAACCTGCCCCTGAATAAAGAATATACTTAATAAGTGTTCCATTTCCTTCCTCAAAACAATAATTAACATCATTGTACTGGGGACAAGTTTTATCTAACATTGAGACAGTCCTTAGCATTTAATAGATACATATTTTAATCAATTTTGGAAACCTTTTAATAAATCTATGGACATCTATGATTCGTGAAAAGAAACAAACACACTTACCATTTTTCATAATGGGTCCATTCTCTGGGAACTCTTGGAGCGATAGCTGTGTTACTCATTGGCAAAAAAAGGTTGATACATTTTTATTTATTTGTAAACATCACTTTCTACTATTTTGTAAGAAAACCAAAAGTAAGAACAGATACACAGATTTCTGGTTTGCCCCATGTATTAAAGAAACTTTGACACCTTTTTTTCTGAGTTACGTTTTGTGAATGAAGAGGAAAACCCCTCAAATATAAGATTTTTTCTCATAGTCTAACAATCGAGGAATAGCAAAAAGAATCCAATACTTTAAATTCGATGAGCATGCAAGATCAGCAAGCACTGAATTCTACACTTTCATTTTAAAATTAATTTTAGAATGAATTTCTAAATAGGAAACCATATATGCTATACTAAAAGGCTCCACCTGAGAAAAGAACATTAATTTTAGGGCGTTTATAATTTGGAGGGAAGAAGGGGATTCACATCTGATATGTACTTTCTCAGTCCTCTGAATGAGAGTACAGTTAGAAACACAGTTTTTTCTGTGACATCTCTAAATCTAAATAATGCATGCAAGAGAGGGGCTTAGTTGGGAAAAGTAATTGCATAGGATCCATAAGATGTTTTTGGAAAAATCTGTGAGAGATGCAGGGTAAATATGCAGAGCGAGTACCTCAGTCTGCAGCTACTATATTTATGTGCACATATACATAGCCTTGTGACTCCTCTGCGGGCAGGATGCCACTGACTTTTCCATAACGTCAAGCAAGTGATTTATGTGATCAGGTGAAGACATGTACATGATATTTTTTTTCCAGCTCATTTCCTCTCTCTGCCTGTACTTTAAATCGGAGATAATTTTAAGTTTCTGCTATCCATCTTGCATCTTCATGGAGAAAAATGTCTAATGTTTTAATATTACAATTTAGCAATTATTAAATATGTTATTTCAGTTCCAGTTTTGCACAGATGACACCTACTTGGATGAAGCACAAAAGTGCTGCACTGCTTAAATCACTATCTGCTGCTGCCTGTGAGAAGTGTGAGTGCACTGCAGTGGTATGCAAAACCAGAGTAGGTCTAATCAATGTGCATATACAGGATGACAGGGAATTGCACAGTACATGTGGAATCTGTGAGTACCTGTGGTGTTGGCCAAGCCACTGAGAGTGCACTGAAGCAGATGTTTGAGAAGTGTGAATCATTTCACAAAATTTTCAAAGGTAGGACTTTGAAAATCTGAATCAGATGGATCAAGCTTAAGAACTGTTATTTGCAAGGGCGACTGTTTTGTTTACTGTTGTGGCAGCCAAACAACCATCCAAATTGGAGTTTTCCTGAACTACCTTTTTCAATGCTGCAAATGGATGACACTACAAAAGTCCTTGTCTTTCACTACAAGAAGCTTTGCAATAAACTGGAAAACACACCTAAACTCTTAATTCAAGAGATGGAGACAAAGATTAATCATGCTAATGACTGGCCTACAATCCAAAAGATTCAATTCCAATTTGTTGGTTTGTTTTTTTTTTCTTAATACCCTGAATAGACACTATGGGTCTTAAGGAATTCTATTATTTAAGAGTGTTTGGCTAAACTAAAAATGTGCTTTGAAGCTAACACAAGTATCACTTCATAGTCCACTCCTTGGAACTGCAATGGCAGGCACCAAGTGGAAATGGACTGTATTGTCACACTGTCTTGGGTTATGGAACCAAAAATGTGTATTCTATTTCATCTGCTGAAAGCAGTTGGGGAAATGCTCTTCTTTATCTCTTGTAACTCTGAGGGGAAGGGGGGCAGGTGCCTTCTGATAATGGGCCAGCTGTTAAAATCAGGTAGGGCAGTGTTTCTTATCTCTTTCACAATGGGTCATTGAGGCTCCTCAAGCTGTTCTCCTCGAGCTGTTCTTCTCCCCAAGCTTGTCACAAGTTGTCCCATTGTGAAATGCCCCATCCAGTGAGGGGAGCCAACCATTCCTACCTAAATAAAAACTGAGACGCAGGAACACAGAAGGCAGCTAGCTTCACCCGATTCCCGAAGGAAGACTGGACCCTTCTCACCATCACTGGACCCTTTTCTACAGGATCATCTCTACTCCAACAGAAGTACATCTGCCACTCCAGAAGGACTCACTTTTGGACTGCTTCCAACACCCTGACCAATTCTGTCAGGGTTTTTCCAGGATTGTTGTTTGTTTGGTTGGTTGGTTGGGTGGTTTTGTTTTCTACTACATTTGTATTGTTAATATTTGTTAATATTCCTAGTAAAGAACTATTATTCCTATTCCCAAATCTTTGCCTGAAAGCAAAGCAATTGAAAAATTATAATTTGGAGGGGGTGAAGGGTTTACATTCTCCATTCTAAGGGAAACCACAGCTTTTCCCTGGCAGATACCTGCCTTTCCAAACCACGACACACACTAATCTAGTCCTGAAAGCAGAAGCATTGCAGTGGAACACTTCTCCATTGTGCTGACTTAGAGAGAGCCTTTCTCTTCCCTGAAGACATTCCTGCTACTAAGCAAGCATTGGACAAGGTTCACTAACGTAAGTAACCACTCATTTTGGTGGCTGGCCTCTGAAAAAGGTCTCAAAGCTGTTAGAAATATGACAATTAACACTCCATTTAATAAACTGAAGAGTTCTGCAGTTTAAGATAATTTTTTTTTAAATCCTAATTCTCTATATTATTCTGTCTTCTATTCTATAGCTGGTGGGAAGACCTATTGAAGGAATTAATAACACTAATGGAATTTGTAGAAGAATACAACAGTGGGAACTAGTGAGTCACCAAGGAAATCTGCAATTTCAAGGAGAATGTTTCTTTTCTCCATCATCACCTTCTGTTAGATTTGTCCAACAATCCAGAGCAGAAGAAATTATAAATTACTGTCTAATAAATGCTATGCACAGATGATTTTTAATAATGATTTATTTGTAAAGAAATGAAATACAAATTTGAATCTAGATATATATTGGATAGCACCCAAAATTCGTCTGATCCTCACCCATGGCCAATATCTACTAATGGACACAGCAAACAACACAAACATGCTCAGGAATCAGGCATCTTGCAGTTCAGTCCATCTTCTGTTCCATTGCATCAGGCAAGAGAATGGGATCATGCCTCCAACTGAAGTTAATCTCTTATGGCCTCTCAAGTTCAAGATGCACTCCTTGAAACCAGAGTTTCTCTTTAAACCTGTTTAAAAAAGGTCAGTTAATACTGACCATATTTTTAATGGTGGCATAGACAGTTCTTTGTGGTCTTGTGAAAATAAAAGATTAGAGATCAAATAAACAGTGATTACAGAGAGAATATAAAATATTCTAAATCTCATCTTACTGACTAGAAGACACTTTAGCTATAAACAACAGAAGCTAAGGGAAAAATTAGGATAAATCTAACCTTTCCATATGGTCTATATGTTTTAATCATATTGAATTATCTATGTGACTTAAGTAAAATTATGATGATCTTGCATGTAATTTTTTACTTATGAATACCTGCCATATCAGACCAACATGGAAAGAAACCCTGAACAAAATATGTGGGATCAATACTTAGTCAGCTGGCCATGAGGGAAACTGCACAGGCAGCTTGCAAGGAAAAGGACAAAGCTTTTGAATCAACACATGCAAAAACTTTTGTTTGTATTTACATGTTGCACTACAGATAAACCTCAGAAATTTAAAGACAAAAATGCTCTTTCTTTTTTATCAGAGCCTAAATTCATGAGGTGAGGTTTCATCCTGTGCTAAAAGCCACAGGGATTAGTTACATCAAGTATCTCATTTATTTAATTTGGAATTGCAGAGTGGGAAGTATTGTTATCTTTAATCGATTAATGAAAAACAACAGTTCCTGTCTTATTAGGATTGTTACCTACTCTTCAGAATATGACTTGCCTAGCAGAAAACCTTGCTTATATATTCTGTTCATGAAATTTCACATAGCTCCAGCAATTTGAACTTCTGGATTACTTTGTCTTTTAAGCTCTTCAATCTTATATTAATATCTAGATTAGGATGCCTAGATTTCAAAAAAAAAAAAAAAAAGAATCACTAAATGTAAATACCTTGAGCAGGCTCAATTTTTTAATGTATTACAAGTTCTTTGATCTAAAAATTACGTATCTTTTGATGAAGAAT
Source organism: Phylloscopus whistleri (assembly GCA_017589585.1). Taxonomy (NCBI): domain Eukaryota; kingdom Metazoa; phylum Chordata; class Aves; order Passeriformes; family Phylloscopidae; genus Phylloscopus; species Phylloscopus whistleri. The sequence goes on along the minus strand of JADMLD010001395.1, from coordinate 3,323,605 downwards.
TACACGAAAAAGGGAGTCACATATAATGCACATAACGTACATTGCCCTAAAATTCATAGATTAGGAAGAGTGTTTGATATGTGCTTTGTGAATTAAGGTCCTTACATTTGTTGCAGTAGTACAAGTTGTAGCATGGAGTAAGACGCAAGTTACCTTACTGCAGTACATCTAGCCACTGGCCTTTCATCTCTCTCACATGGTGTGTCCTGGGCTTGTACTAGCTCTGCTGTGGTGACATTCACTTCTTCTGAAAAGTATTCCTCTTCCCATTCTGCTTTAGCCTGAGTAACACTGGAATTTTTGGGGAGTTTATTTTTCTCTGAAACAAAACATGTACATTAGTGGAAACAAGTTGCTCATGTAATAAGGCAAGAGGGTGCCAAAAAACATGCAGCTGGCAGGACGAATCACCTAGCACTGTGACGAAAGCAGAACAGTGTGCCTTTCCAACTTCATTGCTGGCAACACAGATATATTTCCCAGTATCAGCAAGGACTACATTTCTTTTTAAAAGGTAATAAGTATCTCCTAATTTCTCAATCTGTAAAACAAGAGAATGCACATAGGGGATAATTAGTAGCATAAAGCAATATAAATTACCTTTCTCCCAAGAAAAAATTCAAGAACATCAGAACATACACTGATATCTCCAGATACCACTTGGATGTCATCCTTTGTCCAGCAGACACGTGGTTTGGGCTTTCCATGTATAGTGCAATGCAGGATTAAATCTTCTCCTTCTTGCAGAGTTCTAGGTCCAAACTTTTGTATGAAGTTTGGCTGTTTTCCTTGTACTAAAAAATAAGAAAAATCATATCAATATTTACTGTGTTTTAAAAGACACAACTAAAGCAACTGAAGAAAATAATCTGTTCTCATAAAGTTCACCACATTGAAAGACAAAAAGAGCCTTTACTGATGCCTGGAATTTAGGATAACTTGTTTGCAAGACAGTTAGTTGGCATATATCATTTATCTATCTAGTATAACATTTGTTAAAAACCATGGACATTAAGCACCCAAGAATTGCATGCCTCAGCATAGTGATATTAGTTCCATGGAAGTGCTAAAGAATCATGCAGTTTGGTAAGGTATTAGGCAAATCTGTGTGAATTATGGTTTCAGTGAAGGCAGAAAATTAATTATTCCACACAAATTTAAAGTGACAAAGTCATGACAGCAAATTTTATCATTTAGTGCATTGTTGCACATCACACTTTCTTCACTGTCTCCCCTCTATTATTTTATTTTTTAAAAAAATAAGTTATGGAAAAAAATTAAAAATTGATATTTGCAACAAATATGAAGGGCAGAAAGAGGCCTCTCTACAACTTTAACCACATCATTATATTGGCTATCATTAATACTGAAACCATGCATTACCACATCGTCAAGTACAAATTTAGTTCAGATGAAGGATGGGCAAGTAATTGCTTTTCTTTTGCAATACCCAAAGCATATGAGATTGATTTTGTGTTAGCCTCATGCCAACTGTGGAAGGACAGATGACACCTAAACCACTACAAGGACTTATCAATACAAATTAACCCATCAAAATTGAAGAAATTTTGATCATCAGCATCAGTTTGTACTGAACAAAAGCATTGCTTTCTGTGACTTGTAACTTAATGAGCTGTAAAGCTGCATTTATTGAATCACTATACAACCACCTGGGGTTCCACTTATATTCCACCTATGACGTTACAGAAAAGAGAGAATACAAACCCAGAATTCAGACTAAGGATTCTTGACACAGGGAATATAAAGCAGAAGACATTAACACAAGAGCACACAAAGGCATCCTACAATAAAAATGAACTTTTTGCATCTCTATCACATAAAGAATGCGTCCTTCTTCCTCTTTAATATCAATTATACCACATTTCCAAAATATTTAACAAAAGTTATCACTGGCCTTCTCTGAAATAGTAAGTTACTGAAATGTGTCTTAAGTGACAGAGTTTGGAACTGCCATGCCAACATTACTTCACTGCTTAAGGACAAAAACCTTTTCTTTATGCTATTATGAAACAAAAATCAGCTACCCATCAACAGGTAGCTATCAACGTCTAACCCCAGATATTTTGAGCAAAAGGCTATTTTTATCAAGTGTGGGCCTGCTGGCATCACAAGGCAGGCATTTTGACCACTGTATTAATAAATTCACTTCTTAGGTGAGCTCTTAGTTGCAGTAAGCTTTCAAGCTCAGCTGCTTTTCTATTTTTCCTATGTACTGTAGGACTGAGGTGCCAGTGCAAAGCAGAAGTAGTTTTACCCTCCCATATTTTTGCTAACCTTGTGTGACCTCTGTATTAGCCATCCAGAGCAGCTCAAACAACTCAGTTCTTAGCTGTTGAAGGTTAGCGTGTACAAGCTGCCATCCCCATTGCATTGCATGCACCTGAAGCCCAGAAATTTGAGATCTCCAGCTTCACTTCAAGCAAGAGAACGAAGTTTACACCCCTGCCTACTCTCTGCAGGCAGTTAGCAATAGGTCACACACAGAACATGATTAGCTTGTATTCCAGCAGAAAACATTAAGTGGGCTTCAGCCACTCCTTGGGATAATTTTGGCCGGGTTCCATTATTTGTCCATTATCCAGAAGTTTGGATTACCTTGTGAAGTCATGTTGCACCTCATACCAGAAGGATTTTTACCATTCAAAAACAAAAAAGAAAAATCTCTGTGGAATGGTGACAGTGATACTGATCAGATCAACGACTTTATATCAGTAAGGCAGCAGAACATAAAAACTGAAATGTTCAGTTTCTAGAGAGCGAAGGGAAAAAAGTATGTGCAAATAAAACCATGAAGTGGCAGTTCCTACAACTCTTTCAGGCATAGGCTTGACCTCAACAAGGTCTGCTGTAAAAGAAGATTTTATCATCTGACAGCAACCTTCAAAATAGAATGGATGGTTATATTTCACTAATGGTTTTCCCATGATATCATAACAAAAACTCAGAAGACAACTTGTTAATTGCAAATTATTTTTTGGCTGGACATCCCGTGATGTCCACATCCACAAAGGTTAGAAAGAACAGATCTGTTCCTCCATTGTGGGAAAAAATAATCAGGTAGCCAGTGGTATTGCAATACCACTCTCACGGCTTCAGACAATAATTTTGTCAACTATTTAATATTCCATGAGTTATCTGTGGGAACCAGTAGAGTTATGCTGCAAACTGGTGAATAAGCACAGAAAAATCATCAACCTGGAGCAATGAAAAAACTGCATGAGAAAAGTTCATCTTCATCTGTCTATTACACAGCCTTCACCTCTGCCTAAAGTCTCTCTCACACACCTGTGTGCAGGTCAAGCCAAATTGGTTTTAACAGCCAGCTTTTAAATTAAATTTCTTCACAGTTATTGTTAGTCTATTTACTCTAGGCATGTAATTCCAGTCTCTGGTGTCTCGAAATGTGATATTAGCAATTTTATGACCTTACCCTGTCTTCTCTATGAATTTAGGCTAGGCAGACTCCCACCATGCTGCTTAGAGACTTTGGATTTGCTCAGCATTACTCTAAATCAACACTGCACTTTATTGTTTTGAGATTTTGTCTTAGTCAAGCTCCTAACACAAACAGAAGGATTCCTTTATTAGGAATATTAAGTGGGTCTCATGACCCAGTTGATCTGAAATATCCATAATCCAGAACTCCAATCTCCTTGAATACCATGTGTAACCTCTTTAAAGTCTTGGCAGTAATTTTTCAAGACACAGTTCCTCTGTCCTGACCACAGGAACACACAAAAATGACTCCTTTACCCTAGAAAAGTCTCCAGAGAAAGGTGCAGAAGTAAGCATACCTTACCAGTCATTTGAGAGGAACTCACCTTCTCCATTGCAGCTCCAGCCACATATGATCCAATCTGGGTAATGATTCATCCTCCCTCTGCCTACTGACTCAAACCTGTGACCTCAGACAGGCTGCTTCTCTTGAAAAATTAAAATAATTAATTCCTTTCCCCCTCCAAATTTAGCTACCTTGTGTAAACACCCCTTCACACAACTCCACATCTTGTAGTCAGGCAATATCTTTCACCATTTTCTTAAAGGGTGTCTGCATATGGGGAAGGAGGGAGGGAGTGTAGGTTAGTTATAGACCTAATGTCTTTTTTGGAAGGATGGTGGGACTGAGGCTTAAATCTTCTCTACAAGGGAGCCATCGGGAAGATGTAAACATTTTGGGATCCTGAGGTATCTATAGGCTCCAAACTGTGACTGCAATGAGGGGAAATCAGCTTTGTAAGCCAAGAAAGAAGCAGAACTATACAAAACACCCAGATGTATTCCCTGCTCTACAGTATGGTTAAAGGAAGGAGGAAGTAAAGTGTGCATAGTATAAACTACTAAAAATCTCATGAGAGTGGGAAGCGTTATGTTGAGATTATTGCTGCAAGAGAATGAGTGTTTTTTTTCCTTGAAAGATATACTAGTACATGATGAGACTACATCACTGTCATTCCTTTTTTCCCTTTTTTTTAGATTATCTAGACAGAACACAGCTGGAATTTTCCAGATATTTTTTAAGAACTCATTTGAGTCCTTAAATAAAGGGTATTTAAATCCAGACTGCCAGCACAGCAGTAACCAGCGTTGATTATGTCTTTGTTTACAAAGCAAAACATTAAAACCATGAGATTTTCAGAATCCTACTGTGAATACAGTATCTCTAATCACTCTTTTAAAAATCCTGTTTCTTGCAGCAATTAAAATTGTGGCTGATATCCACAGACCCATTAAAAACTGCATATATAAAGCTATTCCTGATTGAACATAGATGCAATACCACACTCACAAAATCAACGTTGTTTACCTAAAATTCACAGAAATGTTCACATTCTCAGAGGAAAGTTTTAACAGACAAACAAACAAACAAACAAAGGTATTATATCTTCTACAATGATTTATTAAGATCTAAATTACCTTTATTGTGAAATGGAAAATACACTGCAGGAAAACAGGTGAAATTTATACCTGATAAAATTCTTATGAATCTACATTTTTGGGAACTGATTGAACTGAGAAAGTGGTTCATTAAGGGTAATACCAAGTTAGTTAGAACTTACTGTGTTCCCCCATCTGCTCAGCACTTCCTCCTCCTGCTCCCTCTCATTGCTGTGAGGTTATAAGAACTTCTCCATTTTCAAAGTTACAGCAAAGTTACAGGAATTTTTTAAAAGTTGCAGTCACTGGGCCAAAATCTCTGACCCTCAGCAATTACAATATATATTCTTTTCATAGCATGCTACACAGTTTACTTCATTCCAACAAATTATGCAAGAAAAGGTAAATATCTCCTCTCCAAAATTTTTCCACAGCAATGCAACGGTAACACGAAAGCTGGTAATCAAAAGATGCAGGAAAAACCATGTAGCTGTTTGTCAACTCTTTTTACTGTATAAATACAACAAATACTGAGGCTAAAAAATGAAGTTATATTTTAGGATTTGTAAATTGAGTCTTCCACTGGCACAGTTACATCACTGTTACATAGTAGTTAAACAAATTAGATGTTTAATTAAAAATATATATTTGTGGTTGTCCTTGTCAAGAAGGAAATACAAACTGTAGGTTAACAAAATATTGGCTTGGATTTACTGCTTTGAAGTTAAAGGATAATTCTGTTTGACTGACTTTTTAAAAAAAAATTTCAATACACTTTTGGATATTTCCCCAATTTGGTTGATTCTTGTTGAAATCAGTGTGTTAAAAATTTTAAACACGTGCAAATGCTCACTTCATAAATTATTAACTTTCTTATCTTATATTAACAATTTAGAGGATTGTTAGAAATACTTGTATCTTTAACTTCGTAAGAAGGCAGAGAAAGTATCACAGACATCTATTTAAGCAGGGTGGAATGTTGGAATGTTTCAGTTTGTAAACCTTTGTTCCATTGTGTGCTAGATGCCACTTACACAAATCCTGATGGTTCTGGGTCAGTTCTGTAGCACAAATCATAACTCTGTTGGAACTACTGCAGCTTTCCTTTGTGGAGACTGTATGCTGGGCTGAGACAGATTTAAATCTGATCTATGTTAGTTCAATCATGAATGGTACCTTTACCTTTGTCCTAAAAGTAATTTTTTTTGTAAGCATACGAACAAATATGTGGCTGGAAAAAATACATTCTATGTTTAAAAAAAAAATTCCAACACCTTCCACACCCCATCCCAAGAGAAGACACATCCCAAAATATACAGCAATCTGAGCACTCTACCTGGCTCTATATTGACATTTAAAACCTATAACCATTAAAACTGTTTCCAGTGCTTTGGAATGCCTTCATTTTTAGAAAGCAAAACTCAGCCTCAGATTCTACAAAAATATTTGTAAATTTTTATCTCAACTTCACTATGAGAAAGTAGAATAAACACATAATACTGGCAATAAAGAAGCAAACAATATATCCATTTTGCCATAAAAATGGTTTGGTACATATTATGAAAATGCAGTGTAAGAAAATAAATTCAACAGTGTGATAATTAAGTCCAGTGCAGTCAATATTGTACTTATTTTGTGAATAGCCAGTACATTAGTGAGACACTAATATAGATGACACACAGCATTATCCAGTCTATTCTTGCAATAGGTGGCCTGTTACCTTGCACATGAAGAATGGCACTTGAGGAGATAGTGCCGTTCAAATTTTTAGCCCGAACAACATAGAGGCCAGCATCTTTATCACACACCTTCTGAATGAACAAAGTATGCTTTGTCTCCTTTTGTAAAAGCTTTAAGTGCTCATCTGCAGTCAGTTTCTGGCCCTTCTTGTACCTGAAGCAGAGAGTCAGTTTTCAAGTCAGAGTTTTATCACTGCATGCCACACAGAACTTTGCAAATGCAGACAATCTCTGTAACACTACAGTAACAGCAAGAGAACTGCTGTGCTCTCGTTTCTGTTTTAAACTTAGTCTGTCAATATGCATGAACAGTTAAACAATGCAAATTACTGGATAATATATTCCTAACAGTAAAAATATGTTTCTGAAAATGGTTTTCAACAGACAAGTTACAATTGTCTCACTGCAGTATTAGGTAACATGAGGGTCTGGACTCTTGGTTTTGCACTGAAACATTTTTGCTAATAATGTCTTGAGTCAGTCCATATCCAACTCATGAACAGGTTCTAAAGGATCAACAAATAAACTTTCTAAACTTGTATCTTCAGTATAAAAGACACCTAAGAACCTTCCTCCTTCCCAGCCCACTTAACATTTACTTATCTCACGTCAGCAAACAGGATAGAACAATGCATCAGGAGTTACTTCTGCAAACTGGTGTCATAGTCTAACATGAGATCTTGAGGATTTGCCACCATGCACTGGTATTGACTCCTGATTTATATGGAAATGGAAATTTTAAATGGAAATTTGTGAAAATTCTGTCTCTCCTTGCCCCAGATGTTTCAGGCTACATTTAACCTAACACACGAGAAAATATTTTCCCACGTGTATATCCAAAGAAATTTCTTCACCAGTACAAAATACATGTTATTGGTGAATTTTTAATTAAAAACCATATTTTTTTCTGTTTTCATGAATTTCTAATTTGCAAAATTATTCCAGTTGAATGCTATCTTTTTGAAAGACAAACTATCATTAGTGTATATATTTTTGAGTTTAATGCATTCTTACAATAAAATGACTATTTTGTTTCACTAATAATAATCCTCAATCTGTACAATACTGGTATTTAAAACAAGTTAATTTTATTGATACCAACAGAATATAGCACCAAGGTTGCAGTGTCCAGTATTTTTCTCAGTGCCACCGAAAAAAAATTCAGTTGAACAAAAACTTACAGTTTAATTCTTTAAATGTGTAATCATAATATTAACATCAATTTTTTTCCACTAAGAGTCATATTTGATTTTAATACATTAAAAGAAAGCCCTCCATTTTGAAAGATTAATGGAATAAGTGGAGAAAAGACAAATGAGGTAAAATTGGAGAAATACATGCCAAAACATATGGACCTCTGAAAAAAAAATCTTGAAATCCTGCCTCTCTTTCAGTCCCTATTCCCTTTGGCACAGAATTTTTAGAGTTCAGATATTTATATTACATCATCTGTATTTCTCACAAATCCAACATGACGTAATCCAAATAGAGAGACACATAGCAATTAAGAAAGAGATAGACCATGCACACCAATATATGATATAAAACTGATTCTCTTAGTGTAGATATCTAAGTGGGTTTTTTTAACCTGTAACCTTAGTTTTAATGCCTGACTTTCACACATGTATAAACGTATCCCCATCTATGTAGTAGGGACACATTTCCATATAAATTCATATTCTATATAAATATTTCAGTGTGCATGCACATCTATGTGTCTGTCCATATGTAGTACCCAGAGCCTAGGAAAATGCAGGTGAATTTATTTATGGTAAATCTGAAACGTGCAATGGTTTTAAGAAGGCACTGAATTCCATATTCCAGAATATGAAAACTATATGATGCTTTTTCTTAGAAAACATTGTATATGTTTGCAGTAGTTTGATACTCTCATTCATAAAATTTGGTACAGAGAGATTACTTCAATTTGGTTAATTGTTGAAAACAATTCTGAAGGTGGAAATCATGCAGAAGTGTGGAGTAGAAAGGATACAAGCCATTTATTCTAGCCTACAGATTGACTGATTTGGTTATAAGAGGTTTGTGGTGGCTCGCTACCAGGTAAATTTACTACTTCTCATTGCAAGCTACCCACCATGTCAGTGTAGGCTCTGGGAATCCCGTCACTTCTACTTCCAAAGTTACCGGAGAACCTTCCATGACGGTTTTGTTAGACAGAAGCTGGGAGAAATTAGGCGCCTGTCCAGTTAGGCTGGCCATGCTGTTCTTTTCTGAAGAACTTTTAATCTCTTCTCGGGTAACCATCTGCCTCTGACAGCTTCTGGTAGCGTCTGATTGAAACACGAAACCTGAGAATGCATCAGGCAAAGCATGCAGCCTGTCCTGGGGTTTAGTACAGTTATTCAAGCCATGCAATTTTTCTTGCGTTTCTGCCATGCTTTTTTGAAGTTCAAGGTGTTGTAAATGCGTTTTGCACATTTCACTCATCATGCTGTGTGCTGGTTTGGCTTTTATAGGGCAGGAAGCAGTGCTAGATTCAGATATTCCTTGTGAGCTACAAGACAAAGGAGATACTGCTCCGACTTTTGGACCAGAATCTGCTAAAGAGATACAAAACTTTTCAAAGTGATCTGATGGGCTTTCCATTCTATTATTTGTAGCATCAGCAAACGCAGAATTTGTTATGAGGTCAGGTGCTTCCATCAGTTTTACCATTGTAGTGGTTTTCTGCATTTGCAAGCTATAGGAACTGACATGCAGGCTATGAGAACTACAGCAGCACTGCTCTTCTAGCTCTGTTTCAGAATGTAAGAGGTTGGACTCTGGTGTCTCAGAAAGCGGTGGCAAAGAGATATCATCAGGTGATATACACTCATATTCATCTCCGGAGGGTGTTTCTTCTGCCAGGAATTCAGTCTGTAAACCATCCTCTTTGGCTGAAGATGACAGCTCTGTATCTTGTGAAACAAGATCCTCACCAGCTGGACAGATAACTGAAATATCAACCAATATATTCCTCTCCTCAAACTAGGAGAGGAAAGAAGAGAAAGGAAAGAAGAAAAAGAAAAACAAAGAAAGAGTTAGCATTTAATACATCCCCTTGTCATGCAAAATCTAGCAACAATATTTATTCTAATTATGTTTGATGTATTCTGAGAGACAGGAAGAAATAGGGCAAAAGACAATTTGTCAGAAAATGTTGCAGCAGCTCACTGGAATTTCAAACTGCTCAAATAGATTCTAGAAAATATTATTATAACTATTATAACAGTAACAATGAAATAAAAAGTACCTTTCCATAAACAAAGGATAACCTGTGGATTTCCTGTAGCTTCTGTTTATATGAGCATTTGCAAGGAGAAGGTGGAGGAGGAGGTGGCCTAAATACATCTAAATGGGACACAGTTACATAGTGACAAAAATATATTAACAGCCAAGCTGCTGGACTTGTTTCTTTGAGTTCAATAATTAAGTCAACACCTCTATAACATTTTTCAAACTTTTTTTTTTTTTTTTTTGCCAGCTGTTACAAGATCCTCCCAAATATTAAAAGAAAAACAATGTAAAATTTATTTTTATGTTAACTTGGATCCAGGAAAAAAAAATCCCTCTCATCATGTTTCAAAGAGAATTGAGTGAGGCATAAGTACATTAATTTTAATCACAAAGCATCAAAGACATTATCTGCTTCTGCTTTGTTAATTACTTCTCTGCCTCCTGATTTTTGTATGAATGTAATCACATATTCAGATTTATTTCATTTGTGCAAAGGCTCTCAGCAAAGGTGTACATAATGTTTTTTTAACCTCTCGTTCTGAGTTCTATACACAAATATATAACTACTAAGCAGCGTTTCTGTCACCTGTAAACTGCCCACTCTATAAATTGGGTGATACACTGAATTTCATTGCTTTCCAAAACAGGTCACTTTGGCAGTATGCAGTACAAGAGTGTGGTGGTATATTTGTTTCTGCTTTCTTTTTGCTTTACTGCTCTAAATACAATCTAACAATTAGTGCAAAGATTTTTTAAAAACCCAGAAGTAACAGAACCTCATATGAGTGCTGGTCCTTTAGACATGTTAGTTTTAATATAGATATGCTTTTCCAAGTTACTACATTTGTTATTTCAAAGCAATGTGATTCGTGCCAGATCTATGAAAAAATGACTGGAAGAAGGTTGGGATTTTACTGTGTCTATTTTACTAAACAATTCAATTCAGTTGTAAGATGAAGCTCAAGTTTTACTATAAAAATGTTTCCCCACAAGCATCCCCTGATGAACTCTGACCCCTGAAGAGGTGGAAGAAGGCCCTGGGGAAAATGCTGTGAAAAAGAATGACAGGTGAGCTGTGACTGAGCAAGCTGCCAGATAGGCTTTGGCAACATGGGACCAAAAAAGCAGGAGGATCAATGTGCCATCAGAAGGTCTAGCACACTTTTAAGAGGGTTATATTTGAAGCAAATTAATACTGGGAAAGCAGCTTGCAGAAGTACAGACAAAATTAGAGATTGCTGGCCCACTATACAAAGCTCTAGTGAGATGAACCTGCTACTTCTTCAAGTGAAGTATGGAGTGATGAAAAGGGTAGAGGCATCATAGTTGCCACAATCCTCATATGATATTTGCTGCTTCGCATACCCTTGACTCCTCTCCTTGGCAGCTGAGACTCAGTCTGATGAGGAATGACAAAGCTGTGGCTTAGCGAAATAGAGCTATGGACATCTGCTGAGGTGATTCTCCTGAGGGACGCTCTTTGGAACAGCCACAAAATTTTGAGAGCAATCTGGGCTCCAAGTCAATGCTGAAACTCCCACTGACTTGGAATGGAGGTAAGAAAATTAATTAGGTTTAATTTTGGCTCGTCAGCAGATTACAGGACAGCAGTTCCATTTTGTATTGAACTGAAGGGAATGATATTAGCTGACTTTCAAAAAAACATCACTGTTTAATATCTTGCAGTATTTGTCTATGTTATCAGTGTGCAAAATGGAATTTTTAGATTTCTAAATCTGTTACCAATGGATCCTACCTTTCTAAGGACTTAAATGTATTATCACCCACTCCAATTTATCAGACTATTTAACATAGCAAATTATTTACATTTATGTCCAGGATCCCAAGGCTTCAAAATATTCTTTAAACTTTAAAGTAATTGATCTCATAAAACATAGGTCTGGCTTTGCTTTGCCTGTATTTCTAAGATTTCATTTATTTATTGATTATTTGAAAACTTTCATATTCTTTTATTGTATATCCATGAATAAAAGATGTTTGTCTGTTTGGATTTTTATCATTCCAAATGCACACTCAGTCTTGTCTCATTGTTTGTGAATTGTCCTCAACATGAATGCAATCCCTGCTTTGGATTATTTATGATCTCTGATGCAGAGAATCTTGACAACTGAAATGGAACTCAAGTGTTTTGAGATGAGGATAAAGATGATTCTTTGATGGTGAGTACTGTTATTTCTTCTATAGTGTCATACCAATATGAAAGGAAATTTTATTTTGCATGATGTCCTACTGAACTACTGACAGCTGCATTGTGTTCCATCATTGCTTCTCTGTTTCCTGTTACACTGTTTTTAAACTGAATCAATGTACTTGTTTTGTCAGGTTTTTGGGAATACTGTAAATGAGAATATAATCAAAGCTTACCAATATAACAATAGTCCTCACTTTTGATACACAGCAAATTAAGGAGTAGAATCCCCTTGACAGTACACAATGATGCCCATCAATCTGATTAAATATAAGTTGATATGAACAACACATACTTGTTTAGTGCCTGTAGGAGACAGAGTATTGCTTCTCTTCTCAGGAATGCTTTCTGAATTTGCAAGCAATTCACCTGGTGCCATCTGAAAGAAAAATGTTTTTAAACCCCACTTTTTTCCCGATTAAGGCCTTAATGATTCAACAAATAATCATAATTTCCACCATTATTTATTCCAAATTCTGAGCTATGTTTCTCTCATAGAATATTGCTTATAAATCAAATATTTTCCTAACTTGTATCTAGGCATCATAGGAACTCTAGGGCTCTGGGAATACTATCAGCAGTCTCCACTATTACTTTTTATGTTACCTTAAGTTTTATTTTTAAAGGAAGAGCTCAAGAAGAAGTTTCCTTTTTTAAGAAGAAGGAACAGTCACAAAGAGGAGCTTTACATTAAGAGCACTGTGGCAATAGGACCAAAGGAAAATTGGTAAAAGGAATAGCTTTTAGAAAAGAAAATGAGATATACAGGCATGTAAAAACTGCTAAAAAATAAAAATCCATAGGGAAGAATATGTGGATTGGATAGAAAGGAGAGGGGTAACTTAAAAAAACTGAAAAACAATTGACCAAGACTACACTGATAACACCCATCCAAATGGAGGCTTTAAGACTGAAAACCAAGGACCTTTCTAGCAATGCACAGAGTCTTTTAAGAAAGAGTTCTAGTTATTAAAAAACCCAGTTAACTGAACTAACCTGCTGATTTTTCTCCACTTCTTTAGCAGTCTCACATGCTTCTTGACCATTTCTTTCTTCTTTTTTAACAGCAATCAGCTCTTCAGAAAAATCAACTTTCTGCCATAAGTAAGTTTATACACAATAAAAGGTAGGAATTGTTAGCTACACACTGACTTGTGCACTGTACAACAGCGAGAACACCAAAGTGAAAGTCTGTCATCAGCGCAGGTGTAAATTGCTTATGGCAAAAAAAAATGCGGCAAAACCCAATTCATTCATTCTTGGACAAGCAATGACAATGTGACAGGATCTTTTCTGATGCAGGAAAATTATAAAAGACTATAATCTTTCAGTCCGTAAGACTGAAGAACTCCAGTAGCTAATTGAGAATCTGAGGAGTATTAACCAATTTATGCACAGGCTCCATAAGGGAAAATAGGGGATTAAGTAATACTTTTGTAAGAAAAAAGAGAATAAATGAATACAGTAAAAATATCGGTATTGCAGGAAAACAGTTCTAGGCAGGAAAGAAACATTTGTGAGTCTCTATAATCAATTTTTTTTTAAAGGTGCGAAGGGAAGAAGGTAGTTTAAGCATAAAACATAGCATAACAGAAATCTGGACAACCATAATGTATTTTATGAAGACTTGATAAATCCTTGAAAATTGTCATGGAAGAATTCCACAGATTTCGAAGAACATAATAGTGATATAAGATAAAGAAAGCAAAAAGCTTTATAGTTACAGTTTGGTGTCTTCCATATCTTTGGCTGCTCAGCCAAAAGTTACACTATTAAACGAGTTTCTTATAAGAAAGTGTTGTGTTAATAATTTTCCATTCTGGCAATAGACAAGTGAAAAACTCCATGTCATCTTTTCAGTCTATTTTTTTTTTCTTTTAGGAAGAAAAAGCAATCTTTAATTTTGCACTTGAAAAAATCAAATTTTTTTTCTGGCATTCAGTAGCCATGTAAAACTAGGAAAGATTATGCAATACATTTCCCCTTAATTTGTCATGCCTTAAAAATAACAGGAAGTGAAACTCAATTTATAGTCATGGCATTCCATACAGATGGCACATGTCTGTATAGATAGTTTGCTGAATTATTTATTCCTTATAAAATACAGACATTGACTACTGATATATTCTGGAAATGTTCAATAATAATATTAGTTTTTATATCTCAGAATATGACATAATGTTAAAAAAAAACCCCTTTCCATTTAAAATACTTGCAGAACTATATTGTAAAAAAATAAAAATTCAATGATTTTATGGAAATTAGTCAAAATAAGGTAGTAAAATTAGTTTGAAATTCCTCTTGTCTTGAAAAGACCATACAATGTTGCTCCAGAAAAGATGAAAGGTTCAAGCCCTCTTCTGACAGAACCTGGGACTACTGTCCTGCACACAATAGTGTTTATGAAACACACAAATGGGGAGGAGAATGGGCATTTATGCTGGAGCTTCTATATGATCACAGTGCAAGACAAAGCCCTCTTTCCGTTCACCTAATGAACTTTGGAATTCGTTTATATTTTTGGCATCTACCTCTTTATAGTGTATTAATGGACAATTTGAGTGTCAATTTTATAGTGTAATTCCATTCAGTACCAACAAAACCAGGATATGTAAGGATCTTAATTTTTCCACCTGCACAGAAAAAAATAACTCATCAGCTGCTGCTGCATGCAGAAGATTTTTCAGATATTACTTTGAGAATGGAGAGGGGTGGAGTAGACAGAGTCTTAGTTATATACCCCTATCACCTGTCTTCCATAATTCCTCCTCAGTTAATATGTTACTTTTAATTACACCTGCAGCAGTTTATCAGAACATGAAACTAAAAATTCTGTTGTCTCAAATATTTATGTAAAAGCAAGGCTTTTCTAACTCAAATTACTTTGGCTTTAACACAACTTGTTTTTCAGGATGTGTTTTTGAAGAGGAAGACAAGTGAGGTTGGCTCGCATTTTGTACCTCTGACAGTTACCTATATCACAATATCAAAGGAAGAAGAAATATATCTAAAAAAAAGTATTTGTCAAGATACTCAAAGAAAATTTGACATTTTCTCCTAAAGGTTTCTTGAAAGAAGTAACAGTTCTGAAAGAAGCAAAGAAAAAGAAACTTAGAAGAAATATTTAGTGTCCAAACAAGTAGCACTCCACTGATTCATTACAATCATTACCTAAAGTAACAGAAAAGTGAACAATTAAGAAGTAATTCATGCTGATGATACTGTGTGAATCATGCTGATTCATAGATGATCCTCAGCTAAAAGCACTGATTCAGACACTAAGCAAGATAAATCGATTCAGATGCAGTTTAAAAAAACCATACCTTTGTCTCCTTAAGTTCTCTCAGAGATCTACACAACCCATCAACAGAATTCATGATTTCTTCATACTTTAATACAGTTTTTTCAACATACTTCTTTCCTTCTTCAATACCTACAAAGGCAAAACAGCATGAAAGCAGAACAGAATGCCTCAAACAGACATTCACCAACCTGTGTAATTTGTTACCCCAAGGTACTACAATAAACACATTTTTCTGTGTTTTGTTTTGCTGGAGAAATTCTGTCATTCACAGTAATATGCTTTCCCAGCTCGTACTAGCTTACTTGAGATGAGTGCCCATAGTTTGTGCAGGTCTTCTCTCTGGTCAGTAATACTGCTTTAAACGATGCTGACCTCGTGTAGTGTCCCCTAAACTCATTGCCACATTATACAACTAGGAGACACTTAGGTCCCTGTTATAAGAAATACAAAACAAAGGCAGGATGGAGAAGCTTCTTCCCATGTAATGACTTAAAGGACACCTGGTGTCTTTCCCCTGGTGTTCATAATCAGCTGTTGTCAAAAATCCATTTGGTCATCTCCTTTCCTGCAGATAGGAATGCTTAAAGCATTGAGAAGGCTTAAAAAATGAAAAAGGAGAGAGAAAAAAAAGAAATTATCTGTGCTCTCTAATTCTTTCCAATAAATTAAGAGGAAATTTAAAAGCCCAGTTTGACTTGAAATTTTTTAGCTTTACTACTTAAATTGACAGGCTACACAAAATCTCTGCATGTTCGGATTGTCACCTTATCTCTGGACAAAATAACTTTAAAAAGTATGTAAAAATTACATGTAGAAAAAAAAGTGCAAAATACAAAATTTTTTGACTTTCATTTTCTTTTTGGTCATCAATGTTCCAAACCAATACAATTGCAAATACAGTATCAAAATAGCAGTCTACATTATTTGCTAATAAAAATTTGGCAATCAAATCCTATCAGTTATTCACAGTTATAATTTAAAAAATTAATTCAGCACTGAGGTATATCATTATAATAGCCTCGGGCTTCAAAGGCTTGCCTGTTATGAGAGAGCTTAAGCCATGAAATCTTAACTCCAAACTTATAAATATTGCAAAGACATTTTGATTTCAAGGTGAACTCAGGCTGGATACAGAAAACTAAGCAAATACCAGACTGCTGAGTATTTTCATACTTTCACTCCTTGTAAATATTTGCTCTGAAATCCTTCACCTCTTCCAATCAATACTTTGAAACAACATTTATTTTTTTAAAGTCACCATTTAGATTTTCTTCTTAAATGAACAGGTCTAGGAGTCTGCTTACTTCCATGCCAAGTTACTGCATTTTGTCCCCACAAGTACATTACCAAATATCTCCTCACCATATAACCGTCTAGCAAGGTCCATAATCTGCTGAATTTTTTCTTCTTGTTGAGGCACTGCAGGTTCAATAAACTTATTGAATTGCTTATAGAGACTCTCTATTGCTTCTCTTGTTTTGCATTCTGCAGAGTAGTTGCCAACTCTAATCACTGTTGCACTCACATCTTCAAACCAAAATTGACACTGGCGGATAAAAAAACGCGCATTATAACGAATTACTATCTGCATTTCAAGCTGTTGTAGAATTGTTGATTATTCTTAGATTTTCCATAATCAGTGTCATAATATATGTCTTAAATATTCTGATTTTAATTTAACCTGAGAAACATTTATTCCTAATGGTGCTTCAAGCATTAATGGCTGTCAAATTTTCATTAAACACTAGGACCACTCTTATCTTACAAGCATGGTGAGATTATTGTTTAATGGTTCTGCAAAGACATGTTTTAGTTCTGAGTTCTTTCCACTTTGTATATCAATTGACTAATTTCAAAAACTTCACGTTATAGCCTCAGTTACAGTAAGGGAAGAAGGGTTCTTTAAATTTAATGTACTAGCAGACAGGGTTTTTGGTCTCAGCAACCACTAATGTCACCAGGAATCTTTCTACTGACAAGAATGGGCTTTGGAACACACCCATAAGAAACACCTTTGGTTAACAATACTCAGAACAGGACACAATCTGGTGTTCACTCAGAACCATTAGTATTGCATCATTACAGCAAGTGGCTAAAAATCACCATTTCTAGTAACTGTTGAAATCTGCATTTAAGACTGTGCCTACTTGCTGAAAGAAAAGTTTTGAGTAGGTGGTGATACTTTACACTGAGTTAAAAAAATAAAAGGCATTCTTAAATTTTAGCTTCAGGAAATAATTTATTTCTGTTAAGTAAGTGGGGAGTTTGAAAACGTAAATGTTCAACAAATGTTAACAAATCACTTTTCTAATGGTATATGTAAGAACACATTGATCAGGTCACTGGACACTGAAAATATCTCTTAAACAAAACTTCAGTATTGTGATTCATCATTAAGGGAATTTGTCACACACTTAGATCCCTTTGGAGATAAGAACAATGTTATTTCTAAAAATAAACAGTAATGACCAGAATGAGCTTGTCCCATGGCAAGAGCACCAACATAATACAGCAAAAGGGAAAATACTGTACAATATTATCACAAGCTTTTTTTCTTTTAAAAAAGACAATACATGAGACAGTCCTCAGAAACATTAAAATAAAGTTATGGAAGTGTCCAATAAGAAAGACTGCAGTTCAGAAAAAAAATATAGATATACTTAAAAATTTAGCCTACCAAAAAAATATATTCTTCTATTGAAGAACTGAGTACTTTACATTTCAGTTCCATCATTACATAAACCACAGTGGGTCCTGTGATAACCTGTCTCTCATAATTTCATGGCTACCAAAGAGGACTTTGTGGCACTTTCTGTGTTGCCTCAGAGCTTACTTAGAGAAAATGAGCTCATAAGTATGATCATAGACATGCTGATTGACTGTGCAAGTCATATGGTCAGATGGAGGTGGAGACCCCAGCTGCATGAATTGCACATTTATTTCCCCCTTTCACTGCAAATTTAGAAAGAAACAATTAAAAAAATAACTTTTTTACCAATTTATTGCTTTTGGTAAATACAGATTAACCTTAAGGCAGTTAAAGCACTTTTATCTATCCCTGTCCCGGCTCATTATTAAAGGCACAGTGGGGATGTCAGGTTTACCAGTACCTCTTTCATCATCTGTTGCAGATGCTCCATGAGATCCAGGTTTTGCTTGTAATCTTCCACAACTGTCTTAAAATCATTCAGTTGTTTTTGTAAGTCACTGATTGAGCCCAAGAGACCTTGAACTTTAGGATTAGGTTCATTTGCAAAAGGGTCAATGACTTTCTTCTCTAAATTATCCATCTTCTTTTTAAGAATCTGTTTAAAAGACATAGCAATGTTAAATACTGTAACAAAATGTTTCTATTTTTAGAAATTTAATATAAAAAAGCAGGGGAAACAATAAAAAACATATTTCTTGTCTTATGTTTTAAAAATTACAAGCTGCTTTTTCAAAAATCAAAGGAAACTGGAGGGCCTCTGCAAAGCTGATTAAAATTGATATAAATTATATTTATCAAAGGTATAATTGAGCTAACATTTTTCAGATTAAAAATAAACAAATATCTGTAGTAATAAAACATGGGCATGCATGACTTGCAACTAAAAAGGCCATTGAAGGAAGAGTTTCTGGTGATTGCAAAGAACGGGTGAGGCTAGCAGGGTTCTAAGGTGCAAATGAGCATGATCAACTCCAGGCAATGAATACAGCCAAAGGCTCTGAAGAAAAAGGTTCATCTTACATGATGAAATCAGAAAGTCAAGAGAGTAGCTTGACTCGAGACATGATTATTTTGGCTTTCTTTAAGGAGAAGGAAGACTAGGTCATACAATAGAGGCAAACGTCTCAGTCAATGACAGACAGGGAGGATATAATGAGAAAACTAGGAGGGAATTGCACAATAAATTTTGTAATGTGCGAACCTCCTGTGATATGTTTGGCATAGCCCAAGTAATTCAACTGGTGAAGCCTTTACTAAACCCACGATTTCTATTACCTGTAGCTTCTCTGCATATGTATCAACTTGCTGAATCTGTATTTTAAGTACTTTCATATTTCGAGCTTTTTCAGTTTTCTTCATATAGTTGAACTTCAAATTGTTGAATTTCTTTTTGAGATCCTTAAATGATTCTCTGAGCTGCAATATATTTATAAACATATTTTAGTGGAAAAAAAAAAAGATATCAACACATATCAATTTAGGTTTTTTCAAGAGCTGTTTAATGGACAATTTAAACACTGAAAATTTAATACAGAAAATAATAATACTATGCCATCTCATAAAGCATCCTTAATTCATCAGAATTTCTTTACAGTAATGGAAACTTATAAATCAACATTTTTGTATTCTGAATGGAAATTACTGTCTCCAGAATAACTGGGGCAAAAAAAGTATTGAAACAAGGGATGAAGTTATTGCGCAGACAATCTATGAAAAAATCCTGTCCAGGAGATTCCACTGCTTTTAACTAGAGGTAGATGCCCTTCACGTACTTTAGTCCATTTAGTAGAAACGGTAGCCATGTAAATGTCCCATTCCTCATCCCCTTTTCAAAAGTCCTACTTCTGAAAAGAAGTTATAAAATGACATGGGTGTAATTTTATACACGGTGCAAGTCCAAACATCTTAGTACAATTACTCACAGCATACAAAGAGGAATACAACTCTTTGCAGGATCAAGATGGAGACTGTATGGCCACCTGAGTTTCAAATAACTCTGCTCTGCCTGTGGCAGCAGAGAGATCCTGCCTAACAGATACAGAAAACCTCACCTAAAGCCTGCTAGATGTGCTGTGTGAGAATACTTTCACCAGTCAGCACTGACTTGGTGCAGCAAGCCCAACATTAGGCTAAATTATTCTTACAATAATATAAATTAAAACTAACTAGTAGGTCCAATTATGAAGTATCCATGCCTTTCAAGACTTTTCAGATGAACTCATACCAGCTACCTACTATTAAATCTAGTCATATTAAATTTGTTCTAAACCTCTTTTTTTTTAATTAGATGGACTAGCTACATTTTCTTTCTTCTACAGAAAATTTTATAAAGTGCCAGAAATATAGGAACTACACTGATGAACCTCTAGAATGCTGCAATTTCATTTACACACATATGGATCAGATGCATTGCCAACTTACCAGAAAGAATTTTATACATATCAAAAAGAAGAGCCACATATGATGAACGTAATTTTAAGCACAGTGTTTATTTACCATGGAAGCTAGTTATATTCTAGGGTTGTTATATTTTTATCTTTTGTTTTCAAGTGACAATTATGTTTCCTTTAAAATGATCTTATGAGTGGGCCTTTAATAAACAGTATGTCATTTTTTTCATTATTAATTTTATATAAATAAGCATACCAAAACCATTTAGATAAACCATTGTTAAAGGCATATGAAATTTTTAAGCATAGTTTTCCTTATTTTTTTTCTCTGAAAGGTATGCAACTTCCAATTTTATTTACAACTTTAAGAACTCCTTTCAGATATGACTGTTACTTTTTCATTTCTTTAAGCAACAGATACAAGAATCAGACAAGCATAAAAACTGCTTAAAATCAGTACTACTTTAATTACCTTGCAATTCCATGATCACATTTTCAAACTATTTGTAATTAATTCAGAACATTTGAAATGGAAGAATATAAAAATGACCAAACTATTGATTTTAAGAGTTTCAGATCCTTTAGGTAGATAATATTTTGCTTTTAGGATAATGCATAATAATAGTAATAAATAAATTACATAAAAGTATATTTATTAAAAGACACTGATATAAAGAAAAGCAGAAGTTCTAATGCTTTAGGATCTGTTACTCCCGACACACAAACAAAAAAAACTTACTTAATTAGTGTTAACAAGGTCAGGTCACATCCACAATTGGATATCTAAATATGTATTTGAAGCTTTTTTAATATTAAAAAATCCTACAGACTTCACTCTGCCCCCCTCCTCCTTCCTGCCAAAGAATCCAGGGAGTAATGAAGGCTTATTTTGCAGCTACTGTTATTGGAACAGCTAACAATCAATCATTATTATTATTATTATATACTAATGTTAATCCATCAAGGGATATATTTTTCATTTTCATTTCATCTAGTGGGATGTTGCCACATTATTTCAGCAGCGAATAAACAGATGGTGCTCACTCAGTGTAATGGAAAGGAAGGGAATTCGATCACTGGCCCTGTGATCTCCAATTAGTTTAAGCTCTTTATCCCACCTAAGTACACACAATAATAAAGTCTGTCTAAAAGCCCTCTGTTAATATAATCACTTCTGCAGAACAATATTTTTTTATTCAGAACACAAAAGTCTTTTTGCTGCTTCAAGTTTGTGGGAAAGAAAAGATGAACAAGAATTTAGTTTATTTCACTCCTTGTGCACATACAGACTAGTAGTGATAATTCATAAGGCCAGAGGCTCTCCTCATAGCAGTATGTGAAATTAGATCTCCTTGTTTCAGATATGATGGCTCGTGTGTCAAAGGTCTGCAGCTGCTGTCACTCTTCTCTTTTAGCCTCAGTGGAAAAACCAGATTCAGCTCTGACTTGTACATCAGACTGCATTTGCACAACTCCTGTTATCATCAGCAATTGTACCAAGGACAGTGCGTGGCTTCCAATTTTTAGAAATCTAAACATACCTCTGCTTTGCAAGATTAAATGAGAAATACTGAAGGGACTATGCATCCAAATATGCTTCAGTGACTTCAGCCCACTGCCTTAATGGAACTTTGTACCTTGTCTATTGTGTCATAGTCTTTAATCAGGCAGCTGTTCCTAACTATAGTTGCCCTGTCATGGGGGGAGAATGATAGTGGAGAAGGGTTTAAGTACCAATTGCTTCAATTTGTCACAGGAGCATAAAATTAATGGAAAAATCAAGTTATGAAATGCTTTAAAGATTTTTTGTAAATAGTACCATTCCAGTAAATGCTTTGATTGCTATGAGCCACTCTAGAAGGAACTTCAATGTTGTTAATCCCTCAACTTTCCCTTTCTATTCATATACAAAACTTTTGGTAGCATCAATAATCAAAATACCCCATAAAATCAGATTTCTGAAAACAGATTTTCAAAGTCACAAAGATTAAGAAACAGTCAAACAAAAAGTGAAAAAAAATATATTCATTTCAAAACATTAATGACTGCTTTATTCCTGGGGCAACAATCAACCATCTGAATAAATTACAAGGTGAAAAATGTGGCTCCATATCAGTTCCTACTGACCTGTGAATAAAGATAGCTCATTACCATTTATGGTAATAAAATCCGTATTTCCAGTCATATCTTTCCATAAGTGTATAAATAATGACATGGTGAAGAAGAAATGAGATGTCTGGGAAGAGCTGGGAGCCTACTTCAGGACCTATTGCTCTTCTGTTGCAAGTTTTATGTGGACAGCCATAAATGTAATTATTAAAGTGATCACCTAAAAAAAGGGCTTTTTCATTGCAAAAGCTATCACTGTGTCTCTTACAATCCCCTGAACAGATCCAGTGCAGCATTCCTATATCCAGTATGTCTACCAGTGTACCCGAGGCTGAGCTCACAAATGAGTGTAACACAGTGGAGGTGTGGCTCGTCACAGGCTGCTACCCAAACTACCTCGTGGAACAAGAAGCTCCAGTTGGCAAACACAGATCCCAAAGATGAGCTTTCCTTACACTTCTCAAAGATGTTGAGGACATAAATACTTATTTTTGCCTTTTCAAATTCTCTTTAAATTAGAGAAGGCACAGAAAAGGCATGCATTTTACTCCTCTCTCCTCTAAGGCTGTTTCAAAACTCATACTATATATTCTTGTCTATACATTTCAGTATTTGTTTCCTTGTTCCTTATAGAAGCACCAGCACGCTACAAACACAGGGAACTTGTTAAGTCCTCTAAGGATCTCTTCAAACACCACTGAGACCTAAGCCCTAATTCACATGCTGTGTTTACACACTTAAATTAACCACATCAAACATAAATTAATGCAAGTATTTACAGTAGAATCCCAAATATTTTCAGTCAGCTTTAAAGTCTACTCTGTAAACTGCTAAATCACTATTAAATTATCTGGTTGGCTGTTTACTTTGTGATAGCCATGAACAGCTGCTGCTTGCTGCTGGCACATGAAATATTTATTTGCTTAGACACAGTAGATGGTAAATAAATTGTTAGTTTAGACAGGTCCGTTACATACTAGCAATATTCAATTCTTGATGATAAAATTGACAAAATTTAAAATACTGACGGTAACACTCATAAAAATATTCTTGAAGTATTCTGGTGTCTGGTTTCTTGATCCCTAAACAGAATTAGTTACAAATACTTAACAGAAAAAAAAAAAAAAAAAAAAAAAGCCGTATATTAATGCATATACGGGTACATGTACATTAGCCAAATATTTTTTAGGAAATATCTTCATCTTCTATGGTAAACTATAATACAAAAGGAACCTAAAGAAAAAGGTATCCACATGCCAAATTGGTATATTTCAGCTATTTTATGTACAAGATTTAATTAGAGTTGGGGATGACAGTTTTTAACTTAACCAATCAACATAGCTTTCCCAACTGAAGCAGAAAAATAAACTAAAAAAACCCAATAGTGAACACTGTAATTGCTATGCAATTATTTGATAGAGAGTATCCAATAACCATCAGAAGACAAAAGATACATTTTGCCATATAGGGCATGTGG
Source organism: Phylloscopus whistleri (assembly GCA_017589585.1). Lineage (NCBI taxonomy): Eukaryota > Metazoa > Chordata > Aves > Passeriformes > Phylloscopidae > Phylloscopus > Phylloscopus whistleri. The sequence goes on along the minus strand of JADMLD010001395.1, from coordinate 3,299,534 downwards.
TGAGTTACCCACGTCTGATGTGACATTTTATTTAAATTTGAGAGACAGAAGATTGGCCTTTTCCTTTACTTCCTGCTTTCCCTTGTAGTCTAACAAGCAATAAAACCAGAAAAATAATTCTTCTTAGAAGGGAGTCACATTTGGTCCCAGAACCAAAGGACAGAAACAAGAGATTCTTTTATTTACTAGTGTGTGTGAATATGGCCAGCCTTACATCCAGACTCCTTTTCTGCAGCAAATTTGAAGGGTTTTCAGTGAAAACCTAGAACACTTTCTTTCAAACCTCAAATACTCTGATTCTGCCATGACACTGTGAAGTATAGTGGGATTTCTTGTTTAGATACTTCATGCTTCATTCTCTTCTACAGCATTGTTTCCTCTGCCAAAGCACTTCTCTCAACCACCTCCTCTTCCTGTCTTACCATCAGACAAGGAATTACAGAAGACCAATGTGAAACACCCTTAGCTTACAACTAGAAGTGTAACTCATATTCAAAGAAACGTTCTTTATGAAAACATTTTTTCAATTTCAAATTATCTTTTCACAAACACACAAAGTACTTTTTAAAGTAATAATTTTCCCATTAAAATAGTTGGGACAAAAATCTCAGTCACCTCTTCTTTGGTGATTTTCAGAAAATACAGCCTGTGTGTGTGGATTTACTTAGCAAAAGATAAAAAGAATATATAACTTCCAGTGTCCTGTTTTTTTTATTACATATGCTTCATGCTACAGGGAACATTAATGTGAAATCCTTCCAGCTCCAAATCCACCTTCTGTACTTCACAGATGCAGAGGAGTAAAATCTACAGAACATCAAGTATAGAGTCCATCAGCCCATTCATTTTAATGGATCACTCTGGGAAAGTTAGTTCTTTGAAAAGTTTTTTCTAAATTAATTTTTGTGGAGACATCTAGCAAATGTAGCTTGCTAATTTGTGAATTCATCTGTATTTGGCCTACCAAGATGTTACATTGATAATCATATTATCTGAGTAATTACTCCTAACCTAAGTTCCATAATGCTAAATTCTAATCTCTTGTGCCAATGAACATTTCCTTTCCTCTTAGCAATTTTTCAAGTATCATATCTTTTGTTTCTGAAAAAATGTTAGTAGATTATTCTGAACTTTTCATTGAAACACTGAAAGTTATTTCCAGTGGCCCGACAACTGCAATATGTACAAATTCTGCTTTTGTTTGAAACATTAGCTTCATAAGAAAAAATTATGAAGGCTCGTGTTTCAGATGAAGCTGACTGAGCTGGAAGCCAAATAAAATATAGCTGCTCTATTTCCAGTTCTCTTGGTACAGTGAAGGCATTTTATTGCCAGCCCAACAGCTTGATAGAATCCTGAACAGCAGAGCCATGAACCAGAGATTACTGTTGCTGCTGCGCAGATCCAAGGTTGCTGCTAAAATGAAAGTCTGTTTTTGTGTGTACATATGAAGCATTTAGGGGAATGGTAAACAGTAATGTACATTACAGAACACAACAGCTCTTTTTAACAGTCATTCAATGTGTTGGATTCATCCCATTTACCTCATTTATATCCTCTTGAGTGGTGCAGTGTTGGAAATACTGTGACAGTTCTTCCTCATACTTGTCAGCTCTGGAGCTCCAGTTTATGCTATCACACTCAAATCTAGCAAGTTCTTGCTTCAGATTCTTTACAGAAACATTCAAGCAATTCTAATGAGGAAAGAGTCAAAGAAATGTATCAGTCTTAGAAAATGTACTGATTTAACCAATCCAAAATGAAAATTATTGAGGCAGAACGTGCACAGTCAGCCACAATGGGCTAGAGTAAAATATTAAACCTCTACTGGAAGGACAGCAAGGCCATAGCAGCTTCAGTCACTGGTAGTCTGGGGAGTAATTTTGAGTCAAAGCAACAACCTAAATATGGTATCTTCTCTGAGCAAAGAGGGAGTGACCTACTCCAGTCCTTTGCCACCTGGAGAATAGCTCCTTTCTGCCATCCATCAATTTATGGTGTCACAAGAGCAGACTGCCAATGAAAATAATCTAGCCAAGCCATAGGGAAAGCCTTGCTTTCTTAATAAGTGAATGACTACAGGGCAACGAAAATTCTTCCCTGAATAAATAATTCCTTTCTAAAATGATATCCATCCTGTCACGCAAATCAGTCTTGAATCCACTAATAATGCAACATTGTTATTATATTTTCTCTTTTCTTCTTCTGTTATCCTTTTTGTAAAGGAGAATAAATCTGCAAAGCAGCCTTTACAAAGTAGCAGGATTGTAATGCCGAGATTCAAGAAATTGCCATCAGGGCCTTGAACTTGACAAAACGTACTAAAGTAAATTATTTTTTTTCCAAGCAATGATATTTTAAATTGAATTTCCTTAAGGCTCTCTCTGTATTTTTCTTAGACTAGTAATACATATTTGCATATCTGAAATTCAGCCAGGTAAGTCCAATAATCTTTCATATTTATCCTTGATTTCATAAATCATTCTACTTACACTCACAGGTTGCTGCACTGCAGACAAGATATCCACTCCCTGGGTAATAAGTAGAGTATACAGCTGTCTAATATGTGCATGTTTCTCCTGAGAATTCACAAGGTAGGCTTTAGCCTGGTGCACATTTTCAGAGTCCCCATATATTTCCGGAATATCCAGTTCTCCTGATTTTGATAGACATTCCAGCTGAAATATACAAAAATGAAAATCAGTGTCTGTTTAAAATAACTGAATTTTTTTTCCTTACCCTTGTGTTTAAGTAATTAAAACTGGGTTCAGATCTGAGTTTTAAATTCTACCGATTCAAGCAATTTTACATCCAAGATTTTAATTCTGATCACCAGGCTGATTAACCTTATTTCTTTGGGGAAAGGGAAAGAAAAGCAACAGGAACCAAAACCAAAGAGAGTTTGACTACAATGGGAAGAATGTATCTTTTAAAATGTTATACTCACTTCTTTTTTAATGTGATGGAATTTGACTGTCTTGCTGAAAATCTCATCATATTCTATCATTGCATCCTTTACTGTTTGATGGAAATGAATAAGCTCACTTATTCTCTCAGAATTCTCTTTCACAGGAAATCCTTTTTGGCTGGGCAATTCCAATAATTTTATCAGGTACTCAATCTCAGCATTCAGTTGCTAACAAAAATCACAGAAGTTACTCAATTTGCACAAACATAATTACAATTTTTCCTTTACATTTGGTGAAATAACCACCTAAAAATGGTACATTGCCTTGGGGAGAAGTCAATGCCCTGCACTTTAAACCACTACATTCTGTACTTTTTGATAGGCACGAATCTCAGCTGTTACCCAGCCTTGCATGAAAACAAGTCAAACATAATTAAAGGGCAATGGCAGAGTGAATGGCTCAAACTGAGACACAGTACTCACAGGAGGTAGAAAGGTCACTATGATGTACCTCAGCCTCTGACCTGCTCTAAATTCAAAAGCATGGAGCTGATGCTCTCCTGGTACTTCCACCACCCCAGTGCTCGTGTGTCACTTGAATACAGAGCTAACAGTGCACAAGACATTCTCTGGACACTGAAGGCAAAATGTCTTCACTCCTGCCTTATAAACACACACAAACACCTCCTCCTGGAAAACTGATGTAAAACATAAAACACTTCAACCCCAGACAGAGCGTCTGGTGTCAATGAGGATGTGAATCTTTATGGGACCAAAAAGAGCTTTTGATGCACCCTTCACTCCACTAGTTTGGTTTCTCACCTCATGGTGTGGTTTCATTTGGTTCAGCTTTTTCTGTAGTTCCAAAACAATTAAAAGGTCACTTCCAAGGTCAATTGGTACTGCAAGCTGGAGGGCCTCTTGAAGAATCTCTAATCCATGTGTAGTCTAAAAGAGAATCAGAAAGTTGAGCATTTCTAACTGCAATAAATTAAAAAACCTCCAAATTTGAAGTCAAATCTAAATTTGTAACAAAAGCCTTCCTCAAACCAGGCACCCAAATGCTGTCAGTGAAGCCTCTCTGCCTCAAACCTGAGTGACAAGGATGATAAGCTATCTTTAAGACAGCAGGAAGAAACAACTCAGACTCCAAGACTGCAAGACCCACAGACACACTATTTCTGTGATAAGAGATGTGCTGGTGTGCTGCTGAGTTGCACTAGAGGGGCAGCAGCTACAAGCCTAGCTGGTGTTTCTGGTTCTTGCTACTAACCTAGCTAGTGCTTCTTTTAAGTAACACTGCACACTCTCCCTGTGCCAAGAAGGTTTCAATCCTCTTTCTGTATGTGGTTGCACTTCAGTTTAGTAACTATTAGGGCACAGTTTGGTTTAGCAACTGTTCAGTCTCAAAAAAAATGGTGCTTTTAAAAAGAATTAAAAAACACTGCTGGTAAAGCATTAATTAAACTTCATTAAAACTTAGCATTCAAAGTGGAGACTTGGACTTGTATGAATTTGACTAAGGGAAAAAAGATCAAAAAACATTTAATAATTCCTGATGACTAATTGACAGAACAGAGAACAGACTGGACAAGAATCGTATCTTACCAATCACCACTCTTTATTAAATAGTACCTATAATAGTTGATGAGAGAGTCACAGACAAGCTAATAACAATCTAGAAATATTTGCCACATTTGCTTTCTTCCCAGCTGTTTTACTTACAATTTTTAGTTGTTCTTTAAATATTTGGCACTGTTGCTTGATGGGTTTTAATTGAGTAATTTTAAAATTCCAGATTGCCCAAAGATCAGATAGTTCTTTCCTTTCTTTATTCAGATTCATAATGATATCTTCTGTTACTTTTATTGATTTTTCTACTTCTAATATTAAACTCTCATTTACCTGGCAAATAAACAGACACGTTTTTTCCACACATTTTTATAACATACAATTAAAACATCAATTTCAAACAAAGCTTTATAAAACCTCAAATATTCTAGTGTAACTTTTTTTAAAAAATTGATACTTTAAAATGCACTTTTCCCTTAATATTGTCTAGAAATAGGCATGGATCGACAGAATTTGTAAACTGAGGACATATATAAAGCTGGAGTTTAAAACATAGTCAGTAATGACTGGATTATTGCCATCTGATGTTTGTTTCACACTCAGACAACAAAAAAAGAATTTCTGACTAAACTGAACTACCCAAGATGGGCTTTTGGAGAATAAATAGCAACTGGAAAACAAAGTAGGTGAAGAAAATACCAGCCCTTTGTGTTGATAAACAAAGCAGCACTCAAGCACAGGAGGGCTAAAGTGTTTAGTATTTAAATATTTGGTATTTTTTCCTCTTCTCAGTAGAACCTCTACAAGAAATACCAGAAAACTGGGTAATGCCATTTCTGGTTTTCCCTTTTTTTTTTTTTTCTTTTCTTTTTTTCTAAAAGAAGTTGTTTTAGTAAATTACAAGTATGAGCCATATCTTCCAGATATTTAAAAGCTACAAGCTTGGAGTATGATGGGAACAGCGTAGTAGAAAATATGGTGACAACATATATCCAGGTGTTTAGGGAGATACTGTCTGTGTCAAGATTTTAAGTGACTTTGCTGTTACTCTGTCTTGCCTTTTCTTGGCTGCATCCAGCAGGGACACACACCCTGCAGCCACACTGACAGCCTGAGCACTTTCCCTCAGCTGGTTTTCCAATTCACCTTGCATCCTGCTGTAGTTTACCAACACCACCTCCCCCTTCCCAGTCTAATGTGTAACTGCTCCCCAGTCTGTCCTATAAAGCAGAAAGAACAGCTGGGTATTCAGGCTGACCTCATTAATTTTGATTACTTTAAGAGGTGTAGTTTAGGGGATTGCACATCCCCACATTGCTACAGATGTAGCATTGGGATTGCACATCTCAAACAATCACCTCATGAAGTGGTGTTGGAAAATTAAACAGGGATGCCTAGGCAGTGTAGCTGTTGGACAGACTGTAAAGACACTGGGAAAGATAATCTGCAAAGAAGTAGCTCTAACATCCATTTCTTTAGAAGAATTCATACACTCAGTCAGTAAAGACTCCCTGCCTCTTAGTGGAAGTAAAATAAACTTCATATTGTACTTGTGTATATGCTGTTTTCCAACATAAATAAAAACCAGATATGAGCATGTATTACATTTGTATGCACAGACTGGGTTATTAGGGGCTCCATCATTTCTGAGCACAAAACTTTTTATACTATCATAATCACTCATACTTTCTTCTTCTGAAAATATTTATCAGCATTAACCCCTTCAAAACTAGGTACACAAACCATCAGGCATAGAACTAGGATTGGACCTCATCACAGGCAAGTATAAAATATTCAATATGGTTTATCAGATTATACTCACCACATTTACTAAATTAAGAAAATAGCAACCCATATTTTGGGTGGAAAAAGTCTTCTTTATAGCCTTTTGCCACTGAGTATTAGCTGACTCTATTGCAATTTTATTTTCAGTCTCTCTGTTTGTTGGTAGGGGTTTTGAATTATAGAATTCCTTCAGATTTTTAATATCATCATTCACCTACAGAAAGACATTAAATTAATATCAGAAAACAAATCAAAACTTGAGGTGCTATAATCAGAAGTTATAGAGATATGATAAATTTGAATAACGCACTTTGAATCTTCTCTTAATTTTAAGATCTATGAGTCCCTAAAATATTTAGAAACACCAAATAATAAAATAGTTTTAAATAACTTGCCAAAGAGTAGATGGCAAGCAGACAGGTGGCAGTAATTAGCTCAATTTCTGTCACATATTATTACATGGATTTTATGTACCAGTATATCAGTGCACTGTTTTTCACTGATCTGCTTAATATAAAGTAAGTGAAGTTAGCAATAATCAGAAGTAGATATAATACAATTTTTTTTGTAGTTTATCATGCAATAAATAAATCCTGTGGCTAATCTTTTCTGATAGGTTCTATTCCATCCTCAATTTCTTTCTAAATATTAAAGAACAGCTACCATACTATAGAATCTTAAAATGGAATCCAAATCAAAATGAAAATTAACTCTCCTGGACACTACTAGCAGAGCTACCAAAATTATGTTGGTATTGAATTGATTATGATTTGAGTTGCTTTCTATTTCATTTTTAAATCCAATCATATGAATTAGCATGTCAGTGGAAATAGTGTAAAACAGCAACAAAGACCCCTATGAACATATCATAGAACATTTTTAAAAGTTATATGAAGAAAATCAGTAAATTTTATATTCAGAATATCTATATGGAAGCATTTTATCATGTATATAATGAGAGTGCACATGTGCAGAGGAGAAAGATTTAAATCAATTACAATCCTTCCTACAATGGAAGCAAATCTTTCAGTTGTAAGATTTTTACAGTCTACTCGGAAAATAAATAAGTAATCCATACCTCTACAGCTGACTGTAAAAAGGCCACATAAGTTTCTAGAATTTCTAGCTTTGAACTAATATTTTTTTCAATTTTTTTCAGTTCTTTATTCAGAAAGTCAACTCTGCTAGAAAAAGCCGCCACCTGCTCGGGTTCCAACTCTTCCATATTTTTGAGGATTCCCTCAGCTGCTTTCAGTTCACATGAAGTCTCCTTTGAAGGTAGAAGCATAGGAAAAAATATGTGTAATGACTGGAAAGGACTTGTAAATATTGATATTACATTGTTAATTTTCACTAGGATTTCTTTCTTATGTATAATTTAATTACTTGTTTGAAGACGAGCTCACAATGGAGATTAAATCACAGAAATATCTATTTCTTTCCTAAAAATGATAGGTGTAGTTATTGAAATAGTGACTTTGAAAGCTAGTATATCACAGTCCCCAGAAGGAATAGTTAGAAGAGGTGTACAGTTACAGGAGAGTATATATCTGTCAGGGCAAAGTAGACACTGCAGCAAACAATCGTCATGCAAAATGTTGGCAGAAAGTCTTGAGAAACAAAAAGATTTTCTTGCTTATCTGCTGGGATTTTAATATTGTTACTATGTGCTCTCCAGAATTGTTTTAAAGTGAATTTTATTTCCACAGGTACAGTACAGATCCATCCCTTGGACCCCATAAACTGTTGCCTGAAATAAAAAAGAACTCTGCAAGGGTAATGGAATCTGAAGTACTGAAATTGCATAGGATACTCCTAAAATACACACTGCCATGTTGTTCAGCTTAGGCTGAAATATGGACCTATGCCAAAGCTATAGAAGGGATTCAAGTAGTTTTAACCCTCTTCCAGACACTGCAGGGCTGCTATGGGAGTGGGAAAGGCCCTGGATGTGACTTAAAAATAGCCTCACATGTGTTACAGAGCTGAGTGCTGCAGGGCTCCCGTTAAATGGCTGCACTCTCAACACAACCAATGGATCTCTTTACAGTTTCTCTGAATGGCAACTACTCTGAATGGCAACTGGCACTTTACAGTTTCTCTGAATGGCAACTGGCAATGGATGCCAGTTCATCCCTTATATTTGGCATAATAAACCACAAGAAGGTTTTTCTCTGACTCTGGCTGTCTAGATAATTATTAAACCTGGTGCCTCACGTAGGAGTAGCAACCCACATTTGAAGAATCTTCCTATCACGAGTCGGTACGAGGATCCTGAGGCAGTAACAAATAACAGTCAGATAGAGACAGTGGAGAAAAACAGTCATTTAAGGACAGTAATGTTATCTGTGGTTTTGTTTATTAACTACAGTTTTAAAACAAACCATAGACCTATTTCCTTTACAAGAAACTCTCAGCCTCTCACCTATTTAGAACTTCATACAGGAAGCATTTGTATCTAAAAGCCCTTAACACTATTGAAAGGTTTTCTTACCTTTGTTTGTTTAGACAGTTCAAGGTGTTTGTTCAAAACTCTTTCTGACTCACACAAATACGAGCCAATCTCCATACCAACTGCGAGCATCGGGGCAAGTTTTTTAATAGATTGCGACACCTTTATTTGAAAGTATTATTCACATGGTTAATTTATAGAAGTAGACATTATAAATCCAGTGTAATATGTATTTTTATAGAAAAAATGAGGCAACACTTGTCTGTTGGTGAGTAGATTATGTTTCTGGGCATAAGGTCATGGTTTAAACCCAACTGGCAACTAATACCACACAGCTGCTCACACACACACACCCCTCAACCCCAAATGTTAGGACTGAGAGAAGAAATTAAGAAAAGGTAAAACTCATGCTTTAGTATCATGTATAGTCAGAGAAAGGAATTAAAATATAAAGGAAGAAAGCTCTACTATTTCTTCAAACAGGCATGATCGAAACCTCTTCTTGTTTGCTGTCATTTTATTGACAGTGCTTTCCTTTACCCTAAATATCTGAGGCTTGTGATTTCAATATGGCACAATTGCAATATAATCTTGCTATTATAGCCCTGGCAGAAATATTTTGGTTCTGCTCCAGGCTTTTTTCAGAAAGTACATTTAAAGCTTCTCTGACAAGACATGAGACCTAATTTTGTGCAGATACATGTACAGAAGTCCCTTCCACTGTCACTAAGATATTATGTATGCACTGTGATAACAAAACAGGTTATGAAGAGCACAGGCAGATAATGCTAGACACAACACACATAGTTATTATTAGATATGTGTATTTACATCTAACATTTTTCTTAAAAACTGGCTGCTAATTGAGCTTCAGACTTTATTATATGAGGCTGAGGAGCAATTGAATTTGGCACCAGATTCCTTGGGATACTTTGCTTTAGAGAGTTGGGATGAAAAGTGTACTGCTTGATAGCAATATAGCAATAAGCACATTTCACTGCAATGAATAATTGTGTTATGACACAATGTTCTCTAATGCAAGCCTGGGAAAAAAAGTGATTGGAACAAACAGCAAATTGAAACCTTATGTTCAAATTGAGGTTGATATTTTAAGTATAAATTGCCTTCATAATTTAACTTTTAGATTAAGATTCACAACACAATAGTGACATCATTTCTATACACATAAGTAGTATGAAAAGGACCAGTTTGTAGCAAATTGAATTCACATTTGATTGAGAATGGTTCATTATACACATCATACAAATACAAAATATCAGATTGCAGACTTAATTATTCAGTCATTAAATTTGATACTTTCTTGGTCTACACTCCTGGTTTCCTTCATATCAACCTTGCTAAAAGACTATACTTTTTAAAATTGAGTTTACACATGGAAACCTATTTAAGAACTGTTTGTGTATTCCACCTCTGAAAAATTATTTAAAGGATGTGCAGTACTATATGACATTCAACTCTTTAAAGAAGGCTCTCATGTCCTTGATGCATCAATACCTTCATTAACAAGAGGAATTTTTATAGTGAATAGAATCTAGTCTCCTTCAGATTTGCTGAAAATTTGCTGTGGTTCAGTCACCATGCTTATTAACCCTCAGTTTTGGCACACTTTTATTATCTTTAGCCACATAAAACAGAAGACAGAAGCAGTATAAGAAACTTGCTTACAGGTCACAGGACTGATTGCTCACTTCTTTTCCAAAAGAACAAATTATAATAGCTCATTATCCAAGCAAATCCATGCTTAATTGAACACCACTGTTAAATGTTCTTGTGGAAACGGTTCAATTTTTCAGAACAGCTTTTGATTCCTTTGTGTTGATAGGAGCATTCAGCATTCTAACTACAACTGTGCTCTTCCTAAAAAACTTGCTATTATTTGATTCAACTTCAATATTCAGTTTAGCTAAATTATGGAAATACACTGTTCATGAATGCATTAAGAAGATGTACTTCGATGATGATAATAATTGTCACAAAGATGATCAGAATGCTGGAGCACCTCTCGTATGGTGACAGGCTGAGACAGCTGGGGTTGTTCAGCCTGGAGAGCAGAAGACCTTGGGAAGACTTTATAGGAGACCCTTTCAGTACTTAAAGGGGTCTATAAGAAAGTTCAAGAGCATGAGAGACAGAGCAAGGAATAATGGCTTCAAACTGAAACAAGGTGAATCCAGATTAGATACAAGGAAGAAATTCTTCCCTATGAGGGTGGTAAGACACTGGCACAGGTTTCTGGGAGAGGCTGTGGCTGCCTTGTCCCTAGAAACATCCAAGGCCAGGCTGGATGGGGCTTTGAGCCACATTGTCTAGTGGAAGGTGTCCTTGCCCATGACAGAGGGGTTGGAATGAAGTGTTCTTTAGGGTCCCCTTTAATCCAAACTATTCTATGAATCTATGATGTACCTTATTCAGATGATCTTCAAGTGAGGCAGCCCATTGTTGCTTCTTCAAAGTGAGTTCCTCAGAATCTGGACATTGGCTGTTTAATTGATCTACTTTTTTTTTAACATACTCCATCATTTTCTGAATTCCTGCCACCCAAGAGCTAAAATGGAAAAGTAGAACTGTCATTTATTTCTCATTTTTTTTGCTCAACATACAGGATAATTATGATTAAAAAAAAAACCACCAACAAAAAACCAAACACTCATTCTGTTGATTTGTATGATGAGTAACTTATGAATTTTAAACTATTACCATTAAAAGAAAAATAACCAAGAGAAATATTAAAATTAATCCAAATAAAATTGATAATTAGTAAAATAGAGGAATGAAATTTCCAAACAATTTTTCTCCAGTGCCTAAGGTAGATTCACAAGACAGATACATCAATTCTCAGAAGACACATAGCCTGATTCACTGAGAAATATCTCATTTCACTTTTCACTCTAGCTATACTATCTAGAAACTAAAATGACAAATGGAAGACCTTAAAAGAGAAAATATATGCCATACCAATTCTACTTTAAAAAGAATGTTTTCTTTGGACTCAGAAATATTTCAGTGTTTTTCCAGTAGTTGAAAAAAGAATGTCATATACATTCTAAGTCAGCCTTTCCTTAAGGGTGTTGTTTAAATGGGAGAAAAAAACTCACCAATTTACAAAACAGTGGCTGGCCTTAAAACTTAAACTGTAGTATCAGGGAAGCAACTTAGAACCTGAGTACTTGAGGCAGTCCACTTCAAACACTCACACTTCACTCACACAATTAAGAACTGAAGTTTTGATTTAACCCTCCCTCCCCACACATAAAGTTATTTACTACTTAAATTTATATTCATCATAAGAATTTTTGTAAAACAGATGCGTTCAAAATAAGTTATTTTGTTATTTTAGTTTCATCAGAAACTTATGTTAATACCTGTGAGAATCTGCTTTATTAACTAAAGTTCGTCCCTTTTGCATGGCAGTTGCTGTACAGCCTTTAATTGCTTCCTGCAATTCCTTGTACTTCAGTGTCAATATAGGTAAATGTAAACCTTCTGAAACAGAGATTTTATGGTAACTCTCAATACTTTCAAGACCATCAAGTACCTGAAGAAAAAAGAAAAATGTATGTTATCAGTATTTCTGTTGTTGGAACTATCCTTGGAAATTATCTGTTTTTAAAACTTCTATAAATGATCTGAAAAAAATATACCAGAAAAAAAAATACAATTCCATTTGGTCTTTGGATACCCTAAAAAATAAACTTTTCTAAATAGTCTTCTGACTGAAAGATTTTGGAAAAAAGGTTGCATTATTAATAATACTGATTATAATAAGTATAATGAGACCCTGTGGAGACCACTGAAATTATAGATACTGTTTCTGGTGTCCACAGGAAAAAAAAAAAATCTTAAAGTCCAACTCCTGGCAAATAAATATTTCCCGAATACCTTATTTCAAAAATCAAGCACTGAATATCTGAATATACTTAAATGGAGAAAAACAAACAAACAAACAAAAAAACCCCATGTATTTGAATGGATCTCCCATTTTGGATAGAAATTTGAGGCAAAAAGTCATATAAAAAGGGTAATTGGATTTGTAATTTTCCACTTCAAATTGTTTAGCCTACTGTCTGCATAATCCCACACCCACCAGCCTTAAGGAGCACACTAATAGTTTTATTGTCAGGTTATTATTACAGACTTGGCTTCTTACTAACCTTGCCAGCAGCATGAAAAAAGTCATTGGCCTCTTGCAGCAGGGATTTCCTTTCTTCCATATGGAAGCACACTTCTTCTTGCAACAGACAGATTTTCTGATTTGAAAGTTTTAGATGTTCTTTTTCTGTATAGTCCTCTGAAAGCAAGATCCTAAATGCTTCACCTTCTAATTGTTCCACTTTGTAACTCCATTCCTAGTGGGAAAAATTCCACTTCAGTCAATTACACATAGAAGAGTAATATACTGCATGGTAATAATATAAGCACTGGAAAATGTGTATTGTTATAGGCATGAAAGCTATCATGATTTAAAACTAGTACTTCTACTAGGAGGGGCTTCCCAGCAAATCATGGTTTTAATGACAGGAGTTTTCAGCAGTGACATTCTACTTCTTTAACACAGTTTCACAGGAGCAGCAGTAACTAAGGTGTCTGCAGGGAAAAATCGTCAGGTAACAAAGACAAGAAACCTCCTGGTTAGACCACACTCCCATGGCAAACAGCCCTTCAGCCCACCTATTTAATCGAGAAAAAATTAAAATATTGCCTAGATAATAGCTGCTTGCAGTGAGAGAATTTCTGCCAAGAGATGTCTGGTAATCACTTCAGTCAAACAACGCTCCCTTCCAGCAGGTTGTGCCGTCATCCTTGGCATTCACCATTGTACAAGTTCCCTGATATCCTACACCACTCAAGTCATAAGTCCACTCAAAAAATACCTCTGCCTTATCTGATCATGGACCTTTCTAGTGGCAGTGATAGGAGGAAAAAAAGGAAGATCACACTTAAGAATTTCAAGCCGTAGAATCAGAAATATTTTGACAATTGAGCCAGGTACTTTAAAACTAAGATGCTTTAAAATGGATTCTGTTGAATCAGTACAAGTTTGCATATAGGTTTTTGGTCTACATTGCACCACTTGGAAGCACATTTAGTTAACTTGAACTGATTGCCTATTTAACTCATTTTGCTATTATTTTTTATTTATATCATAATTAAAAATATTTTATGCAAGAATGAAAAATGCACATGTATTAATAAGTGGAAAGAAAACTGTCCATAATTAGCTTAGAAGAAAATATGGAAAGACAAAAGTTCTGAATTGTTGCAGTGTATTACATGTTTAAATTACAATTACAGCAGGCAAGACTAATTATAAGAAAATGACTCAACTTACAGTGAAATTATCCCTTGTAAGTGTATTTCATTGTAACAAAATTCATAAATTAGTTTGGTACAAGATGCCCAACAGCAGCTTTTAGGTGACCTAAAAGCAGATATTAAACTCTGCCTTGTTTATATTGACACAAGGCAACTCTAAATTTTCACACAAGCTCAAACCCCCAATTTATTATAGTAATTTATATTTTAAAACATTCCACAAACATTACAACCTTACACACTCTCTGAGGGTATTAAATTTGGTTAGACTCATTTGCTATGCTGTTTAAACATTCCTCAAACTTGGTTAAATTTTCTATAAAACAGCTAGCAACGACTTCATTTTCAGCTTTCTATTTATAAGGAAATGTTTCTACACATAAAAGCCTAGGCTTTCCATCAACAGGACATAAAACCTCAGTGGAAAATCTTAGCTTCTTCTCTGTTCTTCAGACTTCAACATGCTAAATTCATTGCCAGTCAGCACTAACATATTTCTTACTCATTTTCCTTAAAAGGAACACACAGCCTACTATTACACTGACTTTTAAATTTATCAGGAGATGCTTGTGAATGGCTCTGACATATTAAAGACACATTGAATGTGCCTCCTTAGCTCTTGTCACTATTCTTTTCCTCACACTAGTAAGTCTTTCAAAAACTCGCTTTCACTATTCCACTTGGCAAGAAAAATGGGTTCTTTCTAGGTTCTTTGATTAAACAGGTATTTTTCAAGAGTGTTAAAACTGATGAATTTAAAATATTGTAGCTTTGATTAAGAGCCTTAAAGATTTTCTGCCTTCTAAAATATTCAGTGCAAGTCTGGGGGGAAAAATGAGGAAATACCTAAAAATTTATCTTGTTGTTAAACAATTATTGTGGGATAAATTGACTTTTCTTGCCCATACAATAAAACTTTTGGACTTTGAATTAAAACCTGAGAAGCTGTATAAAAGTTTTTTACACTGGGATGTTCTAGGCTTAAGCTTAGAAAACCTTGAAGAACATATATTTGACTTCAGATCATGATCCATGTATTAGATAAAACAGCATTTAAATCGTAAGTCAATTAAACATAAAAGTTTGTATTTTTTTCAGAATGTGTGATAAATTAGCTTGTTCTCTTATATGCAAATTGTCCCCAACTGAATGTTTTCTGAGCCCCAAATCTGCCTGTCATTGACTCATTGCATATATCAGCACATTGATAATTTAGTCCTTGTGAATATTCGAAAGGCTTTCACCCTCAGGAACTGCATTGCAGTATAACTACCAATATAAACATATTATTCCCTCAAATTAGAAAAGAAGTAATGGGCACTAATAAAACCACAAGGGGTTGTGAGCTGCTATGACAATTACCATATGATGTGTCTAATGGCTGTAGCAGTGTATTTAACAGTGAGCTGATGAAATCAACAAGCAGAAAGAGGAAAAAGTGATTCAAAGTCTGTCACCCCCCAGAAAATTGCTGAGATATGTTAAAAATTATTTGGCCACAAAGTGGTGCTAGCAGTTCTTCTTTACCATGTCAAGCACCTCCAAGGCACACAGAAATGGAACAGCAAGGAGGTAATGAGTGCCAGGATACTCTTACTGAAACATGAGCTCCTAAATGGGCCTCTTCTCTCAAATCTTGGTGGCAAATCTTGGAGGGGGGGAGCTGGGAAAGTCCTTGCAGGAATTGGGGGCAGGAGGATTCTTTTAAAGTCTTTCAGGGTGGAGGGCTTTTTTTCCCCAGTTATGATCTCTTGGGTTTGTTTTTGGTCTTGATAGTTTTATAAACTAGTATAATGTTTTTTAGGGGTTTTACCTCTTAGCAAAGTGAAGTTCAACCTAAGATACCAGCTTGAGATAATGATAATGATAATGATGATAATAATAATAATAATATCATTGTCCTCTCACCTCAGTCCCATAAATTAGATGCTAGGCCTGTAAATATCTCTTAGGCTGACCACTGAACAATTTAAGAAACCATTTCTCCTGTTCAGCCTAATGAAAACAGAATAAAGGAGGAACCTGTTCTAAAGTAGTGTAAAAAACCTAACCTGTTTTTTACACTACTTTAGAACAGGTTCCTCCTTTATTCTGTTTTCAATATCTGCAGTTCAGTGCTGCAAAAACCATTGCCCATAACTCACAGCTTTTTCAAAGCCCCACAACTTACAGCTTTCTCAATTGTATTTTCAGCATGCAGTTTCAACCCGGCCACTCCTCTGCACATCATAAGCAAATCCAACATGCTCGGTATCTCCTTCAAGTATTTCATTTCCCTCTGCTAGAACATGCTGGTAGTAAGAAATGCAGAAGGCTAAAGATAAGATGCTCTAAATCATAATTCACATGCATGCATAACAAAAATTTTAATGCTAAACACTTTAAATTGACCTCATTAAAAAAAGGCAATCAATTACAATGATATGAATGATCTATTGCATAATGTATGGGAGAGGAATTGTTAGGTGAAATTGTAATAAGTGTTATTATTATAAGTTAGTTTCTGGATACTCAACCATGAAAAAGATTATTATACAAAATGAAAATGCATTTTGTTTTCCTTTCTGCACTTACACCCTAATTTCTAATTCAGACAGCAAATTACAAGAATAGCCTGTGAAAATGAAACATGGGAAAGATTAATGATTATTTGGTTAAAATTCAGCAATGCTTTAGAACACCTATTGTTGTGGGTGTCTCTCTCTCTGAAAACACTCCACAGTGCTCTCATTTACTGGTTTGTCTGTTTTTCTTGTGGTGAAGGTCTGTTTAGAAGAATTTATTTTTACATGCTCATTTTCCCTTAGCAAAAAAAAAAAAAAAAAAGTATTTTTTGATATGCTGCTTGGAGAAGCATTAGAAATATTATTGTATCATGTTCACATGACAGCCTTGAAGCAGTTAACTGTTAATTATGCAAACAGGCAAACATGTGACATTTAACTACAAATCTTACAAGGAAACAGATTGTGAACAATCAGAAGCCTCTTACTATCAACACAATAACCCTTTAAAAGGCAGTTACTTCTACTGGAATAGGTTCTGGATAAAAAAGGCCTCCTTGGTCATCTGAGTTATCCAAATTCAATTGCATAAAAGTGATTTCATGAGGAATGGTCCTGACCCAGCAACAGCAGTTGCTGATGACAGCAGAATTCAGTTACCTAAAAAAAGGTTCTAAATATAGGCAATTTATTTCATACTAAGATCCTTTCTTCTTATAGCAACATTTTCTTTAATCTCATCTTGCTTTTATGAGTGGCGGTAACAGATTTATTCTCTGGAAAACTGATATTAACTATGAAAGTAGCATTTTCAACTACTTTTAATCACAAGAAATACCTCTTTCATTCATGTACTCAGTTCACAGACAATTAATTATAGTAGAAATGGCTGGGGTTTTGTCCTTTATAAACATCAAAATCTGTTAATATTCTAATAACATTCCTTTTCTTTATTTTTCCCCACAGGATTTTACATGTAAATTAACACCGTGGAATTTGATCACTAAATTGAAAAACCAACTAAACAACATCAGGGGTTTTTCTTCTTTTAACTTATGAGTACTTTCAAAAATTTCAAATGAAAAAAACATTTGAGAAACCTGGAGGCCTTGCAATAAAATAAGTAAAAATACTAAAATAATTTAAATGTGTGTATATATATATATATCTCAGGTATATACAGAAAATGTCTACTCCTATACATACATGCTTGTTCAATGCCCAAGTTCATGTTTTGATACTCATTTTTAAGGTTGGTTCACCAACCAATTATGGTATTTCTTACTTTCACTTTAACTTCCATTTCTTCAAGTTCCTGAAGTAACTCTTCATTTTCCAGTAGTGATGAGCCTAAGTTTTGCTTCTGAAAGTAATCTCTGATGTTTTTCATATACCAAGATGTTACCTAATTAAATAATAAACAGAATTCAGTGAGAAGTCTGAGAAGTTATTGTCTTTTTTAAAATATGTACAAGGCAATTTGATAACAAGAAAACCTCACATTTTCATTCCTTTCATTTTTCATTCCTAATATTCATGCTTCTATTTAAATGCTTGCATTTGTGGGATAACAAATGCAGAAGGAAAGGACTAATGACACAGCAAGCACATAGTGTATATATATGGCAAAATAGACAAAAATGTATTCATCAAGTATGACCAGATTGTAAATTAACATAGTAAAAGGAGAATCAAGTTATAGCCACACATAGAATAAATGCATGGTTTTTGATACCATGAAGATATTATACATTCTCTCTTGACACACAGTAACTTAAATATTTGCATACAGTAAAATACTACAAATCTGAGTACTTCTGACCTAATAGAACTTCTCCATCCCTGGCTTGAAAAACCCAGTAAAGACAACGGGATACTATTGTGTGGAATAATCTTATGTAGATTTACAAATTTATTACATCTCACTAACTTCTTCAGCAAGTATATCCAGCAAACATATGGCGTATAAAATTATATCTTCTAAATTCCACAGAATTACTTGCATTTAGATCTGCTTGATTCATAGTAGGTACCTCTCACTTTCTTCGTAAACAACACATGACAAGAATTCCTGAGTGAAGCTCCACATTTTAAAATAGTATCCCGAATTAGCTATTGGTATCAAGAGAACTTCCTCCAATCTTTCCAGTCTGGAAATTCACTATACTTAGATCATGGGCAGCATACTAAGAATTTCTGTACTCTAGGTACTACAGATTGTAATAGCCCACTAGAGATTTTTTTGTTGTTGTTGTTTTATCTGCTCATGTAGAGTCATGCTATTTTTAATAAATTTAAGCAATTATAAAAAATGAAAAAACCTCTTAAATCTGTTGGAAATCTTTTCAGTTACACATAAAAAAATGTTCACATTATGAGCCCAACAGAGCTGAGGAAGCAAGGAAGTTATTTTAATACTAAGCCTTCATTTCTTGAGTGTATCCTCCAGATGTGTACTTACTGACTGAAACGTTTTTCCTGGAAGCACATTTTCACAGAACATTTACTATGGGTTCATCAAATACAAATACATGGAGCGGACAATAAAAACTGTGCTAAAAGGGAAATAAAATTTTCTTTGTGAATTAGGGCTGGGGGAGTTTTATCATGTGTCTGTTTAGCAAAACAAACCAGTATGTCTGTAATGTTAGGCAAAGGAAGAAGTAATTTTTTAACCCTGTTATAGCAACGTGTTCACCCCTTTACCACTTGGCAATATTCCTTTCCATTACAGTGAGTTTAATCAGTTGGCTTCCACTACAGCTAATACCTCTGAGTGATTTCATTGTGCTACCCTGGCTCTGAAGGAATGACTGAGAATTCTTAATTTGCTTTATAAGCAAGAAATCCACAGAATTTCACTTTCAGTGATTTTGATGAAGGGATGGGAAAGGAGACAAGGTTAACACAGCTGTTTGAAAAAGACAGTGATTTTCCTTGATTGTTTGAAATCTAAAGTCACTCCTGTTTTTCAAGATTTTTTCATTTACAATAATTATTGACTGGATTAATTACTTTCTTCTTCCAAAGATAACTAATCATGCATAAAATAGGCCAATCTGCCTTTGATTTTCACTAATGAAAGAGATACCAGAATATATGATGCTGACACTTCCATAAAGGAAGCTATGTAGAATAAATATGCTTTCACACATTAAAAATTCTGAAAAAGAAACATGTTACAACCATGACTATCAGATCATCACATTCCAGTTAGAGATCAAAGGGAGACATTGCATTTTCAGTGTTTGATAACCTGGTAATAAGGGATAAACAACACACAGATTGTGCATCCTTCTAGACTACACAGTTGTGCCTAGCAAAACAGAAGCAACAAAAAGAGCAAAAACATACTCTTGGATTCTGTACAGCAGAGTATGTCTCCAGTACTCTGCTTTCTCTGTACCCCCTTAACTCCCATTAACATCAGTCAAACATTCAAAAGTTAGGATTTCCTCAAACAGAAGTGGCCCAAAAATATTTGCCTAATAAATATATTTAAGCTCTTTTTCTGTTTGTACTGTAAAACAATTGCTAGGTTGTTTCTTATACTGTGATTTCCCTTGATATTATTTGTCTTACCTGGTTCTCTTGTTGGTGCCACAAACAAATTTGCAGAACCTGTTCCAGTCCTTGGCGCTGATGTCTAAGGAATTTGTCCAGTTGCCGTCTCCTGTCCTGGAGCATCTCAAGGAGATTGTCAATCTTCAAGCAGCTGCTGTGGGCTCCTTGAATCAGCTCTGGATTTGCATTTGGACCCTCACATTTGAATTCTTCTATGAATTGAGTTAGGTCTTGGCTTTTGTTTAAAAGAGCAAGTGACTTCTCCAAAAGTTCTGTAAGAACAGAATTTCATCAGGAAAAAGCCTAGAGTGCTTTGTGATTCTAGTACCATATTCAAATATTACTCAAGTGTCTTTCAAGCTATCTATTTGCATACACGAGCATAGTGTATTTTCTGCATTGCATGAACATTAATGCTTACTTTAGATAATATATATACACACTAAGATATTTCAATTTGGACCTACAAAGGTACAATGGTGCATACACAAATACACACACACAAGTACACATATAATGATGTACTGAGAGACATCAACAAAACCCAGAAGAGTCATTGTTTTCTCCAAACTGAGTGCTTTTTGATGGTTTTCCAACCCATGGGTAAGCTGAAGTGGAATTTTCTACCCTGCTTCCCATGTGGGTCATTACCCTCTGCAGTTTTTCACTAGTGATGCAAGCTAAGTTTAGGTCCTTACATCCCTCACAGGCATTAGGAAAAAAAATTATCCTCATGCCTGGGGGCTGTTATAAATAAGTCGGGGGACTTATATCGGGAATTCTTACCTTCTTTCTATAGTCTTTACCTAGACAAATTTAGGCTTAAAATTCAGTGGACTACTGCACTTTAATGAACTATTAGTGACATGTCTGTATTTGTTCCGACTCCTTAAAGTCATATAGTTCAAAATCTCTTGAGTAGACAATGATCAATATTTCTAAAACTTTCAAATGAAAAGAGAATATTTTTAGGCACAGAATGAGGAAGAAGGGGAGACAAGCTAATATAGGTGGCAAGGTAGACATGAAGAAAAGTACAAAGAAAGGAATATTTGCCTAGAGCTTCCAATAAGACAACAAGAAGCAACCCCCCTGAAACTTTGACCTTCCCAGCTGAGTACTTGTACTGGTAATTCAAGGCAAAGCACTTTCACGTAGAATACTTAGGGAAGAAGCAGAGTGGGAGGCCCCCAGTTCATCAGTCACCAAGGGCTAATGAGAGATTAGTTTCCATGAGCTTACTGCAACAAGCCTGTCCGTTTTACTTCTTGCCTTCCAGAAAAATGGTATTAATCGGAAATGTTTAATTTCAGTCCATCCAAAACTGCATACATATAGAAATGGGTACACAAATATATTTCATAAATACTCACCTTTTTAATTCCATTTTGAAGTGCATTTTTTTTTTAAATTCCAGAGTGATAAGCATTTGATACTTATCACATACTGGTAGAGTCAATACTTGGTGAGGGTTGTATTTTCAGCCACTTTCTTTGGAACAGGTAGATAGTATCCTTCTTGCAGAAAGCACTGTTTTTTATCAAATAGCTCAAGATCAGCTTTCAAAATTTTATATGGTTAAGGTAGAATAAGAAGTCAATAAATTGCAGCCACTTTCCTCCATCTGTGGGAAGGCTTACTGCCATCAAAGCATCTTTCTCTGGCAAATCATTTCATCTGATCCTTACAATTATAGACCATCTTTTCAGCAGTAAATTGCTGCCAGATACTTCAAATTTAAATTGGTATGCAGTGAGCACTTTGCTCTCATGAAGGTCAGTTTGGAAAATCCAAACCCCATATTAGAGTTATCTAAGTCTGATTTTCTCTTCAGCCTCCCAGGAAGAATACCTGGTGTTCAAGGTAGCTAAAAATATTTTAGCTAGAGCTCCACTAGTGAATAATGTTATCCTGCCAAGTGTTAGTAATCATATAGCAAAATTTGATTAAAATTACAAAGATTGAGTCTTAAGGCTTATGAAAAAATGCAGAACTATATGGAATTGCAAAGGTGTCCGAAGTAGCCACACAACAAGATTAGTCCCAAAATTTTTTTCTCTTTTTGATTTGACTGTGCCCCAGTATGGTAGAAGGTGCTTCACACGCAAGCTTGAATAATGAAAAAGAATTCACGTGGAAGAAACATTATGGGCAAAGGTAGGTGCCAGAAAGTTGTTGAAGGGGAGATGCAAGGGCTAGCTTGAAACAAAGAGTTTCACATATTTCAAGAAGCCTGCTAAAATCTATCTCATCATTACCTTTTTCCAAACAGAACATTTGTGCATTTGTTATATCTTTTTTTAAATATGCACAGAAAGAATAAAACTACTCCCTCAAGAAGTCATTGCACAACCCCTGCTATCAGGAGTGGAATATTGTTTGTACCTTTCGTATGATGCTCTTGTTGCCGAAGAAGTTCTCTCAAAGAGTCAATATTGTCAAATTCTTTAGCATTTTTCAGGAAATCTTCAACTTGGTCAATTTTAACAGCAAACTGCATTAAGAAAACAGAATATAGGGAGAAGCACAGTATAACTTTGTTTTGCATAACTACATCATAATCTCTGTGTTAATGGGAAAGTTCATGAGAATTTTTAAATTCTTGGAGAAAGACATTTTTAGTTACTTCTAGATACAGATGCTTTGTGGCCTCTATGCACCTTCTGAGTTGTTTTTTCTTTGAGGTACTGGTTGATTGAAGGATTTTAGTTGACAGAATCTGTAATTACACTTTGTGACTAATGTTTGCTTTATGTAATTACAATGGCCTTATGGACATTTTGGTGTAAAACCTTCAATGACCAATCATCAGTGTGCATTAGTGAAGGCACCTGAGAATAAGTTCTTTCAATGCCAAATAATTTTGACCATAAGGAATGAAAGATATTCTGCAGAATGTCCAGAGCCACTGAAATACATATTTTAGGGTTTTGTCAAGTTCCACTTTTCACTGGCATTTTTGTGTCAAGTACAAATTTGGGAGACATGGTGACTAAAATATTGCTTAGAGTCTATACGTTTTTTTGTTCAGCTTCATCCTGTACTACCCAAAAGGTGGAAAAGGAAGGATGCATCCCAAGATTTTCATTTTCTTGTTTGCCTTAACCTTTAGGAATACAATGAACAATATAACACACATTAAAATTACAGTGGTCAGAGTAGCAGTAAGATGAAGGCAGCTTCAAATTAACAGTTATTTGATTTACATACAAACCTCCAGAGCGTTTTCAAAGAACACTGAAGTAAGTTCCAGAAGTGCCTGTCGCTTCTCTAACATAATGATGAGGGCATCCCATGCATCCCCAAGTGTCTCTGCCATGGCATCATAAACCTGACTCTTTTCTTTGTTCTCCTCTGCAACCTTGTCTGCCTCATGCAGCAGGTCCCATACCTTGTCTTCCAAAGCCTGGGAAGGAAATATACCAAAACAAAACAAACATAAGAAATGTGTACACAAATCCAAAACACTATGCCCAATACTGGTGCCAGGATAATTTTACAGTGGGTCTGTACAGGACTCACAAACCTCCTACTCCTGCTTTATTTCCTGTTCCTAGTATGGAACACCTAAGTTATGTAATGTTTCAAGTTCAGCTTGCTGCATTGCTCAAGCTGTCCACCAAATAATAATGCTCTATTGTCAAAATAATTCTTCTGTGTTTCATTCCTTTTAATAATCTCACCACAAGAAAGATAACTGCTGGCCCATTTCCAGCTTATGCTATTAATCTTTAGTGTGTCAGAAAAATTGATTAACATTTGCTCTGTGTTCTTCCCAACCCCCATATTGGGTTTTACGATGAGCATGAATTAATAATTTTTTTATTGTTATTAGAAGTGCTACCATATCAATATCTAATGTGAAAAGAAATTTTATTAGGCAATTTAAATGGCCATTCATACTACTGGATAAAAAGTTGATAAAGTAAAGCACTCTAAGAGAAGCCTTTATGATGCTTCTTTCTTGATGAGGCATAAAATTGTTACATGCACAACAACTCTGTAAAAGTAGTGGCATTCATTAATTATCCAGCATGAGATATTATTAACATTCTAGACCATTTCTGTAACAAATGTAACAGGAAATTAAATGAGTATATGAGATATTGATAGTCTCTTTACTAACTCAACATCTTAATGTTGAGTTAGTAAATCTAATTTAAAATCTTAATCTCCATTAATGAGAAGCATTATTGTCATGACCATGCTGACGTCAAAAAAAAAAAAGGTAAAATATTCTCAGAACTTTACACCCAAACTGCTTGTCACTAGAAGGTTAATTTTACCAAGATGACCAGACCACTTTCACAGCTGTTCTGAATACACTGTAGAAAAACAGGTGACATCTGAGGTCTTTCCACTGGAATTTCTTGGCAAAGACTAGCATTTCAAGGAGCTGACTGTTTTATACTTTGAAATAAAACTAGGTATGCTTTTATCGTAATATTACATCAGCTTCAACACATTTAAAAGACATTTCAAATGCTAAACCTTTCCTAACTGTGCAAGATGAATGCTGCCCAAATGGTATAGGACCCAGAAGCAGATTTTCTTCTTTTAGAAGCCTTTTTTCTGAGCAGGTTGTTAATTACCATTTATCTCTAACAAGTAGGCTGTTTTCTAGTAATTGATTAGCTGTGAAGCACAGCTAATCCCTAAGACACAGAGAAAACTAGAATAGTTTTCAATGGTTATCAATCATGCTTCCTACATCCTTTAAAATTCAGTTACTATGAGATGAATTCAAATCCAAACAAAGAAAATTATAAGGTTAAAGTAAGCCAAACTACTGCATTTAATGAAATGCAAAACTAGTGTGCATACAGTTACAGAAAAAAAAATGAAACTGTTCACGTGTAATAGTCTTCTAGAATTTAGAACTGATTAATGGAAGTTTTCAAATACAGACTTAATTTTTTCTTTAACATGGATTGAATATGGTTCACTCATTTAAAACAGGTGTATTTTATTGCCTTCAAATAATCACTCCTGTAATGAAACAGAAACCCTAATACAGTATCTCAAGAGTTGTCATGTTGTCTGTTTCCTCAGCAACGGAAAAAGTTACATTTTGAGGAGACAGTCTGATAAAAAAAGAAATAAAAGAGAGAAATATTTTACAGGAAACTACTTTTTGATTGATAAACAGTTCAAATACCTAAGATGGTCAGAGTGATATTTTTATTGCCATGAGTTTAAAATTACTCTTCCCACAACTGCCAAAGCCACTAGTTACTGTGAACTTTTTTAAAAAATTATCCTCAACTATGTTAGTTTCTATATACTACATATGGGAATAGTTTATTTTTAAATGAAGTAGACAGATATTACTGGTTTTCTACTTTTTATCTTTGAAATATAAACGCTTTATCATCAGAGTCAAGGAATAATTTGGACAGGAGTCTTCAGGTCATGTCTAACCCCTTGCTCTAGTTACTCAAGGACATAGCCCATGAAGTCTTAAATATCCCTAACAATGGAAATTCCAGAACTTTTCTGCACAACCTGTTGTAGAATAAAATCATTTTCATGGTCAAACTTTTTCCTAATATCCAGTTGGTATTTTCTTTTTTCCAGCTTGTGTCTCTTGATCTAGAAGCAAACTTAGTAAGAGAAGAAATGTATATTTCCATCCAAAAAATGATGACTTGTGGAAAACAAAATATTTCACAGAAACCTGAATTTTAATGAGGCTTTTATCATTTGAGTGAACTTAACAGAGCTTTCCAGTAAAGAATTAAAATTATTTGAAGCACTTTTGGAATCTCATGTTTCATTCCCTGTGAACACAAAAAGAAAAAAATAGAAGAGTAGAGTTCTCTTTGGGCTCTGAGAAGCTGGAATGAAGCTTGACAATACAAGGAATGCCTAGCATGTAGTCAAAAAGCAAACTTCCAACTTCTGTTGCTGTCAGTAAAACCATGCCAGAAAAGCATTGCTCTAAAAACAAGAGACCAATTTCAATTTCTATTCAATAATTATGATATTTCTAATTCTACCATACTAAAAGAAGAGCACAGGTAGCTTAAAGGGAGCAATGTTCTGGTTCAGATGGACTGAAGGGATACTGGGTGGATGCAATCCCAGGCCTGCAGCAGGAATGCCCACTGCCTGGGGATGCAGCTGCTGTGCAGCCACGCCTCTCCCTCCACTCCTTCTCAGGGTACATTTGCCTCTGACATTGTAGCAAAGACAGAAAAGTCTTTTATGTAAGTTGTGTTGGATAGTAGAGCTTCTGTATTATTTTGTTCACAGTCCATTATTTGGGTAGTTTTCCTCCTGTCAAAAGAGCAAGAAATGAGAGGGGGAAATTATCTTTTGTCTTTCCTGAGTTGTTGTACACTGACTGCATAACTTGGAATTTTCAGAGGTGTACACTACGTTCCCATCCTCTTAGCAATGAGATGCTGCTAAAATTAACTTTCAGTTAGTGCAAAAAGGCAGTGCTGAGATGATACAACAGAGCTGTTAACCAGAAGCCTGGAAAATAGTCATAAAGCTGCTTCAAGACAAATACTATTTTGGTGGGAATTTTGTTCATACAAATATTGGAATTGATGAGTGAGCTGAACTAACACTGAAGAAAAGGTATTTATTATATTTTCCTTTTTCCCTTTTTTTTTTTTTTTTTTTTGTTCAAATCATTTGCAAAAATCAGCTCTGGTTTGACAAAAATGAGCTGAACTTTGCTGCTAACTGTACTGTTGGACACCTCAACAACTAATTTCCAATAATTCAGAAAATATTAATAAATAATTTCTTCCATAACAAAACTACTGAAAAATAAGCATTTAAAAATATTTTTGCTTGAAATAACTGAAAGGCTTAATTAAAAGATATCAAATGCAAAAACTGAGTGTATTATATTAATGCTTTTGGAAGAATGTAATTTTCTAATTTTTTTCTCTTGGCTATTAGCATATAAACTAATATTTTGCAATTTATGCTCTGTGACTTAAAGTAAATAAAATAATTAGGAGCAGTCCTCAGGTTCATGAGCCAAATTAATAAAAATGATGGCTTTAAACTTTTTATGGGCTAGATTCACTTCACTTTTGTGGCTGTTCTGCCACACTCTCTCTCATGATAAAAACCAGAACTTTGGAAGCAAACCAAGAATGCCTTATTGGGAATTTTAACGTTATTATGGACACACACACACAAGCACTCTTTTCTTTTTTTTTCTCCAGACGATCCAGTGAATTTTAATATTGAGACACCCAAGCACTAAGAAATCACGTTATCGCCAAGTAGCATTTCTGTTGGAAACAACAGCAGAATGGCAGAAAAATGTCTATGCAAAGTGCAATCTGTATCATTTTACCTCCTGGAAGTTTTTTCTCAGGTTTTATAGGTTTGATTCTTCTCACTTTCTTTTTAAATTGTGAAAAGTAAGACATCCAAATGTAAATACACATATTTCCAGAGCATATAAAGCTGCTGAAAGTTACCTAAAGAAGGATGAGGCAGATATAGGGAAAGAGACTTGCATGAAATCACAGAAGTTGATTGTTTCAACAAAACTGGTGCTGCTGTTATGGTTTGATTTAGCAAAACAGAAACAGAATATATTAGGTTAGACTCAGAACATACTAGATGAGGCTACTGAGGGGAATTTTAGCTGGATGTAAACATTATATACATGTTCTCTGTTTAGTCTCAGTTTTAATCTTTCCTGTTCGACATTTATTCTTTCAACTCTATTAATAATAACACTAATGTTTCCTAATCCATAAACATTTGAAGTAGAGCCCTTTTCAAATGTTGTTTTCTGCTTTTGGTTTAAGTAGTAGGGTGTTCCCAATTCCTAAATTTAATGGAACAAAGGTAAATCAATAATGATTTACCAGAGTATATTCTATCAAAGTATGCCAGAGTATATTCTATCAAAGCATAGTATTTTGGATATGTTCTTTCCCCATGGCCCTGATGAACACTCACCAATTTTTATCACTATAAC
This sequence comes from Phylloscopus whistleri, assembly GCA_017589585.1. NCBI lineage: Eukaryota > Metazoa > Chordata > Aves > Passeriformes > Phylloscopidae > Phylloscopus > Phylloscopus whistleri. The sequence continues at coordinate 3,271,455 of JADMLD010001395.1, read as the reverse complement.
TCTGAACATTAAAAGAACTTTGAGAATGTTCTAGAAAATACTGTTTTCTCTTTCAAAATGTCTATTCCAATTACTGTTTAAAGTACCATCTGCCTTACTAATGTCAAATGGTTTGGGCTTTTTTAACCCTGTTAGCATTGCTAAGTCAAAACCAATTCCCTGGAATACTGAGCTGGATTACATTCCTTTTCCTCTAGCATCAGAAGTACTGTAAACTGATCACTGTGCCAGATTTTGTCCTTACCTGTGAATCTTCAACATATCAAGCTGACAAAAGAATTTGGCCTGAATATTTTGATTATAACTTGCAATAAATATACTGGGATGAGAATAATGAAGCTAAAAAGCAAAGGCGTGATCAAAACCTAGAACTAATTTACAGAGGAACATAGGATAATGCCAGAATGGACAACTATTCCATAAATTATCTTCTAAAAGTTGATAGGTTCATCTCTACTGATTCCAAAGATGTATTTAGTATGAATCATCAGACTCTTGCCTTAAGCAGGACTAGTTTCGTGATTGAATCATTACTCATTCAAGAATTTTTGCCTGACCTGCACAAAAGTTTAATTTTGAATTCAGTTAGTCTAATCAGCAAAGTTAAGCATATGCATATCAACTGATCTGCCAGGATTTATTTTCCTTTTTTTTTTTCACAACAATAAAAAAGAAATGGAGAAATAATTCAAACTGCCTCTTACCCATCTTCACACAGCTAAGGCATAATTCATTATCAAATGCTAGGTGGAAAAGAATTACTATAAACAATATTTCAAAAACTGAGAATCAATCTCGGAAAAACTTTTTACAAGTGGATTTAGTGACTTAAGACTACATAATTACTGACAAGCGTTGACAACTTACTATAAGTCACAAATGGTCATGGCTGAAAAATGCACAGCCAGGAAGAATTATAACAACATTGCAGTCCCTTATTATCACAGCTGATATTACTGAGGAAAAAGTAGTCATTTTGAACTTAATTCTTTTATGGAATATTCATTATTCAATGCCAAATTTTACAAGGACCACAGGCATAAAACATGAAATAAAACATGAGTACTTGTTCCCAATACATTTGGATGGAAAACATTTTTTAAAAGTTTATGCATAATAAATTTTCTGATCTGATTAGACTTGATATTAAAATACTATTTGAAATTTTTCTTACAAAAATGGGAGTTTCTTTCAAAGATGGGAATTACTCTGTTTTCTTTTCCCACTCATTAATATTTATTTTTGAAAATTAGGAAAAAAATAACCAGCTTCTTCCTGTCATCAGTGTGTAACAACTCAGCTAAATCTGAATTGCTCAAACAGGACACAGCAATTCCAAGAACACACAAATGTTACACTAGTGACAATAAAGGTGAGACTCTTGCATAAAAAAAGGAAAGCAAAACCACCGCTCTCTAGGATTGGTATTTTGGTTTTGGGTGTTTGGTGGATTTTTTCCATAATTCTATTCTTTATACTCTCCAAAATCCACACAATGCAGTGTATTAGCCACATGCTCTATGTACTGTACTGAATTATCTCACACCTGTTGGATATTTTTAATGATTGGGGAAACACATAGTCATTGGTATTAAATTCAGTGCTTGATCCTATCCAAATAATGTTTGTTCTTTCAGATCTCAAGTTTATGTTATCCCCCCAAAAATCAGATAGATAAGTTAACTGTTCATAGATTCAAAGATGTTAGAGGAATTTATTTATCTACACATATAAAGTCAACCTGCCCTATCAAAACATTAAAACAAAATTTCTTTTTAGGTGACTTCAGACTTCTCTCAGTGTCAAACACCCACATTTAAAATTATTCAGTTCTTTCATGCAAGCTTCTCATTCAGCATCCAAATGCCACCGATCCTATAATTTGCTCTCAGGAATGCCAAAGGACTGTTACTTAACTAGAATATTCCTAGATCAAGACAAGCTGTTTTAACCTTACAGTATCACTCCCAATATTACAGTATCACTCCCAATATTACAGTATCACTCCCAAAATTTACAGCGATTAAGATTCAATTGAAAGGTTTGTGGAATATCTACTTCAGACTTACAAGGGGCTTGTTTGTGTCCACAGCTGTTATAAAATAATCAAACTTTTCACAACATTGGAGAATTAAAAAAAATAAATTCACATTCCATTATATTTAGCAGTTACTGAGGGCCATAGGATTTTTTCTCTTGACAATGATGTACAAAGTAGAAAAAACTGTGCCTTTACTGCTGCTGTCACAAGCAAATTTTTCCTGTGAAGAAGCCTAATTTCCAGAGAATTATAGAATAATCTGAATTGGAAGGATCCTACAAGACCATGAAAGATCTGCTACACTGACAAAGGCTGAAGATACTTTTTTCTATGTGGAGTTTAACCTAACCACCACACAGCAACAGGAGGCACAGGCGGCTGCATCAGCTGTTGTACCTGAACTGTAATGACCTGAGGAATTTTTTGTGGCCTTATCAAATCTTACCTTCAGCTTGGATAGGAGGAACTCATGATCTTGAAGTAGTTTTTTAGTCTCATCTTGGTTGCTGCCAATTTCTAATATATTTGGTGTTGATTCAGCTAGCTGAAGCTTCACCCATTTTCCACACTGTAATAAGCAAACAGTTACAACCTTCATAAAATGTTTCTTTCATTTATTTACTCACACTCTCAGCTCACCCATACTGTCCGTGGTCATAGGAGCACATGGAAGTCACACAAGGAAGTCACAGAGAACACAGTATAAACTTCATTTGAAACAGGTAACAAAATCCCAGACTAGTGTTATCCAGAAGGTGCTCCAATATTGATTTTGCCCATGAAAAGTAAAATTATCACGACGAGCCAAAACTTTTTCTCTAACTCATCTCCCCTTTCAGCTGAAGATGACACAGACAGTTAAGTGAATTTGGTGGGTGAGTGGGGCACAAGCAGGAGTAACAAATATTTTAGAGCAGATGCAAAAACCATAGCCTCAGATCTTATTTCTACCATGTAGGTCCAGTGTACCTCTATAGTGAATATATGGAGCAGGACATTGCAGAGATAGCAGCATGGACACTTAACAACCTTTGGAACAGGAACTAAAGCATGCTGCTAAGGACCAAAGCTGTGATGTCGCTGGAAGCTAGCATTCTTCCACAGCACAGAGAGAAAAAATAAATTACTTCACCCTCCTTGAGTCTCCATTACTTGAGTCTCCTTGCAATGAAATTACTCCCCTGCAACAGCAGACCACCTCACAGGAAGGGTGAAAACTGACCTCAAAAAAACCTTCCTATAACTGAGGTAAGCCATCCTGAATAATCACCTGAATTAGATGAAAACTCAACTCATTATCACCTTATTCTGCATTACAAACAAACTCTAATGGCTGAGCCTAGCACATTTTCCAGGTTGCCTGGAGAATGAAAAATCAAACTGCCAATAAATTCCAGCTGGGATTCATTACTAACATCCAGATTTACTCCCAATGCCAAATTTTATGCCAAATGAAGGAGTGGATTCCATCTCACAAAACAGTCCTTTCGGTGCCTATAAGCACAACTGCCTGCACACAAGGGCTTTACTGAAACACGTGGGACTGTGGATTCACAGCTTTCAAAAATAACTACTCATTATTAAGTTTAGACTTTTTTTTCCCAGAAAATACCTCGTCTGTGGAGTTTGTAGAGCCACTTATTGTGTAAAGTTATTGCTGAGTACAGGTTAAAATAACTCAAGGAGGCTTAACTACAGTCATCACTCTTTAAACACATTTTTATGCCACTCTTCATTTAACTCTTTTTAAACAGAGTAAGAGGAATTCCTTCCCTCTAATACCCTACATATTTTGACCAAATTATTTACTATATTTGAAAAAAACCGCCAACAACCCAAAAGCCACTAAGAGAAATTGTGAACAGAAACGAGCATTAACTTCCAAGAAAGGTCTGTTAGATATTGACTAATCAAATGGCCTTGCCATATAATTTTATGCTAACTACTCATTTGCCCAGAATATTTAAAAGGAGTGTTAAACACGGAGTAGCAGAAAGAGAGGAGCAGACATGCCAGCAGTTGCTGCCTTACCTTAAGCACAGCTATAACAATACTGGCATCCCCAGCCTGCACAGCAACTGAACTGACTGTTGTTGTAGAGGGCTTCTGCTCCGAACTGGCTTCATCTGACATCGTGTTTCACAATGGGACTGCATACATCAAAGCAGAGGTATGATGTTGAGGCACTCTCTCAGGGTCCACTGCTCATTTCAGAAAGCACCAGAGTCGCTTGGATCCATTCAGTGAAACGGCTCAGCTAACACTGATTAGTCTGCCAAAAGGAAAGAACAGGAGGTTAAAAATAGACAACTCCACGGAGTTTATCATTCTTGAGAGAGATTTGACACACCCCTAGTTTGGTAGCATTAAGCTGCTTGTTCTTTTTTGTCACCAGCTGAAGTGTGAAGGGCTTCCTCCATGGACATCACCTGACACCAGCTAACCAAATCAAAAAAAGTTCTCAAATTAAAACAGCTAGAAAAAAAATTACTATTGATTCTATACTGACAAACCTAGTGTTAAGAAGTTTCAAATATGCAACCATCACATCCACATTTTCACATTTTACCAGTGAAATACTTTCTCACTTACTAGTTACTGAATATATACGTTCAACATGATTCTTCTGCTGAATCAAGGTCTTTAAACAGGATGAGCATGTGTATATAAATCAAATGCTAAATCAAAACAGGGGATTTTTAATCTAAAAATACTTAAAGGTATAGTGACCATAACAATCAGAGAAAGAAACCAAGTGCCTTGAATGCTTAAGGAATATTTTAAGATATTCCTAAAATTAAGATAATTTACCTGCTTTTCAATTTAATCTTAATTTGTTTCTAGAGTCTTCATTCTGTTCTAAATGAGCATAAGGAAGACCTCTCTAATAGCTGCTTAAACACTGCTTAAGTTTTTTATTCAGTGTGGAGAGTTATTAGACACATTTAGATTACAATGTTGGCTTGATATATTAATTTTATTGCCATTAGTCCAGAGCATGCCACAAGTAGCCCACACTATGGGACAGCAGCTGCTGGGTTTCCTTCCACAGAACAGCTGAGAAAGTGACACTGGTGTTTAGGCTTGCAGGTCAATCTGGAAAAACAATTCCACCCAAGAAACTACATGCATAAGTCTCCCCTAAGCATCCCCTAAGTTTGTTTGGTTTGTTTAAAAAACATTTAAATACATTTTTATATAAACTAGATTTCTAATTATGTACAAGAACATGCACACCTGCAGTAGGGGGAACCAAGATCCAGAAGCAAATTCTAAAATAGTTTGGATTATAAGAAAGGTAGTATATTAAGGTAGTTGCAGAGAATTTCGATTTATGTGTCAAGGTGGGATTTTTCTTTTTGTTTGTTCATTTCTCCCCCTCTCCAATTATTGTCAGATTATAATATTAATCTGAGCACCACCTTCAAACCATGACTTTCAAACCACATATGAAGAAGCCCTTCATTGTGGTTTGTGCTGAACAAAATGGGTTTGGCAAAGCAAAATTCATCCCTTGTGCCAAAACACAACCATGAGCCCTCAAGCTGCCAATGAAGGAACAAATATCACACAATTTTCTGAAACTCTTTCTAATACCTGTAAGAGGCCCAAGGGCCCTGCCACTGAAATGTTAGACAGATCTCCTTGGGACTCTTATTTATTCCTGTAATAGGTATGGCAGAACAAAAATTTGATATATAATCCCAACACAAAACCTGTGATTTTAAAATTGAAATATAAGAGAGCCTGATTTTGGTTTGAATGGAAGATAGATCCATTCTACAAAACCTGCTGGAGTACTTACTCCAGCTTTCAAAAAAACATTTCAGAGGACAAGTCAGGACTGCACTTGGAGGACAAACAGCACCTGGCTGCTGGAAAAACTAATTAGGAAAAAGCAGCCAAACCTCTTTTTACTCTTACAAAAAGAGTTACAAACCAATTTTGGTATTATGTCCTTGAGTTTTTGTTCTCTCAGAAGAGCATTCTAAGTGTATTTTTTCATGGCACAAGTTGGGCCAATCCATCATCTCCCTGGGGTAGCCAGGCATAAGAGCTGTTTTTCATTCAAGTTAAATGAGGTATCATTTTTCATAGTGCTGACAGCTGGAAATAAAGGAAAAATGCCACACTCAAGAAGTTGACTATAAGTAAATTTGGCAACAACTGAGACAAGTGATTCAGAACATCTGATAACAAATGCATGGACATTGTTTTTATTCATCTTATGCTAAACAGAGAAGATAGAGACAGAAACATCAAAGTAGTGACAGAAAAGAGTGGAAACATCAGAGTAGTGACAGAGAAAAGTTATCAAGGAATCAAAACATGTCTTAGAACATAACCCTGGGAGAAAAAAATGAGGATTTTGGCATTGCATGATGAGCAGTTTCAGCTGTGTCCAAGGAAACAAAATTTAAAAAGCATGCCTTTCTCTGTCTTGTTTACTTATCTGTCTGTTCCTCTGTCTGAAACAAACAAAAATCCTGGTAGCAGCTAGAAAAAGGCTAGCTATTTGTGTCAGGAGAGAGAAATATTTTCCCTTTGCTACTGCTCTGTGAAAGAAGAGAATAAGAATGACAAGAAGAAAGTAACATTCACCAGCTGTCCACAGGAAACAACAAAACTGAACAAAGGAAGAAAGGAAACAACCTCAGGAAAACAGAAAAAAAGATCAAGTCTCTCTAGTGTAAATAATGTCATGTATTATCTGAAACAACTGTACATAAAAAGGACTTGAGAGGTAAATACAATAAAATTCACTTCATTCTCAACACGTAGGGTGTCCAATCCACAGGTTATTTTCATGTGTAGCAAGCAAAGTGTGTTAGTCATAGTTTTGATAGTGATACATAGAAAAAGGGTCTGACTTTCTTGGAGATAAATTTCTTTCTGTTGAGGGTTTTGGAGCTACTGATGCACTATGAAAATGCCTCAGGGAGAGACAAAGTTCACTCCCTGCAGCCTCAAAGACACAAGGTCCTCCACTTTGACTGGTTTGTAAATGTAGTGGGTCTCCTCTTTCTTCTTTGTCTCCCACCTGGGAGAACAGGCGTACACAGCAAAGAAGGGAAGGAAGCATCCCTCAGACTTCTGGGCCTCATGAAGCTCGCAAAAAGGTGCTTCCAATAAACACTGCTTCCACAGCCCTACCTGAAACAGGGACAAAGACATCAGTCCTCTCCAAGACTGTGCTTGTTGCTTTTTAGTGGTTCCTATGGTCTTACCTTTTGAGTAGGGACCATTTCCAGGTATCATCAGGAATGAGGGCATGAAAGCAAGCACTCTTCCAAGTCCCCCTGGCTTATAAAACAACCATGGAGGTCACATCAAGGGTAAACATTGAGCAAGAGGTAGGTTTGCCTCCTGGAAGAGGTTCCTTTTTACCCTACACTGATAGAATAAGTTTCAAGGGTGACAAACTGGTGGAAAATCTAGCCCAGGTATTCCTAAAACCCCAAGGCAAGAATGATAAAAACCATCCTGGCAACAGTCAGGGGAAAAAGGCGGGAAACAGAGGTGCCTCCTGAAGAGGTCAGACAATACACGGATGGCCTGTGGGGAAGAGTAACTTGGAATATCATCTCCTTCTGAACACTGAGATGGAAAGAAGTGTTCTTGCAGAGAGCTGACCTGGAGAGAAGGTTGACAGAAAACAGAAGGGAACCGCGGCCCTTGCAGACATTTCTCTTTACTGAGGGACAGAGGGACAGGACAAACAGCGGCTGGACAAACCAACTTCCTGCATCCAGAGGCAGGGCAGGGACCAGCACAAGCTACTCCATAGCCCCAGCAGGGCCCTGAGACTGGGGGAGTCTGTGCTCCCACAAACCCAGACAGTCGGGAGCAGCGGGCACCCCCACGGGCCTGGCTCCCCCACAGCAGTGAGGGGTCACTGCTGCCAAGTTCTGGAGGCAGGACAGGCCCTGCCAGCAGGGCAAGAGGGACAGAAAGGGCCAGCCAGGGTAAACAACATCAACTTCAGGTGGGTAAGAGCTGCTGCACAGGCAGAAGGCACTTCCCTGTCAGTTGAGAGCCCAGGAACTTAGGAAAAGGTGGCTCTAAAGTAGCCCAGGACCATGCTGGCCCCAAAAGAAAGTTGTCCTATCCTTGCCACCATGGAAAGAAAAAGCATAGAAGTTCAAGTAAAGGGCTAGGAAACAGCTGTGAAAAAGTTCCACAAGGGTAAAAGACAACCTACTTCTCTCCAGCAAAGAGTTTCAAGAACGCACTATTGTCTGTGTTGCCTGGAGTATTGTTTCAGTTACAGAAAAAATAGTTCCAGATTAATTTTATTTTAAAACATCAAAGTATAGTGAAGAATTATATTCTTGTATATTCCCATTCTTCCTGTGCATCACCCTAACAAAAACCTTTCTACTCTTTCTCCTTCATCACCTGTCCTGAAGACACTTCATACCACACTAAGAAATCAGCATGAAAAGAAAAAGCTACCCAAAAAGCACCATCACACAAAGCAGAGAAAATGCCAAGAGGAAAGTTATCCCTGTCACACTGAACATCTCTGTGAAAGAAAATAAAATAACACTGCTAACTGTAAAACCACCAGTGTAACAGAGATCAAGAAACCAGCAAACAGCTTAACACTGCTAATTCAGTGCAATGGTAAGAGCAAAAATCACTATTTGTTTGCTTCCAAGGACAACAACATTTAAAAAAACCCATACAGTAAACAGACTTGGGGAGCAATGACAGCTGAAACATTTCAGTCCACTGGTCATCAATTTATCATGTTCCACTCTTTCATCCTGAAGCTTTCTCTTCCCTGTATCCCTCTTTATGGATCTTAGAGGATTTCCACAAAGTATACATGCTATTTGTACCTAGAACCTGTAAATAAATACTACCTAAATCTCTATTATTTACTGAATGATAGAAAAGATCCAGCAAATTAAACTAGGGTTACATGTCACTTAATCCTCCACATTAATTTTAAGAAAGCTCACATAACCTTTAAATTTAGAACTCCAAATTCTAAGTGTTATATAAACAAACACCATTCTTTCTAGCAGCTGTTATTTAAAAAATTGTCTTCCAGTCCTTTACTAGTAAAAGATAAAGAGGTATGCACCATATAGGAACTGATTACATTTTTATTCATTAGTCGAATTCTAGAAGAGGATATAACCACCCTGTTTTCAGGAATACAGAAATAATAATAATAATGCTTACTAATAAGCAGCAACTAAGCTTAGCAGTAATGTGCTCATCTAATTTGCTTTCTTCATATCTTGTTGTTGTAGCACATGATTCAAGATGGGCAGCATAAAAAACTGAGGTGTTGGATTCTCCACTTAAGAACCCCTGCAGCAAAACAAATTTATTGTTCTGAGAATGGATTAACACATTAGTGCTTTCAGAAAGAAGTTCCTCTCCTTGTTAAAACTAACCCCATGAAAAAAAAAAATTCTTCACATTCTTTACTTGCAGATAACCTTGAGGTGGTTTCATAGAAGGATAAACTGGAGGAAGAGGATGAAAAGCACTTTGAGGAAAGGAAGAGAAAGAGAGGGGAACATGGGCCCTGCAATAATTTTGAAGCCATTCACAGCTCTGAGTAATTAACAGCTGTTTCTCAAAGTCAAGCTATCTGAACAGATTTCCCCATATTGAAACAAGATAATTACTTGCTATCGTACTTTTAACAAGTTTAATTTGATTTTGCTGTCACAGACAATAAAAAATACAAGTTGGATTTACACCTTTCCTTAAAGTGACAGGTAGAGAAAAGACAGAAGTGACTTGATGACTATTCAAGTGTAAATATAACGGCAAAATACAGACAGTGAAAATTCTAACTTTTGAATGAGGTAAAAAAAAATCAAACAAAATAGGAAAAAATTCACAAGTATGAATTGCAAAGGGATCATGTCTTATTCTCTCTCACATTCCAGGTGAAGACATCAGCACATCCTCTTAAGTTTACTGCAGAAATGGCAGGGAGGCTCTCCAGTTTCCACAGAGTCAGCCGGAGAACAGACTTACCCCATCAGCACCCCTGGAGAAGCTCAACATTTCTGTCTCACTGGGTGTTGTCCAAAACAAATGTTGCACAGCCTGTGGAGCTCTGCCCTGGTGAATGCAAAAGTGAAGCCGTTTTAGCAGCTCACAGGTGGCACATGCACAAGTCAGCCCAGCTGAAAGGTTGTCAACAAAGACGGTGGCCCAGGGTACTCAGCTCTGTCAGGAGGGTGAAGAGACATTAGAGGGTTCATTAGCCCCTTGTTCAGGCTCCAGCAGCAGCAGCAGCAGCAGAAAGAGAAGAGTTTATTACACAGGATTACTATGTTCCCTTGCCCATGCATGTAAGGAAAGCCAACAGGACTTTTGTTACTAAATTCCTTGGGAGCATTTGAAATTCCTTCCTGATGTGGTGTGTTAGCACAGTGGAGTATGCACCAAATATAGATGTGAGACAGGCTACTCTTTCTCTCTGTAAAGAAGGAAGATTAAGATACAGATTGGTAATCTACATGGAAGTCCCAGGGCAGCTACAAACTACCACTAATAAGGTAACTTATGACAGAGGCACTTTGGCCCCATGTCTCTATTTTCTGTGTTTAACTTGCATTTACATTTCAGCTGTATGAAAAGACTATTTCAGTTTAATTATTTACAATGTTTACACATAAATACACATAAATACAGATGTATGTGTTAAACTCATGAAATAAAAATGCCAGTTAAAAATCACACAGACTGTTCAGAGAGTTCAAGCAGTGTACCTGGATTCTTAGGACCATCTTTTAAGAGTGAGAAGTCTCTGTTCAGACCTATGAAACACAATCAGCCATCAGTGATGCAAAAAGATCAGTATGAGCCATTCAGTTAACAGGGGACTAATTAAATAGATACAATCATGCAAACCACACCAAAACACGAAAGCCATATTGTTGCTATTGTTTGGAAAAGTTGAGTTATGTGAACACAGCTTTCAGATGGCTAAATTTAGAACATGTACACAAATATGTTTCCCAGCCACACTTGTAATAGAACATTACTTTACACCTCTGATATTTATCCAGAAAAGAAATACTCAGCAGGGCAGTTGAATTTTAGGTGTTAGAGAGGTGTTAGAATCCTTTTTTAAAAAGTAATTTATCATTGGGTTACAACTAGCATGCTTTGTTTTGTTTTAAAAAGATAAGTCCATCCTGTATAACTGCTACTTGAAGGCTGACTGACTGCTGAGGATTCCTCTGTATGTTCTGGTCACACATTGCCCTCTTCCAGACCTTGATACCTCAAACGGAGCACATACCAGGTCCTGCCTGTCGCTTTCAGGTAAGTACCGAATTGTGTCACATACTTAGGAGAGGAAATCTTGGAATTCCAGCCCCACCCACCCCAGTTTATTTGCCTGGAGCTCTGTTAAACAAATGGGTGCTTAGCCAATGTATCAGGAGTGGCTACAGGGTATGAGGATACTCCCTCCTTCCTCCCAGTTTAGGTGATCCTTCACTCTACAAAGGTTAGCATATTACACTTCAGAATTCAAAACACATAAATCTAGGAAGCCTTGCATACAATTAAAAAAAAGCAAAAAAAAACCCAAAAAAACCAAAATATGGATTTGCCTGTTTTAGAACCATTGTTCGCCCTCCATAGCAGTAACACCATCACCAGGAGGAGGTGATTTGTTCCTTGTTCTGGGTGCTCAAACTGTTTTGGATCTGAGTGCTGCTGTCTGCAGTAGCAGGTGGGTACCTGCAAAAGGTGAGGTTCAAGGGACAGAAACCTGGTACGGAGGCTTTATATAGATTGGTGTTCTTCATGCTGCTTCCAAGGGACACCGTGATGAGCCAGCTGCCTGCATGACAGTGTGTACTACAAGACACCGTGGTGTAATCCTGTGGGGACATCATCTGGAATGAATGGATGCTTATCCTAGTGGAAAACTTTAAAAAAATAAAGCCCTAAGTGTTGGCGGTTCGTGGTTGTTTGTTGTTTGTTTTGTGGTGGGGTTTTTTTGTGTGTGGTTTTTTTTTTTTTTTGTTTTTTTTTTTTTTGTTTGTTTGTTTTTTTTTCTTCTCTTTTTGTGTTGGTTTTTTTTTTTTTGTTGTTGTTGTTGGTTTTCTTTTTGTGGTTTTTTTTTGTTGTTGTTTTGTTTTTGTTTTTAATACTCCTGGATGGCTTTTCTTATGGTCTAACTATGCAAAAAAGCTCTGGGCATGGGAAATTGAATGCAGGCTGATATCATGCCATATCATTAGGATTGCATTACCTTTCCTGTGTCATAGCTGGTGCTTTTGATTTCTTCTTCCAGAACCTGAAAAGTGAGGTGTTCTCCTCCCTTCTTCTGAGGTTTGGAACCTGCTCTGTAGGTCTTGGTTACTGAGAAGTTGTCATCTCCTTCTGCTCTGTGCCTGCTTGGGTGGATGGGGTAGGGATGGGAGCCTTCAGCTGTCTTCTTGGGTAAGAAGTATTATCATGCAAGCTTCAGCTTTTGTTTGAAACACTACTCAGGGAGTGGCAATGTCCTTCAGCCTCATAATGGGCTATCAGTCATCTTTGCCCATGCTTGCTACTCCAGAGTGTCCTCACACCTGGGCCTCTAACGTTCCAGGAATTATTCCTTCCCCCCACAAAAAATATACAAGAATTCAAGGTGATCTCATGTTTTTTCCCATGAGAGAACCCCAATAGTCTGTCTGTGAATTGGGACCATAAGGAAGAGAGAGCTGTGTTAACTTGGTGTTCTGCACATTTGGCTCACTTGGGCACCAGGACTGGGTATCCTACACAGAGCAGGACCTGGGCAAGAGCGCTTGAACAGGGAGCTGCTTCAGGAAGATTTCTGTCACAGCTCAGGGTCCTGAAGGGATTGATTTCAAAAGCATATCAGCCCATGCTGTCAGGCCAGAGACAGATACCACTTTTCCACACCACTGCTCCCAGTGCTGTAATATCACCAGAAGCCTCTCTTCCCCAGAGATATGCACAGAATATTATACCTTTACCTGGCTGTAGTAGGGGTCTGGCAGCACGTCCTCGTAGGATTTGTCTGCAGATTCCAGGGACAGGGACCCTGGATCAGCTCCAGAAGGTGCACGCTCCTTAGGAATCTCCCATGCTGTGATCCCAGGATCTGAAAGTCCATCTTGGCAGTGCATTCCCATCTGACAGTTCAGGCTCCTTATACAGGGTACGTGAATGCAATGTTGCATTCCTTTGCTTGGCCACATGTCCAGAATGCTTCTGTCAGGACAAAAGTATTTTCCTGTGAATCGCAGAATAATTTACTTTTGACCACTGATTTTTGATTTCTCAAAGCAGCTGTTTCTGAAGTATCAGTTCTCTAGAGAACTCTGCAGTCAGCTCCTTGATTAAGGATCCCCATTGCTTAATAACCTTAAATTTCACACTTGAAAATAGACTTCCCTGGGACAATAATCACCGTCTTTGTTTGAAAAAAAGGGCAAAAATTGAGATTTAATGGTATGGTGGATACAAGATGTGATGATTTTACATTGTGGAGACAAAGGGCAGACAAGCATTATTGTTGAAATTTGCAGTCAGAAACAAAACTGCATTTGGGACCCCCTATATATAATGGGATTGGGGAAGGTAGGAGAGGAAATACCAAATCAAGTACAACTGTAAACTTCTTGCATCTTTCAAATTGCACAAAGGTTCTTGCTTTGTTTTTCACCTTAACACAATTTCAATTTAGAATCCAGGAGGCAGAGTCCTGTGGCATGCATTCTCAGGCATTGCTTGCCTGATGTTATGGCCTGAGAGCAGTTCTGTGTTCTCACTGACAATAATAACATTGCTAGGGTGCTGAGGTAAAACTCTCATAATGCAAAACAACGTCCAGACTGAGGTTTTGACTGGCCATATTGAAAATGTGTGGATGTTTTTACAGAAGGTTTACAGGAGAGCCATGGTGTCACTACTGTGCAGTAGGTTTTGCTCCAGTCTGTTCCTGTCCTCTAATCTACAACTGACCATAATCAGTGTGTTACTTTGAGGCCCTGAGGTAAAAGGTGTATATACCAAGAAAGTAAAAAAAAACCAAAACAATGCTAATATAATTGCAAATCTTTACTGTTTCATATTTGTCTATTTTTGCAATGGTTGTTTAAAATCATGCAACATGCATTACTGTACTATTTATATTTCTACAAAAAAAATCTTAAATAATGCTCTCAAGTTGCATGATGGAATATTAGATTTAGAGTTTTTTACAGTTATAAAATTACTGTGGGTTATTTCTTTAGCTAAATCAAGAGAAAAAAATATTTTTTAACTATTTCACTGCCTCCATTTTTTAACTTATAGGGCTTGAATCCAACATAAGGAATTTCAGGAGAGAGCTGAAATCCACATTTTAAGGAGGAATCCCAGAATTTGGCCTTAACAGACACTTATGAGGAGTCCTCTGTCTTCCTTTCGTTACATGGAAGTCTTTTCAGAAGCAGAGACAGATGTACAGTAAGTCACCCCTTGTCAGTGCAGCAGGATCTGCAGTAACCATGTTTCGGAATCTTGCTTTCAATATTCCCAGGATAAAAATACCATGCAAGAGTACTTCATGGGCTGTATATCTTTTTTTTTTTTTTTGTCCACTTGATCTGATATTTGATAAGTATCCTTCCTGTAATTAAACTCCCTTCTCCACATGAGTATTTCTCACTGTGTGAATATTCCTTCTTTTCGCAGGGTGTTTGATTAACTGACTTCAAAGGACGAGCTTGATCTTCTGAAACATTAAAGGCCACCTATTGAAACCAAAAGATTTTTATAAATATTTTCACTGTATGTGAAACACACCATTCACCAAATGGTTTTCCCACCTTTCTTTTCTTGCTTGCTACTGCTCTTCAGGTGTCACTACTATATATAGGGAAAAACCCCATCATCTCAGTGTTCTAAGATGAAAATTATGTCAGGTGTGCTTTTAATATTCTTGGTGTGTGTGCATGATTTTCATGACTATAACATCTTGCCACTCCTTAATATTGACGAGGTTTTCTTTCTAGGAACACTGTGAAGCAGGGAATGCAGCTGTCACCCCTTCCCAACAGACAATGGCAGTACCAACCATTTTATCCCAGAAGTAAACTCTCCTTTGGAAACAATGAATAAACTCTTTAAATGTCTGTTGGATCACTCGCAAAGTCTTTGATGAAATTGCTGCTGGTATAGACATATAGACATACCTCTGATAAAATCCAGAAGAAAAAGCAATACCTAGAAAAGAGGTAACAACTAACAGTGAATACAAAATCACTCAAGTAGTTCACATTTCTGCCACCTGCAGGAACAAATGCCCTGGCTTCTTCATGTGTGGCTGGTTCTGCAGAGGCAATGCACCATGAAATGATGCCTGCGAACAGCAGCTACCTAACAAATTGGCCACATGTGATGAGTGGAAATAAAAAGCCAACAAGGCTCATTGAACACATGGCTCACTGCAGCCTTTTGATGCCATTTCAAGCAAAGCACTAATATTAACCCTGGCTTTCATGTCACCATATTACTGTGCTCCTTTGGATACATTAGTCTTGAGGAAGAGGAGAGGAGGAAGGCCACGCTCTGAGAGGCACCAAGTGATATAAAGCAGACAGTGGGCATCACATTCACATCATCACCACTGATATGTGGAGTAGCACTCAGATGTGTTGAATACATTGCACAATCCTCACCCTGCTGAGCCCAGCTTGCAGTTATCTACCATCCAATAGAGGCACACAGAGCCATACAGAAGAAAAAGAACAGGCTGCTCTTAGTACCAGTTTAGAATATAGCTTGTTCCCTAGTCTCTGAAAGTCAGACTCATATCACACAATATTAAATATCCAGTACTCATGCTGTAAGGCTTGCCTGTGGAAATGGCTGAGACACCCTGAAAGCTACTCTCTTTCCTAGTAGTCTACAAACCTTAAGGGGAGAATGGAATGTTATTATCACACATAAATCCCGGCACAGTATTTGAGAGAAACGTCCTACTGGAGCTCAACAGACCACTGGAACTCTGCAGCCTCTCATCCTGGGAGGCACAGGAATCATGAGCATGCCTGGAAATTCAGCAATGACAGTGCGAATATGTTGTCACCCAGCATCTGCAACTCATACTAGGGAAATGAACATGGGAAGCAGAAACCCCAAAATTCAGAGGGTAACTCATTCGCTGCAAACCAAGCATAACATAGTGAACCATGCCTGAAAATGACACCTCTAAAATTAACATATTGACTGCTCCTGCCAAAATGGAGAACAGCAACAAATTAAAATCAGGGTTTTGATAGGTATTTGTTCATGCTTCATTCTGATATAGAATGTCTCAAGTTACAGGTCTTCTCTCAATTCCTCCAAAAGTCTGTTCTCAGAGCTAAGATAAGCTTTACTCTCCACTTTATTTTCATTATTTATAAATGATTAGAATTAACATTTGGTGTAAGGTCTAGGAAAAAGCTCCAAAGTTTTTAAGGCCCAATCTATAAACTTTTATATCCATTCAAATGGAGCCAGTGATTTTCAGACTTCACTGAAGTCTCAGGGCTGTTCTACCATGAGCTGTCACAGCCTTATTTCAAGCACAATGCACATCTACACAGAGCTGCCCAAGCATCTTGCTGTGTGTGTTCCAGGACCCAGAGCTACCACGAAACCTCATTTTCATTATTTTCTAAGCCACGTAAACCTATGTGGCCCTCTGACAGCGACAGTACTGTAGCAAAGCAGACAGCACGAGACTGGGATTTGTAACATTGGGATCCCCAGAAGAGCCAAGTGCATTTATACGTCATAAGTGGACACCACGTTTTAGCAGGATGTGCAAAGTTGTCAGCATCATCTGGGCCATGAACAGTCAGTGGCATGGTTTGCTATACAAGTTTGACACAATCTGGGGTTAAATCTGCCTTCTCAAAGACAGAGTTTTACATTCTGAGTGTTAGAAAGTAGGGGTGGTTACATTAAGTCCCCTCAAACATTTTAAGCACAGATGTAAGAGCTTAATAAATCAATAGGGTATTTTACATAGCTTGCAGTATTCCCCCCCTTTACATACCAATCCAATGTGCATTAAGAGGTTTCCCAACAGGAGCTTGCCTCAGTGGTGTCTGATAGCAATTATCAGCTAGCTGCTGGTGGAAAAGCTAAAAGACTTCCTAATATGTAAAAAGTATCTATTTAGCACTGTAGAATTATAAATACAAATGCATTAAAATTTTAAATTCAGCTTCGAAGTACACTTTGAAGCACATTTTGTCTGTTAGCTACCTGTACACAAACAGGTAGTTTCTCCTTGGCACTCAGTAATCACAACACATTTGATGTTTCAGTGTGTCATTAAACTGCCAATGAAGCTGCATTATTATTTAAAAACCTGTGGTTTATCTGCACTAAAAAGAAAGTAAATTATCTGCAGGACTTTTGCTTAACACAAGCAATTGTTTCCACTTAACAACCTTCTCTCCATGTATTCCAAAATGATAACAAATAGTTTCCTTTGCTTTTCCTCATGCTTCAAAAGTCAGAAATGTTAGTCCTGCTCTTTGGCCTATAAACTGTAAATATCACTAGTGTCTGGAAAATTAGCTGAAATTTCCCCATTGAAATTACATTAATCTTGGAATCACAGAAAAAACAGTCCCAAAATACCATGTGTTTGGGAGATTTGTATAAAGGCACCCATTAGAAGTGGAAAATCAATCTCCTTTCTCTGTGGTTATTTAGTCTTATCTGTATTTTCACACAGTAAACCTTCACAACAAAACCACCTCCACTGAGCATCAGATGAAAAATATCTTGAAGTACTCCTTGAATCCATAGCTTTGCAGAAGGCATGCAATTAGATTTTTAACAGAATTTTCAATTAAGATGCAGTCTTGACAGGCATCAGTACTACAATTCCCTACACTATTTAACTGAAGGAAACAAAAGTGGGATGACTGTGGAAATCAATAATTTTAAAATTATATCACATAATATTTTCCTAACATCTGCTTTCGATTCTGCAGAAGGAACTCTGCAATTGTCTGCACTGTTACACATCAGGAAATTGTGACAATGGCACACTACAGGAGACTCAATCTGAGACTCAAAATGACTGTGCAAGGAACCACAAATAGCATAACTGCTTAACTATTTGCCTTTTTATCTTATTTCAGAGTGTATCAGTTCTCCACAAACCTGGAAAAGACGATACCTCTCCAAAAAGATAATGAATTAATTAATTACTTGGAACAATGTTATGCAGATTCCAGATACTCAAACTATTTTTGGTTCTGCAGCTCACATTCAGGTACTTTTGCTGTTATTACATATGTATGGATTGTTATTCTATAGGTTTCAATTATTTTTCGTAAACTTAATTTTTTAAGCTAGAACAGAAATCTAACCTAGCATTTTTACAGTTCTAACTCCCTTTTTACCAACACAATAATCTGTAGAGATACTAAGTCAATCCTTCAGAAGTTAGGAATCACCAATTTTTGCTTTCATCCATTTCTCAGCATTTTAGCTTCAGAGCAACTTGAGAACTTCATCTGTAGATCCACAAGCTTTCCTCTTCCTTCTTCTTAATAATCTCCTTAAACAGATTAAAATTATCTGTAGAAAGAATTCAGGAAACTAGAGGCTATTATAACACCATTACATGTCATTACTGTTGCAGAAAGCCGATGACAACTTCACTTTGTTATCATGACATACTGACACTTTTATTTTTTTACTGTGATGGAAAAAAAATCTTCCCCTCATCTTTTTGTCAGCTGGCACTGATATCCTTGGCCAGCAAGATGGAATAAGAAGTGCTATACGATCCTGCTCTGCAAACAGTCCTTCTCCACCCACAGCTGCACCTCCAGAGCGGCTTTATTTAAATGCTAAATCAGTCACTCACACAAAGCTTTGTAACCTCATTAATCCTACTAAACACAAAATAAAGTTAAGCAGTGAACGGTGAACAGCACCAAACATTTTTATGGACACTAATACAACAGTCCACACATCCCTTGCAATAAAAGAGCTCGTAGGTACAAGCATTTTCTGTGCTTGTCCGTCTCTGCATGTGATGCCCTAGGAAAAAGGGATGGCATTTACCAAGTCGATCACCTTTCCATTCACCGTCACAAAAAGCACATTCAGGATTACATTACTAGCAAGAGTAACAGAAGAGTTATATTTTGAAACATTTAAAATACATGCAAATTTGGCTAACAGGAACACATAAAATCTTGGTGCTCATTTCCTTACCATGAACAGGATTGACTCCATCACTTCCAAGTCATTAGCTGTAATGTACCGAGGGGCATAACAATTACAATCCTTATAGTCAATCCTTCCCTTTCTGTGGATATGTCTCCATCTCACACCTAGCAGCACTGTATTCTCCACTGCAGGTGATCTCTGTTTAAAAAATCTGAAACATATTTGCATCTTTTGGAACTCCATTGTTTGAATTATTTTTGCAACCAAAAAAATGCAGAGCAAGAGCCACCACTTCTATTCACCATAGTGAATGCAATGGATAACAATGGATTACTGAGCACAGAGTTTTTGTTTCTTAGCAAGTCTGTACCTCATTGAGTTTATGTGCTATTAAAGGGTTTACTTCTAAAAGTTCAATAGCAAGTACAACCACAGGGGATGGAGTAAGGGTAAAGACCAGCACAAAAATCCTCTCAGACAGTTACATTCAACACCAGTATTAACAGAAAATGTTTATTCCATTGTTTCAGTAAACCAGGAATTCTCAGAGTTCATAAGATTTGAAATATCTGGCAGATTCTCATACAACATAACTTAGAAAACAACTTGCTCTCATTACTGACCCATAGAAAATGGGTAAATGGCAAAGTGATGGTAAACAGCCCTTTGCCAGACACTTGATTTGCTTAAAGGCAAGGAATTCCAGAGGAAGAAAGCAGAAAGGTAGAGCAAAAGCTGGCACAGCCCAAGATGCTGTACTGGAGACTCAATTAGAGTCAACGGGGTGAAAGTCAGGATCCACTGGCCCCTAGGAATGTCAAACAACAGATAAGACCAGTGTCAAGATTGGACTACACACATTGAGCTAAAATTAACATCAGGGTTACTGGGGTGAGCAGTCATCAGTTCCAAGTTGTGCATGCAGCTGTCACAGGAATGAGTGAAGAGCTTCTGATACTGCCCTGGGTTTGCATACAGTATTGAGCCCCTAAACAAAGTTAAAAAAAAATAGAATAAAAATTTTAAAACCCCAAAATAAAATAAAAAACTGAAAATAATTTAAAGTGTTTGTAATACTTGCTTACTCTAGTATTCTAATGAGATTTTATACTGCAGACCCTTATTTACCATAAACATTCAATTTACAAATGCTGCAGAACTGGAGACACGGTGCTTATTAATGACTATATTAATTTACTTTTGTGATTGCACTTTATATTAAATATATGCATACTTTTTATGTTTTGGTTCTTTCTAAATGAATTTATATCCTCCAAATATTAGCTGTAGTAACATCAGCTTTCTGAAATGCAATTAAGCAACTAAATTGAATTTGAAAAGATTATATCAAAAAAGTCTCTTTATAAATAAGGTCTGTAAAATTTCAGTAAGTTTTAAACTAATATTAATGTAATATTGTACCATTGCATTAAGTGCATTAAAAAAAAATTGTATTTCCTCTGCCAAAATATCCCAAGAGGAAAAATACCTTCATCACTGAATTTACAGGTAAGCCATTAATTTGGAATTACTGCTTTTTTAATAAATGGCTTGATTTGAATCATTACTTTCTTCTGGAGAAAATGTGTGAAACTAAGAAAAATAAGTAAATATAATACTTGAATGACAGATCCACCAGGAAAATCTGCAGAGTAAGAAGAATGCCTGTAGGAAGAGAGCATTATCTTTACTGTGAGCAAAGTATAACGTGATAACAGAGTTCTCAGACCTACAGTTGTTTATTTCACACACAGTACTCGATCCCACACCATCTTCCAAAAATATAATAATTGATGTATCCAGACTGCATCCTGAAGATTAAGAAGTTAACCAAGCCATGCACACAGCGGATTTGGTTTCAATTCAATTCCCTTCTCTGAATAAATTTCATTTTATTACTAATCTCACGGTCTTAAATGATGAACCTCATGTTAATTTCTCTTTCATTACATGAGAACCTTTGAACCATGAGAACTGCACAGGTATCAACAGGGATATTCACATTATTCAGGACTCTCCATTCAAAGGGAAACAGAGGACTTAGAAATAAAGCATGGGAGACATGTGCCAGTCTTACAAGGGAACAAAACTATGATTAATATAACACTGACTTATGCAAATACCATCTTACTTTTGTGCAAGTATTGCTATCAGAAAGAAAGAAAAAAATAGCCTGGACTTTTGCACCCATCAATAAAGTTCAAGAGCAGTTCCCTTATATTCCATATAATATACTATAGCTACAACGTATTTCATAAGAAAAATTATACAGACTTTGTTAACATATTGGGGAAGTAATTATTTTTACTATCATTTATCATAAAAATGTAACAGAAACAATATTTGGAAATACAGACCAGAACAAATTTATCATAGATTTTAAAAAGATGATTTTTATTAAGCACAAACAGCTTTTAATACATTATCAATACAAATAAGAAAACATCTGTTTAATGAATTTGATATATCAAAGATTTGATGGGCAGGTTGCATACTGACACAATAAAAATGATTCTTTTTTTTTAAGTATTTCAAATTAAAATTACAGGGTTACCACAGTCTACACTGCAGGTACTTTCCTTACAGTCTAAAATTACTACATCACCTGGGCATGGGGGAAGCAAAGAACTAGACTTTCATAATATGGAACTTCTAACACTTTAATTAGCACCACTCAAAGCTTGCATCAGCTGTCTAACTAAGAAGCAGCTGACAGGTCAGGTAAAGCTTTACAGCAAATTTCAGTGCAAAGTTTACAGTTCCTTTTCATAAGATACTTGGAGTCTATGGTTTCATAGCATGTTAAATAATTATGGCTTGATAGATGTACAGTATTAAGATGCTGAGAACATTTATTTTGAAAAAAAGATGAGACTCGTAACAGCTGTGAAATGCATTTTAATATATTATACCAAATTCTGTAATATGCAAACAACATGCTGGATTACAAACTGAAGTCCTGTTATGAATTCATAGACAAGGTCAGTATTAGCTCTCTGGAGTAGTGGCTTCTGGTTGTCTCAGCTGCTGCTTTTTCAGGCTAACTAACTTCATCTTCTCTCTAATGTGTTCTGCTGCAGAAGCCATATCACTTGGGCTTCCAAAGTACTGCTCAGACCTAGAAACAACCCAAACCACAATAAATTATCAGTAATAAGTAAGTCAGTGCATGAATACATCTGTTAATTGCAGTAGAAAACACAATGCAGATAAGCAAAATAGCCATTTTTTTTCCTCTTGTCATTTAAAAGCCACCCTTAAAAGGCTTTGGAGACCTAGTGATGAGACTCAACAGCAATTTTTTATTAAATTGTTACTAATACTCAAGTGATCCTTTCATATCCAAAAGACATTTTCAACAGAAGTTTGAGGGTGGTGAGACCCTGGCACAGACTGCCCAGAGAAGCTGTGGCTGCCCTGTCCCTGGAGCTGTTCAAGGTCAGGTTGGATGGGCCTTTGAGCAACCTACTCTAGTGGAAAGTGTCCCTGCCCATGGCAGGGGGATTTTTAATGTCCCTTCCAACCAAACCATTCTGTGATTTGAACAGCAAGGCACTATCCTACAAACAGAACTGGATGCTTCCCAAGTCGCTCTTACCCCCCTTCTCTGGCTCTTCCCAAGTCAGTCTGACAATTTTGCATACTGTGACAATCTATGATACCTGTCTATACATGAATTCTGAGTTTATAAAATTGCTGCATTATTAAAGGACTCTTCACGTGTTAAGTCAACCACATGCTGTCAAATTATGCCATCTACCTCTCAAACTGAAAGGAACACATGGCTGTGTAATTCAAATACAGCAAAGAACAGCTGACATGTTAGGGAAACCACTAACTAAGCTGTCAGCAAAGGGAGGGTTTAAACAGAATATGTGTTTCAGAAGAACAGGTATTAAATCCAGTTACAAAGCAGAGAAGCTGTACACTTTGGAAATGGTACAAGGACAAAGGACTTTCAGACAGGCAAAAGTGGACAGAAAAGTTCCTCTATGCAGGAATGGACTCATTTGAGGAGGTAACTGGTCAGACTGTGTAACTGCACATGGACCACAGCATCTCCTCATACAGAGCAGAAGCCATGAGCAGGACAGGGAACAGTGACCTGAACTTCCAAAAAGATACTGGCAAAAGTCTGAAGAGGTGAAGAGGCTGATGAAAATGCCCCCAGGCATTTATGACACTTTGCATGTTCTTAAATCTCAGACTATTTCTAATAGTGAGCAAACCCTTTTCAAAAGGTTTGACTATTTGTCAAACACTTCAAAACCAGAATTCCAGGATGAGCAGGGGATCCTGAGATACAGGATAATTACGATACCATTTTTGTGAAGGGGGATATGCAAAACTCTACTGGAATGCCAGAGGGGTCAGAAATAATGCTCAGGATTGAACAGTTGCTATTTTTACCAGGTCACTAAGATATGCTATACAGAAGTTATACAAATATACTTCAACAAACACTTCCTGATCTGGTTTTGGGTCAGGTGTTTTTTGTTTTTTGGTTTTTTTTCTCACAGCTATAAAATCCTCCACTATTATCAAATATACTATTGAAAGAACACTAAAAATCACTACTAATTCAGGCCTGGGACCATCTTCATGATTAGCACTCTGTATTGAGGATCATACTGCAGAAGGCATATGGCATTTTGGAAATAAGACAACAATAAATTTTCATGACCAGCTTCCTGCAACTGTATTTTTCAGATAGACTTCAGATAACCCTTAGTGCAGTTGCCTGATGCTATCTCATAAGGTTCCAGCCTCTAATTCAATATACTTATTTCAGACCTTCTTCATTATGGTGTGGCATCCTACACACCAGAGACTTGTTCCACAGCTTGGCTGTAACTCACACAGAAATTAACTACAAGCTCAGCATAACAATAGACATCATTAAACACAGAGAACTGAGTTTTATTATGGCTGAGATTCCAGATTCAATTTGCTTTTGTAGCTCAAGAGAACTACCAATTTAAAGTTAGTATGAATACTTCTCAAGGGAAGTACTGCTTTGTTTACTGAATAACCCAAATATAAATTTATCTTCTATATACTGGCTTAGATAGAATTGCAAATAAAAAAATAGAAATCCTGTAATTCTCATCATTTTTCAGGGAGAAGAGGCTGGGACTGGTCATTCTTCTGTTACTTCTGCATACTGAGCTGATGCAAAGACTGCATAAACCTAATAATCATTCAGTGTGAGAAAGTCACTACTTTAAAAAGGCAGTGCTCCAATACTCATTAAAATTCTTTCCCATCCTTTCACAGAAAGCAGGCAGGTCCTATTTCAAACTTTATAAAAACAACATGCTCACTTTTCTATTTTAGCAATAAGCCTTCAGGATTCTTCTGCATATTATAAAACTTTACTAAAAGCATTATTCCAAAGGCATTAGAAAAACCATTCTACATACCCATCAGGATAAACTACAGGCACTGTTAGTCTGTCCAACAGTGATTTCCCAACTGCTTCAATTTCATCAAATTGATCCATGTCATTAAAAGCTTCAGGCTGCTCTGGACATTCCTGCAAAATCTGTTTAATAAAAGTAAGAAAATACAGAATAAAGTACACAAGGGATAGCATGTAGTTTTTAAAGTGCCATTAACTGGCAGAGTAAACGTTCTTTTGGCATTTTCTCTGCCACATTTACATGAGATCAACTGACATATAATTCAAGAAAAGAAAATATTGATTAAGGTCCATTAAGAAGACAGTTCAGGGCTACCACTGTTTTGTATGAGAATGCTTTACATTACTTCTCAGAGAGAATAAAAAGTAGTCTTCCTAGACAATATTCCTGCAACAAATATGAAAAGCATAAAAATAGTGACTGACATCATTAAACATACAAGACAGTAATGTAAAGTGGTTTTCATTTAACCCCATGGTTAATGAAGAGCCCCTTACAACAGGTTTCAGAACTAAAAGCCGCATCTGGCACAAAACAGGTAGGACTAAAAAAATCTGAACACAGGTCTTTCCAGATGGGATTGTGACCCAATACTAGTACTTAGTACTCTGTTTCTATCCACTTCTCACTCTGCCACTTGTTACTTTTTTCCAAAGCAGCATGGATATTAACTGTCTATTTTCCCCACAGACTCATTAATATATGTCCAATAGTGAAAGAAGAATTATGTTTTTGAACAAGAGCATTGTTTTGTCAGCCATTAATTTACTTTTCTTTAAATTTAAGACTGCCTAAGTGCAACAACTACTGCAATAATGAAAGAATGCTCATAATATGGATTGAGAGATTCCACTCTTTTAGGAGTTCATGAACCACTGAAATTTAACTTGGTATCAGGTAAATCTCTGGAAGGACAGATGATATATTTCTGCTTTTGTGAACCTCCATCAACTCCCAATGCCTGCAAATTCTAAGTATCTTCCACTAATACAAACAAGAAATTAATAAAACCAAGGAGCATATGAATCAACTCTGAATCCATGCTCTCTTTCAAAGACAGAATGGATTTATTTTACCATGTGCAAGATTTGGGTTTTTTTGCAGTTACATGCAATTTTATTGTCAATATTTGAGATACATACTCTAAATTGATTTTTTAAAACATACTGCTTCACACAAAAAAGCAGCTGTGGACAAAACATGACCTACATTAAAGGACACTGTCTCAAAATCAAGCATTTGAAAGCTCTCAACATTTTCCCCCTTCAGCAAGTTGTTACTGAATAGCAACTTGCTCATCACATTGTTGTTGACTGCTCATCCTCCACTGTGCTCCTTGCATCACCTGACTGGGTGCAGCAGTGAGACTTTTGGTTACAGGAGTCTGAAAACCATACCAAGGCAGAGGTGTGCTCATGAAGAAAGCACATTCTAACCCCACCAGGTGCAAAATATAAGATGAAACAAGACAGCATGTGTGGAAACAAAAGTGGCAAGAGCTGCCTTAATGTACAGTTTGTGAGAAGGTTATCCCATCCAAAATCCATACAGTTTAAAGGCAATACACCTTTAACTCTCCAAAGAACTTCAATGACCTAATAGCTTTGTATCATACCTTGCACAAAGAAGTGTTCCTGACTATTAAGAGTTACAGTCTAAAAGACACAAAGAAATGCTTTATCATCATTATCAGAGTTCCCATTTGAAGAGTGCTGTTAAGCAGGCCCTATACCAATACACATATATGAAAAATTATGACATTAAATACTGAAGTTAATGGTTGGGAAAATATACTTCTTCTTTCTGTCTTTTTTTTTTTTAGTATTTAGAAAGGGTAAATGTACACATTGGCAACTCCATATTTTTTCTATTTTGTCTGCCTGAACTCAGGTAAGACTTTTTTCTTCTTAATAAAACAAAACACTCACCTTTTCAGCAGTTGAATGAAATGCAACAGCTGTTTCCAACCGGTGTACTCTTTCTTCAGAAGTCACTGTGAACTGTTTCCACACTCTGTTCAGTCTGGGAAGTGTGTCCCCTGAGGACCTCGAAGTGCATCGCAAGGACTGGCACAGGACCACTGTTGCCTGCAGTAACTGTCTCCCATAATCGTAAGTACTCTAAAAATTGGAGGGGATGGGAGAGTAAGTGCATTTAAAAACTCTGCACTTTACTTGGGATGAAATAGCATCTTAAAGCAACAGCAGGCAAGTTTATGGAAGCTCAATAATTTAGGTTTACAAACACATTGAACTAATCTGGTCTACTAGGAAATGCTGATGAAGTAAAATTAAAACTGTAATGACCAAACAGTGCAAACAGTGTTAAACACTCTTAAAAAAATCCAATAGCCATTGCTGCCTAGCATTCACACTGGCTAAAGAAGAGAGCTTCCCAAAAATTCTGAATAGCTGTTTGGATCTTCCAAGGGATACTTGATATCCACTGCTGAGGTATTATCAAGTCTTACTCATCAAAAGAGAAAATCAGTTCCAGTGCAACAGGTGGAATTAGAAAACACCATATCTGTTAATTAACAAGTCCAAATTAGACACTCCTAAAAGTAGTAAATGACTGACAGAGCATCTTTCCAGGTGCTTTGGCCCAGCTTCTCAAAAGTAATTTTAAAGACTGTTTGAGATACATCTTTCACAAAAGCCAATGAACTTTGTCTGGTTGTTTGCATTGCCTATGTGAACGTCAACTAGGGCATTGCTGCTCTTGATAGAACTGCAACATCTCATTAGGCCAATCAGAACTTCAGCAATCAATTTCTTCACTCAGGCATTAAGGCAAACCAGTGAGACCAGTGACAGCTGTTCAATGACTGTCCATACAGATACTGGTTCTGTTTAGGAGAGGATGTGAAACTACACAAACCCCACATTGCTAAAAAAAAACAAACACATTTCACCTGTGCAACATCAACAAATTTTCGATGTTTCTCCAATAAAACTTTTGTTTCTTGAGCATCATCTCCCAGTCGGATGTGTGTCTTCAGCAGAGCATCCAACAGTTCACTTAACCATTCTACTGCCTTAAAAACAAGCCAAAAGAATAAAAACTAATACGTTAAAAAGAAATTAAACCAGAAGGGTGATGTTACTTCAGCATATACTTTTGATACAGAAAGTAAGTTCAATGAGCTGTCACAAGCTGGAAGATCATGCATGCAATCCCCAAACATACTATTTTCAGACATTGCTATATCCCTTATTTTCACTGTACATATTCCCTAAATATAACTACATTTGAAAGCTGCAAAAAAGTACTGTGAAACTACCAGCCCCCATAAATCAACCCAGTGGACTACAAAGACCAGAATGATGAAATTCGAGAGGTATTTCCCTACCTGAGCAGCATCCTCTTCACATTTAAATAACTGCACCATCTGAAGCATCTTCAGTCTCCGCACATCCACCATATCCTCACACCTTAAAGAACAGCACAGGAAGACTCATTAACACATGCATAGCGCAGATACAAAACATTGACAGTGACAATAATGTTTTCAAGTGAGAAACATTAGGATACAAGTGTTCATGAAAAGGTGATCAAAGCTGCTAAGCTTGGTCAAAATATCTTATGCTGCAGAGAACAATAAGAAACCTGCAATAAATAGAATTGAGCATTCCAAGTCACCAAAATCATGATCCTCAAGATTACTGATATGGCTAAGATGGAGGCAGCAACACCAGAGACAGCTACAAGGTCTTGCAGCAGCATCCAGGTTCCTTACCTTGCTGCACTGGTAAGTTCTGCAACACAGAGGCTTAAGTGGCTAAGACAAACTTTATCCTACTAAAATTCAGATGAAAATTGGCTTCAACCTGGCATAATTCTGAACTGTACTGGTTGTTGGGGGCAATGTTTTCTTATGAATATGATGAGGCTGTTTAAAAGATAATACATTTTTCCATTTTTCTTTTTAGCTGACTAAGGATGGTAATGTCTGAACCCTTATATGATGATGTCCTTTGCTTTACTTGTCAGGAAGCATTTCAAAATCTAATTGATATAAAACCTGACCCTAATTATCTTGTTCTGAGTTGAACACAGTTTGCAGTTCTTGCTCCAGAATTCCAATAAAAGCATTGAAATTCCTTCTCTTTCCACAATGAGACCTGAGCTAATACATCTAGCAGAATGCTTTCCTCTTCAATTTCAGAGCCTACTAAGTAGACAGCAAGACCCACGCTCCTGTTCAGTGCAAATGGAATTACTAATGTCAACAACAGCTGGCTTTATAAGCAAATGTAGAAGACTGTGTGCATGATCTTTCTCAAACTGGTTACAAACATAAGCTCTTCCAAAGAACAGTTTGTTAGCATGCTGTGTTTTGTTACATGTCCTGCAATGCTTACAGAAAGGACATCAATTGCTCTAACAATTCAGGAAAACACTTTATAGGTTCCAAAATCATAAATGAAGCAGCAAAATGCCCCTAAAAATAAACAGTACAACACATATGTATGTAACTAACAAGAAACATTCAACAGAACTTGGAAAAAAATAAAATTAAATGTTGCAAAAAGTACTATTACATGCTACTGAGAGATACCCAGTCCTTTTACTTTTTTGTCTCTCATCCAGGCAAAAAAACCTTATTTAATAATTCACCATCTGAAAGCTGCTTCATACCTACTGGAAATATTATTGATGTTTTAGTCCTCTGACTTCCCACAATTCTATAACCCTTCTGAGAATAGGGACGAGAATTGTGTAACACAAACAGAAATGGACTACCAATCTATACAGTGACACAATGACATTCTTCTTCCAGTTTTTTATTCCTTTCCTAATAATTCTTAGCATTCTACTTGCTTTTCCCTGTGTGTTTGAACACTGAAGCCATTTCAAGTTTTCCAATGTTTTATCTTTGAGTTCACAGCTGATTCAGAGTCCATTACTATGTATATAAAGTCTTTCCTTCTCCCATGTACACCTCTTTTCTCAGTGCAGAATTCCAACTGTCATTTTACTGCACAGTGACACATCCTCTGTAGCTTTTTGCAGTTGGCCCTCTAAACACAAGTACTGCTTGAATTAATAGGATTCAGAGGGCACACTTAAAACAGTATTTTCTCTTAGCCCTACCAAAACACATGGTTTCTCACACTAAGCTCCCTAAGAAAACAGTTTATGAATAGCAGAATTAATTTGTAAAATGGGCAATTTGATGCTCACTAGACCTTGTGGTTGCCTAAAGGCACCTTTTTGCTCAGTCAATGCCCTCAGCTTCAGGCCCTTTCCATGCACAGTATTGCATTGTCTCAGGGGTTCCAGCAGTAATACTGGCAACAGCATCTAATTCTTTCACACTGCTGAGTAGAAAAAAGGCAGTACTACAGAAAACCTAGTGCTACTACATTTTTAATTACAAATAATCAAAATTTGGAGGAAGAGGACAATGGCAAAATCCATCCTTCTTATATATTTAACTCTCTTCAGCATTTTTCCCAACTGCAACTTCATCCCCCACTCTATATAATTTTCCAAAACTCATAAACCCCAAAGTCCTGGGGTGACTGCATGGTCTGATATCCCATCGTCTGTTCTTTTGAAAACTGAAAATCTGTGCCTCCATTTTGTACCCTGTCCCCTCCAACACCATCTCATTTGTCTTCCTATCTTCAGGAATGAAAATACCACACTCAAAGATAGAGCTTGCGATAAAGAGGATAAACAAGGCTGTTGAATATGTAATTTTACACCCATCACCACTACTTTAGTCATATTATACTTCCATCTCAAACTGCTAACATATAAAAGACCCCTCTTGCATATTTTCATAACTCCATGTAAAAGGAGTGCATCATTTTTGAGCATTTACAAGCACAGGAAAGCATTGATGTACTCCACCCAGTACCAAAATATACAAGATTCCTGTTTATAGGAATACACTACAATAAATTAGTCAGGGAAGTTTCTGTCCCATTCAAATATACTACAAATATAAATTACAGTTGTAATACCTCCCTTAACTGAACATAAAACAAAATCGGCTCGTTAAACTAAACTGTGTAAAAAGTGACTTGTTAAGACACAAAAATCTTCATGACTAGAATTGTTATTCTTACCTTTGTTTTCTTAGCTGCATATCTTCCATCACTCCTTGAATGTGGTCCACATTTTCTTTGTTTTCAATGGTCACATCTTTCCCATAGGCCCATGATGCCTGGTTAGATATCTGATCCAGAAGACTCTGACCTTTCTCACGCAAGCCTTGCAAGCCTAAGTCTAATAAGAGAAAAGGAAAAAAAGGTCAATAATCACCCAGAATTCTGGTGGATTTTTTCCTCAATGGAGAGAGAGAAAATGCAACAGAATCATGCATGGATGAAGACTGGAACCTGGAAAATGAAAAGGACATTACTATGTCCTTCACCGCCCTTTCCAACTCAAGTTTGAGTGAGCATTTGTTTATATTAACAAAGAACTAAGGCTTTGCTATTTTATGACCTAGCAGGTAACAAGAAAAGGAATAGGAGTTGACAGCATGTTAGCTTTTCAGCATATACATAGCTAATTAATGTCTTTCATCCACACAGTTACATAATTCCTAAAATAGTTATCTCTGCTAAGCAGTTGTAGCCTAAGTGTTCTTCCACTGCTGGCAGAAGTTACTACTTTACAATACATCTGAGATGGCTGATACAATTTTCTACACTGAAATTTGCCAACCCTTGGGATCTGCTGTTACATCTCTTATTTGGCAGCTCTACTGCCTGTTTTCCTGAAGGAATATCTCATTTATGCATCAAACTGTTATGTTCCAATCACACCTACTTCCACCATAAATTTTTTTTCTTTGCAGCTCTTTCTCCCACAATTTAATGAACAAACTGATCACTGCAGACCCATTCCAACTGAAAAAAATAATTCCATATGCTTGACAGTGTAACAACCTTCAGTGTGCCATTTATTAACATACACATTGAAAGTTACTGCAAAACACCCAGAACAAGCATTCTAAAACTGAGTGGATAAAACCTTAATCATCAAGACATCAGTTCTGGAGACCAAAAGATCATCTAAGCACTATAATCCCCAGTCACTAAAGAAGATTAACAGGGGAAAGAAGTTTGTTTACAGATGAAATGCATGATAATGGCATATAACAAATATATATATATATATATTAGATGTAAAACATTTAAAAGAAAACAGTTCCAGATCATTGCCCCAGACAAAACTACTACACAGCAGATGGCATAAGCCAGCCCAAAGCTCAGTGGGGAATCAGAAGTCATAAGATCTTTTCCCCCTGCTTTTCTGGTGATTTTTTAAAAGGGTTTACTGTTTGTCCCCCGTGTAATGCACTCATTAGAATGCATGTGTCTGAAACATAGAGATATCTTGCTTACCAACACTTTTCAATTTCTCTTCCAGTAGTTTCAATGTTTGTTGAATTGATGCTCCATCTGCTGGTGCTACATCCACACACAACATTCCTAGCAAACCATCCAATTGCTGAGACAACTAAAATGTAAGAACATAAATGCTGATATTTAAAAAGAAGTTTGAGTTTCAGATGGTTGGGTCTACAATCTTCTAAATGCTTGGAAATTTGTCATTTTCAAATTTCTCTTTGCAGCTACAGGAAATCAAAGTCAAGATGAAAGATAAATGACCCATCTGCCTTGTAGAAATCCAAGAGCACACATCCCTAGATGGTGGGAGAGTAAGTCAAGATTCTACTTGTTTTTTAAGAAAAATATAGGAAAGGAACATGACATTTTACAAAAAGAAGCTAGGAAAATACAACAAATTCCAGTTCAATTAATGCATATGCCTCTAAATAAAAAAGGGGCAAAAAAGTAACTTTTCAACAAGTAACCTTTTTATTTCAAATACTACTGAAGCGTAAGACATATTACAAAGTACTTCCCTCCTAAAAAAGGGGGAGCCAATTTTCTCAACGTTTCACTTACAGTAAATGACAATTTACAGCATTTTCCAAGTGACATTATATTTTCCCCCATCTCCCTGAATATTTTTCCAATATTTTCAGCATTTCCAATACTAAGGCACTAATTTTTTGACAGTGCCTTAAAAAAAAAAAAAAAGAAAAAAAAAAAAAAGAAACACTTACATCCTGGGCGACACTGTGGAATTCAAGTGCTGCTTGTAATAGGTTCTGCCTGAATTCCAGCTGACTGGCCTGCCTGTAACACACATCACTCAGTTGTTGCTGCAATGCTTTCAATTCCACAAGGTCCTCCTCATCCCCTGCATTTAGAAGAGCTGCTATCTGCTGATTAAGCTCAACATAAACAGCAAACCACTCCTAGAAACACAAGAAGATGAAGAATTAAAAATGCCAAATACAATTTTACCTCTCTTAAATGGTATACATCCAACTCCAGGCTAATAAACAATCAGACTGAAAAAGGATGTTATTACAGATTGCACTGTCTCACAGAGAAGGAAAAAATATTCCTGATTTCAAATCAACTCTCAATAAAGTGCTTAGTAGATACCAATACATGCATTGTCTCATAAAATATTTAGTGCAGAATGATGGGAAGAGTTCAACATATGGCTCCTAGTCCCAGCACAAACTTCCACCATTTGAAAACAAATTTCTAGTGCTTAAATGTCTGTACCAGTCTACTGAAACAAAAGATGACTTAAGCCAAGTGATCAGCTATTATAAAAAGCTGTTCACAGGACTATCCAGATGCTACTTTCAGTGACATGATTGAAACTAGCAATAATTTCCTCAAAATATTTAGAAAAAATAGTGCTGTTGACAAAGTGGAACTAATCTCTATCTTCTGAACAAAAGAGAGTCCATGCACAGAAACTTCAAAATGATCCTTGCTTCTTATTTAAGGAAAGCTTTATACTATTTAATTCAAATTGTGCAGATTTGTTTTTTGCATGGCTTGATTACTGAATACATATGTAAGATTTAGTTATGCTGTCCTGCTGGTGAATTTGCAGAGGAAAATAGTTCAAATATTTAACAATTTGGGGAGCTTTAAAAACAGTTTGATACATCCAGATCACACTCGCATCTTGCATGACTGCTGAGATGCCTGTAAAGCAAAACGTGTTTGCTCAACAGCTCTAATTTTGACCTTGAGGAGTCCTATTCATTTCTATGGAACAGCACCATCTATTGGCCTACAATATTTGATTTAATTTGTATTCTTGTCTTGCTCCTATTGGGATGTTTAGAATTTTGTAAATTATGCCTTCAGCTTTTGCATCATTTAGTTACAAATCATGCAAAACAGAGTATAAATATCCATATTCTGATTTTTTTTCTTTTTTTTTTCCCAAAGCTGCCTCTACCATCTGCTCACAGAAAAAAAAAAAAAAAAAGGAATATGAAAAGAGCAAGGAGGGGAACAAAGAGGAAGTAATGAAAAAGTTAAATTAGCAATCAGTCAAAAATTTAGGAGCAGAATAAATCTCTCATCTGTCCCAAAAGGAGCAACTAAGATGACATAATGTGAAAACATTTTCCATTATGCCATGTATTATAGATACACAGATTCAGCACAATCAGTTCACAGAACATAGCTCTTCAACACTGAACATACAAATCCAGCTAAATGTGACATATAAACTATAATATGAGAAGTAAAAAAAATTAAGACTAATATGGTTAGGGCTCTTGGTTTTGGTTTTTTTTCAGTTCTTATTTTTAGCATTAAAGAAAGTAAGAGTTCCAGTAATTGATTTTGATCAGGCTATCAGTAAAATTAAGATATAAAAACCAGGTATAAAAAGTGTGTTTCTCATCTTCTTCATGGGAGAACTTAGGCACAGCTGTATGTGACAGCTCAAACCCATGGAGTGAAGACCTGCTCAAAAACAACAGTTCTAGTGTACTGCTCATGAACAAAACTATCAGAAAATACGCCCCCCCCCCCAAAAAAAACCCAACCATCCTCTCCCCACAAAAAGCCAAACAAAAATGCACCCTATGGAAATTATTTTTTTCACTTCAGAGTAAATTGAAGTGAAAAAGTATCTTCAAAACAAATCAAACATTTTTGCAAGTCTCTTTAAAATACTATGATTAACATTAAACAGAAGGTGATGAAAGAAAGCAAGAATACTAACTGTCAATTCAATTATTAGGAGAGAAAAACCAGGAAAACAATGAAGGAGAAATAGTACACTAAAA
This sequence comes from Phylloscopus whistleri, assembly GCA_017589585.1. NCBI lineage: Eukaryota > Metazoa > Chordata > Aves > Passeriformes > Phylloscopidae > Phylloscopus > Phylloscopus whistleri. Next base: position 3,236,663 of record JADMLD010001395.1, on the reverse strand, counting down.
ATCAAAGGAAAAGGTAAAGCACGTTTTTCTAGCACTATTGACAAAAAATGTTTTTAATCTCTAAATAGGCATCTAAATTTAAGGCAGTGGTCTTCCAATTACTTCCTTTGATATAAAATAAAGGGGTTTTTTTCTGACTTATTTTTGCAAATTCCTGCCAGCACCTGAGAACCAAGCTCTGTTTCATGCTGCCAGGGCTTCAGCACACTGTAGGGCAGCCTGCCACCTTGATTTCAACGATTTGCATTTAGCCCCAGCTAAATCACAGTTCTCTGTAATAGATATCCAAGTGAAAACAAAGTACGTTCAGTCTTGTTTTCTCTTTTCCATTAGAAACACCAATATAATTAAAAGACACTCAATTTTATTTTTGTCAATTAAATAGGTAGTCTAGGGTGTTTGTGGTGGTTTTTTTTGTTTAGTTTTTTGTTTGGTTTTTTTTTTTTTTTTTTTTTTTTTTTTTTGGTTTGTTTTTTTTTCTTCTTTCCAATTAGGATTTCACCTGCATGATGTTTTACACTTCAGAAGGTACTGGTTTCCACATTGCTTGAAGAGATTGAAGCAGCGACAAGACAGAGATGGGATTTACTTAACCAAACACGGACACCTACACTGCTGCATCCAGCAAGGAAACCAAACTCACTGATGGTGGGCTCAACAGAAATAGTGATGTCTAGGGTGCTGTGTTTCTCAGACTAAAGGTTTGGTTTGTTGGGTTTTTTTCCCCCCCTTAAATTACATCTGAAAAACTATAATCCAATGACGATTTTTGTTGCCATGACTGCAAACTGAACTTAGGAAAAGTGGACAGAATTGTCAGTGTCTACATCAAGGAAAGTCAGAAAAGGTGAACAGCACTGTGAGCAAAACTCCCTTTGGAAGCACTGAATATTCATAACCTAATTATAGTTAATCATCTGATGGAAAGACAAAATTCTACTGAAGCTTAGGAAGTATTCAAAATTAGGAGCAAAGGCATCAAGTTAGTGTAGTAACAAAACAGCATCCTCATGATTTCATTATGAACATAAAGTATATCTAAAGTCTTGATCAAGGAAAGTCTTAAGCCAGTTTCAGCTACGGCTAAGTGTAGTCTAATATAGACAAAAACATTAAGTTATTCACCTGAAAAGTGCAGGACTTCTCAGACATTTTGGAAGAGAGGAATAAGTAAATTTAATCCTTCTACTCTACATGAAAATTTAAGAACTGCTGTAATATACTAAATCCAAGAAAAATCTCAGACAAAAATCCGTAATTTTCTACACTGGAAAAAAATAATATGCAATAATAATGACCATATTAGTTCTGTAAATGCTCAGGTAATTTTCTCTCTAACTCATAACATCATGCACTAAGCAAAATTCCTAGATATTCATAACCAAAATACATTGCTCATAATTACATATCTTTAGAATTATTTTGATATTTGAAAAAGGTATGGGAAATCTCACACTGTGCTGACTCTCAATCTCTTCATGTTTCTGTTGCAAAGCTTGTGAGGCTCTAATGGAATCTCCTATTCCCCACTGGGTTCTTAGCTGTTCTGATCCAGGTCCTTCAAGCCAATTGACTACCTGTCAGTATGATAAAGATGATAAAAACAATCAATTATACAAAAACTGGTATAAACAGAATTTTGTAACACAAGCAGAAATAAAGACAGGCATATGTTTATGAAAAACAAGTATTTTTCAGCTCTAAAAATCTTGTTGCTGAATTCATTCACATCCTTCAAAGTTTTAAGCAGAAACTACTTTTCATTAACCTTAGCCTGTCAGCTCTGTGAAAACAGGGGGCAGCTATGACAAGATTTTTCATATAGACAATTCTCATTTCGTATCTCTTGTCAACAAAAGAGCTCAAAACACAATGATAATGGACCTCCTGTGTTCAAACTAGAAATTTTTTCCCAAATGATTACAATGCACAGTTGTATTCAGCCTCACACCTGAGAGCTTTCTCCTTTTTTTGCTGAATAAACTAACACTCAAGTACAGGATACACACTTGTTTCAAAATTAAACTTACATACCAACTTGCTCTATTCAAATAACAGAAATCTTGTTACTGAGAGTTTGTGGCCAGTACAGGATACACACTTGTTTCAAAATTAAACTTACATACCAACTTGCTCTATTCAAATAACAGAAATCTTGTTACTGAGAGTTTGTGGCCACATCTCATGGAATCTGTCTTTGCAGAGTCACAGCAACACAACTTAGGACTATAGTACTGGATTTCTTTTATTATTTTGAAACTATTTTTTGATGCAAATATTACTCAAAGCAAAGCAGAATGTCTCAAATCCTGGTTTCCTTGCACAGATTTGAATTAACAGATGATATCTATGGAAAAATTTCCTGATAAAAATTTAAATATCTGGGAAACAGAGATAGCTGCAGTGAAACCAAGTGCAGAAGTTCACTTGCTACTGGAGTCCTAAAGTAAGGAAATGCAGGAATACCTCCAGATTCTGAACCTTAATAAAAAGGCATAGGAAGCCAGCTTCCTGTCTTTAATGTGAGTCTTGTTTAAACATTGATCACAAAACAGCTTCACACAGATTTACAGGAAACATAATACAATACACAATGCAACCTCATAACCATGAAGACAAATGGAACAGGGACTAATTGGACCATTTTCCTAGTGCTGCTAGACTGCACTGCAACAGTAAACAAGAACAATCATGGTTACAGAAAAAGCTACTCAATTCACTCCATCTTTGAGTCATTGCCTATCTACCTTCTCACTGCCCTTTTTTGCCCCATGCCAAAACACTGTTTCAGAGCATATATTCATTGCTCCAAAAGCACTCTGAATCTTCCTTGCTTTTATCGTTTCTAGGACAAATTAAGACTCTACAGTTGCAGGTTCTTTTTGTTTAAAGAGAAGCTTCCTGTTGTGCTCAGCACCTCTGCACAGCTGTTACGGGTTAAATATGGAACTGACCTAGAAGTGAAGGGACCCAGATGTCCCCCTCTAAGGTCAGAGTGACCTGGAAAACTTACACATGGAAATGACAGTTCTCATGCAAGTCTGAAACAGTGGACAAGGCTACTGCTCAGCAGTTGCCCTCTCTGGCCAAGACCCAAGACCACTTCCCCATTACAAGTTTGCAGCAAGGACTGCATTGATTCTGCAACTGCTTAGGCCAGCATATGGCTGTTCTTGTGACAGATGCTTAAACTGAGGAGGGGAGAGTTACTAGGGGACACACAGAAAAATGTGATGTAATTTTCAGAAAATAAACTTTAAAATCATTAATGACAAGACTACTGCAAGACCTCACATATATTTTTGTGAATTAAGATCTGAAAAATAGTAATTAACACCTCTGCCTAAGGAGGGACAAAACCAGAGTTTATCCTAACCTACAGAGTCACAATAATAAGCAGTATTTAGAAAAACTGCTTATTACAATACATCTGACAATCATCACAGCCTTTACATTACAAAATGAAAGACAAAGGAGAGGGAAACAAAAACATGGAACAGAAGCAAGAGGGGTAATTCAAAACAGAGGGTAGGATATCGATGGCATAAATTTTTCTCAAATATTTGTATGCCATTTAGAAAGCTTTTAAATGAACTTTAAATAAACTGATTAGTTTGGCAAAAGAACAAAATACATTCTTCCTGTGCAGTGAAACTCAGTTCACTTGCCAGGTAACATCTGTAGTGTACAAAGAGCAAATAAGTAACTATTTCTATTACAAATATTGCAAAATGAGGCTGAGTAATGGTAAACAATTCTATTTAAATGCATTAACAATGTCAGTTTGCCAAAGTATGATAAAAATCACATCTTATTCAACCACTAAAACTTAAACACAGGAAAAAGAACCTCACCTGATTATACCCACAGCTGTGCTGATATGCTCTATATAGGATTATATTAATCTCTCATATTTTTAATACTTCCAGCTTGATATATCAACAAATGACATCTGCTTCCTAGATTTTTTTTACAGTAATCAAGTTACTATAGAAATTAAAATTATCTCCTCGGTAGATTTCTATTTTCACTGCTAGACATCACAAAATTGATTAGTTTTTATTTTTACCCATACCTACAATGCTGTAAAGTGCAAGTACTCTACTTGCACTTCTCATGCATTAGAAATGCCAATGTAGAAAGGTTAAAAGCAATTATCTATTCAATTTTCTGCATATTCAAACTATACAGAATCTTAAAAACATACATATCTAATTTCAAGGGATAAACACAAGAAGAATAAATTAATTCCATTTCCTTGGTTTTCTCTACTGAGACTCTGCTGAGAAAATGTTGAAAGTGCTAATTACATGGCTGTTTCCAAAGGACCAAACCAGTTCATCATGACCTTTAACATGCAATTGATTAGGAAGTTTATATTCATTCTTGTCAGGGTATTCCTGAAATACAGACAGTTAAAGCACTTCAGCTTAGGTTAAACCACCAAGCATTAGACAAATAAAGGAATAAATAATGGTTATCTCAGTAACAGGAGCTTTAAATGACATGGGGAGGGGAAGGTTTTCAACTCTCAAGCAAAGCTTATGCCCAAAGGCGTTCTCCCTTTGCCAGCAGGGCAGGCATTTGCACCTCCAACAATGCAGCCATGCACTGCCACAGTGAGCAGCAAAGGGGCAGCCCCAAGGCTAGAGAGCACATTTATAACAACCTCTTATATCAGAATATCCTTTGGAAAGTCACTGTGGCAGCCACAACATAAAGCCCTGAGTGAAACTAGCCCACTTCACCAGACATTTCTGAAGTAACGGGAGGCATTAAGGTCCCTGTTCTGATTTTTGCAGAAATCACAGTCTGGGACTTGAGCTCAAACCCCACCTCACCGCATTCAAGAACAGCTCCAAGCTTACCTGCATTACCTTCTGCTGAATCTCCTCGAGCTGTGTGCGTTTGCTCCGCTGCCTACAAACCTCCTGGTAGCGGGTGTACTGCTCCCTGAGGGAGTCCAGCAGCTTCATCACCTGCGGCTGAGCCAGCAGCTCGTCATCCATGGGAGACCAGGAGACCCCTCCGTCAGAGCCATTGAACCGGCGCTGCTGCAACTCAGAGAGTAACTCGTGACCTTTAAGAACACACACAATGATGTGGTTAATCTAGATTCGAAGAATAAAACTGCAAAAATTAGTTGTAAGACTACATGCTTTTAAACCATCGGCAGTGCATTTTTGCAGCTAATCATCTTTCATACACTGGGCAGGTTTAATGATACAATTTCATGCAGAGCTTTGGTCACAGTTTGTGGGACTGGATCAGTCATAAAACAGAAGAAATGTGGTATATACCACATAAATAAAAGAGATACTGGGACTAACATTCAAATTGACAATAGCATTGATTAATGTAAGGAAAATTGAAAAGCACAGTCCTGAGTCTGAAACAACTCTTGAAGTATTTTGATTTACTTCAAAATGGTGAGTAGCATCCAAAGTATTTCTCTCAAACAATTCATCTTCTTATATTGAATGAGTGCTTTGGAGGCACTACAAGTCTGACTGTATAATTTCTCTGTTGTCTTTCAGGATTTTTATAGCAAGTACAACTCCTTCGTTTAGAGTGTGAAGATGAATAACAACTATTTTTTCAGTATTCTGTTCTCATGTGTCCTGCCCTTCTCTTTGTGCTTTTAAGCATCACATCAGGGTACAGACCCTGTAGAGTGCCGTGACTCTCATATACACAATGACTATTTAATCTTTTGCTTAAACTGTTTGAAGAATGTTATTGTTGTGTTAAAGTTCTAACTATGTAAACACCACACTACAAGTAAACCCAGATCACTGATTTGTTTCTTAGTGAAACAGTCAAAGTAACACAGTGTTTGATCACTAAAGAGATGTTGGTGTCAAAGTGAAAACATGCCAGCTGGAGATTATCAGCTCTGCAGGTCTTAAAATGGCAACACAACAGTTGACTAAAAGAAAAAACCTACTACTTGAGTAATAGTAATACCTCAAGGAAAATGCAGAAACAAAATACTAAGTTCAACTGCTATTTGAGACATTCAAATTGCCAAGGGCTTTGAAAATCGCAGCAAACAACTTTTAATTACTTAGTACATATTACTCTGAAATGAAAATGTCTTAAGATTAAAATACATTTTGCTGTCTAAGCTGACTTAGACTTTTACAATTTTATTCTACTGAGGTAATTTTGAAATTTTATTGTATTGTGCCAGCAGCACAGGATCACCATTTTTCCAGGTAAAAACACCTTTCCAAACTAAGTTCTTATCAAATTCTATGAACTAGATATATGGATTTGGAGCTTGTGAAAAGAACAGTACCTGTAGTTATGGAAGAGAGAAGCCTTTTATCTAAACCCTCTGTTTACATCTATCCTTAGGAGATAAAAATTTAATTGGGTAGGGTTTATTTTTTCTTTTTCTCATCCTTTCAATACAGTGACTCTAAAAGGGAAAGGCTGCCTCTTAAAACTCCCATGATTTAATCACAGAATATGCTGAGTTAGAAAGGAGCCATAAGGATCATCCAGTTCCACAGAAGTTATGAAACTTTACAGCACCAAAAAAAAAAATCCATTAAAATTAAAAAAGTCATTAGAATAAAAAAAAACAAACCAACAAAAACAGAGAAATGCATATAAACTAATGGGCTAAGGAGCTATCTGCTTACACAAAACTGTAGTGTTGTTTTGTTCAAAAATCTTAGTATTAGACAAGGACACACAAGCAGGCTAAAACCTAGTGACACTGTCGACAGACACTTCATGTTTTAAAAACTTCAAAGACCAGAGGAAGAAATTATTGTTTTACATTTTAACCAGTATTATCCCATATCTAGATAAATTTTTACATAGAGGACACATAAAGCCATTGTGACAAAAATTACATGTGATCCACACATTAATTTATAGGAGGCTATAAGGTAAAAATTCTAAGCACTCACTGAGGTGGTCTGATCACCACCTGACACTATGCATTACTTTTTAATCCAGAAAGGCATTAATTAAAAAAAAAAATCCAGTCCAAATCAATAGACTATCATACTTTATTGTCAATAGGAAATTCACCCTAAACCCAACATGTTAAAGAATCCTAAATCATTTGCTGCTGAATGGAGAGTCCAAGAAGCTAAGTATGCTTCACTTTTCTGACAGATGATGGGCTCAGAACTAGACTGATGCAAATTGCCGGAATTGTACAGGAAAATGCTTTCTGTATTGTAACCATTTGCTGGCTACTGAAATGAATTCACTCTATAAGGCAAATATATTGACATCAGCTAGAAACAAAACATTCCCCAAATTAAACATAACCATTATGGTAGTACTGTAAAGATCTTAGTGAGATTATAGAAATATGTATTTAAAAAGACATGTTTGGAGTTCTTCCATTTCTTAGCATCACTTTAATGCAAAAATTACAGTAGTCAATAAACTTGTTACATTGTGAAGATGGCTAAGATAACAACTGTGCCCTCTGTGCTTTCACTTGGGGCCTAAAATGAATTATGCCACTTTACTGACCAACATTCTAATTTTTTGACTTACTATACCTGTCTGCAATACCGTCTCAGGATCAACTGATGGAAGGAAGTTCAAATCTATTGATCTTTGAAAAAAATAACAAACACATTATTAAAATTTGTCTTACAGTAGCACCAAAAACTTCAGCTAAGGCTAGAACTACCAGAACTACCTAAGGGTCTTAAAAGACTAAGTTTTTTTTTTTCTCACTTAGTAAAGTCCTCACTTTTTCAACTCATTGAATCAAAACACAAGTGGAGGTGCATGTAATCAATTGAATGAGCATCCATCTACACACAGACATTCATGTATTTTGTAGCCTACATTATAAAGGTTTAGAATTTCTTTAAACATTTCAAGGTATTTAAGGTGTATTATTTTTTCAGTATTTTTCTGGAATTCAAATGAAATTTTATAATCCAAAAGCACTGACTTCAAAAAGTGAATCACGTACCTCTCTCTCTCTTGTTGAGTTCCTTTATCACTTCCATTGTTTATTAGAGCAAGCTCATCCAATAAAGATGTTGATTCTTTCGTGAACTTTTCAAATACCTAAATAAGAGGAAGATTTTAATTTAAGAAATAAAAATTTTAGGTAGCTGTATTGAAGACATTAGTGCAAATTTATCCAGTAGTTCCATTAGTATACTTGAGTCTCCACACAGGATTCAGACGGTAGGGAGGAAACAATGGAAAACAAAGTTTTGTTCAGGGAACACTTCAGAGCACTAAGATTCCTTAGGGAGATAGTAAATATTACACTGAATATAACTGAGATATCTGCAAAACCTGTAAAATCTTATAGACATATTTATTCTACATCATCATTTAAGCACTTAATAATGCTAGAGAATCAAGGCATGTTACATTAACTTCCAGACAGCTTACTTGGAAGGATTAAAATATTTTTTTAAAGATTCCAGCTTCTAATCACTATTAAAATGAGCCATACTGTAATGAATAACTAAAAAAATGCATTTATTATACAGAAAGATGATATGGACTAAAATATCCCCATCAGTTTCGTTGAATTCAGGGGCTTCTGATCTCAGATAACACCTGTACAGTCAAGACACTGTGTACTGTTCAGAAAATTCCTCTGTACCTGACTTCTGAGGGTTGGTTTTGCTTTCCAACAGAACCGAGCATGACTGGGTGCCTTATGTGACATGCATAGTAACTTTCAGGTCTTTTTGTTATTATTAAATTATTAATCAATAGCTTGCCAATTAACTTCCCTTAACTTATCTAGGACTAGTTAAAATTTCAGGGGAAAGCAGGTGCAGTTGCAATACACCTGGAGAGTCTAGGTGGAAACACACAGATTACACAAGAAGGGAACATGCTGTGTCAATGAAGATTACATATTGTTTTGAAAATTCCATTTAAATAACTGAAAAGCAAGTATCAATGAAGAAAAGATTAAGAACATTCTGGAGAGCTATGCATACCAACAGTTGCTTAAACAATTTGTGCTGATTAATAATTAAAGCATGTAGTTGCTCCTAGACATTTACTGCTTCTAAGTCTACTAGGGAAACTGCACTGACAGAGGTTTTGGAAAACCACAGGAACCAAGACCTAAAAGACAACCCAGGAGGATCTGCAGAGTCCAAGTATTTTCTCCTTGTTTTGGTCTTCTCCTACAGCAGCCAATTTCCCTTTATAGCAACCATACCATAGACTCAGGCTCTTCTAGAGCTAGTGTTACTAAAAAAGCTTCATTAAGGAACTGGTTATTCAACAAATTGATGACATTAGCTTTATCATCCCTTGAGTAAAGGCAGTGTTACTTATCACGAGACTGTTCATGTAAATGAACTGCATGACTACACACGTGACCACTTCCTACATGCTTCGTAGTTCCTACACAAATAAAAATGTCAGGGCTCAAGAAAGAGACATTAAAAAAACCCCCAAATCCCAAAACACAGATAACTAACCAGCCTCTTATTCAACCAATCCATGTGATCGTAGGTGAGAGTTCCTCCAAAATCTTCTGTTAGTTGGCATGGCTCTATATATCGCGTCAGCTTGTTAGCAGATACTAAAATAACCTGCAACAATAAAATAGGTCACTTGTAGGTAATGCTCATCTTTTCCTTAGGCATCTGAGAAGTGTGCCTAGAGATACTGCACAGATCTTTCTGTGATTCAGGTTTTACTGCTAAATGTTTAAATGAAATATGGCTGTTTGCAATTAATGTGGGCCTAAACCAGACAGGTAATTCTGACATGCAGTGTATACCTCATGCATAATCCTTGTAAGAGCATCATCTCTACCACCTTGTCTATTTACAGTGGGAAGAACAAATGTGTTCCCTGGATATCTGTTTTCCTGCTGAGAGCTGATGCTTTGTGATTAAGTCACGGATAAATCACACAATTTATTTCTAGTGAATACAGTAGCAGGCTATCATACTGCAAAGCATTCAGTATTTTTACCACTCTCTGGCAATATTTTCAGTCACAGAGGTGAGTTAGTGCCATAAAAGTTAAGTGTCTGCATTTACTGTGCAAATATGCTCAGCAAAAGTTGGATCAACCATACTCTTTCCATGACTAGTCAAAAATTCAAATCTTAGTATGCTTAAAAGCCCAAGTCATTCATGCAGGAGACAAATGTAGTTCATCAGCTACACCAGGGCATACAGGAAAACACAGGTCCATTGCTAGGTAGAAAACGAAATTATTGCTTTCATTTCTGCATTATAGAGCCTCCTGAATGAGCCTTATTCATATAAGCCTAAACCAAAAGTTGGCAGCACAGCTTGCTTTAATGAATGATATGCTAAACCTGGAATAACTCCTGTGGAAAAAAAAAAACAAACCCGAGAACAACCTCTCTATGGAAGCAGGCATATTGGCAATATATAGCCAGAAACAAAAGAGAAAAAGGAAAGAAAGTTTCCATAACCCATCATATCATTCACATACTCTTGTCGGGCACAAGAATATGTGGAAAGAGCTAATTAGAGAGAAACTTCTATTCCAGCTCCATTTCCCTGCAGATACTGAAACTAAAGGATTCAGAGTAGCTCCAAACAAACTGCCTATTATTGCAGAGGAAAACCTTTCAGCAACATCCAAATATATACTATTGTCCTGTACTCCAAATGGTACATGGCTGCTGTAAATGGAATTGGCTAGCAGTTTCTTCAAGGAATGCCAGGAACCAGCCCAAACCCCAGAGGATTCTATGTCCAAGAAAGAAGGAAAAAAGCAAGCCTTTGTTCTTCCTTCTTTTGGCACACTTTATAGTTTAGGTAATTTTTAACATTTATGAGTTCATTAAAGAAAAAGAAAACTAATTTTGGTATGGGAACTAAAGCAAACAGGGCAGCTCGTTCTCATTCAGACATACAAGTTCTGAAAAAACCCAAACAGCCTAACAAAACAAATTGACTACATTCAGACAACTTATTTATTTTATTTTTTTTTAACTGAGGTCCTTCAGGAAGGAGAGTGGGCAAGGGATAGCCCTCATAAAACTTCTACTAGGGAGATTTTTTTTAAATAAAAAAATTCTGAAAGAGCAAAGCCTGAACAAAAAAATATTTTAGCCATATGAAAAAAATAATCTTCTGACAAAAACTAAACACCAACAAAAGACATTTGGTCAAAACCCAAATTTACTACATCTCATTAGAAAAACTTTGAAAAATAGAAACTTCCACCTCATTAATAAACCTTGTTGTAACTTAAAGCATTACTCCATTAATTCTCTAGGTTTCTGATTACAAAACACTTCTTTCTTAAGCTGTTTATTGACTGCTCATTGGGCTAGCTGCTAATGTCCTGAGTTTTTCACAATACAAACAAACATTTGAATTTTTGACTAAGTTGTGGCAGAAATGAAGGTTCCTGAACAGAATTTAGCTCCTGCTCTAAACCTGAACTCGTGGCAGTGCTAACCTAATATCCTCTATATGCTTTAAATTAGTAAATTAGCTTTGATATTTTCCAAGTGTCAAAAGTGCAATTTGCCTCTCTGAAGCTTCAGAAATAATGTTTTAATCAGCTATTACAAATTAATAGTCCATAAGTACACAGACCAAGAGCCAAAGCAGAAAAAAAGTTGAAAAATGCAATGTGCACAATGAGAAGACACTTCTCTTTTACAGATATGAATTCTACTTCAAGCAAACTTCTGCTGTCAGGTTCTCAAAATGTTTCAAAATCCAAAGTAATTATCTTTGACCTTTTATGAAAATAGATGTCAAAATACCACATCCTAGAAAAAGTTGTCCCTTATGAATTAGTGTTTTACCCTCACCTTTGAATTTCACCCTTCAACGTATTACCACAGGTAAAGAGAAGGTAATTTACAGCTGTAAAAACAGAAATAACTCTTTTTGCTTGCAACTGAAATGATTTTTTGATTTCCTTTTTTTTCCCCAAGTCAAACTATGTTGATTCCAGAAAACAGGGAAAAAAAGCAGCTCTCAATCTAAAGCAAAAGCCTTTGGACAGCAGATTATAGCTGGATGTTAAAATGAAGAGCTTAAATTTCCCAAGGGAGAAACAAATAGATCCAGACAGATGGTAAAACAGAAAAAAAAAAAAGTATAAATTATTGAATCCTTTAATCTTTGCTTCCCTTCCCACTTGATCCACCCACTTCTGACAACAGGGACAGCTAATAAACTGACAGTGGTAGTAAGTTTGCAACATTTCCTGTTTTGCTACTGACCAGCGTCAGGGAATCATCCTCTGCACTCAGTTCTCCTCAAAACCTGGAAGAGTAGCAGCAGCTCTCATCCTTGCTCTACCCTAGTCAGTACACTTGCTCTGTACAATACTGGCCTGCTAAATCCTTGTGAAAGCCTTTAAAGAAATAACTCAGAACAGTGCTTTATTTTTTAATAAAATGAAAGCAACCTTTGTAAAAGCTGTAAAGCAAAAGAAGAAAGACAAAGCTAAAAACATGGACTGCAAAGTCTTGTGCCTTAGGTGCAAAATTCTATTTCTCAGGAGTGAAAATACATGATTTTAACCCATGCAACATGTATCTTTCGTCATAAAAAGCTTTAAATACTGTTTGCAGTAAGCTGACCTCTCTACGTCATTTGCTGTTTTCTGCAATTTTCATTGATCATCTACAAGGAGACAGAGGCAGAAGTCAAGATGAGAGAGGAATTCTAGATATTCAGGAGGACATGTAAAAGTGCCCTCAAAATGTTAAATACATCCATCTGAACTTACTTTCTCTCTTAAGAGAAGAAATGAAAAAGCTCTTTAAAACAAATGTCACAGAGTCAAACCCAGGAGATACTTGAGAACGGGATGCTGTAAAATTTCAGTAACAAGGAGCTTTTTTCTGAAGTGTGTAATATCAGAGCAGCCACACTACTGAATCTGAAAAATAGTTGCTTTCCAACAGACAGCAATACACGTCCCTTGAGAACATAAAATTTAAACAAGTGTAATCTAATTATGATCTTCATTGCCACAAAACTGTAAAGCAAAGGCGATCTCTTCCAGGGGAGAATAATCCTATTTTTTGATGCTAAATACCATTTCAATCAATTTTTTGAAATACTATTTGATTAAACACTGAGTAGCATAGGGTATTATTTGTTCAATATGGAACACTAATCTAAACAAAGATCATTTTCTTCAACATTACACCAAGAAACCAAGTTAAATATTTATCTGGCCAGTGCCATAGAAATCTATCATACCAGAAACCCAAGAGCAGTTGGCAGAACCTAGACAAACACAAGATGATCTCCACTCCCAGGCCTTCACTCGTGGTTTTACCCACTCATTCACCTTACCCTCCAGGGCTCACAATAATTAGCACACTGTCATTTTTACATCCCAGAGAAGAGAAAATAGGCAAAGATTCTTGTATTTTTCAACACAGTTTTTTGGACAGAATTCAGGATGTGACACAAATGCAGGTTTACACGCCCCAGGTCCACATAGACAACTCCCTGATTTGCCCAAGAACCCACTTCCTCCCATATTAAAATAGCAACAGAGATGCATACAGATGAAAAGAGATGCAGTTAAATAAACAATTTTGACTGAACTCCTGTATGCCTTTTTAGGAAAGTCCATGAAAGTTACAAATTCTGATGCCTCAGTCTTAACATACTGAACTGAAAATGGACAAAAATTAAGTACTTCATACAAAGTGTTATTCATTCTTTATTTTTCAGAACAATAATCATTAGCATCATTCTTAAAAGGTAAATTAGAGGCGAGACTTTCCAGAACAGATGCTACAGATAAATTATCATAAGAAATTTCTGACACTCTTTACTAGAGTTAGAGCTGTCAGCTGCTACAGTAGAAGTGTGAAGCATTTAGAACTACTCAGACTTTGGACTTCAAGATTATAAAGATCCTTATGAGATATACTCTAGTTTTTTCAACTAATTCATGGTAGTTTATGACCTGTTTTTTCCTTTCTCTTATTCCTTTTTTTTTAATTCACTTGATTTCTTTTCTCCAAATCCTAAGTGAACTTTTAAAATTTTGGTCCCTGATTTCCACAAGGATAAGAGCAGCGAGTATATCCTCTTCTTTCCCGCTCCTGACAAACTGATTTTCAAAGTACTAAACTAGTATCTAAATCAGGCTCAGCGATTTTTTTTATCCAAGTTCCTTAAATGAACGGCATGTGTGAAACAACCCCACCAATCTATAGGCAATTTTGCATTGTGTACAAATTTGTACATTTCCTCTATTCTTATGGTAATTTTTTTCTTCCATTTATGCTCATTGTCACAAGAAAAGCTCACGCTCAAATACAACACACTACGTCTGTGTTGTAAAAAAGTTAAAATTTGCTTCACATCACTATGTAGATTATTTTAATATAAAAGCAAAAAGCACCACCTCCCAACTCTAAAACACAGCATTTTTTATACTCAAATCCTGTTCTTCAATCTTTTAAAACATTAACAGTATTAAGTATTACAGTGTCATATATGCAACATTTCAGCTGAAAGACAGCTTTATAACAATTAAGACAACTCTCCTCTCCTTTTATGAAGCATGGCACAGGACCAGATAAAACTGCTTCAATTAACACATGAACTAGTTGCTAATAAGGGAGGAATGAAGTTACAGAAGAAAATTCTGCTAGAGGACAAATGGGAATTGTCCTGAGACAGGTCCAAAACCAACACTAATACTAACCAGAAATAAAGATATGAACTTTTACTCAGCTGAATCAGCCCACCTCTTTGTACTTATCCACCCAGTACTGTTTGATCTCAGTTCCCACATTTACTTTCAGTGCTTTGCAACTCACCAGCACCACATCTCACTCTGAAGCAGAGGATCTCTGCCTTTGAACAGAAAGGAAGACACTTAATGGCTTCATATGGTAGTATTAAGCAAGGTATTAATAACAGATCAGGTAATATGAAATAGGAGGTAGATGTGATGTCCCATTAGAAATCACAGTTACACAGCATTTACTTCAAGTAAAATGAGATTACACCCAAGTGAATAACAAGACTTCATATTTTAATTAAAAATGTTAGTTCATAATTATTTTACTGGTGCAAAACCAATCCTGAATTTCCTAGCAGTTACACAAATCTGACCTGTGATCCAAAACATGAGTTGGGTGTTGTTTGTTTTTACTGCCAGTAAGCAAAATTATGCAGCTGTAGTTTTGTGCACGAGTTGGAGCCTTCCATAGCCTTATCAGTGTTCTGCACTCATATTTGGAATAAAGGAAAGACATACTCCAGTCTCTGACACAAATATTTGGAGCCCAGAGAAGGCGGGTCATTTTTATTACTGAAACGGTTTTCCTGACTGCAACCGAGTAACAGAAACCAAAAGGTTTCATTACACAATTCCAGCAGTCTATGCCAACAACACCAACATCATTATTTGCACAGAACATGCTTTATAAAATTACTAAGATTACTAAATTAAAGGATTATCATTTAATGACAGTTAGCCAAACCTTAAAGTGAAACAAAAAATCCTTTTATTATCAGTCATGTAAAATTATCCCTGCTTTGTTGATGTATTTTCTGTAGGCTTTCTGCTTATTTGTCTAAAAATGCATTCTAGCTGAGTCATGTTAAAGAAAAACCCAGAAAGAATCTTCTAGAAGAACTAACTTCCAAACTAGCAACACCATCATATATACACTAACAACTTCTATATCATACTTTTATATCACAGCTTCAAAGACTTCCTGAACTCACCCAAGAACTTCATTTACAGGAGTGTAGCTGGGAAAAGAGAGCCTAAATCACACAGTAGGGACTTCTAAAGAGGGGCTTCTGCCTTTATTACTGCTGCTCTCTGGACTCTGACATTTACCTTATGGTGTGAAAGATCTGTGTGAAAACTGAATATTGCAAACTTAAGTCACTTTCTAACCAGCAGCTCTTAAAAAACATTTTTGAGTACAGATGGTTACTTCAGAGGGCTTTTAAATCCTTATCTTGGATGTGGCTCCAAACATGCTTGTTTATAAAAGCAGGAATCACCACGCTCATGTTTTTGATTAAAGACACCATGACTGGGCTGCATGCTGCATGCCTGTTGTAGCTCAAACAAGATTAACTTAAAAAATGAGCGGAAAGTTTGATGACACAGTTTGATGATATTTTCTAAAAAAACAGGGAAAATTGAGGTTTCCATTAACCTCCCAGACAGAGATAACAAGGGAACTGCTGACATTATCGTGTAGTCTCTTGTACACGCTCTGCCTCACAACCCAGAACAGTGTCAGCTTGTATTTGGCAAGGGATCTACAACCTGTTCCTGATGTCAGAGAACTCACAAAATGAGAGAAGATGCATGCAATACCAACAAGGTATTTGTCAGAATGGTTACAGCTGATAGTGACAGCATACACTGTGTACCTCTACAGCCTATTAGAGAAGTCATGAAAAATTTCACACTAAATCCTGTACAACAGTTTCTGACTTGAAACACACAATATGTATCAAATAGCTTTATTTTCTTGCTAAGCAAAGAATTAAATGCCAAACATCTCTAAGTATAACAATATTAAGTGCAGAAAGTCTCATTAAAAAAGGAAAACGTTAAAAAGCCACAGTGGTTTGTTAAGGTTATCCACAAATCATCTGGAATATAGCTATTTTAAAGACACTTTAGTTGTCATCCAATTATACCAGTATTTCAGAAACAGTATTTTTGACTTAAGCAGACAAAAGGTCAACATACCTCAAAGCCAAGTCTATCTTTCTCTTTCCAAAAGCAGAAATGTGTAACCTTCTTATCCCAAAATTCATCTGGCTTTACTACACAAACAAGTGACACCTCAGCTGGAACAACATTCTGTAAAACAAATGAAAAAATAAGTAAAGCCTTCAAGATTAAACCTTCATTTACCACAGAACTGAATTCCACTAAGATTTCATCATCTGTACAGGAACGTAAAAACTGCAGTCAGAAACTGAAGTCTACTTCATCTACATCACATATTTGCACCATCTTGCTTTGTAACACTGCACAAGATTTCATAGCAAACTGTGTCAAAACTGAAAAGAAAATATAACTTCTTTACTCCCAGCCCTGAGGACAAACCATTAGTCTATGCTGTGTTAGTACAGAAAAATGAACTATTGGCTAGACTTAATTTTAATTAAATACCATGAATTAAAAGAAGAAGAAATGTTAAAAACAAAGCTTTCCACCAATGTTATCTTCTATGCAGAAGGAAACAGTAATCATACAGTTAGGAAAAAAATGCTATATTTGTGATCAGATCACATGTCAGGATTATATCCTATACTTTTTTAGTACATATTACTTAGACTAAAATGAAAAGGTTGAATTTCAACATATTAATTTTCATTTCAACATATTAATTCATTAAAATATGTCTTGGGTTGTGGAACCTAGGATGTGTATTCTATTTTCATCTGCTGAAAGCAGTTGGGGAGCTGTTTTGTTTTATCTCTTGTTTACTCTGGAAGGAGTGGGAGGGGTGCCTTTTGATAATGGCCCAACTGTTAAAACCAGGTAGGGCATTGTTTCTTATCTTTTTCCTACTAATGGACCATTTAAACACCCCTAAAAGCACACATCACAAAACTTACCCTCCCCAAGGTAGTACACTCACATTCCATCATCCTATTGCACCCCTAAAAGCACACATCCCAAAAAACTTACCCTCCCCAAGATAGTACATTCACATTCCATCATTCTATTGTGAGATGCTCCACCCAGTGGGGGGAGCCAACCATTCCTACCTGGATAAAACTGGGACTCTGGAAGAGGAACGCTCTCTTGCTTCACCCGATTACCAGAGGAAGACAGGACCCTTCTCACCATCACCAGACTCCCTCTCACCACCTCTGGACCCTTTTGGCTTCAGGATCATCTCCACTCCAACAGAACCACATCTGCCACCCCAGGAGGACTTTTGGACTGCTACCCACGTCCTGACCAACAGGGCATCAGGTTGTACCTGACTCTGTCAGGGCTTTCCAAAATTGTTGTTTGTTTGTTTGCTGGTTTGGTGGGGTAGTTTTGTTTCCTACCACATTTGTATTATTGATATTACTAGTAAAGAACTGTTATTCCTATTCCCAAATCTTTGCCTGAGAGCCTTGATTGCAAAATTATAATTTGGCGGGGGGTGAGGGGTTTGCATTCTCTATTCTAAGGGAAGCCCCAGTTTCCCTGGCAGATACCTGTCTTTCCAAACCAAGACAAAATACTACCAGGAAAACATTTTTTTTTAGACTAAATCAGTAATTGCATCTACAAAGTTTATTTTATGATGTCACACTGAATGTAGATCAAGGACCAAAGACCCTTGATTACTCTAAACTCATCAGCTATAGCAATAAGTAAAAGTTAATCAGAGTAATGATATAAAGGTGACACAACCCACAGGATTTCTCTTTAAATACCTAATTTTAGTCATAAAAATTTAATTCAAAAGAAGAAATCAGCAACAAAAAACACCAATTCATTCTTGCACCATTTTAACAAATGTGCAAAAACTAATTACAGGTAGACAACATTTTGAATACAGAAATGTTTTTGAGAGCTACATATGATGAAGCAGAAAGAAATCTTGTGATCACATAGGAGAATCTTCTTTATTGCCTCCTTCTCAAACTTCAAGCTTCCAACTCAAGTCACAGATGTACAACCCATGTTTCTGCAAGCTTTGCAGAGGCAGGATGAGTGCTGCCAGGAAGCCAGGGAAGTAAGAGTGTGGGTAAAGAGCTGACCTTCCCCACTAGCTGCAGGTCCCACTGAGCCTCACAACCACACAGTGGCTGAAGCAAAACCCACTCAAGATCATAGCCTGAACACAAGGAATTCAAATACTGTAACACTATTAATAGGAAAACCATCTTAGTCAAGAATAGATGAAAGACACCTTGACACAGACTTCAAAACCCAGAAGCAACAATGACCCAGCAGGACGAAAAAAAAAAGAAATTATTCATATCTGACACACTTTCTGAGGCTTCACCTAAGTCTGATAGGAAAACTGCTCTGATAAAGAGGAACCATCTGTGCAGTAAGAAAGGCAGTAGTCCAAGTGTTCTAATGTGCTAGAAATGCTGTACCTAGCATTTTCTTTGACCACTGAGACCAGAAAATAATCTATACTGTTCAGCAGAAATAAAACTCTATTTGTAAGCTCACAGTTCTGAAGAGTTAAAATAATATTTTTTTAGTATTTTTTTATTGGAAATTGTCACTTTTCTTCTTCTCCTACTTTCTGCAGTGTGCAGAACATAATTTGTGATTGGAACTATGATTCACAACTAAGTCAACTATATCCTACTGCAAAGAAAACCAGATAGTACAGCATATATTGCATCAAAACCTGCTCAGCTGCAATATCTGTGTAAACTGCAGGCCTGTGCACATTCCTACTGCTCACAGTTGATGATGCCAGGAGCATAGTACTGTAGTTTTTTAACTAAAACTCCATTTTAGAAGAAGGTCTGTAACTGTGTGTTCTCAGTATATAAAGAATTTGTCTCTCACTTGAATGAGCTGTAGCATCTGCTTTTCAGAATTTCTTCCTGCTGCACAGAACTCATCACAGAACCACATTTTGAGGAAATTACTGTCTCTACAATAACATGGCCATTGGGTTCACATCCATAAAACTGATCAGTCAGCTATGAATGTATAAATATATATTTACCTGGAGCATTAACACAACTGTCTTTACCACGTTCCACTGAGATTTTCTGCCATCCACTATCACAGTGAATCCTCGAGCTTTACACTTCTCACTAAAAGTAAAAAAAAAAAAAAACCACTTAGAAAAACATAAAATTCACTCTAACAAGTGTCATATCATGACAACTTTGGATTTCAAGCATCCTGTAAAATACAACCACACACGTTTATTCATTTATAAAATAACTTCCAATTTAATGCTCCAGCATATTATTAGATATTACAAATTACAATTTTTCAGTAGCACTGAACTATATCTCATAATACAAATATTTCTTTAAGCTGTAGCATCTATGAAAAGGTCTCCTAACCATTAACTTGGCAAAATACTCAGAAAAGAGATCAATTTACAGTGTCATAAAGAAGACAAAGGGATATCAGTTTTCACAAGGAGCATCCAGAAGAGAAGTTGCAAGTGAGCCCGTGCTTTAACATTAGTTACCACACTTGGTATCATGTCCCAGGTTGAAATTCTTGTGTTG
Organism: Phylloscopus whistleri; assembly: GCA_017589585.1. Classification (NCBI taxonomy): domain Eukaryota; kingdom Metazoa; phylum Chordata; class Aves; order Passeriformes; family Phylloscopidae; genus Phylloscopus; species Phylloscopus whistleri. The sequence goes on along the minus strand of JADMLD010001395.1, from coordinate 3,216,507 downwards.
GCAAAGTTATAAGCAAATAAAATCCGTGACATTTATGTGAGGTAGGAAGGCATTATGTAACCTTTCCCAAATCTGCAATTACAAAACAAAGCTACTTCTGTGATCCCCTTAGCTTACAAAAAACAGGGCATGCAACAGTAAGCACTCTGTTTCACAACAAGAAATTAACTGTTATTTATTTCATGTTTAAGCTGAGCTTCATCACGTATGGGTGGTATGGGTGGAAGACAAATTCACCTTGGAGTTCAAAAGAAAAAAATAAAAGGGCAAAAAGGCACTTTACTAGCCCATTTAGGAAAAAAAATAATTAAACTTAGCTGTTTAAACAGTTCATGAATGCTTTTTGGTTTTAAGGAACCTCTAAGATCACACACATGATTTTTCTGGAAGCAGTCTGAACATTCAGGCTTCATGAGTGCAATTTCCAATCAAAACAAACTCAAAATGCACAATATTATTGTGTTTAAGAATAAGGTGAAGAGCGTTACTTCAACATCTTGAGACATGACTTCCTTAGGCTCACTGGAACTGAGCAGTATCAGCACCTGCTCCTCTATTACTGACCCTACTAAATCCTCCCAAACCTAACAAAATGCACAACCAAATTCAGAAGTGACCTACCACTTCTAAAAAGTCCAGCCAATGCAAATGTTTGTATTTAAGATAAAATAAAACGTAAAAAGCTTAGTGATTTGAGCCACAATAGAGAGAATACAACAAAGGAAGCAAACTTGAGTATGAACAGACAAAATCACAATGTTGCCACTTTTATTCTCCTTCAGTTCTGAACAGACCTCTTCAGAATCTGAGAATTTTAAATACCATCAAAGAAAGGCACAACAGTAGACTTCAACACTAGGAATAAGTTGTCTGAAATTCTAGAATGGCTTTACACACATATTCCAAAGAAATTCTACCCAAGGCATTTTAAGCAGTTATGCCTCTCAAATTTTGGACACAGCCAGCAATCCACACTAGACTGCAGATCTCAAACCAGCTGTAGTTTCATTGTATTATGTTACCTTACACATAGAACTTGGGGAAAAAAGTAGTATTAATGTTGCTTGGACAGCTATTGGGTTTGGAACAATATCCCTCTCCTCAGCCCTATTTTTCCCAAACACTGTTCAGCAAGTCTTTCCAGAACAGAAACTTTGTTTGGCTTAGGCCAAAGTTTGCATTTCCCACTGAAAAACAACGTGAACCAAAACGACAATGATTTTTCCATACTGCCACCAAAGAAGAGAGGTCATTTTTTCCACAACTGACACAGAGCATTAGAAGTGGGAACATTGACTTCACTTTCAAACAGATTTCCCAGTTTCTACTGAGTACAAAGAGCACTTTGGTTCAGCTTTTAGACAGTTATTGTTACACTAATATATGTAAAGACATACATCAGGATGAGACTGTGGAATAATTAATGCTTACTGGAACAAGAATGCCTGCATCTGTTCCATAAATACAGCCAAGTCCTTAAGTCAATGACATGACTTGTGTGGGTGACCATTTGGTGTTTCACCACTTTACAAAAGACAACAAGCTGTTTGAAAATCCCTAAAACTTACACAACTAAAATGTTGTGCAGTATACTCATATACCTACTGATGTTTTACTTTTAAATAATTTGAATTTATTCTTTGCTTCCCTCTCACCATTCAGGATTTTTTGAAGTCTTATCTACCAAAAAATCCCCAACATTGGATCCTTTAACTATGTTTTATAAACATTTGTAGATTACAATATGCAAAGTACACTGGATATTTTTAGTTATGCCATTGGTGTTCTTTTCCAGAAAAGATACAAAAGCAAACATTTATCTGAGAGGCTCCTTTTCTTTATAAAGCTGTGGCACACGAGACAAAAAAAAATATAGTAAAAATCAATCCCTGGATCTTAAGGAAATAGAAATGCAGGTAACTAAGCCAGGATCAAAAACTATCACTATAAGCTGGCAGTGGCATATGCACAGAACTTGAACAACAATGATTTTACAGCAAGCTATGGATGACAGGATACTCAAGTTGTCAGAGGGCACATTCAAGCAGTACCACAAGCTGCTCATTAACTTCAGTAAGAATGTATATTTTTATACTTAGTGCACTTTTAAACTGAAGCCCTGCAAGCCACAAAGCTTAGGCATGTAGCACAGGAAGGGCAATGCTGCCCTTGCAAGCTTAGGAGTTTGATTGGAATGGCTCATTAATTTACTTAGCAATTTAAGTGCATTGTCATTAAAAAGAAATTATGAAAAAAGCTATCCCACGAAAGGAGAACATAAGGACATAAAAGGACACAGAAAAGCCTTAGTATGTATCCCTTAGCTTATTGGGATGAATGTTTCTAACTCAGACAGTATCAAATTCTAAATAAACATTTACATAAAATTAATTTGGTAAAGAAGAGCAAATAAAATTAAGAACAATGGAAAGATCTCTTCTACAACTGGAAAAAAAACTAAAACAAACCAGCTCTGAACAGAATGCCTTCCAAATCACCTTGGTATACTTAGAAGATAGTCTAGTGTGACACTCAGCTCGTCCATACTCGTCTGTTCAAGGCATAATGGAATCGTCAGAATGAGGCCACTTCTTCTGTCCTTCCCTCCTGTTCCAGAAGGAAAAAGTAATTACAAAGTTAATGTGATGAAGTTTAAGCAGAAAAAATACTTAGCAGTTAAGTGGTCTCAAACTTCATCATAAAAGCAATCTTTAAAGTTGCTGTGAAAACCTCAGCTGACATTTCAGCTCTCAGTTGTGAAGGTTCACTCACCACACTGATATTTAAAACATCACCAGGGCATCAGAGCATAGCCCACATGCACAGCTTTCACAATTTTTCATCTAATACTTTCAATGTGAACAACACAAATTGAGCACTCCAGAAGCATTATTTTTGCATTTTTAGATTATATTATAAAATGCAACTCCTAGACCTTCTACACTACCAGCCTGTCAGAAACCTAGTCCACCCCCAAGCTGAGAATGGACCCAGAAGCTCCAGCTGGAGCTCCTAGGAAAGTAGGACTTTTCTAGTCCAGCTGACTACTACAGGAGGATCTTGTACCACACATGTGCCCATGGCACAAGAACTGGCAGTTCCTTCAAACACAGAACAATTTCTAGACCTCACCATTAAGATATATATATCTAACTGCTTGCTTTAATCTTCATCTGCATTTTCAAACCTTTCTGGTAAAACTTATAAAAACAATATTAGAACCAGTAAATTTGAATATATTATCTATTTTATTAAGGAAAAAATCACAACCACAACACATTAAGCACATGTAGGAATCAATTACTAAACCATCTTCTCTATATTTTAGAAAAAACTGTACAAAGACATCTATAATCACAGGTTTATTTGGGGGAAAATGAAGCAAAGCGAATTTCCATAACCTGAGAAAGAACATCATCTTTATTCTCAAACTGTTATTCATATGGCTAAAGCAAATAAATTATGCTTTTGCTTCATAAAGTTCTTCAGTAGAAGTGAAGCTCCATCTAATCTGTGAGAATGGCTTTTTACAGAATAGTAACAGCCGTGCAGAAATAAGAAAAGGCACAAGCACAGTAATGCTTGCAGACTCATACACATATGTTGACACAATTTTCTAAGAATTCTCCCCATCCATGAGGTGCATGCAAGATAATGAACAAACACTGTTTACACAACATATGTTAGAATCTTAATTGCAACAGGCCTTTTTTCCTTGTTTCCAAAGCTGTGTAAACTCTCTAAATTTGGAGTTTTAAAGATCCACAGATATATAGGTATTTTCCACATTTCTGAAAAGGACCTACTGCTTTCAGTAGCCCACTGCAGTAGTTGTGTTCCCCTCCCTTCCTCTCCTTTGTGAGAGAATTGTTGCTGGAAAACAGCAACACACATTTTAATAACTGTATTTCTAAAGTGAAGAATTGAAGAGTGGTGCTGTATGAGAAAGGACAAATGGACACATGCTTCCAGCAGAAACAATCTAAAGCAACAGTTATTTACAGACTGTCCACCCTTCTGTTTCTGAATGGCAGAAAGCCTGAAAATTGGAGTGAGGAAGCAGAGAAAAAGGAAAAATGCTTGGATTTAAACCCCATTTGCTGGACTGAGTAAACCAAACACAACCCAAATTCCAGAAATATAATCTCTTGACATTTCAAAAAAAGACCACAATAATTATCTAAATTACTATTTCATGACAAGTCATTTTGTGTAACAACTGACAGGTTTTTTCCCCAGCTTGCAAACACTGCTAAGGAAAGCAACTGAAAGCACCACAAAAGAAAAAAAAGAAAAAGAAAAAAAAAGAAGAAATTTCTTAATTCATTTTGCACCAAAGTGGTTGTTCAAGGCTTTTTGTTGACTTAGAAGCTTGCCTTTTCTTCTATGCTACATGTAACAACTTAAAACATTAAAGCTACACCAGTCATGGATTTCCATTAGGAACCACTGTTTTGCTTCCAGAAAAAGGCAGGGTCAACATTATTTGTACCAATTAAACTCGAAAATGACAACAGACAAATAAACATTGCAGGACACTTTCCTAAAACACTATTTTTCTGAGTATATGTTTTTAATCATTAATGAAACTATATGGAGCAAAATTGATGTAAAGAGACAGGATGAACTGATTGGTGTCTGTCAAGTTACTTTACTTACACTGAAGAACACTAAAAAGTCCTGCTGCATCAGGCTTTACCATTCATTACATTAAAGCACCCATTAATACTAATCAATTCCAAAATGATCAAGCCTACTTAGAAATACATAGGTCCAAAATGGTTCCTAGATTTAAAATGCCACTCAGTAAATTACTTTCCTCTAAGAACATCTGTTTTCGAGACGGATCAGGCAGCTCTAATAGCAATTTGAAAATGCACTCTAGTTAATGAGAACATCCCATTGCAATATAATACTGAACAACCACCTCACTACACATCTGCTGTTACTGTGGAAGAACTGTCCGAGGCTTTAATGTGAGTTGAGTTTTAGGGGTTTGATTGCTTGCTTTTAAAAAGGAATTTTTAGATCTGCGACTGCTGGAGACAGTGGGCAAATTCAAAGCAAAATACATTCTATTAACAAAAAGAGCAGGTTTCACTTCAGGTGACTGGAGCAGGCTAAACTAGACTGGCTAAAAACATAAACTAAAATAAACTAAGCCAGAAGAATACTTATGGCAACTCTTGTCAATTTTTGAAGTTGACAAGTGTTCTCTAAGTTACCTACCTACACTGGATCAGACAAACACCAAGAACTAACACAGCTGTCTACAACAGCAGTGAAACCAGCAAGAGAATGTCATTCACCATTTGAAGCATTCCCTTTCTTTTCTTTTTTCTTTTTTTTTTTTTTTTTTTTTCTGGCAGAGGGAAGAGAAAAAGTTACCTTCAACATAAGACTCAGGAAGTTTTAATAAATACAATGATAATTACAGTCTTCCCTGAATTAACTAACTGGCAATAATCAGACTGTTGCAATGCATGGCTAATCCTGCTTCCACATGTTTCTGTGTTGGAGAAAAAGACAGGTGAAAAGGAAAGAAAAATTTTCTACTGAAAATATTCACTCTGTTCTTCTAAACCCAAAAAACTCAAAAGCCAAACCAGCAAGGGTTATTTTTGGATGTCTATTAAATCATCAGTCTCTTACTGATATAGACTGAAACCTCTTAAAAAACTTTGCAAGTTGAGCTACAGGCTACAGCAAAACCAAGTCCTAAACACCAACAACCTGGCTACCAGATAAAGGGTTACCAGAAATTCTTTTGGAATATGACAAAGCACTAACCAACAATATATTTTTGTTAAATACATCCAGCACATACAAATAAACTTAACTAAACTTAAACTTAAATATCCCATCCAAATTATGCAGGGTGGAGTCAGTTGAGGAAAACTGAAATTGTACCTGAAAGAAATGCCAATTTTTTCTTCAGAATGGGTAATATTACTGACGCTTCCATCCTACTTCAGATACTTTGCGCAGCTCTGAAACACAAGAAGTTGAAGTTGTCAAGGGTGGGAAATCAGTTACAGTGTGTCGCAGTGTTACACTGTTGTATTCTTCTGAAGGAAGAACAGAACACTGTAACCAAAATCTAAAATACTGTAAAAACTTAAGAAAAAGCATCGTTGTAGGCACTTATCCATACATATATTGAATTAAAAATTTATTTCCCCTCGTTGTAGGGGAACAGACAGTCCAACCACAAAAACCAAAGCAGAATCTCAACCAAGGAGAACAAGATAATTTATATAAAATCCCATTTCCCAACCCTAATAAACTACAATTAATTTACAGGTAGGTTATCTGTTTGCTCATTCAGATGTAAAATAAGTGCAAATAAGATTGTGCTTTGCACAGTCTGTCTGGTATTGCCAAGAATAAAATAATTATCTAAATATGTTATGCTACACTTCTGTCAGGACACTGCCATTACCCTGCCATTAGCAGGGCTTCAGTTGAAGAAAAACATCCAACAGCCTGAATTACTATGTCCCATCTATAATCTATACCTGGAAATGCTCCTGGCTTCTTTTGCCTCCTCCTTACCCTCATGCAATTTTTATTGCACTGTGAACTGCAATTCACCATGATGAGACTTTTTTGCTTCACTGACAAATGCACAGGATGCCTGAACTGCAACCTCCTCTTCCAGCCTACACAAAGTAGGAACTGGCATTTGCTTGGGACTTCCTGAGGTCCTACTTCCATAGATCAATCCATATAATTAAAAAACCTAATTCTGCTCAGAAATGCACAATTCAAGATGTGCCAATACCCAGTCAAAATAAAAACAGATCAGAATTTAATTTTTTGGTTTTCATTCCAGGCCCAGGGCTTTGGATTGCAACTTGGAATTCTCCATCTGGATACTTCAGAATGCACACACAGAGAATTTTTTCCTGGCATGGGGTAAGTTAACTGAATAAAAAGTATAAATGATTTAGGAAAAAAATTAAAACCCCAAAAATCCAGAGAAATCCAAATAGCCTGAGGTAAAATAGTTATTCTTTTTCATGTAAAAACAATGAGCTTCATAACAAAAACAAACAAAAAAAAACCTATCATATTACTATAAAAAAGAAAAAACATTTCAACAGCTTTTTATTGTCACTTCCTGTTCCAATGTGTAATGTGTCACAACGTTCATTCCCATCTCTTATCCCAAAATCTCCACATTGAAGTGTAATCTTTGCCAATTATATGAAATTCACACTTCATGTACTATGGAAGGAAACAAACAACCTTCAGTTGTCTCAGGAAACTGAGTCACATAATAGCCTGCACTTTGAACAACTACTCAAAAAAGTATCCTATTAAAGCTCCCTGTATGCTTTAGACAAAGATTTGTAGTTATTTATTGCATAAAACACAAAATTCAAAAATTACTCAGACAGTCATTTTTGTCTCTCAAACCATTTTGTGTAAGCTTTTTAACTTTGGCAGTTTCTTTATTTTCATTTTTTCAAGATGTGGAACACATACCTGAATTAATTCTTCCCCCTCCTCCCTAAGTTACACTTGCAAATTATTACAAATGCCTCTTTATTATAATCACTGAATGAAGTTCAAACTTACACACACTTCATTATCTTTGTACTTTCACATAGGAACAAAAGTCTGCATCAGCTTACTGACTCTAAGGAAGATGTTTCTCTGCTGTTTTGAAAAGACCTATTTATTTAATATGAAAGCATCGCTTGGCTTTCTGCCACAGTCATGGCACTGTCCACAGATCAAAATAGTTCTTTTATTCAGTATTTCCTGGAACCAATGGAAGCATTCTGTTCAGAGTGGAGGGAGGTGAATCAGACCAGTCAGAACAACTGCTGGTAATTGCAAACACCTAGCCTTTGTTCCATAAACTCCTGAAGTTTACAATTACCTCTCTTCTGTGAGAGCTTTGATACGTTTCATCTAGAAGAAAACTCTCACCAGAGTAAGTTATCTGAACACACCAGTAAAAAAAAAAAAAAATCACATTTAAAAAACAGGCTCAGCATCCTTCTCCATGTTTGACATCCCAAGAGTCTTGGGATGAATTAAACAAAATGCAATACTGGAAAGCAAAACCATTTCAAGCTGGCATCTACTTTCCAATGGGAGCTACCAAAGGTGTTTTGAAAGGTACACTGCTTTGTACCATCAATGTATTTAGACCTACAAAATTTATGTAAAACCTTCAATTTGTTGGAGGAAGACAAAATGACAGGCTCTTAAAATTTTCCATCAAGCTTTCAATTTAGCATGAAGAAAGAATGATTTGTTGCTCAATATTCTACCATTATTTAGCTGAAAGAAACAGATTTGGCATCTATTCGTCAATAAAAAAAAACATTTGGTTTCATTAAACACAGAAAAGCTACAGAATAAAAACAAAAGCACCGAAGAGAACAGATTTCATGTGAGGAAAGTGAAATACTTCAGGAAGCTGCATTTTATTGCTTCCAAATCGGAAGACATAACTTTTTTATGCTGAAATGTTACAGATATGCAACAAATAAAGAGGTTAAATTTGTTTGCTGAATTTCAGAAACAATCTAGAGTGCTGTAATGCCCCCCTTCACTCTTTTGAAGATTTCCACAAGAAGGTGGCAACACTAAATCCACATATTTGTATTTAAAACCTAAATATTTGAAAGGCATTCCAGTGAAACAGAAAACTCTTCCAAATCCTCTTTACAAGCAGAAACTAATACTATTTGTGGAGAAAATTCTCTTACACACAAACACAAAATATGTATACACTAAGGAAAGAATGGGACATAGTAAACAAATAGTTCAAAAACATTACAGAACAGGTAAAAATGTAAACAATATTTCAGGCTGCACACCAATGTGAAATCAAATCACAACTTAGTAGGCTGCATCATCTATCACTGCTAGACTCTGGAATGACTGTAAATTACAATGTTTTACTCCACACATCTAAAATTTCCCAAGTTCTTCCAAAAACAAAAAGCAAACAAAAACAAACAACGCCCCCCCCAACAAACAAAAACACCAAAAATAAAACCCAACCAAAAAAGCAAAGAAAAAGAAACCAGCCAAACATAAAAAAAACCCTCACACACAGTAAGTACTATGTGTAATTCATCAAAGTGCAAAATTTCTCATGAATGGATATTTTGACCTGCATTTTATGCTACCCATACTGTCACTGAATTAAAAAAAAATATGTAAGAACCAATGTCCATGTTTAAAGCTGTTGTAAAAGTCTATTAAAGACAGGGGAAGAGGGACAGGCTGACTAGACAACTGGAAGTAAGGTGTCAGAGAGAAGCTCTCCTGCAAGTAACAGGTGTTTTCTTTCTAAGCAACCCAGCAGAAACCACTGCTGCAAAACATTAACAACCAAATTCAGGCTTAATGAGAATTAATATTAACATGTTTTTTCATGTTTGTTAGACCTGAAACCTTTAATACTCTCAGTATGTGGTGCAAGGTCTTGAAACGTGTTAGTCTGCACATGAGTATCTGTTGCAAGATTCAAAGGAGTTCTTTCCTCATTCCTTTAGCATGTAGCTCACAAGAGCATATAGCTGGTCTGTTAAGGACCACAAGTAAGGGCCACAAGGACTACAAGTAAGAAAAAAAGGATCTGGTTTCTACTCCCTGTTCTGCTATGAAATATACATATGGCTTTCAGCAAGTCATTTATCCTTTTTAGTCTCCATTCAGTTCCTCCATTTAATTCTCTTTTTACAAGAGTATTGTGATGTTTAATTCATTAATGTTTTTGAAGACTTGAGAGATTAGAAGGAGCTCCACAAATCTGCCTATAAATAACCAAGGAGCAGATGGGCAGTTACGTTCAAAACTGTAGCAGCTTGCAAGTCCAGGCAGACACAATAGCACAAATAACAATAGACATTCTGAAGTACCAAAGGAAAAAAGCCTCAAATCATATAGAATGAAAACACTTTTTCTTTTAGATCAACTTTTGAATTGCAGACCTTCAAAAGTAACATCTTCATTCTCTGAAGCCAGTGTGCAGATCTTTTCAGATGCTAACTTCAACCCACAAAGCATTACCCTTTTTTCCCTGAATCAGCTTAAAACAAGTTCATCTGCTCCACACAAGCAAAATCCATGTGTAAAAGACAGGGAAAAAGCTGAGTATCACAATTATCTATGTAGATTATTATTTCACCTTCCTTTAAAGCTACACTAAAGGATGTCATCTCTCCCACAGCAAAGCTGTACAAAGAGAGAACACAAACAAAGGTGTTCTCCACGGCTGATGCCCCAGGGTAATTTGAGAAGCACAAACCTGCCCCCAAAATAGAAAAAAGGCTGTAAATATTTATTAGTTAATGCTGTCTTCAATTAAAAAGCACCTGGAAATTGGCCACTCAGCTGGACAGTTTCAAAATAACAATAAAACCTGACAGATGAACATCAGCTTACGTATGCAAATGCAGCGTTTGTTTTTTTTACTCTTTAAGATATTGTGAGCAGCACTAATAAATATTTAACATTAGAGCCCTCAGGAGAAAAGGTAACTCCAGGTATTTAAGGAAGTTCAAATCTGCAATTGAAATTGCACTTCCGTATTTTTATTTTTTTTACTACTTTTACATCCAGAAAAAGCCCACTGAAGTTTTATACTATGTCTGAAGTTGTACACAACAGAAATATTCCTGATATTCTGTAACCTGCTAATTTACATTAAAAACGTCAGAAAATAAAAAAACACAGCCTAATTTCATGAGTATATAAGCTTCTTTAATTTTAAAGCAAAAAGCAAGCATACAATGCCCATTTCCATTACACATGCACTGTTAGTACCCAAACTCAGCAACTTGCTTTGGCAGTTCAATGGACACACTGAAAATGTGCTCTGACTTGGGTTAAAGCTGAGGTTAACAGCATGCTAGGCCATGATCCAAAAGCACATTGTCACAGCCACAACAAATTTAAGCTTGGAAAAATTCCAATTCCACTCCATTTCCACTGGAAGGTTCAAATCTTGTTTTCTAACTAAAGTTAATAACAGAATTCAGAAGAATTGTCTTTTAACTACTTCCTCTGTTTAACCCATCTTCCATATTCATTTACCACTCCTTTTTAATCCCCCAACATTCTGTGAAAAGTGAAACAAAAAGATGAGCAACAAAGGGAAGTGATGAGCAATATAATGAATAGCAAACCAGCAAACGGAGAACAGGTGAGTAAGAGGTTATGCCATCTGAGAAGAAAAGACATTGTGTGTCTGAGTTCTAACTTTGATCACAGTCAACTATTAAATTTCACACAAAGGCAGAGCTTTTCCTCGGACTTCAAGCAAGTGCCAGGGGGGAAAAAAAGGAAGCAGACCAAGCACAGAAACAATGCAGCCAGGATGCACAATAACACCTGCATGTACAGCTGTGAGACACAACACCAGCGCCTCAGTGTTTCCATGCGAGTCCAGCCACAGGATCCATTCAGCAATGAGATCCTGTGCTCTCAAAGAACAGCACTCCTTGGACTCACTGCCCATCTTCAGAGAGCAAACCTGCCCTACCCAAAGGAACACGTGCAGACATTCATAACGATGCTGCAACACGTGACATCAAAGATGACAGCTTGCTAGTGCTTTCTACCCTTTCCAGCCTCAGCCCAAGCCAAACACATGATCTATGCTATGTTATAGCAGCTTTCAGGCCTTTTTAATCTAGAATAGTAGAGAAAATAAGCCACAGGTTTTAGATGCATCTCCATCTTTTGTGCAACATTCTCCCACTTTTTGCCATTCTCTCACATACAGTGAAAGACACCATTTACCTTCCTGCAGAACCCCACAGCCTGCCCACCAGCATCAGAAGACCAATCTACCTCATACCCTCCTTCCCTTACAGGAGGCAGCCAAATCAGCAGAAGTTGCAGTCATCTGGTACAATCCCATGTCAATTAACACTTTCAAATGACCACTGAATACATAAAATAATGCAAGTTGAGAGGCTGCTTCTTCCACCACTTTTTACATAGCAATATGTCAATTGAAATGCTATGTTCAAAGCATAGGCGAGACATTTTCTCTCCCTCATCACATTTTGCTAAAATTCATGAAAAGAAAATTCTCATTTTTAAGTCTTAGTATTTTCCTCAGTCAGAAGTCACATGGAAATAGAACAGCATCACATGGATTGCAAATGTGATCACAGAAATAATTGGTGAGGTTAGGGGGAAGAAAAATAACCTACAGACAGTAAAATAAAATTACATAGTCCTCTCCTAGGTCCCTCTTCTTAAAACAAACAAACAAAAAAACACCACAACAAAAACTTAACAAAAAACCCCAACATACAAATCACAAGTGCTTGGAAATATAAATACCTTATCACCAGCTCTTTAAGGAACTCTCCAAACCAGTTTGTGACGAAAGATCAGCAAGCTCCTATGCATTCAGTACTTCATGAAATGAATTAGGACAGCGGGTAGAATGAGATTGGACAATGCAGGCCATGAGTAGCCAAGTCAAAACACAAAGTCAAAAGACAAACAGCTGAGTACTGATGAGTGCAACTGCTGGCAGTCCGGAGTAAATGAGAAACACTTTCCTCTGGGGTGCAAGATTAGAACTTCTTGTTCTTTTTGCAACACTTACATAAGAAAACAATCTACCACTTCATAACGATACACATATTTGGCACTGGTTACAAGTGCATGTGGCTCAGGGCCTCAGGATTCAATTCCCAGCTCAGTATAGTGACACTCAACTGAGTGGAAGCAAAAAAGAAATGCTCCCCTACACCAAAAGCCATCTTGTGCAGCAGACACAAAAGTAGTCATTCCTTTGGAGTGGAGAAAATTGACCAAAACAAGATGACAATGAAGAAGGGGCTAACAAAAAATCTGTTTACAAATCCCTAAAACTCTGGGCTTGCTACCTAACCAAAAAACCTACCAGCTCAAGAGTATGATTTTCTGTGGATCTTGAAACACCCTGAACAATTTCCTCTGCCTGAAAAAAAGAAATTTAAAAAATTACTGACGTCCTTCCATCCTTCCTACACAATACACAAAGTGTATATATACACCATACACACGTAAGCGTATACCCCTATCATTACACATGATAAGGATAATAATAAAAATCCCTTCAATCAGAAATAAATAACTTGAAAGTTTTGCTAATGTTAACCAAACATGAAAGTACAAGAGAGCCTGAAATATTTTCGGTCTGGTAAATAATACCTTGTTCACATATTTCAGAAATCCATGAATTCACTGGTCTACAAAGCAAAAATAATTATCTAAGATGTTCTTAAATTAGTGGGTGCAGGAGAAATAAATCTTAACTTTCGTGGATGTCTTCAGTTTTTGTACTCAGATTAAAAATTCTGAACATTTCAACTGCAAATCACAAGTTAAATCAGCCACAGCAAATCACCCGCAGTAATCACAGAACCTCTCCATCTCTCTTACCCCCTCAAAACATGCAGCCTTCCACTACCAAAATATAAATCAATAAATCAATGGTTTATGCTTCAGAGAACATAAAATCAAGCTCTCTAAGCTGCTCCCTGAAGCATCCTGCATAGATGCAACACTCATACATTTTCCAATTGTACTATTTTCTAGGGTCAAGTGAGAATGCAAAATGAAAGAATTAGCAAACAGAACACCAGCAGAGAGAAAACAGACAACCTGCACTGAGGTCTCAAGTTCAGCCATAGATATCATTTAGGAGCAAAACATCAAGCTAACATCAAACCCATTTATCTTATTCTTCAAACACATTTTTGGCCTTGTTTGGTCTGGCCAACACTTATCCTTCATAATACCTCACTACGAACACATCTCAAATACAACTCTGCCAACATCACAGGAATTTATCTTGGCTCTGAATTCTCACATACCTACTACATCTATCTCCCTTGAATTATTGTTTCTGCAAAGCCCTAAGTCATACCTTCATCTCCTCTTAACTATTGTAATTTCCTTCTTAATGGGTTCTTTATATCCCAGCATTCCAAACTTCAGCTTGTCCAAAATGCAGCAGTTCATCTTCTCACCTGGAAACAGGAAAACAACACTCCAGATTGATTTTCACTTGCTTCCTTGTTGATTTTAGTACCTGCTGTAAGGTTATCCTCATTTCAAAAATCTCTCACTCTTATTTAGTCTAAAGAGCAAAAAGCTTTGCCAACACATTTTTCTACTTGCTCAATCAAGGTTCCCAAGTCTCTTATTTATCTTCCAGCACAAGCTTATCAACACCATCAAAGCAGCAACAATTACCTCGATGCTATTAAAACTTCTTTCCTTACTCTCACCCACTACCACAGAACCATCTGAAAAACAGAATTCACTTATCTCCAGTCTTATGCTTAAACACCCTCTAACACATCTGCAGCCACTCCTCTCCTTGTGAGACACCACCACTATGTGAGACACAGTAACACAAGTTGCACTGTGAGCTGCACGGCCAAACAAATAATTTAGCTTTAATGTCAGTTTTGTTTATGTTATAGTACCTTCTAAAGACATTTTAGAAGTCACAAAATGAAAACAAGTAAAGCAGTTAAGTTAAAGGTGGCATGAATTAAAGCCTAAGTAAGTTTCTACATAACCAACTGCAAAGGTGTTGTTCTAGGCAGTATATTCATCAGTAACAAAGCTTAATAAGAACCAAATATAATGCATGAAAATTATAAAGATTTATTTTTGGAAGAGACCTATCTTACTTACCATTGGTACAGGAATGCAAAACTGTCTGCTAGGGTTACAAGTTTGAGCTCCAGATCCCGGGTTCTGTAAATTTAAATGAAAAAGTATTTGACCATATTTTTTGATTTTGCTACTCAATCTAAAACTTTCCTTCCTTGGAGGTTGGAAGCAAGAGTTTCTTACAGAGAGAGCTACATGATAGGGGAGTCAACATTTCCGTTGTATATTCACAAATACTAGTAAGCTAGGCATTTGAGTTTAGTGGGACAGCAGGAATCTGCACTTTCTACCAAAACATATGGTAGACATCAACATTGTTTATAGTTAGCAGGCAATGCTCCTGAGGCAGCACCGGAAGCAGCGGGAAAGTAACAAGAACCAGAATCCCTGTAGTATGCTTTCAATCAGAGGTAACCTACACGGAGTTTTAGGCTAAATAAGTGTTAGTAGATTTTTTTTTTTTAAGAGGAAGAAGGTATTCCTACAAAGGTACTCGCTGCTATAAAATTTAAAAAGGCAAAGTATAACTTGAATAAGAAAATATGAATAGTCCCTCTTAGTATTAGAAGATATAGAATTAACATATAAGCATCAAACGTTAAACCTCAGCAAATGTAAGGCTTGCATGAAACCTTGTAACTTGATCAAATTCCATCCACGAAATGAAACCCAACAACAAAACCCCAAAAGTTCAAATTGGTGTATACTGTGTAAAAGGCAGAGTCAAGATGACAAACACACTTCACTGGTTTTACAGTAATTCTGATAGATCAGTCATTACAGTAATCAAACTCACAGTAAATTTTAAATTAAAAACACCCTTCTATTAATGGAAGTTTTCTAGTCAGCCTCAAAAAGATGGGAGAGAAGGCAAGAGGATACACCTATAGATTGAGAACAAAAATAAAACCAGCAAGTCCTTGAGACAGCTTAAGTGCAGACACACTGGAAATCCTGCAACATCATTTCCAGGGTAGGCTCTGTCTACTTTACCAGAAGATGCCTATTGAAGGTGTTCTGTATTTCCCCACCCACCACCACTGGGGAATAAAGGTATTCTTCTTTATAATCTATTCCTAAAGATTATTGATAGTTAGATAGCACTGTATTGAAGTTCTTACAGAAATTCCTCTGGATTCACCTCCTACTACCACTCTCAAGCAACAGCCAACTGAAACAGAGCTGAACTTCACCTGACTCCTTTATTTTGTTGACAGAAAATGACAAAACTATGTGAATTTCCCCTGTTTACGTAACCTTTACTGAGAAATTCGAACCCATAGCCAATTTAGAATTACAGCCTACAACTCCACGAGACATCACACCAGTATTTCTTACACTAAATATTCTTATAAGAAATTTAAAAATACATCTATTTCCTTCTCTTAATTTCCTTCTCTTGTATTTTTAGGAAAACTGATGTTACCGATCAATTAAATTTCAAACAAAATATCATCTATTAGCATACTACTCCAGGAAAAACAGTTGGCTGAGATGATTTTACAGGACTCTTCAAGCAGCAATTTACAACATAAAGAATTGTGCAAAATCCTAAGATCCACCCTTAAAACCACACTGTAATTACTCTTAGGTTTGGTGGAAGATTTTCACGAAATCACAGGATTATTAAGATTGGAAGGGACCTCTGGAGATCATCTCTTTGAATGGTTCTAATGGAACCCCATTGGGACACATTCCTGTGCGACTGATGGTGGTGACCCTGCCTAGGTAGGGGGTTTGGATGTCTCCAGAGAGGAAGACTCTACAATCTCCCTGAGCAGCCCGTCCCAGTGCTCTGCCTCGTTGCTTTTCTCCTGAAAGACCAAGGCATGAGCAGCACCTCACCAAGCTGTAGGCCTCTGAGCAAGCTTCAGCTCTTTTCTGTAGTCCACCTTCCCCCTTTCCTCAAGTTTCTGCTTGGTACAGACAGTGGCATTAGGACTGTAAATGCTCACATTCAGATAAAGGAGAACCCTTATTAGCACAGTAATTAATAATTATCAGTAATCCTATAATGTAGAAACAGTATTCCATTATTTACTATACACTGAAACTTAGCAGACGTTGTCACGAAAGGGAAAAAAGGGGGGAAACCCAGTACTTCCTCATCACAGTGAATTATAATGCAGGAACAAAGTCAAGATCCAATTGTGAGGACACTGCAGACACTGCAATACTAAAAATGGAGAGGACCAGTATTTCCATTGGGATTCAGAAAGATGAGAAAGCAACAGACAAAAGCATCTATGAATACATATGCCCATAAATCTCGTCAATTTTGCTCATTAAGAAACTTACAAAAAGCCAAAAAAAATAAAGAACCACTTTCCTCTAATGGTTTCCACTCTTGCTTGCATACATTCGTTTAAATTCTTTAACAAAAACAGTGCTTTAGTGCATCGCCTTCGTACAACTGCCGGACTATAAAGCTCTTTTAGGGGGTAGCAAGGGACAGTACAATTATGGAGCAGAAAGCAGAACTGCTGGACAATAGACCTGTCAAAAATGAAAAAAAGGGTAACCACAGCCATGAGCAACCACGTCTCCAGCAGTGAATCAGCTTCCCGAGCAGGCAGCGCTTCCAGAAACCCGGGAGCGCCCGACGCCGCGGCAGTGACACGGCCGTGACTCGTCCCCAGCCCGCCGCCGGACTGACCGGCGGCCACGCACCGCCAAAATCCCCACCGGGAGCCGGGGAGCCGAACCCCGATCCCGCCTGCCGGCCCTTGCCCGAACCCCGCTCCTTCCTCGCCGGGCCTGCCGCGACACCCGCGGCGGGGCCCGCCCGGAGGGGCGCCCGCCCTCCCGCGCCCGCACAAAGGCAAAAGCCCCGCCGGCGGCGGCCCCTCGGGAGCCCCCCTGGGAAGCCCCTCCGCCGCCACCGCGCCTGTAGCGGCGGCACGAACAATGCCCGAACCTGTTGCGCGGGTTCCCCTGGGCCGCACCGACCCGCCGTGCCCCCGGCAAGCGAGCGGCCAGCGGCACCCACCGCGGGGCAGCGAGGGGCGAGCTCGCAGCCGGGGCTGCTCTGCAGCACGGCCCCGCCACCGCCGCGCCGGGAGAGCCGGAGCCGCCGCCGCACGGCAGAGCGGAGCGGAGCGGAGCGCCCCGCGGCGCCGCCGCCGCCCGGGAACAAAGCGCGGCCAGGCCGCGGGGCCTGCGCCGCCCTCCGCGGGGCTGGGGCCGGGGCAGAGCCGCTCCGGAGCGCGGGGACTTACCCGATGCGGCGCTGCGGGTGCCCGAGCTGGGAGGACGCGGGGCGGAGCCTGGACCCGCCCGCTCCGGCCGGGCTGCGGTGGCTAACCTCGGCCGCCTCGCACCGCCTCGTTCGCCCGGCAGCAGCCCCTGGGGACGGGGGCGGCTCCGACCCCTCCTCCGTCGGCAAGGAGACGGCGAGCCCCGGCCGCTGGCGGACCCGCCCCCGCTCCGCTGCCCTCGCCCAGCGCCGCCCCCGCCCGCGGGCGCGGAGCCGCCGTGCCGCCCGCCCGCCCCTCGCGGAGCCGCCGCGGCCGCTCGCCCCGCCCCGCCCCGCCGGGAGACAATGCGGCCGTGCCCAGCGCTGCGCCCGCAGGCCGCGGCCCCGCCCGGCCCGGGCCCCCGCAGCTACGGAGGGTCGTGATAAATACCCAGCGTGGGACAAGCGGGAGTCTGTCCGACTGCGGAGTTTGTAGCGCTGGCAGCCGCCTTAGGATAACAGTACTCTCGCTCTGCTCTTTGGAGAGACGCGCTGTGCGTGCTGAATGAGAGCCCGGCGGCTCCCAGGTGAATGCTGGGCGTGCCTCGGGCAGGTGTCGGGTGCCCCCGGGGCTCTTCGCCACCGACGTTTCAGCACTCATAGTATCGCAGAATATCCTGAGTTGGAAGGGACCCACGAAGACCATTTGGTCCAATTCAGCACTGACGTGTATTTTGTTTCCCCTCCGGTGACAGATAATAATCCTTTGTCTGTCTTAGTTCCTGGACAAGCACCCTAAAACTCCGTCATGCCGAGATTAAAATAATAGAAGCAAAAATGCAGAAAGAAATGCTGTGAAGAAAGCTGGCTGCGTTGCCTTGCACTCAGCCTAACCACTCTAGGACAGGTTGCAGTCTTGAATCTCCTAGCTGAATACATTAGGTGACCTAATGGCTCTTTAAAAAATTGGCTTCTGCAAACTCTATCTTAACCATAATTTTGCTTCTGGTTTTTCCAGAGCAGTTGAATGTAATTTACTGAATCCAAGTGTGAAAACTGTCTCACAGAGGCTGCAACTGCTTCGTTTCTTCCCTTAAACAAGAGTTTGCAGAACCGCCTCTGTTCACCGCCTTTCCTGTGCAGTCAACATCTGCTGCAGCCATTGCCCTCACCGTCAGTCAGCATCGGGGCACGCCTGTGGTACTGACCTCATCCCTGGCCTCTGCTAACTCAGAAAGCTGTCCCTCTCTCAGCAACACCACCCGCTGGACATGCAAGAGCTAAAGATATTATCAGTCAGATTTTCAGATAAGGCATATCAGCCAAGGCCTGCCAGCCTTGAGAACATACCGCCTCTGTTGGGCCTTTCTTTCCTGGAAGAATACTTCCTGGAAGAGAGAAATGATCAGCTTCCTACCAAAAGTAATTGCTGTAGAGATCCAAATTAATTATTTTTTAATAATTAATTAAATATTTTTTAATAAATATTTATTAAAAGAGGAAAACTTTAGCAATATTTCAAGTGTATTCACTAATGATTTAAGAACATGCCAGATAGAACTTTAAAGCACTCTTCTACATTTACACTTTTTGCATACTTGTGGGCAAAAGGCAAGATAATAGAAGCTTTCACTATTCATCAATTTTTACTTGAGATCCCTCAGGCTGTATCTTTGCAAGCTCTGACTGTAGAACAAATAGTATTTCAGAACACTAGGTAATTGATCTGATGCCCAACACGTGAGAACTCAGTGGGACTCGCTAACACATATATCTTTAATCTTTAAAAGGAGCAAGACAAAAATCAACAAAGGAAAAACTACAGCCGATTGTCATACATGAATTTCTTATTTCACGCGTCTAAGATCCTCCATTGTGCAGATATTACATTCTGTGTACCATACCTATCACATAACCTACACAATAAAGGAAAATCCACCTATTTAAATTGGGTGGGTTTGCTTTGGCTTGTGGATCTCAGATTTTCAGTACACATGAACTCATTAATCCTAGTAAATTTTCTTATGGTTACTCTTGGGAGATGAGAGGAGTGGGAGAGAGAGAAGAAGAGGGAGAGGGAAAGGAATTCAGGCCAAAAGGACAGAGACCCTATTTCTGCATTTTTCTGGTCGCAACTGGAATCTGTTGTCAAGGACAAAACAAGGCTTCTCCTGAGGAGAAACAGAATTCTTGCAGTTCCTTCCGTAAGAGAGTTACCCAAAAGTCACTCTCATTTGTGCTCTGGTTGGAGATATGCTAGTTTAAATATAAAGATGTTGCAATAGGTTTTCTGACTTTTGGTTTTCCATGCATACTCTGAGTTGCCAGGACAGAATGTGACATAATTAATTTTTTAAGGTCATACCATCAGTTTAGAGTTGTAGTTAATTGCCTTTCCATGCAAACTGCCGGTAGGAAGAAATCAGAGCATCAAGGATCTATTTGATTAAAATGACCCTTAATACATGGTGTTATTCTCCAGCAGCTGTGCCAGATTAACTCAAATACAAATGAAAGCAAATAGGCTGAAAACATCCTGAGCTTTGGGCACTGTGCTGCATGCCAGCACAACAGAGCCTTTGTTACAAGGCAGAGCAGTGCTCTCATGACAGAGTTACCGCTTCCAGCTTCAGTCATTGCACTTCTAGAAAAATCAGCCTTCAAAGAAAAACAAACAAAACCCCCATAATACACATCTACTGGACACCAACTCATGGTGGCACTGGTGCCATTGATCTCAGGTGCCACTGGATGTGACACTAGCCATTCTGTGCAGCACCCCACAGGCCTGTAATACATCCTGCCTCTTGCTGCACTTGCCACTGGGTACAGGGAGGTGCTGCCAGGCACAGCCTTGCACCTGGTGGGCTGGAAATCCTCCACCTGGAGTGATTTACCTTATTATTTGCTTTCACATCTCCCTGCAACAGATAGGCAATTGAATTTACTTGTAGCACAAAAATGAATGTGAGCAGTTAATGTAAGCCAGCAGTATCCAGTGTATTGGCTAGACATGCAGCTTACAGAACAGTCCAATTCATAAAAGGTACATACAGAAAATAAGCAAATAACTGTATGCAGTGGGATAAGCATAGGCTGGCAGCAATGAATTGTGAATAAAAGCTGTAGAATGTTTTCTATATGGAGCTTTCTGATCATGACAAGATGGTATCATCATATTCACAGGTGAGAAGCAGAGGCATCTACTATTTTAAAACCTTATGTATTCGTCATACAGCCAGATTCGTGTTGGGAAAACAGTGAAAAAAGCCCCTTCTATGTTGATAAACAGTATCAGGAGGTTCGGGAAGTGAAAGTGACAGAAAAATACAAGCATTCAGTGCACATTCAAAACATCGCAGAAACAAACAAAAGATCTGTGGAATTCAGTACACCAGCTAGCATTCACTGGCTTCTGGAGGTAAGCTACATTCACCCATTAGCATCGAGATTTGAAATGCCCCTTTAAACACAAATGCTTGGTTTTAATCCTGAGCTGAGTGATTGTTTCTTCTGAAAAAATTACAACAAATCCTTAAATTGTGCTCTTAATAGAATTTGAAACTGAAGTCCCAAATAGCCCAAACACATGAGATTTCGTTTACTGACTAGCACAGGCTGAGAGCCTGGCACTCTGTGTAGGCAGCACCTAGCAGGTTATGAAGGATCTATGTTTGATTGTACTCGTACTTATCAGAGGGTATGTAAAACAATATTTTAAAAGCTTCGCCATAATTTTGAAGTTCTTCAATTATATATAAAAAAAGAGAAACCCTTCGTTTTATTAAGGTATGAGTGACATGAGATACAGCAGTATGAAACTTTGCAAGATTTTGAAAAATCTGGAGTGTTTTGTGGGTTTTTTCATGTGCTTCTTAATGCTCAGGTAGAAACAATAAAGTATCCCCTGATCTCATCATGTCCTTCCAAGTACTAGAGGCTGTTGGATTGTCCTTCCTGCAGCAAACTCAGCAGTGACTTTTATTACTTTCTTTAATTGCTTTTTATTTTCTGTGAAATACAGGCTTCATAATTTGGTCTTTCTTGAATAAAATAAATAAAATAAAATAAAATAAAATAAAATAAAATAAAATAAAATAAAATAAATAAATAAAATCCTAAAGGCTGCATTTCCTGAGAAATATTTAAAAGGAAGCAAAGCTATCTGTGGTTAGTATTTTGCTGCTCAGATTTCTTAAATATGAACATGGTTTCCGTACAAATTTATTTCATCTTGTGAAGAGAAAATAGTTCATGGCTGGCAGTAGACCCTGAGCATTTTTGATACAAGGGGGAATGCCTTCCTTTCTGCACAGCACCTAACAGAACAAAAAAGTTGGTTCTCATGTCCTTCCCTTGTGGCCACAAACATGACCTGAGGTACAAGGGCAGGGATCTGGATCCTATAGCTTCAGTCAGAAGGTACACAGCAGCAGAATGGAGATGGGCATGTCTCAGGTCATGTTTGTGGCCACAGGGGAAGGACATGGGGACTGACTTTCTCATTCTGTTAGGTGCATGTGCCATACCACTGAGCAGGTTTTGGTGGGATGTCTGCAGCACACTCTGTCTCCCGATGGCTCAGTCTGATCAGGGTGTTTGCTGAAGGAAAGGAACTGGACTTACTTATACTAGTTACACATGAGGCATAACAGCTCTCAGAAGACATGACTCTGAAATGCTAACTATAGAAGTAACACAAAGAGAGAGCTGATGTTCAGTGACATTTTGAATTCTACAAATCACCTAATGTTCTGCTGGAACTATATTTGCAGCTCCATGATGCTTTCTTCTTCTTGCACCACAGAAAAAGAAAGAACGGGGATTTTTCTAATGAGCCTTGAATACCATCTCCTTGCAACTCCCTTGCTCTTCAGCCATGGGGTGTATTAGCACTGCAGAGACAGCCACACTCAGTACCACCACCATTTTTGCTGACATTAGATTAACATTTCATTCCCAGCTTCAAAATTAACTATTAGCAAAATGTTCACAGCATAAAAGAGGTTAGATGTCAATGTCGGTCAGGGATTGAGAAATGGATGTCCTGTACTGTAGCTGTTACTTTGTGTGGTCTTAGAAAAGGGGAAGACAAAGACATCTTTGCAATTTTTGTGTGCATTTCCCATTATTGTGTGATTCCACATTCTGGCACAGTTCTGACATGGTGATGTTACCAAGCATCTTCTTGGGAAAAAAACTCTTCTACATGTTTCTTCAGAGGGCCATAAAGGGAATGTTTGGAAAGAGTATAAATTGAAAGGAATTTCCCAATAATAGCCTTTTCTCTAAGTCTAAATAGATTATCTTTTTATGTTGACAAAAATTATTCATTTACATGAATAAGTAAAGGTTCTGCATAGGTTCCTATTCATATGGCTTGAATTTCTTACGTTACAGACAGTTAGGTTGTGCACTAACACTAATCACAATCATTGTTACCAAAAGTAAATTGAAAGAGGATAAATAATATGAGCTACTGAGGCAATAAGAGGCAGAACTCTTCGCTTTCAGAGAAAAATAATTTTTAGGAGTGAGTGGCTGAGCTGGTTAAAATTCTTCTCTGTATCTGCATAGATGTCCTTAGAGCTACCTGACTTCATAGTTTATTATGTTCATGTAGAAGCTTTAAACTGTAACCCTTTGAGACAAAAAGAGCTTATTTTGTAGAAATTCAGTATTATTTGATGTTCAATTACTGAGTATTCAGTGTTCACCCAGAGTCAGAAATTCTCTTCAAGGCAGAGAAGATATCGTGGCTGAAAATCCAACTATTTTTCCAAAGAAAGTAATTACATCTCTAGCTGTATTAAAAAAAAAAAAAAAAAAAACCTTGGAATGTGT
Source organism: Phylloscopus whistleri (assembly GCA_017589585.1). Taxonomy (NCBI): domain Eukaryota; kingdom Metazoa; phylum Chordata; class Aves; order Passeriformes; family Phylloscopidae; genus Phylloscopus; species Phylloscopus whistleri. Next base: position 3,192,824 of record JADMLD010001395.1, on the reverse strand, counting down.
GGAGAGTATTTCTCACTTCTCTATCAAAACTTTTGTGTTCAAGCTTTACTTTAATGCATTTTGAAAGGGTCATTGCAAATATAATGAAGTATGTTTGTCCTTAACATAAATTATTTCTGAAATCTTTGTCAGAATGGCAAGGATTTTCAAACACATCCAAAAGCCCTGGGAGCCTAATCACAGTACATGTTTCTAATCCACAGAAGTGTTTTTAAATCCCACTGATTGGTCCTTGTTTTGTTGGTTTTTTGCACAGTTCACAAGTAGTTTGTAAAACTCTTCCTGTATGTTTTTTTTTTCTTTTTTCTTTTCTTTCTGCACAATTGTGGGCAATCAGGCTACAATAGTTATCTTAGTCACGGAGGTCACACACATTACCAACAGGTTGTTAAAGTCATTCAGGCCACCTTGAGAATAAAGTGCCATTTAAATGGAATTTGAATAATACTGTCTAATCTAAAGTGCTGATAATTTTCCAGTCTGAGGCAAGTATTTCTTGAGCTTGTCATCTTTACAGTGTTTGCTGTTATACAACAACTGAAATTTGGATGTAACTGCTGATTACTAAATTAGGTACTTGGCACTTTGTCTTCTAGTACATGAACATAATTTCAGAACAGCTCATACTGAGAGAGAGGGAAAATAGGGCAGAGATTAGCAAAATCATGCAACAACTTTTACTTAATAAGGTAATACTGAAAACCTTTGATAAAAACAAATATTGTTAAAGAATATTATCATATACTAAGTTACTCTACATAAAATTTTGCAAAATGTGAAAATTTACATTTCTACATGTAAAAAAAAGATAAAAATCCCTTCCCTTAGAGACTCATAGCAAATTTTATATCAGCAGATGATCCTTTCTAAAGAAAAGGTAGTTAAAATCCCTCATATTCTTCCCATGTACCAGTGAGAAGATTGAAAACACAATGTACTGTGAATTAAACTTCCAGTTTTCTTTATCCTGACATAGCAGCAAATTGTCCTGATGAACCTTCCTTCTTAAAATTCATGAGCATGCTAAGAGTGTGCAGTCAAAAGCAGCATGTTTTTAAACCTTCTTTAGGATAGACAAGCCCCAGATATTTTTACTGACTGGCCACCTACAAGCCCTCCCAGAAAGAGGTCCTTATGCCTGCTGGTTGCTGCCACCAGTGCTAGTGCCGACTCTTCTACAAAACTTCCTCAGCACCCTCTCTAGCTCAAGTGAAGTCCTTTTCTGTACTCAGATTTGCTGGCCTGCTTGGTGCCTGGAGTCTGCACTTCAGTGTTGTGCCATAAGGGAAGCAAGCAGCCTCTCAGCTTTGCCTCCTGCTAACAGTAGACACTTTGCATTTCTCTGTTTAGGTTTTCTCCCCACCTTTCCCTCCTACCACGCACGCTCTGGGTTTAGCTCAAAGGGCTCTCAATGCACCTGTTCTGCCCATCCATGCCTCTGTCTGTACATGTCTCTCCAAACAGGCTCTCCTTCGTGGGGGGCCATCTCAGACAGACTTTGATAAGCCCTAACTTCACTTTCACCTGCCCTTCTTGCCACTGCCTTTTGTTGTGCATTTTAACTTGTGCTGTCACACAGTGAGCCAGGCTGGAGGAATAACTAAGATCAAAACCAGCTTCTTTCCCTCCTTGCAAAGTTGATTTATCCAGCACTTCCATCAAAGGAAATATTCATCAAACTCTAGCCCGAGTTAAAAAGTAAATCCTTCCTGTTAAGTCATACATGCCCTTCCCTCACAGTACTCAATCGGTCTATTGTGCCTTTCCTGGTATCAATCCTTCTCTTCATTTTCCTACTGGCTGACAAATTTGATTAGCCAAGGTTTTCTAAGCTGCCTCTGTGCCATTCTTCAAATGGCTTTCCCCTGATGCGACAGCAAAGTTCAGGGGTCCTCCAATATTCCAGTTTTTGAACATGTCAATCTCTGTCAGAATGCAGCAGGTTACACCTATGCTGTGGCATTTAGTAACACAGAAATGTTTTTGACATCAACCAGAATTTCTCAGTTGAACAAACATTACCCTGGAAGTTATGTACAACTCCTTCCTTCATTCTTTTTAATTTACAACCCATTGTAAGAAATTAAACTATTTTTGATAGAACGAGAAGAAAAGTCTTTTCATAATTCTTGTTTCAGGCCTGCTAAGCTTCATCAGCACAATTAGTGCCCTTGTTTTAAAGTTGACTACTCATGTATATGAAGTTGCTGGTTTCCGTAAAATATCTGCAGAAATAGACATACTTCTTGCACCAGAGTCCAAATCTTGTGTAGGTTGCCTCTGGTGACAAGGAGCCCTGTTCATCTCAAATATTTCTGTAGCTCCACTGGCAGGTTTGAACTTTAGATCACCTATAAAGCATATAAGTATGTAAATAATACAAAAGACATGAAAGCAGATTTCCATTTATCAGCAGTCTTTTGGAACAGAACACTGAGCTGAACGAAAGTTGAATCAAACCAACAAACATGTCTTTGGATACCTCTATTCTGTAAAGTGTAAAGAGTCCAGACCCAAGTTGTTCTAACCAAAGGCAGTTTACTTCCCAGAGCCAGTGTGTAGGATTGATCTCAGATCACAACTGAAAATGCATGGCATTTCTCTGCCTCTCACAGGGAGCAGAAAATGGATATGCAGTTTGGAACATTCAGAGCAGTTAATCTGCAGCAAAGCAAAACAGAAAACAAAGGAAACCCTAAGTATTTTTGTGTTCTACTTGGTAAATAAAATGCATTTGGATTTAATCCAGATTATGCCTTAAAATTTCCCCTCTTGAATAAATTTAAAGTTTTTCTATTCTGCATATTAACTAATATCTTTATTTTTATCAGTGGCCACCATGCATTTGTATCAAATACTCTTTTAGGCTTCCCTGGCAAAGCATTGCTCCCAAAGTTGTTAATAAACTACTGTATCCTGAGTGCTGAGTCACTATATAATCTTTTATAATATAATCTCCATTTCTAATTTCAGGTTTAAATGCAAAAGAATAGATTTTTCTCATCACTTTGCAAAAATCATTTAAGACTCTCCATTGAAAGAATTGGAAATAAATTTTATAAAAGATGCAAAATATTTACCATTTGTTGCAGTAAAAGGATTTTAGTTTTTAGTAAGATCTTATTCTCATTTTTATTATTATATTAACAATAAACACCAGCAGTAATAAATATATAATAGTTATAACGAGGTTACATCCAATCATAAGGAAACTAAACAACCTAATAGAAGCATTTTATTTTTACATAATTAAATCAATAAAGCAGCTCTGTTTATTGGTAATGAAAACAGGATGCACACAATTGTCTTCCAAATAATTATAATATAGAAATAATGGTTTTTTTATTCTAGCTATACATGAAACAGTACATGTACTTTCTTGCCAACAAGCTTCGCATATTTTTTGCTGGAGAGGGGAATTATTTCATAGTGGTTTTGAAAGCTTAAGCATCTGTACGCCATTCCAGCAAAAATTTATTTTCTTTTTATTGATCTAGAGGTTTTCAGTTGCTCAAAAAAAGTAGGAGGCTGCAGAAATGTTAGCACAGGAGGAAAGGGAAACGGCAATTATGTCCACACTATTTGTGAATTGCACAGTAAAATAAGGCTGATGTTGGATCAACTTTAATTCTGGAATTTCTTAAAAATAGCTATAAATGAGAGTACATGCATAATGAAGATTTTGTTTATTTGGGTTGTTTCAAAAGAAGAATAAAAAATAAATAGCTTTACAGCAGGAAAACTGCAGTGGTGGAACCTTGTGCATAGGAGAGAGGAAAGCGTCCTAATCAGCTTCATATCCTGTGCTCAGATCCCTGACAGAGCAGCTAAGTGATAATCCTTTCCTGTGCAGCACAGGAAGATATCACTTTCAATCTGGACATCAATGTGAGAAGTGTAATGACAATTCAGAGCTGGTGCTGATAATTGGAAAGCTAGAGGAACTGATTTATGAGCAAATGGCATTGATTAAAATTTGCATTTAGAGGACTTTGCCTGAGAGGATCACAGTGGTGTGATGGTGTTAGACCAACATTTTCAAAAGCAGGCATGAAGGGGCTGCTGTGCTCCTGGGGCCTCTGGTAGTCAGCAGATTTTCTGAGCAGGTGTTCAACAAAGCCAAAGCCTGCTGAACACCCTTGTGCTAAATACTCTGGGAGGAAGTGGTGGGGATTTAGTTGAAGCACTAGACACATTGCTTTTATTTGTAAAAACACTCAGGCAGCCACTTCACTTTATTTCCATCCAGGTGCCTCTGATTTAAACAGCTCAAAGGCATAAATAAAGTGACAGGAATGAAGGGTCATTAGAATTGTATAGACACTACTGATAGTTCAGCAGTCTGTGTACTTGGAACCTCTAACAGAAAAACAAAACAAAACAAGCTCTCTGCCACTACTTCCCCTAAAACCTCAGGAATAAAAAAAAAAAATGTCTGAATATGAATGGCACTACAATAGATGAAAGAATGCAGAAAGAAATAAGTGGATATTGAGATACTTGGATGAAACTGAAATTAGGAACTGCAATTCAATGGGTAGTTACAGCTGCAGAGTCACATTCACCACCAAAGGCACCACCAAGGTGAAAAGAATATTGTGGACAGGGGAGAGATGCAGGTATGTGATTAGATATAAGATATATCCACACTCTGAAAATGGTGAGTGAAAGTCACTGTGAACTTTCCATGATTTTACCAAAACCTGCTTGGAAGACAAACATTTACCAACAGGATGAACTTGAGAAGGACCTGAAAAAATAAATAATTTAGGGATCAGCCAGGCTTCTAAAAGATTTATGCTGTACATTCCTGCTCCCATGGTTTCTCCTACCCCCACCAGCAAATACCTCCCTTTCCTCCCCTTGTTACACAGAGTTGCAGAAGAAATGTTAAGATTGTGGTGAGTGGAGAATGAATGGGAGTGCCTGGAACAAAGGGCAGGAGAGGACATAAGGGCCCACATGTTGTTGGAAGATTAGTGGGTCATCAGGATGCCAGCAGACTGTGTGCCGTTTTTAACCCAAGTTAGGAGACAAAGGAGGGTGAGTAAATCCCGATGACTCACAGAGCTGGGACAGGATGGAGAGACTGACGACTGTCAGGTCCTAAATGGTGTATAAAAGGCATATCCAAAATCAGCACATGGAACTCATTCAGAGGACTGGAGAAACTGAAGAAAAGCTCAGCATGCAAATGCAAATCAGCTCAGCTAACAGAAGAAAGGAAATAATATCTTCTATAAAAATAGAAATCGTGTATTATAGAGCTTTTATTTTCCATGGCTTATTCTGTGGAATAACTAATAATAATCATAACTAATTTGTATTAATGAAGATGAACACATTGCAAAGCATTATGATATAACCTTGGAGAAGGAGAGCTCAGCCTCAGCACACAACTAGTTCTTTGCTGTGAGATGGGTTTTTATGCCCTAATATAGGACCAAAGGCAGCTGTGACTTAGGAATAGGTACATATATCAGAAGATCTGGTATATAAAACGACTTTGTGCTGCTGCTGCTAGTAATTATAGTTAGCTCTTATTTTGAAGCAGATGCATATAGGTCATTGCTTTGGTGAAATACATACTTCAGTAATAATTTTCAAATCTCTCAGGTTCTCATAATTTAACCACTGTTAATTATTTAGCAATTATGCTGATGAAAGGTTAAAAATTATTGCAGAGGCATTTCTTCAGTCAGGGAAAGGAGAAATGGTTTAAAATTAAATCCTTGCAGTTGGTGCTAAATGGTAACGATATGCTATTTTGGTATTACTGGAAGTAACAGTTGATTACTTGGAAACTTCAACACTGGAAAGTGGTCTAGAAAAGTATGGTGAGCTAAATAACAGACAAGCACTTCCACTGAAATGGAAGTGGTAGAAATGGAAATGGTAGAGGTCTACAGAAATAAAGTTTACAAATTAATATCTTGAGGATCACTGAAAAACCACAACATGAGGTTTATATGTTGGGGTTCAAACGTAAAGTAGGCAGAGACTACCGATAGGAGTGTTAAGAGAAACTTTACCTTTCTCAGAAAGAACGAGGTGTATTTTCATGCATTACTAATGCAGCAAGTCATGCATATTTAAATGAAAAATAGAAGTAAGTTATGTCAATTGTAGGTGCAGTATCTTTTAAAAAGAATACCTGAACTACCAGTAAATTCTGTTAAATTGCAGGTTTTCTTCTCCTTTTTGTTGAAATTTAGCATAATTTAAGGAGCATAACTACCATGGCCTATCAGCCATTTCAGATTGCAAAAATAAAAATTAAATCTATTTAATTTCTCCCACAAAAAATAACTAGTATCCAGAGTACACAGAGAAGCCTATATTTCATGATTCCTTCCCCTCTTTAAAGGAAAGTCAGAACAAATGAGCCAAGGCTTATGGCTCAAAATTAATAACTCCAGAACATTTTAGAGTAAGAGCAAGAAAGCATCTCAAAGCCATCAGAGATCCCTGTAAGGAATATCCTGCCAAGCACCCACGCTTAGAATGAGGAAGGTGTATTATAAGCACCTTTACAAATTGCATACCTGACCCCAGGGGAAAGTGGAGTGGAGAAATGTAGCCTGCTCACACAAATTGATCTCAGGTTGCCAATCACTTCTGGTGCCTCATTTTAGACATGATAAAATCTCCACTGAAAGATAAGCCAGTCTTTTGAGTATGGCAGAGGGATTTAACATAATTCTGCATGCTATAAACAAGAGTGAGGCAATTGATGACCTTGTACCTGTTAGAAACAGCTAGAGCATGTGTTCAAGCTGTAGTTAGAGGAGAGGTATCAGCACATATAATCTAAGATTTGAAGATTCAATGATGGTTTGCTTTATATGGAAGTATATGGCAGCATATGGAATTTCTCAAACATTTCTGAGTATTTACGAGAGCTTAGTATCAAAAGTTAACTGCAACATATTTTAGGAAATACTGTGTTTATGAAGATGGGGAAATATAACCATTCTGTCAGGTTTTTACTGACAGCAAAAATATGTGAGTTCTAAGTTCAGAAGTCTGTAATAAACACTAGCTTAAATTTATACCCTGGAACTTGAAAATATAAAACTAAGTGAACTAATTACTCCCATTTGCAAATGGCAGATGAACTCAAATATTAGAAAAATATTTCACTGAAGCAGGGAGGAAGAAGCAGTGAGGGAGAAGGGAGGTATTTAAAACATAACCACTTCTCTCCAGGAGCGTAAGCATATAATGTACAGTCCTTCTCTTTCGTCTCTTGTGCTGGGCCCTGTGGCTGTTATTCCCACCCTGGGGTAACACCTCAGTCTTGCAGGTTATGGCAGCTGGGTTGGGAGATGAGGAACAAGGCCCAAAGCTTCTGAAGCTCCATGGGTCCAGAGCTGATCATTATTTGCCATCTCTGCTGGTGGCTTTAGCCACTTGGCTCAGCCGCCCTATTACTCCAGTTGGTCTTTGCAGTTCCAAGCTCACCTGAGTAATCACTGCTGCTGTGCTGCAGGCACCTGCTCCTCAGCTCCCTCTGCTCTCCAGCAAGTGTGCCTAACACACAGGGCTGCACAGGGGTCTCTGCTGGTCAAAGGAGGCTTGCTAAATAGACTTCCTATCTTGCCTTGTCAGTCTTTAATGTTTGCACCCTGAATCACACTTACCTGAGCTGATTTGCCCTCATGTCCGCTCAGGATTGCAGCTGCACAGTTTCACTCATGGTATGATGCATCTGCTTATTACAAAGAGAAATACCTCACCTTGTACACCAGCAGCAAACTGTGTCTCAGAGCCTTCCCTTTGTTCCTCTCCTGTTGCCAGATATTAACAGTTCTCCTCTTCTGGCAGGAAGGCAGCTCTTCCCTTCAGGACACAGCCATCAGGCCTGTGTTTGTCTAAAATGAGAGAAAACTGTAACCAGTCTTCCTGGTTCTTTCTTGAAACCACAAAGAGCAGATAAAAACAAATGGGTTTGCTGAAACCTTATGTGAACATAAACTGTGGTGCAGATTAAGAAAGTAATTTGGGTCATAATAGTAGAGCTATCAGAGTATTTTGTTGCTTTTAATGAAAACTTTCTGCTGCATTTATGTGAGTATGGATGATTTCTTTTCAGCTGAGTTGTGTCTGCCTGTATTCCTCTGTGATTTCTAACATCCAGAGTTTCAGGTCAAATATATCTGAACTACACCATACCCTTCCTTTTCTGTTTCAGCTTGGTTTGGGTTTTTTTGGTTGTTTTTTCTCCTTTTTTTTTTTTTCAGTTGTCTTTTGGTTGGTTGGTTGGTAGGTTGGTTGGTTGGTTGGTTGGTTGGTTGGTTTTTCACGGCAATGTGGTTTTTTGGGTTTTTTTTTGGGTTTTTGTGGGAGGTTGTTTTTGTTTTGTTTTTTATGTATTAGACAACCCAAAGTTCTTCAAATTCTGATAGATATTTTTTAAAGTTTTTGTCTGCTTCTTCTCACAGTGTTCATCAACTCTGAACACATCCCTCATTCTTACCCATGCTCTAAAACTCTCACCCATTTTACTTTAGAAACCATTCCCACTTGAGGTTTGTGTTTTTGCAGGTTTGTGGGGTTTTTACAGCATGGTTTGCTTAGTTTTTTTTTGGGATACAACATCTTTAAAATCAAAACAGTTACCCATTGTCTGGGAGATATTAAACATTAGTGACTTGTAAGTAGCACTGTTGTTCTGGGGTCATCTGAAGTTCATACAGGTGCAAGTAGCAGTTTCAGGTGAGTTTCTTACATTATTTAATTTATCTGTGTAAACCTGTGTTAGAAGGCATTTTCCAAACAACAAACTAGCACTACCTGCTGAGAGGCTTCAAAGGTGAGGCAACATACCTAAAATGACCCCCATTTGTAGGAGCATGGAAATTAATGAGCCTATATTTCAAGGAAAAATAAGCCCAGACCTCTGTTATCTTAAGCTTGGTATCCATGTGTCTCTGAAGGTCCCCAAGGCTGGGGAAATTAGCACCGCTGGAAATCAGGAGAGCCATCAATATAGTCAGTAAGGAAATCCTCCCTGCAATCCTCAGATCCAGGTTGGAGCAGATCTAAGATATCCTCTCAGCTCCATATTACTGTCTAAACACATACTCCTAGTCAGCACTCTGAAAAAGGTGCTGTGTGCTGTGAGTGGCTTTTAATCTACTTTTCTCTCCCCACACACTCTATGCAAACATTTTCTGTTTGTCTCATAACACATAAAGCTTGGCTGCCTTCACAGTATAGAGTGGGGCTGAACTATTTCAAATGCCTACAGGACTTCGATTTATCTCCTTGCTCTTCTGCGGTGATTAATGCTTTGGAAAACACAGTTGCCCTGGGATGGCTGGAGAAAATACCCATGTCTGCAGACAGCTGTGACCGAAGGCAGGAGCAGAATCACTGAAGCTCTGCTGACTGCAGTGCCCAATCAATAATCCATGGCAAAAGCATCACAAGCTATTGAATATAGCAGAGGGCTGACAGTGGTACTGCTAGCAGCGGAATCCCTCAATGCAGATCCAGCTCTGGAAAGACTGGAGTATTTGGAGGTTTGATTTTCAAAGCACTTACTTGGTATCCACACTGTAGAAATTTGAAAGGGAATTTGTTGGGTGCATTAATTTGGATTGCTCCATCTCCATAAAACTTGAAGAAAAACTCTACTTGAAAATAACCATGAATATAAATTTTGATGTCATTAAAAGGATTAAAAATATAGATAAGATTTTCACACAGCCTTTTACTCCTACAGGAGTAAAATCATATGTGCCAGAAGACTTGTTAAACTGTATCTGCCAAACAAATATATTAATTACAGAGATGTAGTTATTTTGTAAGAATCCTCAGACTCATATATTTGTTACAAATCTATAATTCAGTAGCCAAAGACAGATAGAAGAGCGATATTCTTCAGGAGGGACCTAAAGTTTGCTTTGAACCCTTCAGCTGCATTTGGGATCATACCATGGAAACATATCTGCTTGTAGGCAAGGCACTTCTCAGCCTGGTTACGTGCAGCCTCATCCTACAAAGATACACATCACTGTGCATCAATGGCACATCAAGGCTTCATGGATTTTGATAGCATATTTTCTGCAGACATCCTTAGACAATCCTTAGTGTGAAACTCAGTGACCACAGTGCTAGGTATAGGGCTTATGCCTTCTATAATTCTAATGGTTGTTTTTATTTTCTCATTTTCTCATTTTCTTTTATTTTAGTCTCTTTCCTGATACCATTCTCTATTTGTCTTCTGCAAAGCTATTTCTGTCCGTGTTCCAAACTTTCCCACAATATTTCTTCACTTCTATTCCTCCTTTTTTCTTACATATTTTCTCAAATTTCTTCCTTCATAGTTTCCACATTTCTTCTTCCCTTAACTTGTGGGTTTTATCCCTTTTTTACCTTTTTTTGTGCTTCTTAAGTCTCAGAGAGTTGTATGGCTACTTCTTGAGCCCCTTTAAAAATAATTCCTTCTTTGCCAGCTCTGTCTCTGCATTGGCCTTAACTATATCTCGTTGCTTAGATGTTAATTCGTTAGCTTGTAGAGAAGCCAAGCACACTGATAAGTTGAACTCACACATACAAAGAAAGAAAACTCCAATTAGATCCTTTAGCTGTAACTAATAATTTAACACTACACTGATTAGGTTTTAAGAACAGACTCCTGATAAGCACCAGAAGTCTTCCTGGACACCTCTTCTACCAATTATCATTTGCTTGAAGTCTCCTCACAGTACTCACATTTTTTTCTGATAAGTACATCATCTCTCTGAAACTACTGGCATTTCTACAAATATATTTGCTCATGGAATGACAGCCACAAGCAATTCTGATAACACTAAATTAGCAGGAGACTGAAAATAATGTGCTTGTCAAACACCTTCCAGTCCCACTCCCTTTCTCTGAATGTTCAGGCAAGGGAATGTATTTTCTCCTCCTTTACTTTTCTGTGATTTGCATTTTCATTTACTCAGTGTATTACAATGTCCTGTTTATCTTGGACTGCAGCATCAAGATCTTTGTACATTTTATTCCCTCCAGTAATTTCCCAGGCAAGTATTTCCCTACTTCACCTATTTGTTAAACAAAGACAAAAGATTTCTCTAATGTAGAAAAGTAGCAACTGTCCTTAGAGAAAGCCAAAATCTTTCTAAAGAATAATTAATTTTCTGGAAACAATTCAACAGAATAACACTGTGTGTGTGAACATGTGTTAGCAAGAAAGAGAAGTTTCAAATTGTATAAGCTCTCTCCTAGTTGATTGGAATAATCAGAAAAAAAACCCCCAAACAGTTCAAGGTATTTCAGGATCCTCATACACCATTAGTTCATGCCCCCACACAGGATTTCTGGAACCACTAAACCCTGAGAGACCTCTTGAATTGTTCCCCACTTCCAAGCACTGTATCCTTGGGGATGGGAAGAAAGATTACCGTTAATATTCTACACAGCTTCAACCCAACCCTGCCCCCAGCAATGTGCTTATGATGATACATAATGTATTCCCTTAAGCTAGAAATAGTCCATTATTTTGACTCCTCACTCACCAAAAAGAGCATGCAGGAGGCATGCATGCTTTTAGCTACCACCTCTCTGTTTGGTGCATGGTTTTCATATGTAGCACCATCCAAGAGGGCTTGCAGAGAGGCTTCAGCCTCTTGGGAACACTGCCCAACCGTGTCCTTCAGTTCAGCCAATGATGACTGTTTCAGCTCTGTTTAGTTCTGTGACAAAAGAGACTCTCTTGGAGCTAATCCAAAATTTCTCTCATGCTCTTCAGCTTCTAGAAGAACCTTCACTTTGTTTGGAGTCCTTCTGGGTCTTCCTGTTATGAAGGCTCAAAAGTATCAGTAGGGAAGTGCTGAGCTGAAAGTTGATGCAGTTGAAGCTTTCTGAGGGTTGACTTTGTCTGTGTGCCAATAACTAAGAGCAGAGAGCACTTCTCTGTGGTTTTACCCCATCAGGAGCTCTGGGTAAATAGTTTATGCAGATGGGCTAGCTCTCTTCCCATTATTGTCCCTTTCTGTGAAAGATGAGAGTCATGAAAATTCAGAGCATGGGACTTAAATGAAGAGTTATGAAATGATATTTTTCTGCTTTAGAATAAAACCTGTCAGAAGGAAAAACAAACAAAAAATTACAGGGGTTAAAATTCCCACAGCTGCATCCAAGTATTTTTTAAATGTCATTATCCCTTCAGAGCTAGCACAATGTTGATGATATTGTGCAGAGGTGCAAAGTTCTTTAGCTGAATCACTCTGTTATCAGATGCCATGTGCTCTGTGAAAACAAAGTTTTTGTTGATTCAAGGTCAGACAAGTTCCATCAATATTTATCTCTTACTAACTCATCCAGAAAATGCCTCCAAGGTTTAAACTGGTCAACCAGAGGTACATTTGAGTGTTCTCCCTTGAATTTCCTCAAACATATATAGTGCTTACTTCCCTTTCTCCACATCAGCATTCCCATGAGACATAAGCCTGCCTCCTCAGTATCCTCCCACCTTGGTCTGTATCACCACTTGTAACGTCAAGAAGCAGTTTCAGCTGCAGGATCCGGGGCTGACGGAACGTACTCTTATCCCCACATGGCTCTGCATGCCTGCAAACAGCAGTTGCCACATTTCTTAGGAGGAAAAATGTGATTTTTGTGATTCTGCTTAGTGTCCTCTGAGCCATATGATTCTTTTTTAGGTCTTCCTGCCCACTTATTTTTTTCAGTTCAGTTTTGACTCTGTGGCTTCTTCCCTTAACATAAGGCGTGAGCTTTTAGTTGCAAGTGTTTCTGAAGCCCACTCATTCCAGGAATTTTTTAGCAGAGCACCAAGATTTTTTCAACTGTTACACTGCATACATTCTCTTTTCCACTTTAGAAAAATACTGAGATTACTAGTTGCTTTATCTAATCTTATCTTTTCCAACCTACAACTTTGTAATCAAAGTATTTGAAAACCAGCTGAACAGAGAGCAGAAGGAAGGCATGTTTGATTAGGGCTGGCACTATGCAAACATAACTGTACTTATTCTGGGCCAGATCCAGACTGAGTCTTGTGGATCTACAGGCTCAGCTCAACCAGGTGATGTTTGTACCATATTGTCTTCCATCATATACAAACATATTCTCCCTTACCTAGGCAGTCAGTACCTATAGCTGTGCACAGCAGCCCTTTCCTTGGACAGTACCCTTTTCCCTGCTTCACTTTCAGGGTTGCTTTTGTGTCACTCTCTCAATACAGTGGCCGTCTTTATAACTTGACCTGTTAGCATTCTGTTGGCACATCTGCATCATTTCCCTTAAGCAACTCCTAGCCCAGGTTTCTGGTTTTTGCTCCTTTCCTGCGCTGCATGGACTGGGACAGTCAGTGTCTCTTCCAGATGCAGCTGCATAGCTCCTGCTGGGCTTCCTGGCTGCTGCCTGGTTCTTACTCTACCATCAGCAATAGCAGATGATTCCTCTTTGAAATAGTCTTCACTGAATTTATTAAAAATGTCATAACCACTCTTAGACATGGCACAAAGATGAACCTACACGCTAGCCTGAACCATAGGAATTAATGGGGATATGAGTCCACTGCTTAGCAGATTTATCATAATGGAAGCAATTTTAATCCCTCTTGAGTCAGTTTAACCAACACACAAAAGATTCTGTAGCTAATTAGCAGGTCTTTGTAGTATTCAGACCCCAATAAATATTAATATGATGTCCTAAAGAATGAGGTTTATGTTCCTGAATCATACATTTATTAAGTCAAGATTTGACCTTTTTGGAGATTACACAGGCAAACTCCTTCACTCTCTGCAAACATAGGAAAAAAATCAATCTCCTGCAAGCATTCCCTAAAAGAATTCAAATGCCATATTCTAAACTTAATGGACACCTTTGATTCAACTGAATACAAAAAGACAAAATAAATGGAACCATCTTAACCTAGCTACAAAAAGTTAAGAATTAATACAATATCCACATCTTAAAATGCCATTTATTAGTTTAGAATAATGTCAACAATTACAATTCTTCTGTTCTTCCTACATCAGGAGGACAATATATCTATATATAATTGCTGCTAAAAAGCTACATTAACATCCTGCTGCAGATACGTCAAACACACCCAAATTAGTAAATGCTAAAATGAAATCTATCAGTAGAGCGATCATTCACTGTCACATAGGCATTCTGCTATTTTCCTCCCAAACTAATGATCAGTAGGATTTTAACTCTTGCACTTCACACACAGTTCTCTTACACAGAGGAGCAACTGATAGCAAAGATAGTAAACAACAACATGGCACCCTGCCTGCCAAAGGGTGGCAGGGAACAGGGAAGGGCTTGCTTGCTGTGGAGATTCCTGGCTACCAAGAGCCCAGGGGGGGCTGCAGTGCTCAGGAAAATGAATTCAGAAAGGACACCTGTGACACTTGCATAACATACACAGTAACTGTGAAGAGCCATGAAAATCAGCTGAGAGATTTCATTTTGCCCCGAGAGCCACCTGCATTTCATTCCCATAAAACTTTGGCTAAAGCTCTAGAGTGCTGCACTGACAAAAGCAAAGAGGAACTGCCAGCCTCCATGGGCAGAGGTATTAGAACTTGGCCAGTGATAAGACTCATGATCTACACAGAAATATTTACAGAAGATGACAAAAATGAGGGTCCACGATCTTGCACCTTCTCGCCTACCCTGCTTTAGTGTGAGTGTGCTGTGAAGGGAATCCCACCACAGGTGCAGCCAAGTATGATAAGAATGCCTTATGTCATATTCAATGCGGCAGAAATCTCTGGGAGAGGTAGTCCTGTGGTGATTGATACATTTGAGAATAATGCACTCCTCCCAAATACTTTCTTCCACTGGCTGACACAATGTATGAATAGCTGCAAAAATTTGAGATAAGAAAAAACTTTTTTATTTTATCAGGCCACCATTACTTTCATTATTGTTCTTATTTTACTGAAAGACTTTTTTTCCCTAAAAAGAAAGACCACCACAGTAATCAGATATGCCTATTGCACATCTGCAGCAATACTGCTACAGTTACTTAGCAACCAGTGAGGATTAAAAAAAGAAATTATGTAAAGGAAGAGAAAAATTAGAAGCAAATTGAGCTGAATAAAAAGAAAGCAAATACCATATTAACATTCGATGTGCATAAATACATGGGGCTGTCTTTGCTGCATGCACCACCAACTGCTGAACATTGTTAAATCAGCTTCTACTATTTTAAGTCAAAGCTCAGTCTAACTCAGATTTGAAGAAGTATTATCTAGAATCTTATGACTATATCCTCTTCTCTGTTTCATATTAGGGGCAGAAAGATGCAACAAAATGAAGAATGTTATGTTGACCAAAAGTTTTGGAGGTAAGCATCATCCCTATCACTGTGAAGAAAAAGCAACCTCAACAGGAATAATTTACAGAGAGTGAAATTCTGCTCCCTCTATTGAAAAAGAATAACCACAAACATTCATGGGCTTTCTGGAGGATTGGAAACTTGGCTTCTGCAAAAGGAAGCACAGAGACACCTCTGCTGGCCAATGAGATTCATGAACACTGTTAAAATCTGCTCATATGGACAAGCACATCATCCCCTTCTTGCTTAACTGGATCCCTCTTCTTCACAGCTCCCTACCAGCTCAGACAGGATTTAAAGTTTTATTTGATTTACTTTAAAAGGTGAAGATTTCATGTATGTTCTGGCATGGAGCAAACATAATAAAATTTCTATATGTTTGCCAGTCTAATATAAATTTTTGGCTTGACTTTTATAATTTAGGAAGGAATTAATCACATTTTGAAGGAAATTACAGTCTTTACTGAAAGTAATGATGCTATGAATTATCACTCAGAGTCTCAGCAGGAGGTAATTATGTTTATGGTAATTTGAAAAGTGCAGCACTGCAGTTTTCTTTATAAGTTAGCAGTGTTTCATCAGGAGGCCATATAATATATATGTATCACCTTCCAGTGCAAGGAGAGTCTTAAGTATAAAATATCAGAGACCAAAATTGGTTTCTGTACTTAATTATTACATTATTTCTTATGTTACATTTCAGCAAAAGTTCTGGAAATTACAACTCATTAATAGCTTTCTGTGGAATCAAATGCATCAAAATGAAAAAAACCCATTATTTCATTTCATGTTTTCCACTCAAATACTCTTTTGTCAATAAACCCCTCATACTTCCTGGGCTTTGTTTTCAAATTTGTTTGCAGGTAAAACCAGTTAAAAGTAAAAAAATCCCTCAAAAACTCTCCATTAACTAATTTTTTTCAAAGCTTTGAAACAGAAATCCATAGCATTCAATGAGATGCAGGTTGGCCACTGTCATATTCTACATTTCCATAAAACAAGATATTTCTCATCAAATTCAAGGGAGAAATTAAAGAGTCCTTTTCAAGTATCAAAGAGAGAGAAAAATAAGGTCAAAAAAAAAAAGATTGTGAGCTGGGTTTCTCTTGGTCTTAAATTTCAGTTAAGCATCAAGCATTTTAAAGGG
Organism: Phylloscopus whistleri; assembly: GCA_017589585.1. NCBI lineage: Eukaryota > Metazoa > Chordata > Aves > Passeriformes > Phylloscopidae > Phylloscopus > Phylloscopus whistleri. The sequence continues at coordinate 3,176,349 of JADMLD010001395.1, read as the reverse complement.
AATGTGTGTTCATTTGCACTTGGCAGAATAAACACTCTCCTAAGACGCTGGTGCTAACAAGTACCCAGCATCAATTTCTGCCTGCTGCTCTTATCCCAGCCCATTGCTGCCAAAAGAAGCTCTCATTACCTTTGGACTTTACAAATGGCAGTTTCCTCCACAGTTTGTCCTGGAGAGCAAGGAATGCCATACAAAGTTTCAATGAGGTGGAAATTTGGGGTTTACAGTAAGCAGAGGAGTGGAGCAGGACTGCAAAAGCTTAGATGGAAGCATGAGCATTTTAAGAGGTTCAAATGAAGAATATCAATGCATAACCAACTCTTCATTCAGTCTTTGAACACTGCAGGAATTGTCACTGAGGTAGTGTAGGTGTGAAAGGCTGATTTGTGTGTTCTCTACAGCAATGGCAAACATGAAAGTCTTGCTGTGAGATGGAACAGGGCAGGTCAAGTCCTTCACAAGAGGTACCAGCAGCTGACAAGGTTGACTTTTGGTGATCATCTCAGTCCCACAAACTTCTAAGCCACTTGAGAGAGAGATCTTTCTTATGATTGCATCTTTGTTTAAATCACACATTTGCTACCTTTCCAACATAATCATGTGGTTTTTAGCAGAATTTTTATTTCCCCTTTTGTTACTTGCAGCTGGATTAACCCTAAAAGGCCTGAAATTCATTTGTACTTAATTGCAAGAAAACAGAAATAGACCTCCATATAAGCAGGTAAATAAAGTATGAGTATCCTAGTGGGAAACAGGTGCTTTCCCTGGACTGCTGAAGCACAGAAAATGGTTTGAGTTCTGGGCTGGTTTTCTGCCAGTCATGTTTAAAACCCAGACTACCTGCAGCTGGTGTTCCTCTTGCTTTTTAAAGAGAGTTCATTATCTCTTCTTCACACCTCCATGCCTCACTCCAAACCTTTAATTTGGAGAAGGTTACAATAGACTGTTAAATTTTCCTACTTACTTTAGGATGATAAGGTTTGATGACACCAGAAGCAGTAGGAAGAATCCCAAAAGCTGGATGGGCAAAAACAGGCAGGTCTTTCTGGAAGATCATGATAGTTACATGGAGTGCCACTTCTATTATTACCTATTATCCTCTATCCTTCTGTCCAGTTCATTTCCCTCCAGAGGCCTCAAAGTAGTTTCTTTCATCAATTTATTTGTCATATGCCTAAACTATAGGTTTTCTGGGCCAAGATCATCTTTTCTGTGTGCAAGCGATAATGAGGACAGTGAAGGCCTGATTGCTGACTCAGACCACTTGAAATAAAAGTACTGGTAAGAAATTCTGTGGGGGACATTGAGGAGTAATTTAGACTATCACAGAAAAGCTGATGCTTCAGCCTCACACAGAAGTTTTGCTTTCCCAACACTGTACATTCAAAGAAAGAAAGCATGAGAGGTTGTCATCTAAACTATTTACAATAATTTTCTTATGTTCTTTGTATTTAATGTAAGACAGATTTCTTGTCTATTAAGATTGGTTCCTGTCAGTAGATTTGAAGTAGTGTCTTTTGACCTTGGAGGAGAGGCTGAAATGCTTTGCTACAGGCACAGAGAGTCATCTTCCTACCTGAAGGTGTTTTACGTGCAATCACTTCCCATTCAGAGGAGAGGTGCAGAGCTAGAGACTAATAACATTAGTTTCTGGTGGCCAGCTATGACCACTTTTCTTAAAAGTTAGATTGCATGAAACATACCCACCTGGGGTTTCAGAAAAGTAAAGTGCTAGGCAGAAGATGTTTTTCGATCAACTCCTCATGCCCAGCACAGCAATTTTCACAGTATGTGTGACAGACACTGCTTTTTGCAAAGAGCTTTTGACTTTTGGAAACCCTTTGGCATACAGCTGGGTAGAGATCACTGCTGGAACCCATGGTTCCCTTAGAAATATGTCAACTGCAGTAGCTACTCTTCCAGTGTTGGGTATTCTAAGTTTTGCTGTTGGTATTTCAAGGATAGTTAGTAAGTCCTGTGTTCAAGCCAACCTTTTTGGTCAATGCAAAAACTGTGTAACAAATTATTTTCTTTGAAAGACTGACACTTAAAATGACTTCATGATTTAGTTCAGAACTATTCCATTTAATGGGCTGATGATTTAAGTCTACCATAGTGGATGAATCATAAATGCTGAAACCTAGCACAGTTTTAGTTTTACTGTTGTGATGGGCATCTGTACTGAGCAATGTATAAATAAAAGAGTCCAAGTGACTATGCATCATAAATATTTATTTCCCAGATTATGTTTCCCTATCCATCAGGCAGACCTGGGACTGATGCTGAAATATGTATTTGCAATAAACCCTTCTAGCAGCTGCAAAATGAGCAATGGGGACATCTCGAGGTCTTTATTAATTTAGAGGTAGCAGGAAAGTGCGACTGAGTTTCTTAAAACTGTGCCCCAGCAGCTTTCCTGACACATTTCACAACATGAGCCAGACAGCTGTTCTCATCTTTCCTGTAGACAAGATAAAGATGACTTTTCATATCAGTGCAACTTATTTTTCAGTTAACAAGCTGTCCCTCTAAGTCAAGAGCTGCCCTTGATGGTCACTGTCTGTAGATATCATTTCTGTGCTACCAGGTATCTGGCAGGAAAAGGAGCAGAAAGGCTGTAAGAAGTTTGTGATCCTGCCAGACTTCTAGTCTGGGGAAAGCTCTTCACAGTTACTATTAACTCTTGAATTACTGGTATTTTCCAGAAAAAAAAATAGTGAATTCTGTATGGAAATGCATTTATTTACCAGGAAGGCCACAAGCCCGTGTTGTTATTTGAGCTGTTGATACCGTATAATTTTTCACACTGGGGGCTTCTGGGAAAAAAACCAGAAAATATGCCTCTCATCACTCTTGGTTTCTACTTTTTGCTGTAATGTATTTTTAACAGCTTTAATTATTGTTTGGCTCTTGTACTTGAAGTGTTCTCTATGAGTCAGGCTAAAACTTAATACACATTAAATAATAAAAGAGAAGCAGCCAATTAGTAAAAATACATCCGAGTACTGTGCAGTGCAACCATCGAGCAGCTGATACAGGATGTTTGATGTAATTACTGGGGCTTAGATGTCAAATGATTGAACAAAGCAGCAAATCAATGTGCTTATACAGATTATTAAATTCGAGAGTGGTGAGGGATCTCAAGGTATCAGTCAACACATCCTGCTGCAGTGAGTCATCTTTTGGCAAAAGTTTGCTGAGGAATTGTGAAATCTCCTCTGTTGTAGGTTTTAAGAACAAAGCCTTGACAATCTATGCCAATGCTTAGTCACCCCAACCATGAGAAATTTTTCCTAACATCTCATTTAAATCTTCCTGGAATTTAAGCTCACTATCTCTTTTGCTAGCCTCAGTTAGCACAAAGAACAGGCTGTTTTATTATTTTCTGCTGGAGCCTTTTTCACAGTCTTGGCATAGAGCAGATGTTACACAGGGGCTGATGAGGGCTGCACCCTTCCCTTACCCCACCCTGTGCAAATCACTGTTCTTGCAGCTCCTGTCCCAGCAGCAGCAGCACCTCTGGGGGTGTAAAGATCCAGTTCAGCCCTAAGGCCAAACAGATCCCTGTATATCCAGTCTCTGCTATCCAAGCCAAGCCAAGGGCTCCCATTTACCTCTCCTTACTTGTTAGCAAAAATAACTAACTCTTGCTTTAGCTAGAGCTTGGACACAGACTTCTGTAGCAATGTATCTGTATAACAGGCCATTCTGATGCACCAGCCAAACTGTTTGTGAGTAATCTTATCAAACCACCTGCAACCAGATCAAAAATAAAAACAGAGAGCCTGAGAAACTGTCTGCAAAAAAATATAAACCCTACCTAGGGAAGCAAAACGTGATGATGGACGCTTGACCAATTGGATGTCCTGAAGGATGTGTGCCTGCCTCATGAACAAGCAGCTTAGCCAACCTGGAGATGCGTGCCCACGTGGACAGTAATCCTAGAATCTATAACTGGACTTGAATGTAAACAATAAATCGGCTTCTGCTCAATCATATTGATTCTGTTATTCACTTGCCCATTTTCCCCTGCAGACTTCACTTGCATATTAATATTTTGTTTCTTCTTTACAATTTTTTTTTTGTTTGACCTATTTGAATAATATAATTGTAAAATAATGCACATAAGCAGGACTTATACGTTATTCAGCCTTGGGAAAATATTGAAATGAGATAAAAAGTCCCAAACCAAGATTTTAAAGTTTAGGATATTGTCCCAACAGTAAAGAAGTTATTGAGAGGCTGTGGGAGGAAGGAAGCTTTTGGAAGTTCCCTGCTTGCTTTCTTTTCTAGCTTATAGTCCTGATACTGAAGTAGTTGCTGACCTTTAACTGTGATATTACAGAGTGAAAATGAGGACGTTCTGATAGGAAAATGGAGCTATGTGTGTCATCATGTACAAATCATTAATGCTGGTGCCCTCAGATAATTGACTAGCTGGGAAATTTTCAGAGATTTAAAACAAAGAGAAACCCAACTATTTAATTTCACTGCTTCTCTGTGAAGTGTAAGTTACGACATTTTTTAAATGAATGTTCAATTGACTGAGCAATCTCAAACTGGTAATTTGGTTGTGCCCTCAGCAGTAAATGTGGCAGGCTGAATGTAGCCCCAGAGCTTCCACTGTGTGACAGACAGCAGGAGAGGAGCAGCAGAATATGAACAGTAGGGTTGTCACAGCCTCCTGTGCTACACACACATCTCCCAGTCTACACCATATATCAGCAGACATCATACAGCAAACTAGAACTAAACTGAAGCTCCTCTGGTGATTTCAGGGCTGTTCCCATAAGGCAAAGGGAAGATAGCACATAAACACACAACACAGAACAGCTGTGTAAGGGAATAGAACTGTTGCATGAGACAGGGTAGAAATCTGGAGTATTTTGAAGGTCTGTGACAGCAATGACAGACTTCCCTCAGTAAATCATCAGCAAGGTGCAGGTGGAGCATGTTTTAGAAATGAAAAAAAAGTAAAAGCACTAAACCCTTTCATCAGTGAAAGGCCTTTCTCAGGGCTTGTACCTGGTGTTTTGCTTTAATAGCCTCACAGAACCAGCTTGGCAATAAAAGACATAAATCTAACATCCTCAAACAGCCTGCCCACAGCTCATGGAAGGCACCTGTGGCTTCTTCCCTGGCCACTTGGCAGGTTCCAGATGATGCTGGGGAGGGCTGCCCTGCGCAGGCCCCTTCTTTATCCCCTTCTCCCTGCCTGCTACACGGTGTTTAGAGGCAAAACCAAAATGTATCCTCTGAAAAGAGATTATTCCACATCAAATTTATATGAGAAATGTTTTTCTGGAACACAGGTATTTATTACTCTGATGCTTGTGTTCCTGGTCACTTCACATGAACAATGGTGGAAGTCACTTGGATGGTATCCAAGGAGACAACTTCACTGAACTAAACTAATTAATCCTCTCTTGTTGCTGTTTACAGTTCTTTTTAAGCAGGCAGTAACTGATTCCATAGAGCTGGTTATGGCTCCTCCTTAAGGACTGCTTTATACAGATATATAATACATTTATCAGAGCTGGGTTTGCCTCTTAATGTTATTAAGCTTCACCATTTCATTCCCAGCATATTATTTTCCACTATTAGCTACCAGCCTCTAGTTCACATTAGTACCCCATGGAGTTTAATTCCCTTTAGTTTCAGTAACATGCCCATATATTATTCCATTTCTGGTGCGTTATTCCAATCTTGCCACCAGGTGTCATCAAAAGGCTCACCAGCACCGTGGCTCGGCTTCCTGAAGGATTTGGGATCGCGGGGCGGGGTGTGCGTGGGAAGGTGTATGGGGGTGTCATTACCTGCCAATAAACTGACACAGTAGTAAGGGGGGCACACTCCTGATTTCCCCCCGGCTTTCTTTGTTTAGCTAGACTTTGCCTCACAGCAACAGAATGCAAACCACACGCTCCAGATGTTTGCACTGTGGCGGGTGACACCAGCCTACCTTTGGCTTCACTAGGAGTTATTCCAAAGCCTGCCTGGATTTACAGGCCCCATAAGCAAGCCTGGAAGAAGTCATTCTTCTTGTGTCTAGCCTTAAAAGGTTTTCAACCAGCCACTGGAACTCGCACTTACACGAGATCTACAGGATGAAAAAGAAATTGCAAAGGCATCAGATAGGACACACTCATTCATTCCAGGGTTTAATTTAAAAGAGTGTTTACTTCCTTCCTCTCTTCCTCATAGATTATGAAGTAATTTTTTTCCCAAGCAAATGTAGCTCTTCATCTTCGCTCTCTATCTCCCCCTCTCCAATTTTTTTTTCCAATAAAAAAATTCAACACTATTTCTACCTATCACAGCCTACCTGCCCATTTCTGTGGGCCATCACTTGGCCATTTCTCCATGTCGACATTAATTTACTGTGTAGGGCATTTCCTTCTTCTCATCTGAACCAGAAGCTTGGATGAAGTAGTGTTCCCCAGGGCTGTTAATTAGACACCTGATACAAAGGAATAAACTTGCCCTCACTTCACACAGGCAGCTGGGCACTGTGGGACTTGCTGTATGCATGGGGGCAAAGCAAGCCCAGCCAGCAGGGTGCCAAGGTGGCATGGCCACCGCTTTCTTAGATCTACCAAAATTTCTAGATCATCTACCAGCAATTTACAGAAAAAACACTGCAGTAAGGAAAGACCAGCACCACTGAAGTCCTTAGTATCTTTCAGACAAGCAAATCAGCTCCAATGCACAAATAAATTACATATTTCCAAATTTTTGTTATTTTGTTTCAGCTCATACAACATTTTAATTGATTCCTTGTTGCTGCAAGATCTAGTTTTTTGATTTTTCCCTTTTGAGTTGGGTGGGATGCTGTCCAACACCTTTTAACTCAGCTGCCTTCTGTCTGGGGCAGCACACACTGCTTCCCTCTGGGATTTGAGGGGAGCAACCCTACGTCTTCATTTGCAGTTATTCTTAATGCAAGGCAAATAGCAATGTCTGCTTCAGTCAATCTCTATAAGGATAGAAAGAAATCTGATTAAACAAGGCTAAGGAGAGTCTTCATCTAGAAACCCTCTACTTTCCACATCTTTGATGCCCAGAACTGGTACAGAAGAGGGAAGCACACCAGGGATGAGGGGGTCCCAGGTCAGTATTGAAAAGTCTGGGAAACTCTGGCCTGTGCCTTTGTCTTATATGAGATGGCTGCTTACATAGAATTCAGTCTTCAGAGAATTCCACAAACTGAACTTATTGCTAAGTATAACCTCTAGATTTCACACAGGATGGGTTATTATTAATATCTCATCTATTTGACCTAGATTCTGTCGACTGTAAAGTGCCACATTTAAATTTAACTTCTGAAGAAAAAATAATTGAATTGAAAAATCAATCACTAGGCAATTTCCCATTCAGTTCATTTAAGGTCAAGTTATTGCTGTCTCAGAGAATAAAAGTTTTCTTAATGGATCAAGTTCAGGAGTGATGTGAAATCAGGCATAATTACATACTGGCTAATGAGCCTAAACTGGCGTGCAGCATACATATTGAAAGGTATATATCCATTTACACCCTCTTGGACTCACTTACTAGTTGGACAAGAAGACAAGGGGCAGGAATTGCCATCCAGGACTTTGGATGGTTCAAAAGGCCACAGCTGAGGCAGACAAGTACCGACTTGCTTCCCACAGGAGCAGACCAGGACTTGGCAGGAGGATCACAGGCTACTTCCTGAGGGTGTTTCTGCCGATATGCTGTGCTAGATGTGATCTGCTGTGGGCAACTGTCCTTTGCAATCCATATGGTGCCATTTCCACTATTCTGCACCTTTCTAGGGCTCTGGAGAAAGTCCCAGGCCAGGGTGAAATCCAACATGTTCAACTTGCTTCAGACTTTAGTTTTCTTCATTGTCAACTCTGAGTTATGTTTGGAATTTCTGTAAAAAATCAATAGTCCAGTTTGAGACGTTCTTTGATCTTACATCTAATTTGTTCTCCAGCTCAAGGTACTTTGGGTTTCCACCTATTTTTTTAAACTGCAATAATTTCATTCAGCAGAACATTTCCAACAGAATTTTGTAGTACTATGAAGCAGAAATATTTTCTAACTGCATCATGGTATATTCATCTCCCTTGTTCACAGATCTTAGCCTAGTGTAACTTGGTTCTAGATTAAGTAAATAATTCCAGATTAAAAGCTTTGCATGTTTGGCTTTTGGGCCTTTTCCTTCCAATTTAGCTTATGGGCTCTAATTAAGTATAAAAGTATTTGCCTATTACAAAAATCACTAGTATTTTTGTTACATTTGTAACAAATATCAGTTCAGGTTAAGTTTTTAATATGTCTTTTCACAAGGAAGAGTTTATCATATATTATATTTTTAAATGTCTCATTAGGTTCAGTGGAAAACAATTTCATTGACTTATAACAATAAACTCTGAAGTAATTAATTACTTTAGGATAGTAATCATCAAAGTGCTTTAGAAAAGTATCTTTTTCTTTTAATGACATATTTCTCATTAGTCTGTTTTTAGGGAAGCAATGTTGGCTCTCCTAATTAAATAATTCTTGCACATGCAGTATATTTAAAACATAGCTTTAGTAGACTCAATTTTACAGAAAAAGCTGCTGTGTTAAAGGGAAAAAAAAGCTATATGCAAGTTTAACTGCACTCAAAATAACAGCAGCTGGCCACAAGAAAATCCATCTATCTGCATTACTTCTTTTACTCTGAGATGCAGAATAAATGAAATATCCCTAGTGCAACTCAAGAGAGTTACACTTTTATTCCAGGTTTTGCATTTCAAGGCAGCATGGAGCATCAGAAAGAATCACAGATTGTTAGTCTTTATCTGCACATCAAGTCAGAATTTCTAACATACGGATTCTTGATTTTCTTTTCAACAGGCATGGCTATGGCAGGAGCACAGCTGGTGAGACAGCTGCAGTGGGGTTGCAAGGATTCTGCTCAGCAGAGACTTACAGATTTTAGGGGTGCAATTCTTTCAAGTTCCCCTCTTTCCTGTTTCCTTCATTCCTGGGTTAATGAAGGAAAGGAAATTCCTTCTGTGAAATGCCTTTATGCAGAAGTTCTATGACATTTTTGTCCACTGTATTTTTCCTTGATCAGGAGATCAAGCAAAGGCCATGTCAGAACGTGGGGCTGAGCTGTGTGCTTCAGTCACAAGGCTTCTTGTTGCAGCCAAGGCTGTATCTCCAGGAGAAGGCATTGGGCAGATCAGTGGCAGTATGGGAGGATTCTTTGAAAATGCAATTAATTACAAAATCAGATTCTACCTAATTAAAAAGCTGAAAGAGTTCTTCTAACTTAGCCATACCTTGAGAATATTAAAAATTATTTTCAGTACATAAAAATACATCTAAAAAAAGAAACCAAAGAACACTCAGTGCAAAGTTTGCATGCAACAGTAAGTCATATTTTATCTTCCTTTTGTTTAATTTTTGTTTTTTAATCAATCTGTTAGTTTCTTAGCAGACTGAATATTTCTTTTATAAACCTACATTCAGCTGTTCCAGGTGTGACAAGCTCTACTGAGCTTTTCTTTGGTTTCTTGTTGTCCTCCTGGTATGAAGTCTCTGTGGGAACTGCAGAAATGCTTGGCAGCAGCTCTCAATTCCTTACAATGCCTACAGAGAGATTTTTTGGAGCTTCACATTTACCCTCTATACTTTCAATCAGTGCCAAGAAGAAATGCATTTCTTCTGGGAAGTGGTGGTGTTAATTTTTTGGCTTCTTTATCCTCTAAAGGGACTCTAATCAGTTTATTATTCCAAGGTTTAACCATGAAAATTGAGTTTCAACACAGAAGAAACATTTTGTTTACTTGTTTTAATGCTACAAGAAAGAAGAAGATCCATCCCAGGCAATAAGGGAAAAAAATCCCTCTATCAGCAGTACATGCAGACCAAGTATCATGCCTTCTTAAACAATATTTAAGAAAATCAGTCAAACTGCTCTACTGTTACAATTTCATTTTTTCCTCTTTACAATACCTGTCCATACTTCATAGAGATCAGCTTCTATACGGCTCCAGGTTGTCTACCACAGCAAGGCAGCCCCACCTGTGGGCTGATGCATCAGAGTCATGAGCTGCAGGATAAGTGCCAAAGATGAGAGAAGCCAAGCATTCAAGATTTCCAAAAGCTGTGGCCAGGACACTCAGCTGTTTGAGGAGAATGGCGTCACTGTTCATCTTTGCTGTTATAAGGCAAAGAAAAGAACTGTGATGTGATCTCCAATTTACTTTCTCAGCTATTCCCTTTAGTAACAGATAATGGACGAGAGGCTGACTTCCCATCAGCACAGGGCCCTGGCAGTCTATTTCACAGACTGCTTTCATTCAGTCCTGCTAGAACTGCCCGTGTCTTCCTTTTTGTCCAAAAATTGCTAGTCAGTTTTAAGGTCCTGGTGTTTCTTTTCATGAGCACACAATACAAAAACCTTCCTTTGTCTCCACTGCATGTGAAAGAGGCACTCTCAGAATCAAAATTTTCTTATTTTAAATGAAACTAGAAAGCAAGTAACTGATGTGTTGGAACACATCATTGTGTGAACTGCTTGTCAAAAGCAAGCAGCCTAGAGTTGAGAGAAGGTGGGAACAATCACCAATATGAGTCTTCCAAATACCAACCAAAAAAAGTTTGATGATTTTTATGTTCTCTGTCATGATAATTCCTGTGGTGAAATATATTCCTAAAATGAAAGAGGGCTATTGTAATTTTTTTTGTTCCTACCTTCTTAGAATAAACTTTATTTGCTATCCAGAGTCCATTTCTATTGACCTTACTCTCGGGAAACATCCAAGTATATTTTGGAAGTATCAGATAATTTAAGATGCAGTCAAACTAGGAATAAATTTTCCACGTGGTTTGTTCTAAAGGATGTCTGGCTATGTCAGTACAAAGTTCAAGTTCTATTAAAGTTCTATCTTCAATATCAATGTTCTATGTTACAGAAGTAAGGAGTTGAATGTCTACTTTACAATAAACACATGCATGTGAATAGAAAGAAATAACCATCACTATCCCAGTTCCTTCACTGCTTTCTGGTAATTCCTTGACTTGGAACATTTGCCAGCTCTGGAGATGTTGACAGTAAATGTAAATGTGCCTTGTGGAAAATGAATAGGGTTTCTGAGCTTACTGCACTTCAGAGCTTTTTCAAGTCACAGGATAAGATTTGGCAGTTAAAATTGTAGCCCTAGCAAAAGAAAATGAGAAAAGAAATTGAGTGTATTAGCATGCATATATATTTAGCATACATATTTTGTAAGACACAGAAAAAGAGATGCCTGTAAAATGGGTTAGAGTGGTGAAATTCTTGGCACTGAGGAATGGTCCACTTCATAAGATCTATCAAGCATCTGTAAAACAGCTCTTTAGTTTAAGTCTTCACTAAAATGTTGTCTTTAAGTGACAACTTAAGTGCATTTCAAATCACAACTTAATTCTTGCTCACTCACAATGTAAAAAACCAAAAACTGACAGTCTGAAACCCCATGTTTGTAAATGCGTTCTCCTCCTTAAATGTCTGTTAGAGCACTGGATCTCTGAGTAGCTCACACATTGCTGCAGTGCAGGGAGAGCTCCCTCTTCTCTTGCAGCCTACCTTGCCCACTCTCATCTTGCTGCCTCCTCCCTGAACTGCTGGAGCATCACCCTAGCACACGGCAAGCAGTCGCAGTGCAGATTTAAAGTGCCGCAAATTTCCCTTGAATTCCCTTGAAAGATATATAAGAGCAATGGCAGGCAACATATAGAAGGAGTTAAGTGCTTTCAGAAGGAGACTAAAACTACTTAATGCTTTTTTTTTCCCATGACAGAGGACTGCAGAGCAGGACAGAGCAGCACCAGAAGGCACCAGAGCGTTCCCAGCATTCAGTCCCAGGGAGGGAACAGCAAGTTATTATTTTAAAATTAACATTTGCATTTGAAAATGTGGATGTAATTCTTATCACCCTCTACATTTGAACAATTCTGGTGTCTTTGCTACCACTAATAAGTATTTCCCACACTAAATCATTTACAGAAAGCAACCCCTGAAGCTGATTTACAAGCCTGGCACCCTATCTGGCACCACAAAGGGCACATGTGGTAGAAAGTGTCTGTGTTTGCATGGTCTCCCACCCTCACATATTCAAAAGATGGGTGGCAGAGAAGGAGGAGAACATAACTGAAGTCTATTTAGCATCAGCAAGGAGCTGCAGTCCAGGGTTTATGTTTTTTCTGTCACAGGTAAAAAGCATTTCCTAATGAAGTTCAGCCTGGTGTCAGACATTGTGTTCCTGTTCCCACCTCCCTTTCCTTGGGGGATGAATAATTCAGCAGCAAACACTCACCTGGGAAAGCCACAAGTAAACCTCATATGGATGGGGTTTTCTACCTGCACTCTGATTGCCTTTGCACTGGGGGAGGGAGGCAGGAAGCCAAGTTGCAGGAAAAACCTCTGGGGAGGAGGGAGGCATAGACTTGAGACACTCTGGAGAATTAACTTTTCAGGATATGGAAGGGGACTGCTGTAGCCCTGGACTCACAGGCAGACAGACAACAGGAAATAGATCTGTCTCTGTTCAGACAAATCAGGTGTTCTGCAGGAAAGGAAGCAAAGCCCCAGCACAGAGCACAGTACAAGGCACATGTGCACCCTCCATAGCGTGGTTACCCTGCTAACAGTGATGTTCTCCACAGTGACTGGACTGTGTTCCAAACAGGAACATAACTCCCATTGGAGTTGTACAGGCAAGAAAGAGCAGAGGTGGAGCCAATGCATTTTTTCCCACATAAAACAAACCCCCACTATTTCCTTTGGCCTGTTGGTCAAGGGGTAGACTCACACAATTCAACTGTGAGAGCCCCTGAGCAGCTCCAATGAAGTCAAGCAATGAAGATCCATTTTTCATTCAGTCTTTGCAGAAAATGTTAGGGAACGTTTTAAAATTCAAATTCCATATAAAAACCTGATTTGGCACAGTTCAACATGAAAATTAGTTTTGAATCAAGCTACCACCTCTCTTCCTGAGGAGATAATAATATACTCTGAAAAGGAAGAGTTTGCAGGCATCACTGACCCTCTAAGACAGGCATCATATCTGCCAGGAAATGTGCTTAGTATAGTCAAGGCTGACAGAGTTTAGACAGATAAAATAAGAGTCGTCACTGTTATGCTGTCCCCTATTTTAGGCTTTCTTATTTGCTAAAATCTGACATCACAAAATCTCATGACAGTTTTACTCTCCCTGCAGTGGTGGTGGTTCATTTTAGGGGAGGGGTAGGAGGTGGGTTTGGGTTTTTGCTGCCACAAGTGAGATTTAGGAAAGATACTGAAGGTGAACTTTTGGTGACTTCATAGTTTAGGGAGTTGAACTTTTAAGTTCAAGGAATGGAAAGGTTAAGAATGGAAAAATTTCACCAGCAACTACTGGAAAATGAAAACAGAGTTCATTTCTGTTTCAACTCATTTCAACTGTTTCAGAGTTCTCAGGGGGTGGAGAAGAGAGCTGACATCTTGACAAGCTGTGAGAACTCACCTACAGCCTAAGAGGCTGATAGAGGGCTGGAGAAACAAGGGCATGGTTTGATGTGGTCAAGGAAGGAGCTAGAGAGAGTCAGCTAATACAATCAGAGGGTGAGGCAAGACAATACAGCAAGAGCTTCAGACATGGGGTGGCAAGAGATTGGGCTGGCAGAAATCAATCCTTGAACAGTGGGAGTATGTTCCCCCTCTCACAGCTGAAGGAGAAGTGTCTAAATGGAGAAGTAACTTGGGTTGATGGCTCTGAGGAGGAACCTTAGCTGAAAACGACATCTTTTATGAGTGAGATACCTCCTGTAGAAAATAAACAAACCCGGGGAAACAAAATGGAAATATCCCTTGCTTGGACAAGAGCTCTGTCTGGGTCTGGGGCTCTAGAGAGGGTGCTCATTGCCTGAAGTATCCTGGAAGCTGTAGCTCAGATTTAGTACTCTGACAGCCCCAACTGGCTGCTGAGCATGTTGGGCATTTAAATCTGCTGAAATTGCATTGTATATCTAAAGTGAAAACTGCAGTTTTTGAAAAAGAAAGCTTTATGCTGTGGCTGCTTCTAGCCGAGCAACGTAGCTCACAGTAGTTATCACCTAACAAATGTGTTTTTCAGCACCACTACAGTCAAATACTTTCATATAAGATGGATATATTTGTTTTAGCAAAACTCACAAAGGCCTGAAACACATCACATTGCAATTACTGCAAGGTCCTTTTTCTGGTCTGAAAAATAAAGCCTCAGCCCTTCCAAAATCCAGTAACAATATTGAGGTACAAATAATTTCCCCTCCCTGCCACTTTGTCTCACCTTTCCAGGTACATCCTCCTTCCAGTTCTCCTTCTTCAGCCTGTTGCAGGCAAGATGTTTGTCTTCATTTTTTCAGGCACAGCAGGTGCCCACTGTGTTGTAAATCATCAGTCAGTATTTACTGCTGCAAAGTTTCCATCAGCTGTTAATTGCCCTGCAATACAATGATTACTTCTGTTTTTTCAGCAGGCCTTGTCTCTTAGAATTATTGATTCATTTAAGATGACAGGTCTTCTGGAGGTCACCTACTCCAGCCTACTACTCAAGGGTGGATATTGCAATTACCTTGTGCTACCTGCTCCAGGCATTACCCACTATTACTTAACCTTTTTTTAGTATGTACAGTCAGAATATTCTTTCCTGCAGCTTCTGGCTGCCTTTTTCTCATCCTCTCATGGTGCTTCTCTGAGAAACATCAATCTCTCTTCCCTGTGACCCTGGGTTAGGCACATGAGGACAGTGGCCAGAATTGCTGCAGCCTCCTCTGGGCTCAACATACCCACCTCACATTCATGAACACAATGTGCTCATTTCTTGACCACCTTTTGACCTTCTCCTAGACTTGTTCCCATTTGTTGGTCTCTCTCACACCAGAAGCCCCAGGCTGGACACTTTCCTCTGGGTGCAGCTGTGCAGAGGGGCTCTGCATGTCCCTTAAGCTGCTGCCCGAGGCTCTGCTACCACAGCACTGTATTCAGCTCGGTTCTGCTGCCTCCAAGACACACTGCAGACCCGAGCTCCCTTTGTCCACCACAGACCTGGGTGTCCCTGCCTGCCCAGGCCCTTTCCCGCAGGGCTCCTGCTGGTGCTGGCCAGTCAGCCATACTGCACAGCAGGTTCCTTCCCCAGCTCCTTTTCCTGGCATCTCTGTGTGCACCCCCAACTTCCCATCAAACCAGGTCTTCAGCTTGCCAAGGTCCCTCTGGAGGGCAGCCTTACTCTCCAGCACAGCACTGGGAAAGCAGGTTCCTGCTTTGGCACTCACATCCATGCTGTTCCAAGGGCTCCCAACCCCACTGCACAGGTTCCCGGGGCTCTCTGTCCTGCACAGGTCACTGCAGAGTGTGTTTGGTGTCACTGGCCCGAGGGACAGAGCTGAGGGGCTGTCACGGGCTGTCCAACACATGGAGCTTGGTGCCCCAGACTGTCCTACAGCTTGTTGTAGCCACTCCCCCTGCCTTTGGTGTCCACATTTTCCTGCTGGGATTCTGGGAGAGCCGGGGTTGGAAGTCTCACCAAAGCCAGCCTCAGGGCACCTGGCTCCCCTTGGCTGCACAGACGGGCCCCTCATGGCAGACAAGCCGCACTCGGGCCTTTTGGATGTGGTTTTGTTTTTTGTAAACCCATGTTGGCCAATCCCAACCGCCTACTTGCTTTCACGTGCCCAGATCCTCACTCCTGATGTTTTTGAAGACAGCCATAAAGTCCTTTTCCCTGTCCCTGGAGACCTCCCTCAGCTGCAGCCTTTCAAAGGCAGCAGTCTCGGGTTGGCCTCCTCCACTTCAGGTACTCAGCAGGACAGGGCTCTTGGCATCCAGCACAGCACTCTGTCGATACAAATAAATATGAATAGGACACAAAACCAAATATAAACATTTCTAAAACGGTATTAGTTTAATAAAAACCCATTGTAATATGGAAGAATTCTAGACACTCAAAAAAAAAAAAATTGTTTTACCTGTAATGCTGGTCATTCCAATAAATACTTGAGGATGCTTCAGTTGTCTCTTGATCAAGAGCATTAGGCAAAACATAGTTAAAAAAAAATAGAAGCCACAATAAGAAAATTATTGTGACCACTGTGACCAGGTGATGGCTGTGGAAATTTAATGTCCAACCAGGCATGAATAAATAGTGCAGTACCTCACTTATTCAAGGTGACATGTTCAAAAGATATACAGTAAGACTCACTGGGTTATTACCATGAAGATAGTGGAACACTTCCTGCAAAGTTTAAAACCACCATGCCTTCTTTTCCCCCAGAAAAATGTGTCAAAAACCTTTGCAAAACTTTCTCTCCATAAAATTCATAGCTCAAGATCAGATTGTAAGGAAGTAAAAGAAAGCAACTTATTTTTAATGAAAAAATCTCTTAAAGGAACTGCTTTTTAGTTTATCAGTAGATAGTGTAACATTATCATCAGAGTCCAAGTGGTGATATCGACTGGACAATGTCCATGTTAGCTCCTGTCTTCTCTTGCTATCTGACAAGAACTGGAAGGAAAGATTTTTTTACATTTTGGCCTGCAGAAATGAGAGACACACACTAGTGACCTGTAGTGGTCATAGAAGATCCTATCACCATTAATTTTCCTTTTAAAAAAGTAGTCTCTATGAATCTTCAATCTGTAGAGAGTGTAGTGGACCACATCTCTGATAACCTTCTGTGAAAATCTTTTGTGATACAGGGTCCATGATCCAGTCACACCTACCAGCAGGAAGTTCCTGCTGATGTGTCTGTATCTTTTTTTCTTTTTTTTTCTGCTACAGAAAGATGGCAGTGCCTGGTAATACTCCTTGACTAACATAATGCCTTTATAACTTTTGACTTTTCATACAGGAGCGACTTGCAGCTCAGATTACAGTCACCAGATCTAGAATAATAGATGTACTAGAGGATATGATCCCATTACTGTAACCTTATTACCTTAGTGGTTTCCACATTTGATATCTTACTCAAAAAGCTAACTGCACAGCTAATATTACATTTCAATACTTGTTACCTGTTACAACAAATGCATGAGTTTCATAGTCAGCCACGTGTAATGATGTAATACTGCAGGAGAAGGTATCCTAACATTACAATAAAGCAGCTGATTGCGTTTGTCTGAGTATGATACAAATTTTCTTTCACTTGTAAAGCTCATTTTTAAAAGGAGAGATCCCAGCAGGCATAATGGGAGGATTTATCATTTATACTGTAATTATCATCTCAAATGCTTGGTCCTGCATGTTGTAGACAAAACTTTGGTGGCAAGCAGAGTTTCAATACACAAAATATAAGTTCACACAGCGTTTTGAAGAAGAATCTTCCTTGATTCACAATCACATTTTTTAGCTCCTTATATTTCACAGATTATTTCCTTTTATTGCTGAATGACATAACACATTGCTTCACCCTTCATGGCACAAATATTTCTCCATTTTAAGATGCTCTTTGAAATAATCATCTGTCCAAGAAATCTACACACGCTTAGCCAGTCCCCTCCTTTTCTGTATTTTATATAGGAACATTTTCAATTGCAGAAACCTGTAATTGCTTTAAATTTCTCATCATCAACAGTAGAATATAAAAAGAAAAAAAAATAGTGGTTTAATACACAGACAACTCTTCTTTCCTGAGGAACCAGTTAAAATACATAGTTCTGTAAACCTAGCTCACGTTGGACAGCAACAGGCTCCTGATGGGATTAACTCCTCTGAAGGGAGCTGAGCAGTTAAATCTGACTTCCTGCAAAACCAGGCACAGACAGATGCACATGGCAGGGTGTCTACCTGTAACCCTGTGATTCTCAGAGTCCACAGGATAATACAAAGGCAACTGCTCTCCTAGAGGATGCTAAAAGCCTTCATTCCCTTACCTACCCTTTTGGTAGGTGATTCTCCAGCAAATTATCCTCTCACAACACAGCTCCACAGAACAGTGGTAACTGGGGAGAATTACATTTGCAGAAAATGGTCTCTAATAATGTTGCTACTATGACGTATATCTTGGTCTGTAAAATCATTACTATAAAGTTTCAGAAGTTTTTTTTCTCCTTGGCCTTTGTGGATTTGTAATGGTCCTGTTGGCTTTGTATTAAGCCTTCGTATAAGGCCCTCACAGCCTTACAGTTGTATCTTTTTACTCTTGTACTTCTTACTTTCCACTTTTTATTAAGAAAGAGCAGGCTTTTAAAGAATGGACTAAGCTTTTCAGCAGTTAAAAAAGATAATTTCAAGGCTTCCCCACACACCTCCCTTCAAAAGCTTGCTGCTGAGTCAAGCAACTGCATACTTTGCCCACACTTCAGAGCAAGTCCTGGCTCCCAAATGACCTGCTTCCAGTCTCAAGTCTGCCCAGGCTGGTTTAAAAGTTAATCCTTAATCTCCATTAGCAATGGCACCACCATGGTGTCGCATTTTGGTGGTACAGTAAAACACACATATTATCACACACCTGTCTCTGCTGCGTCTTCCTCCAAAACTCTGATGTAGTGAATGATTACAGTCTTGCTGCAAAAAAGCCCCAGTAAAGGCTGTTGCAGGCTACAGTGAGGAAAAGACATTAAAACACGAGGGAAAGAAACATAGAGTCTGTAATTATACTTTATTGCAACTCCAATGCTTTGTCTGCTCCTGGAAGACTGCTTCAGCTAAATTTGTTTCAGGCTTTTTTTTCCCTTGTACCAATTAAAACACAATAAGCATGTGTAATTTTCTTATTATTTTATTGAAAAGGTACATTTAAAAAAATACACAGACATCTTACTATTATGGATTGCTGATAAAGATGCTCTAAAAGTTAATTCTCTTTTTTTTTTTTTTTTTTCATTTCTTCCACCTGTTGTCCCCATTATCACATAATGACTCCAGTCTGAGCACTGCATATTGATTCACCTTTATAAAAGGGTTGGGGAGGTAAGAAGACAGGTGGGACATTACTGCAATATATTCAGTAAACAGAGAATATGGTCAATTATAAATATTTTATGTTCTGTACATTATTGCATTAGGGAGCCACAATGTTATGCAGCATCATTACAAAGGAAACTAGTTAGAAATTAGGAAAACAGGATATTTACGTACAAACACATGGATCCATTGTCTTCTTGAACAACGCACGTGAGCTGTGGCAATGTGCAATTGAAAAGCTTTTTTTCTCTTTAAACATTGCTTAGCAACACCAGTGAAGAAACAACAAAAATAAGTTAAATGAAGGTAGCAAACAAGCAGTAATCTTAAATCTATGTTATATGGCTTTCTATTTTTGATTTCTCTAAATAAAGTATGACACAAAAGAAATAATTAAAAGCTTCAGCATTGCATTGCTTTCAAACATTTGCACAGAAACTAAAAATATTAAAATCAGACATGGTACATCTGTAGTACTACACAAGATACACCAGTACTGGGGTCTAGGACAGCACACAATCCCTGTCAACAAGAGCACACAAAAAGAATGGATGCAATTCTTTTTTGAGATGTTATCTGCAATCAAGCATTTGGTTCATCTGCCTTTTCCGTTTTTCCACATTAGATTATACCCCATTGCTTTTCAGAGAAGTATTTACATAGGTGTGAGTGAGGAAGACCCTAGTTTTCAAGTCTGTCAGGAAAATATTTTATGTTCCTTGATTCCAAGGTGCATCATACAAATGGAAAAAAAAAAAAAAAAGAAAAGAAAACATTGAATAGATGCATGAACCTTTAATGGTATGAATTTCATGAGCGATTTAATTTTTAAGCAAGTCACACTATTTTGATTAAAAAAATAGAGACAGAGAGAAGACAGAGTTGTCTAGACTCCAAAACGCAGTGCCGTCAATGATGGATTTTATGATGTGGTTGGATGAGGAGTCACGCTGGATGCCATTGCAAAAGAGAAACATTTTAAAATCTCAACCCCTTTCCTGCTTTCCTTTACCATTTGTACTGGCCATAGTTATCTCTTTTTCACATCAATAAATTAGTATGGTGCAAAGAGTATGGAGGCAGGCGTTGCCCGGATGGGCCCGTGGGCTGGCCTGAGGAGAGCTGGCGGAATTGCTGGTGCCTGGAACAGGGATGCCGAGGGCCGGGGAGGGAGGGACAGAGCTGATGATACAGCTGCAGCTGCAGCAAGAGGAGATGAAAGGAAAGCAGGTGCCAGTGGCTTAATCATGTCCTTCTGGAATGCAAGTTTTGCCTGGAATAAAACACACACACAAAAAGCAGTGTAAATACAGTTCGCCCACTTTTACATGAGGGAAAAAGTGAACCCTGGCACAGGGAACACTGTGGCTTCTCACAGAAGCCTCTTACCAGCAGCTTAGAAATGTTACCTGCACTGTTCTCTTACTCCCAGGGCAATTAAAGCAACCAAATCCTATATTTAAAGACAAATAAATCTCTTGAGTCTAAAGACCATCCCACTGATGTTTAGATGGAAACATAATTTGCAAGTGACTAACTTGACATAAATTATAACTGTGCATGAAATATTAAAAATACCCCCATGATTAAGCCTTCAATATCAAAAGTCAAATTTTCCACTTGCAAAAATGAATTGTAGAAAATAGAGTGGACAAGACGGGAAGATGGTAATAGGCTAGTCAGCTTTGCACCTTCCAGTGCAGATCTGCTCTTTTCAAAGTAGAAATATTATTTAAGATTGATACCAAAAAGAATTTTTCTGAAATATATATGAGACTCATTTTATGATCTACAAGCCTTGCCGATGCTTGTGGTGAAACAACTAATCAGAAATATATACACTTATATCTATATCTCTCACTGAAAATGGTTTGCACTACAATCATCTAATTGTAGAAGCAAAAATATTCATGTTCTTCCTTTATAACTGGTGGTCTCTCCTTATGCAATAGATGATAAAGTGATGTATTATACAAGAGAAGAAGATTAGAATGGGCAGAATCTATCGAGTGGGGAGACTTAGAGAAAGCCTGCAGCCTTTTCATTTGCCTCTATACAATTAAAAAGACATATCAATATTTTAGCATTTACAGGTTTTTCACACTGTTTCTCTTGCACATACACATTTGCATCTCTCTTTTCAACCTGTAAACTGTTTTTGTGCCATAAGTGGCAAGGACTTTTTTCTAATGAATAAAATACTGGCTGTGTCATGGGCAAATAAACATACTGTGCTGTGCTAAAGCCAGCCTGAACTCTGGCTGCAGATGATCAGTAGGACCAGATTGGGGGATTCCTGGAAATGCAGGTGGGTGTGACAGGGATTGATTAGTGGCACAGAGACAGGAGAGGCGTTTGATAGCCAGTGACAGACACGGCCTGAACATACAGGCAGCCAATTCTCCTAAATACCTGATCTCTCTTTTGTACCAACTAATACATTCACACAGCATTCTGGCTTGCTGTACACAGAGAATGAGCACTATTATTTTTATATCTTAGCATCCTATGTCCTTTTCCCTGACTGCATCCATCATAACTTAGAGTTATCTCAAGTGGGCAAAAAGACAGAGTATACCCATTGCTGTCTTCAAAGAGAAGAGCCCTTGCCCAGCAGAGCTGATAGCTTTCCATGGGGCACATGGTTCATTCCCCATTCCACTGATTATTCCCTTCTTTCTAGCAGTAAATAATACTTGCAGTGCTGTCTGCATGCCTTGGACTGGGCAGACAGAATACATAACTATCTTCAAATGTGATTCCTGTGCAGACTCAGCCTGCAGGGGAAGAGAGACTGCAGAAGCGTCAGGTCTGTCATGTTCCTGTCTCTCTGCAGTGGGAGTCCCCAAGGTCACAAATTCACACAGACAGTGATGAGAAATTAAAATACTTACTGCTAAAATACTTGGGTTGCGCTGCAGTTTGTTGTAAGGACTATATTTAGGTTTCATAGGCTTTCCTGCAACTCTGTCCTTATGCCTTCGGCTGGAAATGTGCTGAAATAAATATCCTCACATTTAATTAGCTCTTTAAACATTTCTCAGTTTAGAGTTTGAAATTTATTTATCAGCAGGATATGCCTAAGCCCCTGTTTGTAAGATAAAGTAGGTTCTTTAGAGAAAGCAAAGATGAGTTTTGCTAAATTAAACATAACAATTTGGAGCATATCAAATAGAGAATCAGAAACTAATCAAATACAGCATATTTTTTGATTTAAGACAGGCTTTGCAAATTATTGATATTTTGGTTAGTATTTCCTTTTTCCACTTGAGGGGCTTTAAACCAGACAGAGCTGTAATCATTAGGTCGTACAGATATTCAGAAGTAAGAGGTAAATTTCCATCTTGCTGATACTGTTCAGTTGTGTAAATAATTCAGTATTAGCTGAAGGAAGAACCAGTACCCAGGGATATGTCTACACATGCAATTTAATATTGTCTTAGAACTAACTAAAAAACAGGGAATGAGAGGACACATTCACACAGCACAGCACCATCCAGTCAGAAGTTTCCATTTGGGTATCAGAATCACTGCATTTGTATGGGCACAGCTCTGAACCCAGGGCTAATTGGCTCAGACAGAGAACAGCTCCATGGGCACACAAGAGCTACACTGTTAATGATAATGTTGTTCTACATAATTCAGACATATCTGCAGTATTACCCAACTGGTGAGTGTCCCAAACCAATAGGTTTGAGTCATGTTTTCCTTCTCACGTAGCATTAAACATTATTCCAGCAGACAAAACAGCACAGAAAGATAAATTTAGGGAAACTCAACCCAGAATTTCTTATAGTTAGGAGAACAAGGTTCAAATCTCTATCTTGAACCACAGAATACTTTTAAATGAGATCTGCTCTATCATTCATTGATACTGTCACCTCTGCTTTTACAACTATCAAGCCCATTTTTCCCAACTGAAATAATTAGGTGAACTTGAACTATGATGAAATATTTAGTAATAATTGTGGGAAGAAAGATAAGAAATACATTTAGTATTCATCAACACATCTTCACACAGCCCTGCACTGCGCCTACAACATTGCAATGCAATTTCAACCAACAAAGAGCTCCAAGATACATGCAAGTTACCTGTTTAAGCTGAATTTCTGAATTAACATGGACATCACAGATTTCACAATGGAACGTCTTGTTCTGCAGCCCTGAGCCTTTACTGCCATTCTGCACCTTCATTCGGGATCCAGGCCTAGGGTAAGACTTGATGGGACCAGCACCATTCCGAGCTTCAACCATGGTCTTGTGCTTGGAGCCTAATGGGCAAGTGAGATGCAGGTGAGTTCATGTTCAGCAGCACAAAGCATTCCCTCAGCCTTGGGACTTTGTAACATTTATCTTCGAGACAGAATGGTTAAAGTCACCAACGACTGGGACTAATGGTCACTCTTGTTTTGGCCAGCATAGTTCCTGTGTCCTTGATCTAAAGGCAAGCCAGAAGACTGTGCAAAAAAAGGAACAGGCGTGCTGGACCTCACTGTTTGGGGGCAGTGTGTGACTGGATGATCAAAGTGTTTGCTGCTTATTCTTTTGAAAATTCCATAGAGCCAGTGAATAGTGGAAAAGGGTATTAGCCAAGACTGGGACAGGAACCACAGCAATCCCTCAAAACCTGCCTAGGAACAGTAATACTTCAATAAATATCCTCTGATTTGGAAGAAACGGCTGCTCTGCCCATTTCAAGAATGGATTACAGCTGTAAAACCAGCTTCAATGGGTTGTTAACAAGCTTTACATCACCAGCACACCATACACAGACAGAGCGCACTAGGGATTGCTGCTTGTGGCCCCCAAAAAAAGACACATATCTAATCTTCAATTATAAGAAGATTCTAGGACATCTAGGAAACTTAATGAGCCCACCCTAAAATTATAAAAACTTTTCAAATAACAAATAAATTACGGTCAGTTCTACCAGCAAAATAACAGACACCAATGATAACGAGACAAAATATGAAAGAGAGAGAACACTAACATTTTAGAAACCTTAAGTGTTATAGAAACCACTGTGATAATACTGTGATCCTTCCTCAGTGGGAAGCTATGAAAGGATCTGATTAGTTAACATGAACTGTAGGGATTCTGTCAACTAAAAATTTAGAGAGTACATGAAGGACAGTTAAAAAAAATAAAATTAGAGAGTGCTTTAATAGAATATCAAAAACCACACAGGAAACTGCCATTAACAGGACTTGTTTTGTAATTTGCTATTGTAAATTTTAACTAAAAGACGCTTCAGTGAAGTGTGGCTACCCCCTTGTTACACTGAATTTTAAAAATGTTAACACACAACTTACTTGTACCATATGGATACTCACCTGTATTGTGGGCTTCTAGTTGTGAAAGGGAATTCACAGCCACTTTGCATAATGAACAGTAAAGTAGTTTTTTGGCTTTTTCCTCTTCTGACTCAGTAACTGTGTTAGCTGCTCCATTTGTGCTCTTGGAGGATGAGGCAGGTGCTGCAGGTGCCACTCCAGGTTTGGGAAGAAAAGAATCCACTTCTGTATTGGACTGTTGACTTGCACTGTTGGGTTTTTCTTTCCCTTTATCTTCTAAAAGAAACAAAATACATACGTTGTCATTTTGTACCACACACACAAAAAGCATACAGTAATAGTCCTGTGGGTTTAGTAAACATAACGTGACAGGGGGCTAATTTATCTCATTTTATAAAAGAGAGCAGCATCCTTGAAATCTTCTTAAAAGTCCTGCCATGAAATGTGTGTAATTTGGCAAAAAGGGTGATTTTCCTGTTTTTAAAGGTACCAGTGAATACCAATGAGTTCACCAAATTCATGCCAGCTTGTTGTGTTGCAAGCATGGCCAGTTGAAAGGAGCCCAAGCAATCCCAAAGGAAGCCAGGATTAGGCATTGGACAGCACCAGAAACAAGCAAGACTTTGCATTGGGGATTAAAAAATGTTTCTCAAAAGCAATATATTTGCCTTTGGAAGGGCTCAAGTTTCTCAAAGTCACTGGGAGGACACTGAAAGGCTCCAGTGCCATCTTGACATACATTCCTCATTTCAGTTCCAGGAGTTATGGTACTACACATGAACATAGTTGCTGATATTTTTCGTTTTTTTCCATTATTGATTCCCCACATATTTGTGGATCAGAATGCACTATGTCTATTCAGTGCATTCCTTTATCACTTCACAAGCATGAGCCAATCATCCGTGCTCTTACAAGACAGGTAGGCAGGTATTACTTCATTTTGCAGATAGGGATTGCAAAGCAAGAGATAAAATGACCAGCTGTGCCTACAGTGGAACTTTGTGCCAGAGCCAGTATTCAAATGCTCCCTGCTTACATGCCCCTCAAGGGCTCATTCCATTTGAAGCTGTTCAACTGCAGGCCTTGTGACCACAAGCCGTATTAGCTTCCAGCAGTAAAACAAGCTCTGTCCAAAACAAACATGGGAGGGGGACAGGGCAGTATGAGCAACCCCGACAAAACAGACATGAGGAATGACTGAATGAAGGTCACTCTGAAAAACTGGAATCAAATTTCATCATCTTAGGAAGTACAACACCTACATAAGAGAAACCTCCCCATTTGAAACCCATGGCTTAGTTTGAAATAGAGTTGAACTGTCTTGAAAAACTAAGCTCTATTTTGAGCATTTATTTTTTAACATGGAACTTTTGCACTTTATGTTTACAGTTACCAGACTCTGTCTTAACATGCCATTGTGTATCAGGCCAAGACTGTGCTACCAAAAACTCTGAAAAAAGGATTGTACCCACTCAAACACTTGAAAATGTGTATGAATTATGAATAGCCACCCTGAAACTAAACCCCACAGTTGTTGACATATTTCCCAGAAGTGCATTGCAGTACATCAATTTTAGATTGTTATAAACCAGGAGAAAGAAAATTCTAAGAAAATAACTATTATTTTTTAAGACAATAAAAAAGCTTTGAAATTACACAATATGAATTGTACTAAACATTGCAAATAGTCAAGTACAAAGACTACTATCATGACCAAATTAATGTTAAAACCAGATTCTGAAGGTATTTTGATTCACAAAGTATGACAAAAGAAATTGATGCTAAATTGTTCTTCATAGGCTATTCCATTTTAAAGTCTCCATAATAATAAGTCACATCTGCAAAAATCTAGAATACTTTATATGATTTATGTGTCTTCATAAAATACAGTTTCAATAAACAACATTTGCTAACATTCTAAATTAAAGAGTTTTCAATATGGAAAATTCTCAGAGGTGCTAACATCTACAAATGAAATACACTGAACAGCTGTCATTTGTGAATTTACATTACTGAAAAACAGAATTGTTGTTGCTGTTGTTTTTGTTCTATGCAATATTATGCCCAACTGCAAAAGGCACAACACCAGGATATACGTGAACCAGAGTGGAATAAAGGAAGGTTCCACAGTATTTTGCATTTCACGCCTTAAAGGAAAAATCCACCTACAGAACTGCAAGCTGTATATTAACATATATCAACTGCACTTCTAGTTTAGCTTTGGGGGATTTTTATGTTGTTCCCCATGTATTTTTTTTTAATGCAAGCATAAAAATTTGGTGCTTTTGAAACACCTCCTGGAGAGGAATCATCACCCCTGAGCAACAAGCACAACAAGAGGGAGCAGACTTTATTTGTTTTGCCATCACGTGTCTGTGGAGTAGGATCCCAAGACATGGAAGAAGATCCATTTTACATGGGCCACCAATTACCATCACAGAATGATGGTTTTCCCACACTGAATTTAACAGATGACTGAAAAAATTACAGATTTCATTTCCCACTTCTCCTCACTTAGCTGCCCAACAGCTGATGTGGTATGTTTTTTTATAATACTCCCCAGATTTAGTGTTTTCACCATTCATATTCCAACAATTCTAAAGTATACAACATGTAACACACTAACAAGAAAATTTCTACAAAACTACAGAGAAGTTACCAGCATGCAGCTGGGCTCAATTCTGCCAGTATCGCAGCTTTTGGAAAGAACCTCAGTTCACATAATAATTCCATCATTTGGAAAGCTTCCTGACACAAATAAGCTCTTCATCGATGCGGATGTATAAGGAGAGACATACGCCCCTCTATGAATTAATGTTTCCTTCCACCATTCTAAATGTTTAATGCAGAACATCTTCAAAGATCATAATTGTAAGGTTATTATACAGTTTAACTCCCTCAGAAAGTACACGGAGCTAAGTGCATATTTGTCACTGCAGTGGGGCCAGAACTGCGTTTTCCTGGCTTCTAAAATCAGAAAATTGCACTTCTCCAAATGGGCTTTTGATAACCACTTATTGTTTCAATCCACAGAATTCAAAACACCATTACTTACAGTTTTATGTTTGAGGCAGAAATGCCAACTATTCAACAGAGCAAAGCACGGGAAATGCAAATCGCGTGTATATACAAAGCACAAAGACGATTACTCTTTTATTTATACTTATAGCACAGAGCTAACAATATCTGCATGCAGAAATCAAAAAATGTAGCTGTTAATGGCTGCATGCATACCCATACTTCCAAACTATCATCACCTCATAAAATACATATGAACTGTGAGATGCAGCTGTAGGATTACAGTCCTCTTGCTATTTCTGAAGGTATTGTTGAGAATAGGTTCAGATTTGCTCCGATCTCCACCTGGGTCAAGACCAATAGAGCCAGGCAGAGTCCAAATGTGTACCGGGCTGAGTCCATCCTGCCCAGACCATGGATGCACCAGCTTCTGTTCCACAGCTTAGCAGAACACAGCTGGAAGCATGAGACCAGAGCAGTACCAGCCTACTCCCTGAAGGCAGTAACTGTGATTCAATCTGCATCAGGGTCAGGTTAAAATGCTCACACCAAAACTCATGTGCAAGAATTTAAAATCTAATCTGTACTGTTTTCCTATATCTATGTTCCTTTTCCATGCAGAAAAGTCATATTTCATCTGTCTTAAATTCCTGTCTTTAATTCCAGAAAAGTAAATTGATGATTCAGGTTCTTACTGAAGCCTGAATTTATTTTGAAGTAGAGCCCAGGGAAAATAACTAAAGCAAGCTAATTAAGTATTGCTTTGGGCTTGGTAATATCAGTGCTTTTCTCCCCTATTACATTGTTTTAATTCTGCTTTGAAGTTGTTTGCACATACTTCTGCTTATTTGACTCATGCTTGTGTCAGCGCCATGTTAAAATTCAGGACTTATTTATCTGATCAGTACTGCCTCATTTGTCAGGACACTGCAGGGTAACACTTCACAGGTTGAAACCTAGAGGGTCTACTGCTTCACTTCTACAGCTGAAGTGACTCACTGACCTTTGCAGGTCATGCCACTCTTACAACAATTGCTGTAGGACAATAGGTCCTACCCATTAATGGCATTTATTTTTTTTTTTGAGTTAGATGCTTTGGTGTACATTAGAAAGAAGTTTTATTTGGACTTCATGATGAAATCATACATGCTATTTTCAACAAAAAAAAAGGTAACTTAATATTCAGATACTTAATTAAGAATTTACGTTCTTGATAACAATAAAAACAATGTGAATTTAAAATTCATGTATAGATCTAGAAATCTGATACAGTTTTTCAGTATCAAAAATGTTCATTGCTACTTACAATCATGTCCCTCAACATGACTATCTGTCCAGTTTTTATCACTGATGATACATAAAGCATCTTTACAATAAAGTTCTGCTCCACAATGGCTTGTTCAAATTGCAGTTAGAATTAAAATATCCAAGGTACAAATAATACGTGATACACTTGAAAGAACCCTTTCCAATACATATGCTAAAAGCTTTCAGATATGAAGTTCTGTTATGATCCTAATAACCCTTACAAAACTGTCATGTATATTTTCTGCTGTATGCAATAAATAAACAAATTTGCTCTTGCTGTGACAGTAACAGAACAAGGCTTCAATTACTGAAAAGACATATTTTGTGTGTGTCTGCATGTAACAAAAATTATAGCTTTGCACTTGCCTGCTTCTCTTCTCCACCAGAAACTGAGACTATTGCGCACAACCCGTTCTGAAGGCTGAGCACACAGAGAGGGAGGGATCCTGGGACTGAGAACAGCTGCCCAGTGCTGACTGTGATGGAATTGGCTCCCCACTGGGAAGAGACTGTGCCATGCTTACAACCACCCACTGCTCAGCTCCAGCTTCACACCTTCCCTTGTGCCAGGCCCTTCACTGCATCCCCCAGCTCCACTGAACAGCAGCTGTACACAAAGTACTTACAGTAAAAGGGCAGCACAGACACTGCAAAGTGGCCACTGCTGTTCTACAACCCTGAACTGAAGCTCTTTTTTGAGGTTCACTCATTTTACATCCTAGGCATAGAAATCTGTTTTTATATTTCTTTTACCTGCTCGCACAGTAGAGCACACTGCCAAGTTAGGAGAGAGCATAATGGGAAAATTACTTTTGGCAGTAAAATGTTTATTATTCTCCATCGTAAAGGTAAGAAAATAGTAAAAACTTATGCTTCTTTTCTTCTTGAAAACATGAAGGAAAGAGCCACGCAATATCCAGTGCAATTTCCAGCCTAAACCAGTCACATCATTTTGTTGCTGTGTTAGGAAAACACCGTGTAACTCAGCCACTGCATGGTTATCAGGGCCATACAACCAGAGAGCACAATTAATGCACAGTTAGGGGCAAAGCCTTTGGTTCAATCAGCCTTGTTTATGGTGGTGCCTTACAATACCACATCACTGCTGAAAGAACAACCTTTTAAAAAAAGGACTGCTTGCTGATCCTGACCATTTTCAACTGATTTCTAACTATGTCACTTCCTATGGTAACTAAAATCAAAAGTAATTTCTGAATATTAATATTTTATTTTGGGGATACTGAAAGTGCGGTGCCAATATCAGCTTGTGATAGCCTTGAGTTCATGTCAGTTGTGGTACAGGGAGCTGCTCTTAGTTTGAAGTGTTGAGTTTGGACACTAAGAGAGAGTTTGAGGGAAAGCAAACATATCTTCTATACTGGTAAAGCTGTATTGAGTGAAACAGATTATCAGGTTCTCCCTGTAATTTCAACAGCTCCATATATGCCTGTGAATATTGGGCTGCATTAAACAACCCTTGAAGCATACAGTGATTACAGAATGGGAAAAGGAAATTCATGAGATTGTCAGAACATTAAACATTCTTTCCCCAAACAACTCTGTAGAAAAGGTAAAATCAGTTGCATTAATTACTCTAGTAGACAATCCAAGAAATTTTGCTGAAAAGCTTATCAGTAAAGCTAAATTAGCATCCATAAACACAAAGTAAAAAATCGTCTGTTGAAAAATTAAATTCTCAGTTTAAATTTGATGCTTGGCACATGTGAAATAAATCTAAAAAGTGACAAATTTACATTTTTTCCCACACTTTACAAAATATGCCCACTAACGATGCTGAAGATAGGTGAGTTACTTGAATAGTTACTCAGTAGTCACCAGTTGACCTCTCTGTTCTAAGCTGTCTGCACACAGAAAAAGTTGTTTCTCAGACCAAATGTTCAGTTTAAGAGCAGAGATGACCACTGCAGACAGGTATGAAACCACAGAGGGACACAACAACCAGTCACTGACACAGGCACCATTGTGGCAGCCAAACTTCTCACAAGTGTTTTTCTGTTTTTCAGTCCATCACCACAAAAGAGAAAATTTTAAAGGTGAGAATAAAAGAAGCAAGTTTTGCAGCTGATTGCAGGGAACTCTTCACAAATAGGTCCAGACAAAGCAGAAATCTGTATTGGAAGCTGGTTTCAATGGCTGTGTGTGGCAGGTGCAAGACAGCATTTGGAAGTGTCTTACAAAAGACATTCAAAGGTATGGAGAGCTTTGAAAGTGAAGGACATAAATCTGGAGAGAGACAAATCAGTACCACAGCAATATTGTACCAAAACTTGCAGCATTTAATACAAAAACCATTAGAGAGATCACAGTCAAAGAGATAACAAGCCTCACTGAGTATAATTAAGGGAGATGTTAAGAAACTGCAACAAAATAAAATCAAGATGGGGAAAACTTATTTAATCTCACTTGTAGGACTGCCTAACCAAACCTTAGGATCTATTCTGGAACACAGGCCTGAGGATAGAATGAGAACACCCACAAATAATTATGCTGGAAACAAGAGCTGCTATACATCTTCTTGGCCTGAAATAAGATTTGAAGGGAGATCATCAGTCACTGAATTACCAGGATGAAAAGAAGGGCCTCTTTCAGTGTATTAGCAGAAAAGTTACTGAATAGAAAGTCAGACAATAGCTCCATTAAGAAAAGCAAGTTTCAAAACACTGCTCTTCATATAAAGCATTTTCTTCTGGTTCATAGCACTATAGAGGAATGAAGCTCACGCACACACAATTAATTGTTCTTCTTATGATGGAAAAGATGAAGACTTTGAGTAATATATGCCATAAAGACAATAGCAGGAGAGCAATTAAGTTACTAGTGGTCAGAACCTTTACAGCTTTTTAAGTACTCTCTCCTGCATCTCAGCGCCACTCACAAAACCCTCCAACAAAACAAACAATAAAGAGTATTAGATTACTTTTTCACACTCATTAAGATGGAGTTAGCAAACCTGGATAAGGTATTTCAAAATATTTTCTGTTCTATCTGCACATTTGCTGAATAATGAGACCCTAATGGCTGTCAGACAAAATACCTACTTTCTCACCAGTTGTGCAGTCTACTGAGAAATGAGGCTGAAAAACCCGTAGGGCTCTGTTCTAGAAAAATTCCACTGCAAACCTACATGCAAATCCGACAGCACAGTGTATCTATTAACCCTTTGGTTACTTTTAGTTTCTGTAATTTTTTTTCTTGTACTGACAATCTTTCTGAAAAAGAGCTACGTTTTATATAATGAAATAAATCTGTTTGACACATTCTGAAGAGAATAAATTTTGTCTCTATACAAAGATGAGAAAAAAATGGAAGCTATAAATATAAAGCTTTTCCTCTCAAACACAAATGTGCCCTCAAAAAAGCTGCAACATTTTTTCTCAAGATACTGAAGCTACATCAGGAAATGTCTGGATGGCTGTGCAATATTAGGTGAACTTGGTAGCTAGAATGCTTATTTGATTAACTGCATCACTACTCTCCAACAGGCTGAACCCAAGTATCTTTTTTCACTACAGAAATATTGCTTGCATGGCTATACTACAGCAGTGACGCTGCTAATTTCTTAGATATTTCCGATTTGGCATACCAAAGGCTCTTACAAGGGAACCTGCATTTTCTTCAGTGTATGAAAATATTTGTGCTCATCAGAATAAAGATGTAATGTTAAAAAAGGTTTGCTTTTGCAATTTTGGTTGGGTTTAATTTTTATGAAAGCGGACTGATGAGAATTAGAAAATATTTGGAAGTACACGTAGATTTGCAAGTGTAAAACCTTGCCCTACAAAATCTATTCCTGTACCTATTTGTACACCTTCCTGAACTGAAAGTTCCTGCTGTTTCAATTACTGGGTTGTCAGAGGTGATCCTGCTGTATTGCCTATGATTTTTAATCAATTACTTACACATTTGGAGATTCTTAGGGAATTGGTTTAGGTTGGCTGGCTAGTGTCTGTTTTACAAGACAAGATCCAGAAATACCTGTATGCACTCACCAGCCGAGGAGAAAAAAAAAAGATATGGCACAAATGTATCAAACATATAGTAAAATAACTGCAAACTCGTTATGTGTCAACAAAGGGCACTCACATTTCAAAAGCCTCTTACTTAATACTTCAACACAATGCAATTTCTCAGTGCAAAAGCTAAAGGAATAAGAAGGGTTGATTTTGTATTGTTAGCCAAAATGCAGGAGTGTATGTAGTATGTCTGGAGAAAAACTTTTAACACTCACTTAAGACTATTTGCATCATGCCTCCATGTCACCTGCTGATCTTTAATGATATTTTACAGAATGCATGTTGTATCAGACTTCTCTTTTCCTAATTTGAAAAAAGATTATTATAATTTCCAGCTTCCTCCTCCTCTAGTTTTTTAGACCTAATAGGGTGAACAAGTAACTGCAGCAAATGCAGCATGCTACTTCTGGAAAAAATAAACTTATGTACAAACACCAATACAGAGCAATTTCCTAGTGTACAATGCCAAAATCTAATTTCTCAGTGACATGTTGACAGGCTGGAAAAACTATCATTAGAAGTTTGTTCATAAAACACCAATATCAGTAGCACTACAGTGCTGGCAACTGAAAACAAGGTGGATCACAAACACAGCTAGCAAGTGTGAATGCTAATTGAAAGAGTATCCATAAGCTGAGATCATCCAAAAACTCAGTCTTCCAGGATCCTGTTGCTTTATAGCCAGGCATATTTACTTTCATCTTTTCTGAGCTATACCAGGCTGTGCTGGAATAGCACAATTTGTGAGTTGGAAAATTTTAATACAGTGTGTGAGCAAAGCTTGAAGCACAGTATAAGATTTGCTACGCTACAAAACATGGCTCTGGTGAAATTCCTCTGGGTGAAAGCAAGTGTTTTTTGGTAGTTATAAACTTATCTTCTTCTGACACCAGACATCTATTATATTGAAAATATTTTACACTCCCATTCCAAATTCTGCTACATCTATATCTGATGTCCTGGAATGCAAACTTTCTATAGTATTGCACTGTCTTCTAAACTTTTTAATAATGCAGGACTGCTTAGAAAAATAACTTTTAAAGATTATAAGAAACATACAGTGTTTTGCCCAGAGATCCTTCACTTCTGCTTAGTCTCAGTTCATTATCTCAGCTGTAAAAATAACATAATGGCTTCCAGCATTTATGAATCTAAAATATATTACTAGAAACATAGTTCACTTGCTGCTTGTGCAAAACAAAAATCTTAAAACTCTATGCTCAGATGCTGAAGTACTTTGGAACTTAATATGAAATTTTTGAGCATCTAAATAAAAGAATCAAGGAGAACTGACACAGTCTGCAAGTAAATTCTTGTGAGCCTGTGTCTGAACTACTCACTTGGTACTTGCCCAGGCAGAACTGCAGTTCAAGTCAGCTATGAAACACTCGTCTTCATTTCAGTTAAATGACATCTATAATTGTGCATTCTCACCCACTTTTGTAGCAGGTTTGCCTGAGCACTGAGAGTATTCAGTCATGCCCTCAAGATTTGACTAATAAATTGCATTTCAGATATAACTTGTCTAACCAACACTTAAATATTTTCACTCTCCTTGAAAACAAGTAATAAGGAAATAATGAGGAGCCTAATGTTTGTATAAATAATTTTCCTACTATAGGAAATGAAGTATATTTCCCCCTTCACCGTGAGGCAGCATTGATCCTGATCCATATTTTTCATACCCATTCACATTAAATCCATTCAAGGGCTCAGAGAAAAGGAGAAAACTTAAATTTTGCAGCTTCAACACAGCCTTTAACTTCACACAACTGAACACAGAGAAATCTTTATTCAAGTACCAATTGTATGAATGATCACCAGAATCCTGTTATCTATTCTCTGATACAAGTGAAAAATATATATCTGGTGTCAGAGGAACTGCCTTATTTCCTTAGAAATATGTTGCTTCAATAAGTGTTGTGAAAATATTAAAAACAATTGAAATTATTTCTCCCAAGGTTGCTAAGAAACCCAATGGAACCAGCATATGTCTTTTTAGCAAGTTATTTTGTTATTTCATACTCACTATCATTCCATTATCATCCTATTAAATAAAATCCTCTTGGGATATTCAATAGGCAAGTCTATATCCAATCATTAACAGAACAAAGGAGAAAAACAAATGCCTGATTTCACAGTATAAAAGAGGTGCTGAAAGATTCAATGCTATGAAAGGATTCTTTGAATGACCACATACATGTAGCCAAGAAAAACACAGTAGCTGATAGCATCCCTGGCTCTGTTGCCATCAGCCAGCACCACTAGTAGAGTCAATTTTTCTGGGCCAAATGCCTATCTCTACTTCTCGAAGAAAGGAAAGCTTTGTGTCATTTTAAGAATGCTAGTAAAAAAAATGCTGTGAAATTCACATTTTTAGAACTTGAGTAAGTAGAAATACTAGAGGTATAGAGTTTCAGTGATACATGACATGAGTGCTCAGGCACAGAGCAGAACACCCAAAATAGTCTTATTTCACCTGACAATATATTTTTGATCTCAAGCTATGCTTATTTTACTGCAGGAAAAGAAAAACCTTACCATTCCTTCAAAAGCAAATCATGGTTTCATATATTTCTGATTGTTATAATAACTGGAGAGAGAAAAGTTTGGCATTTTCCAGTATGAACAAGAACTGCAACAGCTCATCAATGTATGTGTGTCAGCTGCAGAGCTTGTTTCTCAGTTAATGGCAACTATAATCAGTTTTCAGTAGAGGCACAGAATTTGAAATCTGCTAGCATTATAGACAGACTAAAGATTTCCAGGAGCTCCCAAGAGCTTATCAACAGCAAAATGCACAGTATGATTGGTTTTCCATTCAGATTTAGACACACATAGAAAGATGAGGTTTGAATATCCACTTTTAAAAAGTATGAACAGCAAGCCTGGCAGGGAAAAAGTGTTTCAAGATCCTAACCTATTATAATGATTTCCTGTTAACAGACTTCGACTTGCTAATATTTTTTTGGCTCACCTTTCATCCTAAGAGCATAAACCTCTGAAAGAGGTCAACTCCCTGAAAGAGCTTCTGAAATTACCTGCCAGAAAATGCCCAGAAGGTATTCACTATTCAATCAAATACAGGCATTGCATGTGCCATGGATGTAAGTATGCATATGGTACTTGCAACAGTGTAACTGTGAGGAATTGATGAGTGCTTATTAATCATATTTTATATCATCAATTGTAAAAGCACTGTGGTCAAGCAGAAAATTCTATACTGTGCCATTACCTCTGTTTTGGGTTTCAACAGATGGTAATAGAGAAGGATCTTCATATGGCTGTGAAACACTGAATCAAAAAGGAACAAAGCTTACCATCCTCAGAGGATGTAATGGAAAAATGCCCTTGAAATGACTCTTCTTGGTGGCTGAATCAGATTGAATTTACTACTTAGTTGACCATAAACTAATACCTTTATCTAACAGAAATATGCCTGTGCTTAGCAGGCACTAGCTGAATCCACATAAACACAGATATATGGTTATTTTATAGAGTATAGCTTCAGCAGAATTCTTTATGTCAGCATAAATGTGAAGAACTGATGAGGCTCATCAGTAGCTTTTGAAGGAGGTCACACAAGCATAAGCATCTTTGAAGGGCATAAGGCAGAACCTCTAAATAGGGCACAGTTACACTCTGGGGGACACCAAGCCAAACACATCCTTGTCCTCTTCCTCTCTTAGAGCTTCTTTCTATCCCTGCCCCATCCTCAAAATTCAACTTTGTCACAGCCTGTTTTAAGGTCTAGAGGACTTTGGTACACTACACAAACTTATAAGATTGAAGAATAATTAGAGTCACTGTAGCTTTGAGGTTCTTATAATGGTATCTGTGTGACAAATAACCTCGAATTTCCCAGGACAGATCAGTTCAGGCACCACAGTTCAGCTGGGGAGGTTGTATGTCTCCGGCTCCTAGCTACTGTTTATTTGAACTATGTAAACAAGCCATTCCTTTAAAATGCTTGGAAAACAAGGAACAAATAAAGGTGGAAAGGGATTTTGCTAAGAGATCTGGTATAATTTTCTGCATTAGTCCAGGTAAAGAGTTGCATATATTAAAGTTTAGAATTTAAGCACTGGCAGAAAGATTTTTAAAATCAGCAATGAGGGCAAGATGAGTAAGGGAGTGTCCTGACTGGGGACTCGTGAAATACAAACTGAGCCCTCCACTGGCACATTTCACCTCATTGGTAGTTGATGAATACACAGCACTGGCAATGGGGGCACTGGAGAAATCCAACCCATCATAAGCTTCCTGAGTAAATGTGATTCAACACATCACACGCTACTTTAGGAATAAAAGGAGAAAACAGTCAGTTTTGTTGTGAAAGCATCCACAGATAGCCCTTGATAAACTAAAACCCACAGACAAGACCACGAGGAGAACTTTCCTAAGTCTGATAAAGCTTGGAGTTGCCAATCCTGTCTAATGGGACAACTAATTACCATATGTCTGCATGACATCGTTAGGTCCATCAACTGGTCCAGGTTATTTTCCAAATGTGATCCAGTTCACTCTGTGTCGGACACTGTGCCACACTCCCGCATGACAACGCTCCTCAGAATAACCTCCAGCTATTTTGAGCTATGCAGCTGTAATGACTGGAATACCTCTGGACACACTTAGGATCAAGAAGCTGGCAAAAAATTTTGCAGTCGCAGCCCTTTCCCACTGTTCTTACCATACACAGCAGATCAGCCCAGGACTGCTCATATGCTGGAATGTCATCACTATGACCCTGTGCACTGCCTGTTGAGCTGTCCTGAGACAGTGCCCCAAAGCAAAGCTGTAGTACGAAAGGTCAGGATTTGAAATGGGTTCTCGCATTTGGCCTAGTTAGGTGTGTAACGTTCTCTGTTCCTGTACCAGCTCAACAAAATGGGTTCTCATAGAGCATCCAAAGGGTTTATCTCTACCTACTAATTCTCATGTAGCAGTCTTCTGCTCTTAATGCAATGAAGACTGAACCTGAAATGCCCATACCTATCATTTCACAAACAGGCACGAGGCCAACTGAGCATACAGGGAATGATCAAAGGCCAAAAAAAGATTATCTTTTATAATCTGAAATATGACTTTGACTCTTGAGTAGTTTAAAACAGTTGCACTTACTTTCCAATTTTCATATCAAAGCAAAATGCAAAGAAGCTGATACCACATCATTTGTATGCTTCATTCTGAACTATTTATTTTGATTTAGAAGTAGGATCAAAGACTTCCTCTTTGCTTGATAAGTAAACAGTGACATTTCAATTCAGTCATTATCATATGCATTCCTGAAGGATTCATCACTGTAAGCATCTAGACTAGGGGGGTCACAGACACCATCTCCTATTGCATTCTTAGAGCTATATTTAAACCACGCTTCAAATATTCTAAACTATGCTGTGTACTGGGTATTACCCTTGCCCTTTCCTAAAGCAATGCCACACATGTATGTATCCTTCTGTGTAGCCATCTTGAAAACCCTGGGCTTCACCTGGGAGGGAAGGGAATCTTTGCCACTATACTGAGTTTGCATGGCTAAGCTTTGGTAGTGGGAGGGCTACAGAGCTGGCTTCTGTGAGAAGCTGTCAGAAGTTTCCCTCATGTTTGACAGAACTTGATGCACGAGCTTTTTTGCTGTATTTTCTCTCCCCTGCCCAGCTGAGGGTGGGAGTGGTACAGTGGCTTTGGTGAGCACCTGGCATCCAGCCAGGATCAACCCACCACAGCAAGAGCGGCTCCCAGTGCTATTAACACAGCTGTTCTGCAATCACATCTCAAAGCAGCTACAAAAAAGCTTTGCAGGGTCACAGTAGTGATTTGCTAGCATGTAAAACTGTTATATAGCCATTACTGGACTTTTCCTGTGTGGTTTGAGAAACTGTGGGAGACAGGTTATGGATACATCCCCTAGGGCCACCTCCAATCTGCAAATACCTATTAGGACAAGCAGAGATGGCCCACCTATAGTAGGAGAGCAACAACTTTGTCACACAGTCTGTGGCAATTTTTTCCTGTCTGCAGAGCGAAGGGGGAAGGGTGGAGGTATTTACTAGTACCAATAAATAAGTATTTTCTGAAC
The DNA here is from genome assembly GCA_017589585.1 of Phylloscopus whistleri. Lineage (NCBI taxonomy): Eukaryota > Metazoa > Chordata > Aves > Passeriformes > Phylloscopidae > Phylloscopus > Phylloscopus whistleri. Next base: position 3,137,693 of record JADMLD010001395.1, on the reverse strand, counting down.
AGCAAGGAGGTGCAAGCTTAGACAATGAGATCACATAGTAGCCTAACAAAGTTAGAGTGCAAACTTGTTCAGTTAAACCCATTGATAACAACTTAGGGTGCAGCCACCTGCACCGTTCCTGCACTTTGGCTTTATCATTATATGTTTGATGATGATCAATTTACAAATGCCATTTCCAAATCACACTGTATTATTAACAATAGCAGGGAAGAACTCTCTCATAATGTGGGCATTGTCATGCTCAGACCACTGTCACACCTTTCCATTTGACTGAGGCCACTTTTGTCTACAGGAGCCCACATTCTTCTGGAAATATCCCAAAAAACCTTAAAGATTAGTTTAACTTTTATAGCTCTACCAACAGCCACATTTCTCAAGCTGAAAGAAACAGCTGTAGAGAAATGTGCATCATTAGAATGTGTAGAGAAACTGCATCATATGTTTTGAAAAATAAGGACTGGATAAATTTGTGTTTTGCCTTTGATAGATTCATCACTAGCTGAGCTAACTGAAATTATTTTTCCTGTTAGTACTATAGTGACTTCTGACAAGGGTGACTTTTGACAAATGAGTGTTTTGGACTTCATGGTATGTCTGACTCAAAGAATACATGGCTCTGTAGCAAACTTAACCTGACATTTTAGTTCAATATTTAACAACTGTTCTGTCTGGAGAGCTCCAAATCATTCTTCATTATCTCATTCAAAATGACAGCACGTCAGAAAGGCTCATGCCTGTTGTGCCCCTTTATTAGCAGACCTATGTAAGAGAATAATTGCAGATTATCACTTTACTGTAATGCTCCCAACCCTTTCTGCACTAATACCCATGGAAGTACAGCAGATAAAGAAAGTTCACAAGAACTTATAATTGTCTTCTCTGTTTAGCTTCTCCTTCTAATTCTCCATACACTAGAAAAGGACAACAGAAATTATTTACTACTTGTTGAACATTTCTCAGGAACTCTCTAAAGTACAATGTCTAAACAACAGCTTCCCAAGTGGTGGAATTTAATCCTCTTCCTTGATTTAATTTAGTTTATGTACTTCCAAAGAAATTTTTTCAGACCTACAGCACATATACACACTCTCAACAGTCCCATTCTGAAGGTGGAGAGTCCCTGGTTAGTCAGCAGGTCAAGCAAGAGCCCATGTGGCAGCATCTTTCAGGATAGAACATAAGTTATGACTTCTCTTCTACCTAAGTGCCAATTTTCATCAAATTTATTTATAGGACTTATTTATAGGATTAAAATCTTCACATCTCTTTTTTTGTTTTTGCACACCAGGCAATACAGTCAAAACTGTGAAGACACAGCCAGAAAATAGCAAAGATAGGAATAGATGATATGACCATAAATCTCATTTCTTATGGAAATCAGGATTAAAAAAACCCCACAAATACACACATGAACTGAAAGTCTTGGTATTAAAGAGATTCTAAGGAAACTGAAAATATTCCTAAAAAGTTAATATGTAGTACTAGTGTGTTTCTCGAGAACGAAAGCTGAGATAATGATTCAGAAAAAATGGTATAAGTTAATTTTTTGCTCCAAAGCAAAAAAACCAATTGAATAAAAAAACTCCCCAAAAAATAAGCAAAAAACCCCAACAAAACAAAACCAACCCCCAAAAAATCCTCCAAAAGACCAAACACTACCCAATGGCAACTTAGTGACTGCTTTAGTTGCAGTAAGCATTATGTTAAGGAGATAAACATACGTCAAAGAATAGATGGGCAATAGTATTTGTAAGTGAAACTGTAGCTGAACAAAACTATGGTTTGTTCCAAGTCTGGTAAAACCCCCAATCTTCAAGTTGTTCCCCATCTCTGTGACCATCTTTCCCTATAAATACAGAAAAATTGCTCCAAGTTCAGGTTTTTTCCTCCCAAACATCCCATCTTCAGTCTCCTGTACAGTAATAAGAGCCTTCGAGGAGCTTACTCTCCACAGAGAATCCCACTGTTCTCCTGATGGGAAGAAAGTGTTTAACTAAATTGCCACTGGAATTCATTTTTAATGTAGAAACAGTTGCAGTGGTGTAATCCAACAGACACAGATGGTAATCTGTCTAATTTGTACAGAGCAATTAATAGCATAACAACACACTGTCAAAACAGGGCAATTAAAAAAATATCAAGAGCAGGTTTCCCTTTTGACTGGTTGTATTATTTTATCAAAAACTGAGTGTAGATTTTAGATGCATTGCAGAGGAAAGAAAAGAATTCAATTCAGACCCTCATGGTTTGGCAAAGGAAACATGAAACAGCTCGAGACAGTTTCTAGAAGAGAAAGATGGAGTTTGAAAAAGATGAAGAAGCTTTTGCTATCGGGACCTCAACCTTTGGCATTGGAGAGGGAGGGCATTTTAAAATTATGCTATCACAGATGAATTCTTAATGTGTTCAATCTTCTGAAGTCTTAACTGATGTTTTACTTTGGCCGTTGTCTGAGTTCTCACCATGTACATCTGGAGCAGTAACTCTCTTAAACAAAGCTATTTTTGCTATTTTGGAGAGTAAAATATTTATCAAATATTTTAAATCTCCTTCAGTTCATTCGTCCACCTTATATTTAGATCAATGGCAAATTGCTACTGTTTTATAGTAGCACGTCTTGTTTACCTGAAGATGCTACTTGGAATTAGCTCATCTCTCTCAAAACTAAAATGTGATTTGCTAGGTAAATCAACCCAAAATTTGGCAATCGCTATCATTGTTAAGGACCCACAGATAGTTTTGAAGCTGCTGTAAAAACAGCAGGATGACAAATAGTCACTGATACTTCTTTTGAATTGGATTTTTTTTTCTTTTTTTTTGGTTATATTTAATGCACATGTCAAAAAACTGTTATTCACTTCATGGCACCTGAGTCAAGATCAGGTCTGGTGAAGAGAATAAAATTGGCTCCCTAGGCAGAAGCAAATTTATCAGCAGTAGTCTACTGGACTGACAGTTGGGGCCTTCTCCTGAATAACACTGTCAGCAGTTCATGAAGTCTCCTGTTTCATTCAGTAATACAGCACTGACAGAGCAGAAACCCAAGCAATTCCACAGCAACTAGTGTTGCTGACCTTCCTCAGATTACTTATCTGGATGGTAAAGGAAAAAAAAAAAAAAAAAAAAAAAGAAAAAAAAAAAAAAAAAAAGAAGTGATGTTGAAGCACTAATGAGCTGTGAAAAGTCAGGAAATACCCAGGCCACGAGGCTTCACATTTCTGTAGGTGTGTTTTCCTATTAGAGCAAAATCGTCTTATTCAGAAAGGAAAAAATTTCTTACAAAGGTTTCTTCAGCTAAATATATAACCTCAGAATTCACCCACCACCCACATCCATCCACTCTTGCCATAAGAACATCCATATTTATTAATAGTAAACTTCATGGGTTTAAAAAAATATACTTTAGCATTCAGGGGCACCACTTGTTTCGCAGATGCAAAAAAGCAATTTGAGAGTATCAAAACAAATCAATTCTGTACAAAAAAGCGTAGTAAACAGTTTAGAAAAGACAAGTTATGGATCACTATCATGCAACCAAATTCTCTCATACAAACACAAAAAACAGAGAAAGTAAAGGATGTATAGAACAAAAAGCTTTCATTGACCTGATTTGTCAGAGATGTTGGCTGTGACTGGCGTGGTGGAGCAGCCCGTGTTAACCTTTGCGCTGTCCTTGGAAGAACCAACTTTGGGTTTGTTTTTCGTTGCCTCTAGTGCTTTGACCTTCTTGGCATGTTTACTTCCTTTGTAGTGGGCCTCGGCCTGGCTCTACAAAGGAGAACAAATCAGGCTCACTTTTTTGCACTTGAATATAATACAATGGATGACAAGGCAGAGAAGTGACACTTTCAATAGTAGGCACCATATTAATCTACCTAAATAAATTAATAGCTTTATACTAACAGATTTCATGGAGGCAAGTTCTCATATATTCAAATGTCAGGATTTTAATGAATATTGCATGTTTTCAGTAACTTAACATAATTCTTTACTTCTGTGGTGCTTAAAGATTTAAAGGACTATACAAATGTAAACACATCCAATTCAGAAAGATGCTACTCAATTTTCATGTGGTGTTCTCTAGTCTTTATTGCTTGCAGTTAGAAAGATGTACTGTGCTGAAACATGATTAAATAATCCATTTTTCCTTCTGTTTGATCTAGTACAGATATAAAATACTTTCACCTTCACACTAACAGCAAGTGAGACAATTGAAAATGGAAAAATTTTACTTCACAATTACATCAAAAAAGAAGGGTTAAAATGAGGAAACGCCATACCAAACTTCAGTAGACCCAAGTACAACATAGAAAACTAAATACTTTTCAGTCTTGATTGCTTTATAAATTACCTTGAATATTATTTTTTTAAATACTAAGAAAATTGGAACCTGAAAGACAGGGAGAATAAGAGCTTTTTAAAATTAATATTATTTATTTCATCTTAATCTGCCCAAACAGAACAGTAGAAATATGTACCGAGATGTTTACTTCACCTTTGCCTCAAAACTATCTTCAGAAACTAGGTCAGTGTTCTTGAAGTTACACATCTAAAGCTAGACACATAAATATCTCCCCATTTTTTTCAGTGATATTGAGTCTCCTTCATAGTTCCTGACTCTATATAATCAGGCCTTGACAAATCAGGCCACTTCGTCAGAAGCAAAACTGAGGAACTACATACTTAATACAAACTCCAAAGCTTGGCAATTTCAGCTGATGAATTTAAGTGTTTTTATTGACTTCATCATAAATTAATTTACCAAATAATGGGCAAAAAAAACCTCCTATCCAAAACAGTCTGTTCTCATTACATTGTACTATTCAGCAGTAGCTTTGCATAATTAATATTTCTGAACACAAATTTTAAACATTATTTCAGGCGTATCACTAGGTGCCTCTATTGAAGGTTACATATTAACCGAAGAAGTTAATATTGTTGTTTACTTCAAATTGAAACACTCAGAGAAAGCATGCTTCTTCTAAGCACATCTTGGCACCTGGCATATAAAAACATCAGTGCAAGTAAACTTTCACTGTGTTCATGAAAAACCACATTCATTCTCTCTCAGTAGTATATTTTATTTAGTTCACTGTGTTAAATGAAGCAAGCCATGAAACAAGTCACATGCTTTTTATAAAGAGCAACTATAATATTTAAGATGCTTGAACTCCATAAAGAGTGCTGCCATAAAGAGGAAAATTGTTTTAAGATCAGCAGAAATGGGCATTACAATACAGTCACCTTGGGACAGCACGTAATAACAGCTTTATCATATGGTACAGTAGAAGTGAAGAGTAGAAACAGCTGGAGCAGCCAAGAGAACAGACAGCATGTTGGAGTCCTCAGACAAGTTACTGGCACCATTAAACTGATGGAGAATTGTTGCTAAAATAGAGAAGTTCTTACACATCAGAACTTAAGTGATTAAACAGCCCATGAAACACAGTGCTCTCCGCCTCAGAAGGACAGTGTATGTTGTGGGTGCATCTTTCCTTTCACAGGAGATTTTAGTAAGCAAGCATTAGTTTTATTTTGAATTCCTCTGAAAGTGAGATGTTTTTAAAAACTTTATTATAAAAAGCAGTGAAGAGTTTACTCATCAATTGCTATGAAAATATTTCTTGATTTTAAAACCTCTGAAATATTAACACACATACAAAGACAATTCAAGGATAATAAAGAAACAACGAGCCAGCTATATCACTAGTACTACGTGCACTACTTAAAGGGACACTTGTCAACTTCTGGGCTGGATCTCTCCAGTTCTGAATGTGGGCAGAGGAGCACAGTCCTGTTTGTGCCCTGCTATGCCAATGTGCCTTATGAGGCACAGGAGTCTCACCCTGCCTCTCTCCACCTTTGCTGTGTTTTATCCATTTCTCTTAAGCTTTGCACTTGTGACGTGATGCTCTGGAAGAGGTGTTTTGCACCAACAAAATTCAATGAACTATTCACATGTTGCAGTCTACACAAAGTGGAGCTAAAAATTGGGGTGAATATATATCCTTTCCATTCCAATACTTTTAACTTTTAATAATAGCAAGTACAAGGTTGTCCACTCAAGTGTCCTCAAGTTGATGATGTCCCTTTAAATATTTGAACTCTATGCTCTGCGCATATGTGTGCTGTTGGTAGGATCATATGCTGCCTGAGGCCAAAGCTATGACATAAGAGACATAAATGAACTCAAGAGAAAGACTTAATAAGTCAATTCCTTGATAATAAGCCTTTCTGCTGATATTTGCAATAATAATGCCTGCAATATCAGTAATAACCTACTACAGTCTTTGATTCCCTTCATTCAATCCTCATATAGTGTACATGAGACCTGTTGAGAACAAACAAGCCCAGGCAGAATTAAAATTAGGACTTCCATAATAACAAGCAAAGCTTCTTGGAAACGTGGTGAATGGACCCATTTTTAAGCTTTCTAATCAAGCTTTTCTTCTGATAATCTATCAAATTCATAGCTGTACATTATAAGGCAAAAAGGTATTGCTATGACCAATCTAAGCAGGGGTTTGGAAATACCATCCTTCTTCAATACTGTTCAAACTTGACCGTACTCCTCTGGGGACAGGAGAGATTCTCCAGGTTGGGTTTTAAAGTAGTTAGGGGATGCAAAAATCTACCTTTAAAAAATTGTTTCAGTGCCTCCCTTTGTCAGTTAAGTACATACTATCTGTTTCTACATTGATTTTGTCAAGTTTCAGTTCCAGGGCATGGATATTGTTAAACCTTTGGTTTTTAAGCTTTTTCAACTCATCTCGGTCCTGTGAATAGAAAGACGGATACTCTTTCCAAGCATGAAGTTAGAGGAGCATTTCTTAAAGTACTGAAGCAATCTTTCCTAACCACATAGGCACTATTTTCAAGTCCTTTCAGATACACTTGAAGTTCAGAGTTTGCTTTTTATGCACTGTGGTAAATAATTTGATTCAGCTACCTTTTGGTAACTGAAATGCTGTATCACCATGTTATGTAAACCTTTGGAGTTTTCTGGAGTCACAGCAAGCAAAAGAAAAAAGGACAGCTGAGGCAATCTGAAATTGGAACTCCAGTTCTGATTTTTACTGATACCAATTATTGTAATTATTATTTTCCTGATCATTAATAACTCTAATTTTATACAATATTTGCAAAAGCACCACATTAAAGGCAAACATATTTGTTCCAAGCCTCACTGAAAACTTGCTTATGACACAAATACAGTAGTAGAGCAGAGGTTATGAGCTTTGTAAACTATCACTGAAATACTAGCTTATCTTTGAAATAAGCCATGACATATACAATTTTCATTTTTAGTTAAGGCAAGAAGCTGAAAATTTGTTTTCATTTGCTCTGGTAATCTAGAGGAAGTTGTGTACACATAGGGTTCAAAAGCCATGTGCATAAAAGAAAGATACTTTACCAATTTTAGTATAAACCCCCACTAAAGTACAAAGTTAACTTAAGAGTAAATATCTTTGGGATACAATATTTTAAATGGATAGTGAAAGCACTTTTTCATCATTATTACGTACAAGTAATTCATGCAAATTCTGTGTCAGTAAAACAATATTTAAGAAAATTAAAAAAAAATTAGGAAAAAACAAAATGAAAATCTGTTACCTCAAAATATCTTTCTATACTCACGCACTATAATGATTTTATAGGCAAAATACTTTATACCAGTGTATACAGCTGCATTTACTGTAGGGATTCATTAATTCCACAGTAAAATAATTTATCTGTTGCACAATTCAATATTATTTTAATATTTATTTTTCATTTCAAAAAGATTATATTACATCTATTGCTTACATAGTCAGTATTAAACTTCACCATTGAATTATCATTACAATTTTTAAATTAAAGGCATAATAGGTTAGGAGGACACTTTTTGAGAAAGTGGAATAAAATATTGTTATGAAAGAACTCCTTAACTGAAAGTTTAATTCTGAATTGAATCTGAAACTGTGATCTACTAGCTTGATATATATACATTGCAACATTTTAAAAAAGAACCTGCCTACTTATTAGACAGCACAGAAGGTCATCGAGTAGTGGCTAGTAAGGTTTACAGAACAGGAAAAGCTTTAAGCTGCCATAAATGTGACATCATGAATCAGAATGCAAAAATACCTTTGTACTGACAGGCCAAATTCAAAAAAAGTGTTTGTGCATTTGTCTGGCATTACTTTTTGATCAATGGATGCATATTTTATGACACTAAAAAAATATGTCTACATATTTGTAAGACCATGGCATAGTGAACAGCTGTATTTTAAATTAAGGTGCAAACAATTAAGAATGTAATTGACAGACAAATAATTATGTAATTTTCCCCCATAATTTTTCTAATTTATACACCTTAGTTCTATCCACAGTCTTTTAGCACCAATTAAAAACCCCCAACCAATCAAGCCTTATGAATGTTTTAATTTTTAAGAAAGACTTTATGTTATAAGGATTAATGACTTGGCTGTAAGGAAGGATAGCTTTTTCTGCTCTTAAAAATGATCCAAATACTATATTTCATTTAAAATCCGAGTTTAATTGCTACTTTCAACTACAAATTATTAAGTTTGAAATCCAAACAGGATGTTAAACTCATACAATACATACACAAAAGCTTTATATACTAGACTGCATTTAATAAAACATCAGAAATTTAAGTTATCTTCTTCACGTAAACATGCTTTTGAAAATAAACATGAATGACATTAGCATGTTGTAGGGCTTAAAACAACCTCAGTAGCTTTACTTTGTAGAAAGTTAAAAACGTTTATAAATCTGCATATATGGAAAGATGTAGGTAACCAGGAAACAAGGTAGATCATATGCATTCATTGATAGCAGTATTACTTTTAAGAAAACTCTGAACTACAGGCAAGACTGTAGTACAAAAGATAACAGAATATTCCCCATCAGGAGCAATGACTGACAGTGTATCTGAAATCTACATGATTCATTTTGACAGTTCACAAGTGACTGAGTTTTAGAATCTACTAGCAATGTGAATGACTAATTAACTGAATTTATTGCTGCACAAAGAAACATTAACCTGAAAGGCTTGAGTAAGTCTAAAGGTTCAGTGCATATGTGTGTGAGATCAAGATTTTTTACAGGTATATTCAAGATCAGCTGAAGTAGCCTTTCATTAGGTCTTCATGGAAACAAGACAGTTGTACCATCAACTCTTTAGCTGAATTCTTGAATCTGCTACCACATCATCCAGTCTGGCAATTAACACATACAATTAAATACATGTAGATCTGCATGGACGGAAAGAAAGAGAAATGTAGAAATAAAGGGACACCATGGGAAATGCAGGTTCATGCCTTGAGATGCTCAGTATTGGGTGAGTGCCACCACTAACTGGAACTGAACATGGTGGCTCACAGCTCCTGTTTCTTCTCACTTGCTACTGCATCTTCTTAAAGCAGGAATTTGACCCTGGATGGGAAATACTCTCAACAGCAGTTCTAACTCTAACAGGCTGCCTGGTGAAGTGGTGGGGTCACTATCCCTGAAACGGTTCAAAAACCATCTGGGTGTGGCACTTGGGGATATGGTTTAGTGGTGAACATGGTGGTGGCTGGACTTGATTATATGAGAGGTCTTTTCCACCCTCAATGATTCTGTCTCAAATCCTGTGTTCATTTGGTGTTGATACAATTGGTAATCTCTAATGAAAAATCTTTTCCTGAAAACACCACAAAAGCCTCTGCCAGTAACAGTTCAACCACAGAAAATGAAACAACTGAACAACTGAACAGATACATAATAATCCTGAAAACTTCCATTCTGTTATGGAGTAGTTATAAAGATGCATTTTTTTCCTGCATATCACAAAAAAAATTACATAAATTCAAGCTAAAAAAAAAAATGTCCTAAATATAGTCATAACTTATATTGTGAAAAGAACACCCCTCAACACCTGTGTTCCTGCCTACTTTTTATACATCAAGTTGATTACAATGGCAGTGGTCCTGGTAGAGAAGGAAACTCACTGTGCAAGCAAGACAGGAGTAGAGAGGTGTTTATATTCGTAACATATTGTTATTTTAATTCACAGTAAATCCTAAAATAGAAAGCTCTTTTAATAGTTAGATGTCTAGAAAATGTTTGATCACTTAGTTTACCTGTTAGAACCATTCTGTAGGAGTATGCACATTTGAGTATAAAAATGATGAAGAATATAGACTAGAATCAGGACTCTAATAAAAATTACATGATAAATTAGGAAGTAGTGTTGAAAAATATAGTTTTACCTCATTTGTTATTAATAATAGATGTAATTGAAGAAACCTGCAAACCTAACATGTTCATACATTTTTTACAGCAAAGCTAAGCATTAGTTTCTCAATTCCATCCTTACAGATTTCTAAAACCTAATTGCTCAAAATAGTAAGGCAGATTATTATTGAAAAGAACACAGAAAAACCAAGGAGCTGTGAATATCAACCATGTCATAAGAAGCCAACTCATATTTTAAATACCTTACCAAACTTAGTTAAAAGCTCCATTAAATAGCTGTTATTTGAACAGAGCTTCCATCATGTTACAACCCTGTACTCTATAATCATGCAATATTTCTGTCATATTGGAGCTAACAACTTTCATCATTTTGTCAGTTCTGTCTACAAAACAGAAAATTACCTTCACAAGTTCCTGAGATTTATGCTTTTAATTACCTCCTATCCGCTTCACTACCTTCCATACCCAAAGAATCAATATAGTCTTATAAATAAGAAAAGTGTAAAATCTTTGACGGAAGACAATGACAGTTCTGTGGATTTTTATGTGATGCTATTGATTATCTTGTTTATTATCCTTTTGACAGCATGAATTATTTATTTAAATCTGCAAAGTTAACTTTTGGTAATACTTGCCTAAACTTAAAAAAATTGCCTTCTGGCTTTTTAAAAAGATGAGCACTATCATCACATCATCTTTATTAGCTTTAAATGCATTCAACAATACGATGACCTTCATTGTCTCTTAATGCCAAATTGTTAGATCTACTTTTCTGATTTGCCTACAAAGTGTTTCCTCCTGATTTTTGAGTCTCCTCCTGATTTTTGAGGTGACACCAAAATAAAAGAGCTGAATTGTAGTCATTACCCACACGGCAATGCACTGTGCAAACACAAGTTTATTTTCAATCCAATTACACCCTATGAACAAGATGGTGCCTACCAGGCTGTACCACACCCAAAGACATTTATATAAGAAACAGAAAGTGTACAGAGGGAAGCAGAAACTTATTTTAGGTGCAATCAAGAGATGACAAAATCTGTTTACAAAAAGAACACCACCAAACAAAAATCAGAACAATAACACATGGACTGCCAGCATCATGTATTTACAAGTTTGGACTACAGAGAAGCCTGGCTGGTAGAAAAAGGGATTAGATTATTACTGACATTCTTGTATAGTGCCTAAGCTCCTAAAACTCTGTGGACTATCACAGAATCCTTTGGGTTGGAAAGGGCCTTTAAGAGCAAGTTCAAATGTTAATTCAGGACTGCCATGTTCACCACTAAAACATGTCCCTACACATCTTTTAAATACCTCCAGGGGATGGTGACTCCACCATTTCCCTGGACAGACTGTTCCAATATTTGACAACTTCCTTTTGGTGAAAATTTTTTTCCTAATATCTAATCTAAGCCTCCCCAGGCCCAAGTTGAAGCAGTTTTTTCTCATCCTATCATTTGTTTCCTGGAGAAGAGACTGACACCCACCTTGTTACAACCTTCTTTCAGGTAGGCATAGAAAGTGATAAGGTAACCCCTGAGCCTCCTTTTCTCCAGGCTAAACAATCCTGACAACCTCAAGACTAAACAATAAAATAAAAAAAGATAGAGGGAGAAGAGCAGAGAAACTACTTGAGCACAAGGTAATGATTCAGAGAAGGAGAAAGGAGCAATTCTGCAGAAACCAAACGAATATCCTTCGAACTACAACTCCCTTTTCCCTTCTGGCTGCAAGCTACAGTGTCAGATGCCACAATGGAACAGACATCTAGGGGCCAAAGCTGCACAGCTCCTGGGAGACTTACTGCCACACACTCATTGAGGAAAATGCTGCAGATTCACCTGGTGGCCAGAAGGAATGAGAAAGAACGAGCCAGGGGTAGGCGGAGCAGGAGTCTATATGGGATAAAAAAGAGACTTTTTTCCCCTTGCCCTCCTGCTACTGGGCCCTCTTATTGGTATATGGATTAAGTAAACTTACTGTTGTGGTTTAGGAATGGTACTCCCCAATTTAGTACTCAAGCTAAAATCATGTGTCACTTCCCTTCCCCCCTCCAAATGGAGGCACAAAAGGAAACGATCCTGGGTTGATATAAAAACAATTTAATGGAAACAGCAGTGAGACAAGAAGATGAGTGAAGGTAAGAGTGACTGGAAGGAATCCCTTCTTAAAAGAGACCCCTTTCTGTCCACTCCTAGCAAGGATGTGAGGTGGTGTAGAACAATCTCCAGGCCCTGGCCATGTCTCTCCCAGCTACTGCAAAAAATCAGCCCTGTCCTGGGCAGAACCAGGACACTCACTCAAGATGATTTTTGGTTTTACTAGAATGTCTGTAGTATATATAATTATTATCACCATACAAACCTATGTAATCAATCCCAGAATTCTTAAAAGGAAAAAAAAAAGGGTTTCTTCAAAGGTTAATCTAGATCTTTTGCAGGGTATCTTGTTTCCTCTTGGTGGAATATGCATACCATAAAATCTGACTCACAATCACAATTTGTTCCATGGTAATTCTTCCTCTTCCACTGCTGAGTGTCTCATGGTAGTAAATATAACTGAGTATTTCTCTTTTTTCTGAGCTGGATTATAACACAAGACCATAGCTTGAACTTCATTAACACAGTAGTCATTGCTGCACTGCAGCACATGCTGTGTCATCACCATGAAGAAGTTAAAAAGTAATGTGTTTACAGATAATTTGATGCAAAGATGGAAATACCTGTGTTTATTCCAAAACACTGAAGCACATCCACTTGCAACTGTCAATGGATAATATTGCTTTTTTCTTTTTTTTTAAACTATTTTCAAAATGAGTATGTTCCTCTATATAATAGAATGAAGTTTATGCAGACTAGAATAAGTATCTTGTTGACAATACTGTTTAATCAACCTCATTAACTATCAATCTTCATAACACTATCCTTGCTAAAATGAGATTTCTAAACTAATTCAACTGGTATCCTGGTATCAACCACCATTAAAACAAGTTTAGAAAACAGCCCTTTTTTCTACTCCATCCTCACATTTTTTCCCATTTCACTTCCTCTATTCCTATACTTTTATGCTTTTTCTCCTCACTGAATCCTGCTTCTCTCTCTCCTCTATTCAAAATAAAAGATAAAGAAAGAAAGTTAAAAGAAGAAGGAAAAGTAAACCAGAAGGCAAACTGAATGAGTGGGTGTTCAGTTCTAGAGGCAGGCATCCTGTATAATTTGCCATGTCCTCAGGTGTTCTTTGTCAGTTCATCAGCCAATTGTGCATGTCCAAGACACCTCAGATATTCAAACAGCAAGACACCTAGGTTTAGGCACCTAATCCCACTCAAAGGTCCAGCTAGGGTATCTTAACCAGATCATACAAAAAAATATTGTTGACGCAACCTCAGTTATCATTGCTGTAATGTTGATACTACTTTTACAGATATAATTGCCCTGAAGGACTTCAAAGTTCAGGCTATTAAGACAACTTTGGTTTGCTGTTACTTCAAAGACAATGTTTTATTTTTCTGTTTTGGAAGACTTTGGATCATCTCTTCTGTACTACAGTTTCTTCTGGAGTTGACACTTGAGATTGGAAATGGTGTCCAAAATAGTTGTACCAGAATTTATTAGCACAAACAGACAACCTCCAACTTGACCAAAATGCAGCTGAAAATATTAACAAAGGACAGCAGAGTATGAAGTTGAATGTCTGTAAATATGAGTCAAAAACTATAACTTCCTTTTTTGGAAGAGGACAGGCATATCAAGACTAGACAAAATTTAGAATTTGTACACAGAGGTTTTCTTCATATTGCACTTTTAAAAATTGAAGACTGGGAGATCCTGAAGAGTTCAGTTAGAAAATACTGTTCAAATTATAATATGGCAGAAGAAAAGTCATTCTAGGAACTTTATTTTTGAAAATAAAGAACCCATCACTTCAACACATGCTCAATCTCACATTTAAGACAACCTATTTTTAAATATTTAAATTTTAAAATTTCCTCCCATCTCTGATCTTTCTTTTCCTGCAGGTAGCTGCAGATCCCTGTCTCTGAATCTGATGCCAGAACAACACTCTCACCAAAGCTAAACTTGCAGACACATAAGCAAAAGAAACCCAAAACCTTTGCAATTCACTGTAATAATTTAGATAATTTAGCGGGAGGTTTGACAACTATAAATTGACTAGTCTGATTTTTTTGTCTATTGATTCAGAACAGAGAGTGTCCACAGTACAAGGAAAAGATTGCAGGCAAGGAAACCAATTTTCTTCTCACAGATGAATACTATTGTCTGTGTGTTTCTTGTGCAATTGATAAACACGACCAGAATGAGGTCAGCATCCTCAAACACCACACAAGTGAAATTCATTTAGGAGAATAAAAATAAAAACCAAAAAAGACACTTCATAGTTTAGTTTTGCCATTTTAATTTCATTTAATTGCATAATTTAGGTCAGAGAAAGTTCAAAGGAATGGAACGCCAATCAACAACAAGAAGTATGTCAGCCTTGTAGAGCTAGAAGAAACGGCAAATGTGGAGTGACTGTACTGCAAATCTCATTCTGCAACATGCTACACTGAAGTTTTAATGAAGATTATCAGAATTTGATACCACTCAAAGGCATATCACATGGTGGAACCGATTTCCTGAAAGATTCAGCAGTTACAAGAGTCACACCTATATGACTCCCTTCTTCCCCAGTCAGCAAACAAAGGATGGATTGTAAAGATTAGCCCATGCCCTAAATAATGTGAGCATAATTTCACATTATTTTTGGTCAAAAGGGACCAAGAAGAAAAATACATGCAGAGTCCAGATTTTTATTTCTGCACAGGAAACAAGCTAAGAAAGAACTGTGAGTCTGCAGAGCTTGGTTGAAACCTCACCATCATTACTCCAGTGAAACGGTAACAATGCAGATGATGGGGTGGGGGAGGGGGGTGTCTATTTGGATAGGCGAGAATAACATCCAAATAAAATAGGATCTCACTCTCAGAAAAAAAAGATGCAACACATGCTCAGATAATGATTCTTAAGGTTAAATGACTGAACCTGAAGAAAAACTTAGAATCTTATGTACAGCTTCTCAGGAGAAGCTTCTCAATGAAAGGCTAGAAAGCTTTTAAAATAGAAGTACTACACTATAAAGAGTCGTTCTCCAAATATTCCTGGATGTTGAGGTTATGAAACAACTGTGAATTAGATTTATATTTAAGTATCCTCTGGTATTCATAACACTGCTATAACCTTAGCACTTCCCAAAATCAAATTTCTATGTTTGTGAATGTCCTGATAAAGTAACTGCTGTAGAAAGTAGAGGTGCTGCATTTCAGCATGTAAAGTATCACAATCAAGGTGCTTCATCCTTTCTTACAATCATTCATTTCAAAAGGATGATGATATTTTCAAGTAACTAGAACTGAATATATTTATCAAATTTAGGAAGAAAGAGCACACCACCCTATTGAATACACCTGGCCCAGAAGAAGAAGTGTGGCTATAACATGCCATGCTTTTGTGATGCCACTATTTAAAGCAGAATATGATATGCACTTTTTGTTCTACTTTGTAAGTCTAGACAGGAAAAATTGCTTGGTTGACAGACGTACAAAATGATATAGTGTTTCAGCTCTTTTTTTGTTTGCTTGTTTCAAGCCACTCAGTTGTGATTCAGTTTATCTGCCTCAAGTGCTGTTTGTCCACCTGAATGTCAGCACACACAAAGTGAGTGACTCCTCTGGGGACAGGACCCATCATCAGAGGGACCCTGACCTCAAGAGGAGAGGGAAGAGTGAGGACAGCCTGAGCCACCTCACTGGTGATGGATCCACCTCAGAAGTAAGATCCATGAAGCCAAAGAAAATTTTAAAAAAATGTTATTGGTTCCTTGATTTAATCAGTAAAAGGAGATACCTGGACCAAGTATCAGAGCAGAAAAGAATTCTTCCCCCCTTAGATCTTAACCTTAAAGTAAAAAGACAAGCAAACTAAATTTAAAATAATGACTTCTGAGATCAGTTAACTAAGCAGATATTGCCACTTCAAAGGAAGTTTAATAAGCTTGTCAAATGATGACAGATTTAGAAATCAATTTGAAGCTAAGATAGCACTGCTTCAAAATCCTTACCAGCCTAGACAAGAAAGGCAAACTGGGGAAAACACTTTACAAGACACTTTCCAAAGTGCAATGTTAGAGGCAGAGAAAACCAGGGTAATGGGTATGGGTGCTTCACTGCAAATCTCTAGGAGCACAAAACACTCAAAGGCTTTGAGGAGGTGCCTGCAAACTGTTTCTGAGATCAAAATTATGACACAAAAAACATATAATATTAACACATCACTCAGGGATTTATTCTTACCCTTGAGATTAAAAAAAAAAATCTGTGAATTTGGGTTTATTTTTATTAACTTAATGATAATAGTAATAGTCTCCAAGAAAAAATACATACTCCTTGACTGTCAAAGATCATAATTTTCTTAGATATAGTTTCCTTGAATTTATTTAATTTTCAAGCTACTTAGGGAAAAAAAAACCAAAAACAACATTAAATGGTTACATATTTTAAAAATAATAGTGTACTCTTTTGTAATTTTTTTTTTAAATTAACCTCCAGGAAACCATTTCTTTGAATTTCTCAACCTCAAAATGACAGCTAGAACTAAGTGTTCATATTTATTATAAATGAAAGTTATTGGAAGAGTGACTTTATTCAGAAATGGAAATACATATCAGCAAGGACATACAAACAACAAGAAAAAGCTATTCCTTCTGGAGGAAAAGCAAATATGATCTGGAGAACTCATTGGGAAGCTTTTCTGCTTCACCTCCTTTTAAAAAAAAACAAACAACAAACAAACAAACCTCAGGCAAATATTTATTTTCGCAATACCTCTTGAAGCTTATTGTACCATCAAATGGGATCTCACCTATGGACGTGGCATTGGATATCATGCCAGAGCTATCCAAGAAAATTATGAGTTCAGAGTTCATGCTCTATGGGCTTCTGCCTCTGAGTGGACAAAATACCACCCCATCAGGCTGAACAGAATGTAGGTAGAATTGAAATAAGTTATTTGGGGAAAAAAGATTTAGATTAATTATACCTAATACACCAAATTAAAAAAAAAAAAAAAAAAAAAAAAAAAAGGAAGAAAAATAGGCAATACTCACATCAGAGTTAAAACGAAGCTGGCAGACATTACAGGAAATGACTTGTTTCTTCTTTGGGGGAATGGACACTCCAAACGTATGGTTTATGACTGCTTTTTGCACAGGATCCATCTGGAGAACAAACAATAACCGATTTAAAACTTTTCAGGGCAATAAAGAGTACAGAAGAAAAAACCAAAAAAGTAACACTTCCAACAGAAAGATCTTTTGTTTTCTTTTTTCGAGAAAAAACCAGGAGAAATAAGATTTCAGCCCTCACAATAATTAGATTTAACACAGGTTAGGGAATTGGTAGTGTGCCAAACCTGATGAAGAGAAGGCAGCTTCATTGTTGCTGTCATCCCAAGGTTACTAAGTAGTTCATTCCCCAATCCTGCACATCCTCTGGGCTGCAGGACCCCCCCTACCACATGTGAATTGCAAATGAAAGCCCTTCCCTATCACCCACTGCTCCAACAGACACATTACAGAAAGCACTTTTGCACCCTGACAAGTCACTGTCATTTATTTCTACATGTTTTCGATTGAGTGACAAATACTAGCACTTCTTTGAAAAATATTCTCTCCTGGAGATCTCTTTGTGAAAGGAGGTCCTTTGCAGGCTCTGCTGCAAATACCACTTGCTGGGAAAAGAGGCTGCAATCCCCAAGCATTTCCATGCAGAACTGATGAGTGACAGAGCCCATGGGAAGGCTGAAGTCCGGAGGAGCATGAAGGGAGTGTTTGTACCAGGAAAGTTAGCACGCTCCAGAAAACATTTTAACACTGAAAAAAAAAAGTGAGACAAAGGAAAAATCTGAATCTATTACTACTAAATTTGACTGAACCTTTTCAGGAGCTCAGAACTGATTACATCTTTGCTAAATATCAGGCCTCCTGTTGGTCACGAATATGCTGAGGATCACAGCGCGCTCTGTTAACACCGCGGAACGTGGGGTGTTAACGGAGCTTACAACTGCTGCTGAGTTGAGGCCTCGGTCACAACATGTCATTCTTCCTGATGTGACATGAATACAGATTAACATTAATTCCCTGATGTGAAAATATTCAAACATAATTTTCTAATTAAAAATACCCCTAGAGTATCTGATCTGGTCTCACAATGGATCCTGCTCTGAGCAGGGTGTTGGACCAGACGACATCTGAGACCCCTTTCAACCCAAATGATCCTATGAGCATCTGTGTATGTGTGGTTCCTCATTCTTATCTAAGATAAGCACTGGATTCTGAAGAGGAAAGGGAAAAAAAAGCCAGTTTACCACAACAGTTGAGTGCTCATTTTCCCCTTTTGCTTTTAAACCAGTCTGAAAGAAAACAGTTTGATTTGTTATAAAGTTAGATTTTTCTGAAGCTTGTATTCCAACCACAGTGATGGTTTTTTCCTTTACAGTACTACTGGAAGTATCCAAGCCTGGCTGTTTAATCCCAGGTGATCCACAAGACACACTTGGTACTAAGCCGACTTGCAAAGGGATGAGAGAGCAGCTGAAGTAACTGATCCACTGAAGAATTAGAACAGGAAATTACCTGCTTCCAGACTTTGTAAACATGAAGATATAGACTTTAATTTTCCCTTAGTACAAATTTTAAACTTCCAGAGAAGACTGCACTACTGAGGATTTTCTGCACATGTATGTACACACACAAAAAAACAAATTCAAAAAAACCCATACTGTATTGTATCTGCCTAAGAAGATATTCCCCAAATGTATTACCTAACATTAAGCACCTATTGTTGGTTTTTTTTTTTTTTTTTTTTTTTTTTTGGACAACGGCTACTTATGCTTCTTGCTGCATTCATTTTAAACCAAATGCATGATTTTGTAAATGTCATTAGTAATAAATTTTCCAGAGAGATAATTTAATTTTTTATCACCTTCTGCCACTAAATACTGTATTTCATTGCCACAGGGGTACCACATGACAATACAAAAGTAAAACCATCTCATCTGGAATGATCTACTGAATTATTTAATGATGCAGTGTTGTTAAAATGAATTGTGACCAAATCTAAAAAAAAACTGAAATAAATGCCCTTGTTACCTGTTTCTTCTATTTCTAGGATACAGTGAGAGTTCAAAGTTGAAAAGCTTAAAATACAACAAAAAAATTTTTGTGACTTGTACCATTTATGGCACTGCCCTACATAATATATCACAATTATACATGCAGATTAGAAGTTTTTTGAACAAACAATTTATAATAGATATGGCAGTCAGAATATATTTTTACATTTCTAATACATATTAAAAGATTGCTGTACTATTAGGGAAGAGTTGGTTGCAATTTTTCTTAAATCAAAGATATGTTTTATGTTTCAACTTAAATACGGAGTGTTAATCAGCTAATCTAGAAGAAAAGAGTAATGTTCAAAAGTACCTCAACCATTTGGAGTGTCTGAGATCGGTGAAAAGAAACAGCAAAAGTACCCACAAGTGTCTGCAGTCCCGTTTATAAAAAAAATCACAAAGGGAAGAAGCGGGGATCAATGACTCCTCTGTGCATTCCAAATGACAATCCACAGCGCTAGGGCGACGCAAGGCACTTCACAACCACACAATGCAGACTGTGCACAAAGTCCCAGTTTCAAACAGATGTAGCAGCACAAGCACAAAAATCCACGAAAATAATACAGCTCATGCTGCCTCCAGAAAGTACCACTTGTGATCCCCAGGGGAGTGGGTAATGATCCTTCCCCAACCAGAGCCCTGCATGCAGGCTGATCATGATTAGAATTCAAGAAGTGCAGCATTAACAATTAATAGGCTTTAAATATATCAGACACTGGGGTGGATTACAGCATGCTGGAAAAATAAAATAGTATCTCTCTGTTAGAAGATTAATGCTGCAGGGTAAACTGATCTTAGATCCCTACACAAAATTGTCCTCTTCACTGCAGGGAGGGAGGGAGTAGGAAAGAGGCAGAGAGATATTTGCTGAGGTATTTATTAGGAGATGATGCAGCATAGCTTGCCCAGTGGGGAGCACCAGTATTTAAGAACCAGATCTATAAAACAAAATAATAACAGAAGCTAACAGCTACCACAAATGCAAATAAAAATCTGCACTATGCTGTTTATGCTACAGTAGGATTTAACAAAGCAATTCATAGTACTCTGGTAGCCATAACTAGGCTTAACAACCTGTTAATATTGTTCTCCTATATAAATTGGTTTTAATAAAAAGTTAAATTTAAAAATGTCTTTTCAAGGAAGTTGAAGATACCATCTTTTTTGCAATGAGTCTTGTTAAAACCACCAAAACTATAGAAGTGAGAAAGGATTAAGAGAATTCAAGCAGAAATACTCTACAGCTACTGAGATACACAACAAGAACTCTAAAGGCACCTAGAAAATACAAATGTAACAACAGACAGGACAGAACAGGGGCAACACAGGCATTGCATTTCCTACTGCCTTTTTCGTATTTTCCCACCAAAAATTTTCCAGACTCAGTTTTTTTTCTGTGTATTTGATAAATTCCAGTGACTTTCTCTTGCATAGTTACCCCTGAAACTGATGTAAACCAGTTTGCACTCTTTGCATGCACTTCCAATCCCTACAGTCCTCACTGCCAAGAAATAATTATTTTTGTTTAAGTATACTTCCATAAAATTCAATTTTATAAGACCTGTACCACATCCCAAGTTATCTTTGTGCTATTCAGTTATTCTGTGTATGGAAATCATTCCATTCCTTTCTACATTCTTGTTGCCCATCTCAATTCCACCAAAAATCAACTAATTCAATTAAATATGTAAAAGATATGGACAGGAACCATATAAAATACTCTGGGTAGATCACTATTGAACTCTGAGCTGATATTTTCAAGCTGTTTTTATTTTCACTGTTATAAACCTGAGCTCTCATTCCCAAGTCTTCATGGCCAATTCCTAGCACATTACTTTCTATACCAAGTTTTGGGAATTTTTGCTTCCATGTGCCTCACTTTAGAAATACCTAGATGTAACTTTACCAACCACTATTGTCTGGCTTGTCAGTCTCATCAAGGTGTTCCAAAATTTTTGTGGTCTTTCTTAGTCCTCACTACCTTAGAGAACTTTGCCAATAGCAAATTTCCTCAGCTCACTTACCTCCCAAGCACCTTTTTGTCATGCAAGAATCCTCTTCTGTCAATTTAGTTTTCTTAAAAAATCTTTGCCAAGAGGTTTTGTGAAAAACCTTGTTGGTAATTCAGATTATGTAGATTTAAACATCCTTATTCACTTTGTTGACCCCAATAAACAGGCTTATAAAGAAGGATTTATCTTTACAAAGGAATTATGTTGACACTTTACAGGCAGCTTACAGGATGAGGTATTCTATCATACTGTTCTTATTGAGGTACCTGTTCATTTGCCTGGTAAAAAAAACCAAAAGCAAACAAACAAAAAACCCCTTTCTTTCCTCATGGAATGGGTTTAAAAACTTGCATCATATTTGCCACCTTTTAGTCCTCAGGTACAAAGACAGTATTAGATGAGCTGTTACACCTTATAATCAGCAATTCAAGAATTTCATCCTTGAATTCTCTTATCATTGTTGCCACCAGAAAGTCTCCCTGCCCTGCTGTACATCATGGTACCACAGATTCTTCTGGTGCCTCCTGGGAAAGGAACCAGACTACAAAAAGACATGAAAGTAGGCACAGGAAGAAGAGAAAAAGAATATGTTGGGAGGAGTTGTTTGGTGAAACTGAAGTTCTGGTTATTTTGAAAGATCTCTTTATACACAGCAGACTCTAAAAACACCAATTTGTGAACCTCAGAAATAAATTGCAATGGTCCTGAGGAGAGGGAAGTGCAGTCTTTTTGTAACAGAAGCATAACCTTAAACCTGAGTAAGGTTTGAAATCGTGACTGGCAATGTCTGTCCTGTTATCTCTTATCAAGGTGTAACTCTTGGGTCAAATGTAGAGTTAACTGTTAGACAAGCTTTTGTAAACATAGTATCGGTAGTGGTCATAAGAGATGTAACTCAGTATCACTTAACCATCAGGCATAATAAGCTTCTGAAAAACACAGAGAGCGGCCTTCAGCATACTACGTTGGTTTACCCCAATAAAGAGAAGTTTTAAACCATATGTGGAACGAACCGATAATATAATCCAGCATTTCCCTGCAGAAAAAACCACTGGCATGTATAAATTACCAATGCAACATCTAAAATAAGTTCTCTAACTCCTTGTGTGTTTGAGCCCCAGTTGTTATGAAAGCCAAGCACACTGCCACTGTGGAGACTGATCATACACTGAAGCTTATCATGAATTCTGCCAGAAATATACAGCCCCCTACCAAAACTGTACATATTACATTGACTAAAAGAGTGACTGAAGTGAATACACATACTCAGCAAAGAACGTATTTAAAATGCCCAGCATAAAATCAGAAACATTAACATTGTGATGTAATGCTTGGCATGCTTGGTCAACACAAACCAGCAAAAATCTGTTCTCTCCATGTTTGTGCTGCTTTCTTCCAACAGGGAACATATTTCTCATTTGACTAATTCTAAGCATAATTTAGTGTTCAAGTCACTGCAAATCTGTTATACATTTCATTGTTTGTTTTGCATCACCAGGAACACTTGTGCCAGCTCTGCTGATGGAGCTCTACCTGAAAGGAGGTTGTAGCAAGGTGAGTGTCACCATCTTTTCCCAGGTAACAGGTGACAGGATGAGAGGAAAAATCCTCAAGTTATACCAGGGATTGGCTGTAAGGATAAAGGGTTATCTAGCATTGCAACTTTGCCCAGGGAAGTAGTGGAGTCTCCTTCCCTGGAGATACTTAAAGACATGTACATGTGGCACTGAGGGATATGGTTCAGTTGTGAACTTGGCAGTGCTGCAATAACAGCTGAACACAATGATCTTAAGGGTCCTTTCCAACATAAATCACTCTGTGATGTGAACAACTTTCTTTTCTTGCAGGAAAGCCATCA
Source organism: Phylloscopus whistleri (assembly GCA_017589585.1). Lineage (NCBI taxonomy): Eukaryota > Metazoa > Chordata > Aves > Passeriformes > Phylloscopidae > Phylloscopus > Phylloscopus whistleri. The sequence continues at coordinate 3,114,345 of JADMLD010001395.1, read as the reverse complement.
ATATTCCCTGTGCGTCAGCTCTGCTTGAGTAGCACAGAGTGTCTCCAGAGATGTATTTCTGTAGCATGAGCCTGCAGCTCTCTAGCTACGTCCCTATGCCTCTGTTCCTATGCTCTTCACAACATTTTGGGGGTTCTTAAAAAACAGGCAGATGTAAATGGCCAATAACCAAATCAGGGGCGACTTAGATTCTCAGCAGCTGATTTGAAGACTTGTGTAAATACTTAACTGAACAAAAAAGAATAATTAATTTACAACATTATAGAGGTTTGGTTTTGGTGGTGTTTTTTTCTGTTTGTTTGTTTGGGTGTTGTTTTTTGTTGTTGTTGTTGTTGTTTTTTTTACTGCTGTCCTGTGGTCTAACTGAGGGTTGCTTTAATCACTTTTTTTTAAGGAGGTTCTCTCAATGTACTTACACATAACACATTTGCACAGAGCATGAAATCTGCATCTCAGGGAAATCAAGCCCAACCATACTCAGGTTACAGAAAGTCCATGATTTTACTTATTCTTTTTAAAATGCTGAGTAGATGTCTCACCAAGTGCAGTAAAACACTAAGAAAGAATTCATCCACTAAGAAAGAATTGAGACCACAGGGACTAGCATCTCCCTTTCCTTATACATGATTCCTGAAATACAGTGTTGTACTCTGAATGCAACTTCTGAAGGCAAATCTCTCTGAATACAACTTCTCACTGTGTTTATCTGTCCCCTCAATTTGGCAGCAAGCTCCAACTTTCCTGAGGAAAACAGAGGCTGTGATAGCTGTGACCTCCACACACTACTACTAGTCAGTGTAATCAGCCAGGAAGCATCTTAAAACAAACCAAAAATCTTGCTGTAATTCACTTGTTAACATCAGATACTACAGCTATCCGTGAAGAGTTGCTGAAATAAGAGTGAGTACTGAAAAAAGAGAGACACCTTTGGCATTTACACTTCTACTTCATTTTTAGAACAAGACAACTAAAAGGACACCCAGAGCTAGAAACAACTTTCATATCTTAAAAGTATTAGAAATACTAATAAATTCAGCTTCCTCATTCTCCTTTTAGATTAAGGTTCAGCTAATTTTGCTTGTGCAAATTCCACATTATTTTTGTTAACAGAGTTGCAGGGCTATATCCTTCGACTTCAGAGACCTATTTTTCCATCTCCAGCTCTGAGAAGGTAAATTTCCTCCCTACATTTTTATTTCCAGTCCTATGGTGTAATACAGAGCCTCTGGATGTGCTACCCTCTTGCATGTTCCCCCTTTAAAACAAAGTTTGCATGGAAAAATGAAAAAGATGCTGATTCTCTTTGTGTGCCTATATTCACAATCATATAGAATACTGAAAGTGATGTCTGAAGTGATTTGCAGATTTGGGTTAGGCCAGAGGGAGCCATTACATCTGATTTCCCAAAAAGATTATGACATAATTTCATTCACTGAAAAGGTTCAGACCTTCCTATTACAAAGCCCAATAATTTGTGGTCAACCAGAGCCTAAATTTTAGGAAAAAACCCCATCTCAACAGCTTGATTTAAAAGTTTCCAAACAAGTTAATTTACATCACTGTGGAAGCAATACTTTCTGAGTTATTACAAGCCACTCAACCTAGTTGTGCTTCTCTATTAAAGGTCACTCAAACCTCAAATGCCTTCTGAATAGTGCAGGCACTCATACACTGCAATCATGTCAGCTCTTAACCTTCTTTTTGATAAACCAAACCCCTTAAGCTGCTCACAATAAAAACCTTGATCCATTTGCTAGCTTTTCTCCAACTCCTTTTCAGATTTTCAATATGCCATTGAAGCCCAGGTACTAAAAGTCAAAACACATGCTCAAATACACTTTCTTTTTAACTACCTAATTACATCTTTCTGTTTTAACAAGGAATGCATTCATCATCTTTCCTCAGCATCGACTTGGGAAGCAGAGCCCTAAATCTTTACTGACATGCACATTTATTCCTCCTGTGTGCTAGCACAAGTAATTCCACCATCACATCCTTCTCTCTCTTAGGATGTTTTCTGACTCAGCCTCATAGAGGGCTAGCACAGCACCTCTCTGGGAATCTTATATTCAAGCAGTGGCTGCTTTCAGTAAGGTTTGCACCTAGGAATTTGCAAACCATTGTTGGACCAAGATCATGAGGCTACTGATGAATCCCAGTTTTCTCAGTAGAATTTTCTGTCTCCTAACACAGTTCTGAAATCATGGGTTAGACCTACATAAGCAAAAGGAACAACTGAAACAAAACCAAGGATTTTCTTATCTTTTGCTTTTCTGGCCTCTTGTGTCTTTGCACTACTCTGCCTACACCAAGTAACTGATATTAAAAATCAAGATCAAAGATAAACAAACTCTCAGCTCTTCCTATCTCTCTCTTCTTTCCATATAATGTGATATGATTGAGCACAGAGGTCAAAAGGTAACTAAGAAAGCACCTTTAAAGTATTTTTTACTATTATTTTTTCAGTGCTGTGAATATTTCCTCTGCCCTTTCTTCCCTTCACGCTTGTATATTTATTGCATGTAAAATACAATTTCTGGGTTAGAAAATCATAATCAGGATAGTCTTAGTCTTAAATTTTCAGAGTTTTCTGAAAATTAAATACCACTGCTGTTTGCTGTTTTAGAAATATCTGTGTAAAAGATTATGAAAATGTAAAATTTGATTCCTATAGAAGTACTTGACCCAAAGAAAAAATTGATGAGACACCACAGAAAAAAAATAAATTCTAAATCTGATCTCTGCTTCTAAGGCTTATACTCAAGCAAGGATATAAATACATTAAAGGATTGAGTTTGTTATGAGAACACCAAAAATAGATTTAACCTTTATGGTAAAAATTGTCAAATTTTCTGCTCCAGACAAGACGGGAGACTTTTGTGGGTGAAATAAAGAGCAGAAAGCTGCTGAGAATGTTTAGGATAAAAGAGAATTCCTCACAAAACAAATGGAGAATAAGTAAAAAAAGTAAGTATCTGTGGCTCAGTGCTTTTTGTTATATGAAACTGAATCAGCTTTAAGTATTGGGCAGCTTCTTTTTTAATCCATCCAGATTATTACTCTACCACTATGCAATAGTTTGTATCTGTAAAATGAACTGCTGGGACCATGATAGACTAAACCTGAGAAAAAGAGTAAAGTCCAAATCCAAATCTTAATCCATGGTTAAGATAATGCCCAAGACAGTTTTCTTTCCCTCTGTGGCTATGCTGGTTCACAGGTTTAACTGTACATGAGTCATTGCATTTGAGGCTTATGTTACACATTTGTAAAATAGGAATAAAAATATTTGCAACCCCATAAAAAAAGCTGAAAGGACTAAATTACATATTAAAATCATCTGATAAAAATTATCTGATAGAAGGTGTTATATAACTGCTATTTATTATTAAAACTGCTGTTATTCAGAGCATTCAGCTGTGTTCAGCTAAACAAAAAAAATAAATTACTGTCTTGCCTTCAGATCCAGCAAAAAATAAAAACATACTGTAGTTTGAGACTTGCTGAAAAGCAAACCAATAACATACTCTGAGAATACAACTATTCTTGTTACAATACCTATTACCAACTGGCAGTAAAATAATATAAATAGGTAAAATAATACAAAGAAGTACCTTTCAGCAAAATCCTGCCAAAAGATTCAAGCCTAAGAGTTCGTACTCAGAAAATAAGCTTAAATAGCACATGGGACAAACAAGATTCCTGATGTTTCCTTTCATCTTTGAGATGGTCCTTAGCTATGACCCTTTTCTACTTAAAAGTCTGCTCTAAGTTTTGATGAGTTTTCCTGCTCCCAGGCTGCTCCAGAACACAAAACACAAAGATGAATGGTATTGCATTAGGTACACTTGAATTGCCACTACAGTTCTGAACTATGCTGAGAGGTTAAGGACAAATTCAGAGCTTTTGATTAATTCTGTGAACTGGAAAGAATAAAGACACAAGAAATCTAGTCTTCTGAAATGAATTAATATCATTATTTTTCGCATACTGAAAAAACACTAATAAGAGGATAAAATTTATGTGTGCATAAAAACTTGAATATGAATGTAAAAAATGGCTAAATATATGTGAGAAGCAAATCAGAACTGAGAATAGCCTAACTGTTTTCACAGCTGTCTCCTGCTTTTCACTGTATATAAGAAATAAGGCCTTTTTCACTTCAGAATTAATAATGAAATTTCTGATTTAGGTTTGTTTTTCTTGTTTTTGTTTCGGGTTTTTTATCAACAACACACACTACACAAACAAACTTCAAAATGCTTTTGATTAAAAAAGCACTGTATTTAGATATGAATCTTTAAAGGATTCTTCTAATTAAGGCTGTTCTGAAACTTAATGTAGTATCAAAGACTGTTGGTTTGGGTTTTTTCTTTATGTTTGGTGGGGATTTTTTCCTTTAAATTTAAGTAAATGAGAAACAAAGCCAGGTAGAAATCCGTCTGGCCTAACAAATACAAGGGCAAGAAATGAGATCCTCTTTCCCTAGTGGTAACTTGGGGAAACAGCTGAAGTTCATGGTGAAAATGGAGAGATTGAATACAGAGAAGACTGGTCTGAAAGGCACAGCTCTTCAAATCAGCCTTGCTCTGTTACTTGAAGTAAGCTGGTTGGTGCTGCAAACCTGGGTGGTGCTGGTTTCCAGGCATGCAAAAGAAAGACAAGCTTCACAGTGCAGCTTTAAATTGCCATAGGGTACCTTTAGATTGTCATGAAATTGACTGTATTTAGATTAAAAGACTACAAGTACACCCGCATTTTGAAGGAAAGTATGACATGAACTAAATTTTAGCTACGTTTTTGTAATATATTAACTAATAATTATTGCAGCAATTCTCAGTTTCACATGGAACAATGTGACAAAGGTCTAAGGCAGGGCAGGAAAGCTCACCATGTACAGACAGGATACTGCAAAAGCAGCCACTTCATCAGACATATGGAGAATTACTTTTCTCTAAAGCTGCTCTAGAATTTTGCTTAGAACATGTAGGACTTAGGTTTGTACCTAGGAACTAGCAAAATCTTTGTAAGCAGAGTGGTAAAACACGTTACTTGTCCTAAACTACAATTCTGTGACTGCTTGTTTTGATGGGAGATGTTTTAATCACATTTTATTTGCAAATCATCCTTCGGTTACCTAATGCCTAAAATATTCATTATTAAAAACCCCCTCCCTTTAAAAAGCTTCCTTGTATCACGAACATTCTACTAACTTGAGAAGAAAGGAATTCAATGCAGATAAAGGCTTCTGAGCTTTCCTGTGCTGACTAGTAAAAGAAATAAATGTTGCTGAAACATTAGAAAGAGCCTTCTGTTATGAAAGATATAAAACACATAGCCAAGGACCAGACTTTCTGGACAACTCAGCAAATTGTAGGATTTGTACACCGAAATGGTATTTCCTTAAAGAATTAGGATGACCTAATTACTTTTATATGCAATAATGGTTGCAATGCAGCAATTTAGGAACCATTTTTCAAAATCCACATGGTGGATGCCAGACTCCTGCAAAGGGATAGGGAAAGGCTGCACCTGGTGACTTCTGTTCTTCACCAGTGCATGTCAGTGCACTTTCTCTTCAGAGACAGGTTTCTCTATCTGGCTGCTGATCTGGAAACTGAGAGAAGGAAGCCCCACTCAATTCCTCTTTGAAGAAATACAAAAGCAATAGGAAAAAATCTATAAAATAATTAATGCTTGACAAGATTCTCCCTTAAAGCCTGATTATATTACTTTAATATTCTTTTCCCCCCTCATAATTATATATCTGATATACTAGAAGAAGAGGCAAAAAAGTGCTTATTTAGTCTCACCAATTTTACAGAGCTGCTCTTTGAAGATTCATGACAGGAACTAGGAAACCTGCATCTTTCTGTTAAAATACCAGAAACTGAAAAATCTGTCAAAAATCAACTGACAGCACTCTGCTTTTGGCAGCTTTTTTCCCATATCTAACTCAGTGTATCTTACCAGGTGTCTTCTTCAGGCTCAGAGGTTTTTGAAAGTTTCAGAAAAAGACTCGGATATTTTGTAGGATAAAATATACCAACTTCAATAAACATTTTTCAGGGCTTCCACAGGCTGAGAAGACTTTTTCCAAAAACCCCTACCACAGGTGAAGGAGTTCTCTACTGCTATGCCTCAAAGCCATAGAAAGACAAAGAGGGATTCCTGGCTGGGTAAAAATGCCTAAGGATACAAAGAAAAGGGACTACAGAAAATTGAGAAAATGATGCCATGGAGAGTAGAGGGGTTCTTTAGCCAGGTACTTGGACAAGAGATTGCAAAGACTAGCCACAGAGCAGAGGTCTGTGCTGACAAAATCTGGGCTTTATTATGTGGTCCCTGAATTTCTGCTTTCCTCACCTTTATCTCAGAAAATATCTATTTTTTTTTTATTCCCTTACTAAATGACAATAGGATGACTCCTCATGTTGTGAATTGGATGATTCTGGCTATGACTTGAAAACCATGAACTTTTATATCTGTAACAACTAAAAGTGAAGTAGGAATATTTTTAAGTTTTCAAAAGAACAGAAGGCAAACCTGAAGTCCTTGTGTTCCTGCATGACTATAAAGGGTATAAGAGGTTTGTAAGAAAAATATTACCATTTCTTAATTAAAGAAACCCCAACCAACAAAAAAGAAGAAAAAAAATCCAGCTACCCTGCAAAAACCAATCCTAAGTCAATTGCTCAAATTTCCTTTCTGTGCAGTTAATGAATGTACGGCTCTTAAAAAATTTCACCTCCTCTCTGGAGTCAGATGGAGAGGACCAGAAAAGGTCACTTCCCTCCAGCACTCCATAAAAAGAAAAAGGGGAAATCAGAGCACAGGGACAGGGTGCTTGGATAAAAGGACAGTAGATAACAGGTTGGCAACATCCAGCTGGCTGCATTTGTAATCTGTTCCTGCCATATACAATCCTGTGCTGCAAAGCGTACTTTGGCACTGCAGCAGGGTGTTAAGTGGCTGAATTCAGACCCTGCTAAGGAAAGAGAAAGCTCCCAAGCCACTGTCCTGCCAAAAAGGCAGAAGAGGCATTTGGCTCAGAAGGGCGAGTGAAGCTGGTGATACGGGCATCCTGTGCTCTTATCTGCTGAACTCAGCTCCTGCCTTGGTGATTACTGGGCTCTTCAAATGAGAAAGAGACGGGCAGCAAATAAAAATGTGAGTAATAATTGAAAATGCAGAAGAGGAAAGAGAAAATTAGTTCCTCCCAGTAGTTGTCTTGGGGATAGGCCAGGGATACTTAGTCCAGGCAGGGCTAATGTTGGAGAAGAGTCAGAAATTTCTGACTAAGTTACTAGTCAGCTCCTCTTCCCTTCCTGTAGCACATTCCAGCTGGCTCACCTTCACTGGCAGATGTAAAATATCTCTGGTCCACTTTTCAAGGGGACTGAGAGAACTCTAATATAAAGAATCAGCATAAAGCTACTTGAAGAGAAATAAGACACTGAAGCAATAACTAGGCCACATTAACCCATGTGTCCTCTAAAACATGAAGGGTATGAACTAGCATTTAGAAACCAATCATGGGCTAGTTAGATGCAAAATGTTTCACTAATGTGAAAGCTACAAGAGATCCTCTAATCTTTGATTACCCCTGAGGCCATAACAAACTCAGAAAGAAGCATATGAATTGCTGATTATTTTCTATGATGATAGAATCTGAGAAGCTGCTGATAATGTTTTTGTGCAGACTGACAGGTCCCTGGCTGTACCACTTCAACTAAATGTGAGTCATGTAGTGCTGCTCTCATTTTAGGATAAGGCAGAATATGCTGGAGTTTTGAGATTTCTTTTTTTGGGGAGTACACAATTTTTATATAGGGAGATGAAGACAGTGATCTTGAAGTGATCATTGATCTTGATCTTGCAAGATAAATCCTGGCTTTCAGCCACTTTAGCACAGATACCATCATGTGGTCACAAAATATCCTTTCATCATTCAGTATACAAGATGGATGACAGGAGATAAAGAACCAGGGAAGTTTAGGGAAAGAATGCTACAGAAGGTGAAGCTGTGTGGTGGAAGCCAGCCAGTGTAAAATTCAAGATTATTTTATAATAGACACACAATGGGGATGACAGTAAACTTAACTTTGATTTCCACAGACTATATACTTGACTTACATATTTTTAAATGTAATCAATATGCAAGTTGTTAACCTGTTAAGGCATCTTTAGAGTCATTTTAGTATGCTGAAAAAGAGCTCTGCTTAAACAATACCTCCTGGTCCACATCCATCTCAAACTGGACGTACCAGTTTGGGAAGTTCCTATAATGATGTTTCCCAATTTTTTATCAACAAGAACATTTTAACTAATAATAGCTGATCATTTGATTCAAACTCTGCATTTCAGACAGAAGGGTATTGAGCAAGACCATTTGGAACCTGATGCCAGGACAAACGTGATGTCACATTTTGGATACACTGCTGCAGCATTTCTGAGAGAGGGTTTGTCCTTCCATGCAGCAACTGAGCTTCAGACTCTGACAGTCTGATCATGCCTCACTGTTCTGACAAAACTACTTGCTGCTGATGTGAAAAGACCAGGGAAGACAGCACCTACTCTGCAATACCTCTTTGCTTGGAATCCTTCATCCTGCCCTTCCAAGATCCCCTTCTGGCCGATCTGTTGAAACAGAAAAGTTTTATTCCCCTTACTGAGGAATAAAGATATGTATCCAGTGAGTTAGTACAATCATTCCCCAAATAATTTTTCCTATATAATAAGTCCTAATGAACAAAGAGAAGTTTAATTGGGGCATGAATTGGCAATTACTATACATACATCCACAGCATATTTAGAACTACTAATAATTTAAAGAGAAGCAAAAGGGAGACAGCTTAAACTAAATCACACAATTCCATCAAGAAAGTAAGATATGATGGGGGTAGGCATTTCTTTTACAAAATCAGTCTGCTCAGTGCTTCAGCTGAAAGTACCCCTTGTGGAGAGAAGATAGGGATCAAAACACTTCCACAAACAAAATGGGAACACTAATGTTTTATCTGGAGAATCACAGATGTTTTCAGAACTGAAGACTGTCAAAGTTAACTAAATAAGAAAGGGTTTACCCCAGATTTTAAATATCTTTCCATAAATAAGAGAAGTTCTTATGGGAGAAAACTGTAGAGAGTGTTCCTTTGAAGATGTTTGTAGTTAATACATTTTACCTTGTTTTTCTGCCTTGGTAGTTACTTGTATTAAGCTCCCATGCAGAAACTTTTCTTTTTTAAGGTCACTGATGTTAAGTTAGAAACCACCTCCTGGCAAGGTTTAGAAAAGTGTTTCTGTCTCTGACAGCCATTGAAAATGCAGGTGGATCCAAAGCAGTTTTGTCTCAGGATGTTTTTTCTGCCACCTTCAGTGAACACACTCAAGCACAATCAGCACCCTGGAAGGGTCCCCTCGGTCCCTTGGAAGACAAAGAGATGAAGGGAAGCACACTGGAGGTTTCCCTGTCTGCAGTCCTTGACAAGTCCTCTTATGAATGAAATGCATAGATTTCCTGATTGATCCATAAAGCAAATGATGGCTTTTTGGCTCTTCTAATATTCACTTCCTGCATAAGAGAAAAGATCATGGCTCTTTGGATGATGCATATATTATGGACCAGCTGGATTTAGCTTCTCGAAAAATTGTTTTAAACACTTTTACATACTATTGCCACCACTTTGGAATGAAAAAGAAAAAAAAAAGACTACACATACAAAATCCTAGCAATCTACATTTGCAAAGGTTGTGCTAAGTTAGAAGTAAAGGAAGTGCATGACAGATGGCATTCATTGTGCCTGTCAGTAGATAATCATGAATGATTTAGTTTTGCAATGAGCTTTGAAGTCCATTGTGAAAGACTCTTAAGGAAAATCAATATCTGCAAGATAAATGGCAAAGTCTGCAAATTCGAAATAGAGAAGTACTGAACCACTGTTTCTTAAAGATTATAAACATGCAATGTCTGTGGTGTATAGCAACATAATTTTATATAATTATCAAGAATTCCAAGGGAGGAAGTAGACACCAAGTTGACAATATTTTCCAAATAATCTCAGGTCTAATTTTTAATAAAACTTACAGAAGTTTGGAGAGGAATGACACTTGTGAAGGATAAACACGCCAGGAACTAGGCAAATGAAAGATAACCCAGGTAAATATAAACTAGGCAAAACCAGTGTAAATGTAATTAATCTGTCTCTAGAGACTATTGTGACTCTGATATTCAGTAATACCACCAGAAAGTAAATAATGATTGGTTGACTCTAAAACTACATCTCTAAAGAAAAGTTTCTCTCAGTCATAACAAACAGTCCTGTGAAAAAGCTCACCTAGAAAACCTGTGCAACTGGAAAGCAAACACATCAGTAACAAACAAAATTCCTGAGAGTATTAAGAAGAGGATGGGAAATTAATATGAATTGCATCATGCCTACATATGGTAATGACACACTGCTTCCTTAATATGGTATTGAGTTTTGAGCCTGCTCTTTTAACGTACCTGTGTTTTCTCTTATCTTTTATATCTTTGTGCAAATGCACATCCCCACATCTCCCTGATAAACATGCATTTTTCACATAGACGTTTTGCAATGAATTAGTAATATTTGCCACTGTTCATACCTTGGGCTGCTGACACACGAGAGCAGCTGGTTCATGTGTCACCTCCCAAGCACCCCACATCACCGCGCGCCGCAGCACAAGGCCTGTCAGCAAGGTGGGTTTGCATGGCATCAGGAAAAATAATGCTGCTTTGTTTTCATTTCAGACAGAGGGTTAGTTTGTGAAAGGAAACACTTGGCAGTGGTTCAGCTGGTGACTCTGTGGTGGTGATGACACTGCTCCCCTTTCTGTCCCCCGCAGCCACAGTGACAAGCGCGATGTGCAAGCCGTTCAGGTGACGCTCACCTACAAACACACTGTACCTGCTGACTGGGCAGAAATGACTCACAACTGTTTCCTTCCTGTTGCCATTAGTAAATATTTAAGCTGAAGTGTGATGGCAAACAAGCATTTTGATAACACTCATTGCCTTTTTATAAGCAGATAAAGAAGTGAGAAGTATGGAAGAGAGTATTTTTTTAATTGCGGCTCTGATAAATGTGAAGAACCACAGAAGTATTATTTTGGCAATTTTTTGTTTGTTTGTTTGTTTTAAAAAAACCCCAAGATGCTTTAACATAAAACAAAAATAACAGGTTCACCTTTTTCACATTGGCTGGCTGTGCAGTTTTACACTTCAATGTTGAAATTATACAGAATTAGAATATCCTCCAGTTGCTTTCCTGGCCTTATTAGACTTAGCTTGATTCACAGCAGTGTAGCATCTAGGTCTTACCTGTCACACCTGTCTTTCCATTAGCCTTTATTTTATCCTTTTTTACAGCACATTGAAATGCACATATCCAGACAAATGCTGCAAATCATTCTGTCGCTTCTCAAATCTTTAGCATAGCATAGGGTTGTTTTATTCAATGTGCAAACACCACCTCAAAAGACCAAGTTAAAAATCAATCAGCCTTTCAGTTTGAAGGCTGGACACCACTCCAAGCCTTTCATACAGGGGAAAAGCAACCACCACAGCACAGAAAAAAAGGGCTCCCTAGAACTGTGTGAGCAATGTACTAACATCTTTCTCTAAATGTTTTAAGGCAGCTTCAGTACTGGATATTAAAACCAGATTGGAAAGCATACACTGAAACTAAATGTGGAAACACCTTTACTTACTGTGTTAAAATTTGGGAAGAATCCAACAGCAGAGCTGCTGTCCACAGGGAAGGACATAAAGGGTTTGATATCCAGGGAAGGCTGCATCATCAAGGTAGGTGTGCGCACAAGGGTGGGAAGTGTAGTAGTGCCTGCCAAGAGCAAACAAAACCAGGAATTCATGGTATTCTCCTTTCTGCAACACACACAGTATAGCTGACACAACTGCCAAGAGAAAATTATACAGGGGATGATGAAAAGGCTCTGTAGGAGTTAATACCATTAAAGGGAACCTATTTACACACAGTACAGAAGAGGCAGAGCCCTTCCCTATGGCCATGGATACTCAGATGCTGAAGAGAAGACATATGGTATATAAATCACACTGGCAGGTAGAATAAATCCTTTCTACAGCTGCAAAATTCTTCTTGTGCCAACAAAGCCAGGATGGATCCCCATGAAAGTCAGATGCTTTTGCAATTCATGGTTGTCTACTAGATCAGCCAGCACAGACAATACATGTATGCTGAAATCCAGAGGTTTGTCTCCAAATAGTGATCTGCCTGTTATTATTTCTCCCCTCTTCTGACTAACTATCAGGTGCTACACAAACACCATTTCATCAAACATGTAAAAAATTGCCTTTTTTATGGTGCAAGGAAAATATTAGAAAACAGCCAACAATTAAATAATCAGCTAGCATATAGATGAACACAATTCCTTACATGAAATGCTAACTATTTTCCTAACTGGAGCTCTCCAAATAAAAGTTTTTTAGAAACTAGAAACCCAGCTAGATCCCAAAGGAGTGGGCAGGCACAGACATCCAAATATTCATTTTTAACTAGCTATCTGCCCTATTCACAAGTGTGCCTAGCACACAGCTCCCAGTTATGCCTGTGGGAGTATTTTTTTTTCCCTGAAACCATACAAAATAGATTTCAAATAAAATTTCCCTCATTGAAATAGAAAGTAAAAAAAAATCCAAACACCAAAAAGAAAAAAACCAAAAAAACAAACCCACAAACAAACAAAACAAAAAACCCCAAACAAACAGAAACAACCCCTCAGTGTCTCATTCCTGAGTTGAATAAATAATTCAACACTGACAGGAGCAGACAGTGGAACCTAAGTGTCCCACACTTCTACAGGAGGGTGAGTCACTCTCTGTCTCTCCTACCTCTGTCACAATTTCTCCATTATTACCTCTTTCTCCTGCTCAGCAGTGGCCAGCAGTTGGGGGGATAACAGGCCTCTTAGGGACTTCCCTTGTCTCCAGCACAGCTTACACAATACCTGAGCTTTTTCTCATAGAAGTCATCTGAGCTTTTCTAACCTAGCCAGGAAGGGGATGGGCAGAAGGAAAGGAGAGGGGGACTGAGAGGGAGTTAGAAGGAGGGGGTCAGAAAAGCAAACTAGCAATTTTCCTTCTCCTCTCCCATAAAATGAAATCATTTGTATCCACTTGCAAAATGCCAGGCAATCCGAATGGGCTGTGTGAGCACCAGGCTTCCATTAAGGGATCTCCCTTTACGCCTGTTAAGGACACACAAAACTGAAGAGAGAGATTTTCTTCCTTTTCACTGTCCTGCCTCCACAGTCACAAATTCAAGCCCATCTTATGGTATCCAAGAGGAAAGCTAAGTTCAGAAGCCAGATGGGGCTGCATGGATTTTTTGGATGACCAAACATTTATAACTAGCCCTGAGCTCAGATTTTGTTGATGCTGGAGAGACAGTCATTTTGATCCCAGCTGCAGCACAGTAAACATTATATTATGGTCTAGCAGATGAATAGCAGGCTGTAATCTATTCTCTGTTTCTTCTATAGGAAAAGCATGATGATTGCACAAAGATGGGTCAATGACAGCTATGCAGAGAGAATGTTTAATACCATCCCAACAGAGCTACACAACTTGAAAGGAAAAAATATGCTTGAGGAATTTTCCCAGAATATTTTCTCCCTTCTTCTATCCCAATACTTTCATAACTGTCAGGTTTGTTCCTGCATAAGCCCATGAGACTAATTGACGGCAGTGCCTAATTATCTGTAAGTCAAAGCTTATTCAATTGGAGTCACAAATGTCAAAAAGCTAAAGGCTAACATGCCTATAGTTTCTTATTCATATCCATAATGGAGAAAATGAATCAATAGGAAAGCAGTGTGTCAGAGAATTTATCCAAAGAAAGTATCTTCAACTGCAAAAATGATGATTATTACTACTAGCTGTTTCTGAAACAGTAGATTTACATAATTTGGATTTCAGAGTTGCATTCAAACAGGAACTATGTTGTACTCAATTACCTAAAGGGCCATCATCAATCTAACTTCTGCAAGTTTCTCTTTGAAGTTCATAAGCAATTAAAGATCCGTGAAGTTAAAGAAGACCTGTCCTCTCTTTACATAAACGTACTTCAATGAAGCTATGGTTACATATTTTAACTCAATTTTACAGAAAAAAATATAACAGAATAGACTTAAATTGTGACTGACATTTGAAATCAAAATTACTTTTCTGATGCTGTCCTTATTCAATATATAAAAAGTATTTGGCATAAAATCTTCAAAAAATTAAAAACCAATTAGCATCCTCCTGAAAAAATGCCACTTTCTTTGTACTCCTTGGCTGAATCACAGAATCTTTCATGTGAAAAAAACATCTGAAATCTCTCTCCAGTTTTGCAGCCCATGGTGTTTCTGCTGCCAGAGTAATTTATAACCAGGAGACTAGAATACATGTGGAGTCCACACAGAAAAGAAAGCATATACACCTACTGGGCTGATTAGTGAAGGCATTAGTCACAAAAAATGTGTTTGTTTTGTTTGCCAATGATTACTTCAACAACTGCCAGTCAAATATCGATAACCCTCTGTTGGGCTGAAGTTTGGCTTTCAGACCCACCCCTGAAAGCCTCTGAAAGAATTATAAGGTAAAGGTGACCTAAATTACAAGTAGAAGCTCTTCATGACAAAATCATCAAATCAAATGCAGTAGGGCAGTTTTGCCCTGGCATTGCTCCCAATGGTCAAATAGAATCTCACCACTATTCCACCAAATCATTATCCAGACCTGAACTAAGCAGGAATACTGGCACAAAAACAGATGTCACTGACAAGCTTCATTATCTTCATAAATTTAACAAACATTTATAATTTCATTAGCATTTTAATGATAAAGACAACTTACCATGTCAAACACGGACTGTTTTAAACTACCTGTAAATCTTTGGAATAAATATAACTGGTCTTTCTTGTAAAGGCATTTGCTTACTTCAGCTTCATACTTCTTAAACAGTATTTTATAACTTCAATTTTGACTCCCACTGCAGGAGTTTTCTATATACTGGGAATGCAAGCTGTGGACAGACTTTGCAAAAGGCATTGATCCTCACTGGTCCCTCTTGCCCTTGTTGAAGAGGAGGAAAAGAGGTTTTCAGATAACCCAAATTGTCTAATTTTATTAAAAGGATTTTTCTTCCTACACATATTTATCTGAACAAACAAGTCCCTGTGTAACAGGTGCTGCTCCTCTTTAGCCATGTCAGCATGGCTTTGCATACATTGCAATGCACTGGGACACTGATGTTTCTACAGAAGTTAGGAAACTTTGTAATCTTTACTGAAATTCAATCAGCCTCTTACAAATATGGTGCAATGGATTAAGCAGTGCAAGTGATATTTTTTGGGGAGCAATTAGAAAGTCTTGTATCTGTCCCTCCTGTGGCAAGATGTGTCCCCAGGGCCAATTGCCAGCAGGGAGACAGGTGACACAGGGACTTGAAGAATCCTTACCAACAACCCCCCCACACAGCTTTTCCAGCTTCACAGAAAAAACATAGAATTCCAAGACTAGCAAGATTGCAGTTTTGGCAGAGGAAATCACAGTAACTTTGGCCATGGTAAACAGGCACTGCTCCTCTTCTTCAAGTAAAAGTGGAGCCAAGTTCAGTCAGATCTAAGTGCACAACTTCACCCTCAGGATCACCTGAAAACTATTTGTGACATTATTAATTCTGTGATTTTCTCACCAAGTGCTTTTCTTTGTCACTGAAAAACACAAAAACAGTGTAATGCCTGCTCATTAATTCCTCAGCTTTGGGTCATTATTAGACCATTATACAAAATAAACCCCAATTCCATCACAAAACATACTCATAAGCTGAATTATTTCAGCTTAAAGAAACAAATTATGTTTCAGACTTGAAAGCATTCTCTTCCAATGTCTTCATTAAAGGCAACTATAGAGACATCTGAAGCTATACTCAAGTCTCTCCTGTTTTCCTGTTACCTAAAGATGTTACTACAGTATTTTAACCTTCCCATCAAAGGAAGCAATCCACACTCAGAGTGAGAGCAGTGGAAGAGTAACTGAAGCACTCTCAGAACTGAATGAAAGTATTTGGGTTACAAATTTCTGTGCACTGATATGCAATCTACATCCACCTCAGATTGCACGTGGTTGCATTTGTTTTAACTTGTGCCACTGACAGTATTTGGGAAAACTTCAAAGGGACACTGAGATATTCACACCCACCACTACTTACGTGCATTAGACTGGCAGTTTTCAGTTATGGACACGCAGTGCTGCCTTTTTCATCCCTGAACTGTCTGACCATTTTCAGCTGGGAGGAACCTTTACTTTCTACAGTAATGTTGAGTAGTCTTTTCTGGCTCCAGAATAGTAGCAATGCAACTGGTATGATGGATCTGTTTTGGGCTTTCTCCTCCCTTCACTTTTGTAGAACTGTGTTTCTGAGACCCTGCTTGAGCCAGCAGTACACCTCTGAGGGTGGATGACAAATTGCTCCTTTTGTTTTGCCCACACTGGCTGAATCAGTTAAGTTCTGTGGCCAGAGTGTGCACAGCCACCCTGTCTCTAGACCTCACATTGTCATTTCCAGTTCAGGAACACTTTCCTTCTGAGCTCCAGAAGCAGGAAGCAACTCCCTGGAAGGATTTTGAGACAATACTGCATGTGTTCACCTATGAGCTTTTTCTGAGACCTTACAGTGTCAGTACAGTTTATTATTGTGTCAGTGGAAGTTTTCAACATTTTCAGAAATATTTACTTCTGCATGTGGCTAAGAAATCCAGTTTTATAAACAGGTTACAGCCAGAGGTAGTACCTAGGGCTTTCATATTGAATAAAACTCTTCAGCTCTATCGTCTATGACTCACAAAAAAAAAAAAACCAAAAAACACCCAAAAACCTCAATCACTGCTAAAAAAACCCGACTTACACAAGACTTTCCTATACTTGCTTATATGTAACTGTTTGGAATGATAGCAGAAAAAAATTATGTTTATAAAAATCCCTCCACCTAACTACATGATAAAGGATGCACAGTTTTCTTCCCTTTTATCTGATGCCCCCATTTCATCATGCCTCAGTTCTGCTTCCACCACAGTTTTTTTCCCCTACCTGACAGTTAAAAAACAATCACCTGCAAGTCACTACATTTTATTGTTTGGGCATGTATAAAACACTAGCCCTTGAGATTTTTCACAATGCTTAATATTAGTCATTTTTCCTTTCCAGTATGATCAGTTTAGAGGATTTAGAAATTTTCTAATTTTGTTTGTTTACTTACAGTTATACATTGGTATTAGAGGATGTCATCTGTTTCTGTTTATGTGTAAGATAAACTCATAAAAACAAGTTAAGTGCAAATAAAATAATTCAGAGTTTTTGAACTGCAGGTGTTGATATCAAAACAGTTAAGGAAAAATCTATTCTAGAACTATCCCCATTAATAATATTCCTGAAGGAGAATATTAACACATGCATGCCACTTATATAAAAAAGTTAGTAAATACAGAAGTTTAATTAATTTTTTTCACATTTCACTCAGCAGACCAAACATTTCTTCCTTATAATATGGTATTATGAGAAATGAGACCTATGGCACCCATATGGATTCCAGCTTGTCAAAAGAAGTCGTGGAGAGATTAGACCATTACTTCAACAAATTTTCCCAAATTAATGTGATGTTAAGAGATAACTCACTACCCAGGCAACTTATTTTTACAAGTAACTTGAAGCAGAAGCCCAGAATATATGTGACAACTAAAGAAGAACCCCTACATGGAACATTCATAAAGCAAGTGATAAGAAAGCACTGGTCCAAGTCCAGCCTTCCATAGCAACATATGGATAAAAAAAATATACCAAATATTTTGCACTCCAATTAGAATTTATTTTTCCAAGTAGATGTTTCAGGAAACCCAGAGGCATTTGGTGCAACTTCATTGCAACATAAAAATTATCTGTATATTGTACAGTGTAAGCTCTTCACACTCAAGAATGAACTTACTTAAAAAACATGTCAGATTATAGAAATAATTCTCTCCCTAAAAATTAAAACAGGATTTCCAATATGCTGGACCATGAAGATAGTATTTCCATTATTATCCTGACAGAAATAATCTATGAAGGGGTATTATCAGAATTCCATATTGTCCTTTTGTATAAAATTGGGTACCTGGAAATGGGGTTATTTCTATGTTTCAAATACATGTGGGCTTCCACCAAACAGGGCAACACCAAAAATAAGTTGAAATCTGGTGCTGCTGAAATGAATGGAAGCTCTGGCATTTAGTCAATCCAAAAAGTTGACCATCACTTATGTAATACTGATAATTATATATAACTCATTTAGAAAAGTTGCATAGCTATGTATCGTGTGTAATTTCATGTAAGAATTCTAAAAATAAGAACAAACTTTACAAGGAAGCATATCTTCATTGGATCAGATCCTTCCTCATTGAAATATTAGTTGGTTATTTGGAATTACTTTGACTTCCATTAATTGTTAATATTCCTTCACCTAGCTAATTATTTTCCATCTTGAAAGCCTTATGATAGAAGGATGATCATTATAAAAAAAGTAGATTATAGATCATAAATATTATGCACATACTTCATAGGAAGATAATGAAAAATTATATTGAAAATTTCTCTTATGATAATATGAATATTGAAAAAATTGTTGATATTTATTGCATTAATCTCTACATTTAGTATATCAAAATCACATATATGGACAAATAATGTTATCTACTAGGGAGAGCTACAGAGGGAGAAAACAGAGACAATAGGAAACTGGAATTTCAGTATTTTAGAGACAAATACATTAGAAAATCAATCAAAAAATTTTATTCTTCTTGCAGTTGTATTGCCTTTCTAATAGTTTTCAATAACAACAGGAATCCCCACGGTTTTTTTTTTATGGAAGATACTGTAACAGATGGAAGTGAAGTCCAATAATTAGAAGTGGAACAGATTACCTTGCACTTTCCCTAAATAACTGTGTTACAATTGCCTGATCATAAGATCAGGAAGAGCCCTGTCCTTCCTGTATTTGCAGGATGTGTGACTCATGCTCCTGTCCCCTCCCTCAGGCAGCTGTCCCTCCGTGTTCCTGTGGCTCAGGACTGGCACACCTGCACGGCAAAGAGCAGAGAGCTCACAGCAGTTCTGCTTCACTGTTCATTTCACACATTCTTTCTCACTATTTACACTCCCAAGCCAAGCGAATGCCACAAGCACTATACTGCTATCAAGTTTGTTAGCACTGGCTCCTTGTCAAGTCTAAGCAATTAAATAAATTACAAAACATCCTTTACTATATTTAGAAGAAACATGCTGGCTGGAGTACAATTGCAATTTGCTGTTATCTGTAGATACTATGGAAATATTTGCATTAGTTTCTTAAAAGAGATAATTCTCTAGACTTCTGAAGCAAACCAGACTATTTGTTTGACTGAAAATCAGAGTGCCATGTCAAGGCCTAACATGATCAAGCTCAGTAAGCTGGATTTCTTCTGATAAAACAATAGCAACTATTAATAAATGCAATGCTTTGGCCTACATTAGGGTCAGCTGAAGTTTTGCAGTCTACCCCTATTTCTTTTTCTCAGAATCCTCTGGATGGGTCAAGCCTCTGGTCTCCACAGACTGAATAAGCAGCATTACCCCCTCCTTGTTCTTATCTGCTTCTAGGAAACATTACTTTGGACTTGTTTTCACTTTGAAGTTTTCCAAGTATAAAAGAAAGAACAGCTGCATTTTTTTCAGCTCTCTGTTCTCCTGCCATCTGGGCTAATGGAGATCTTTCTGAAATCCTTAGGATCCTTTTACTTGATTTATTTAAACCAGCCCCTGCCCTTGCCTTTTGTACTGTCCCAACCCAAATGCAGTGAGAGAAGGTGTTTGTTTTGCTGCTGTCACCCTTAATTGAAAACGCAACAGGTAAATTCCTGCTGAAGCCACAATCTTGTCCAGAACTTGATGTGACTTTTACAACAGTCTCCATTTCCCTCCTCAGAGCATGTTCTCTGGTGCTGGGCACCAAGCCTGTACTTGAATCAGGATTAAGCACTGCACTCTCTTCCCTTCTGGTTCAGGAAACACAAGTTTTCTTACAAACTGAAGCTTCCCTGATAAAAAACAGGGGCAAAATAACCCAATATATATTGCCTGGAAAGTTTCATAATTTGGAGGAAAGCACTTAAATGCAGTTAGTTTTTCAGAGTCTGTTATCTCTTCAACTGTCATATAACTTAATTTTTCTCAAAATCCAACTCTTACCCATGACTCTGACACCACTGAGTCCACCATCTATCCCTCAGTGAGCCCCAGCACAGGCTTTCTTTCAGGAGGTACTGAGCTGCTACCCACAAAACCCAAACAAGTCTGTCACCAGGAATGCTGCTGAGGGAACAATTTGTTATTTGTTGGACAAACAGATTCATGCTTGCATGATTTACTGGTTTCTTGCTCCTTATTCCCCTTCAATATGCCAACACACCAGCTCAGCAGCACTGTGCACAAAGGTAAGAGGGGTCTAAACACATACACCCTCACAGGTGTGTCTAATCTCTTAACCACATTAGATAATTTCCAATGCTCTTGAATGTCATCATAGCACAGAGAATTTCATGCCTCATTTGCTTTTCCCGCATAATACACAGTCTCCCACACAAAATATAGTTACCCAAGTTGCTTCTTGTTTTCTTTTTTAAGTTTTTCTATAGGTATTGGCCTGTAAATTTACTTCAGATAAAAGACTGCTGCAAGAAATAATTTAGCTTATTCAAAGAGGTCTCTTGAAAATATTGGCAATGGAAACCCAGGTCTCCACCAAATGAAATATATTTTCCTTCCAATTATAATTTTCAAATTTTCAGAAATTTCAAAGAAGTTTTTACATTCAGTCCACCCCTTTTCTATCCAAACCATCACAACACCAGTCACAATCTACCCCTTACTTGCCATTGTTAGGCATATGCTTTCAGAAGAACCACTATCTTTGTGTTTAGAAACAACAAAAAAAAATGATACTGGGAAGAAAGGGAGATTTAAAAACCTTCATGATATTGTCCATGTAGTCTACACAGGTTCCACATAGAATTGCTCTGTCACACCATAGACCATGCAGCACACATGCCCCTAACTAAAGCAACAAGAACATTGTCACAGGATTTCCTGGAGGATTTCAACTTCCCCCTAATCAGATGCCAAACTACATCTACTACTTTTCAGAGCCCACACTCTTGAACAGCTACAGCAAGGGACAAGTCAGAGCTCAAGCTTGACAAGTTACCAGTGCATCCTGTAGCACCATACCTGGAAAACAATAGTGCAGAGACCTCACCCTACACATGAGAGTAGGAGCCAGCCAGGCTTAGCACTTCTCTCACTTAAGAATATAAAGAAAGGGACTTGAACCCGCCTGTGGAAAGAGCACAAGAGCTGCAATATTTTTCTAGCTTTCTAAAGTTCAGTAGGCCATTTAAAAAAGGAAGGCAAGTACTACAAGTTTACCAGTGCCTTACAATATTCAAAAGCTTCCTATGTTTTTGCTGTGACCACACAATCATGAATGATTTTAGCAAACCAAAAGGCATAATAAAACACAGACTATGCAGTCCCATAAAGGCTTCCCACTATTAATCAGTGCCATGATGCTTACTTAAGTCACTAAGGTCGTGAACCACCACCTCTGCAGCACTTGAACATATACACATACAAACAGCTTACAACTCAGAGGTGAACAACAATTTCATTTCAAAGTGGTGCTTTTGTGACTTTGGGTGCTGTGAAATAATGAGCAACTATCAAGCCTGAGCAAACCTGGGCTATTGTAACTGTGTGTTTAGCTTTGATGATCTGTGGCACACTGTGTGTCTGAAATGTGCCCCCTGATTCTTGGGGCTGTCCTGTGCAGGAGCAGGAGCTGGACTTTGATGATCCCTGTGGGTCCCTTCCTACTCAGAATAATCTGTGATTATATGAGTGTTTGCCACTTGACCCCGTAAGGAGGGCAGCCTGCTATTCGACATTCAAATATAACCTAAAAGACTGATAAACTGAATTTCACTGGCATTTTCCCCGCTATTCTTCTTAGAATTAAACTTAAAAGGGTTACTAGCTAGCCGTCTGCTACAGAGCTGCATTTAAAATAACTTCTGGGTGAAGAAAGAAACAAAAAAATGAAAAGCAATGGTGTCTGTTTGAATTTTTTGAAGAGTTCATAAAAGGAGACCTCGGAGCACAGGGTTACAGACAGCATGGGATCATGGCACTCAGAAGATCAAAGTCCACAAATCCTGTCTCTCTTGAATTAAGGTGCACTGCTTTAGTTATTCTCAAAGTCAGCATTGATGAATAAGTAAGAACTTGAAAACTTATAAAACTAAAATGTATGCTATCTACCCTCTATTTACACAGGGAGAATGAAGACAATAGATTTCAAATTAACAGACCTGCTAGCCCAGACTGCCACATTTGTGATGTTATTGAACGTTATCAAACACCAGTATCTGACTAGAAACCTTGTTCTGCTTTGGGGTGGAGCAGCGCTCCAGCCCTGCCAGGGCTGGTACATAATGACTTTTGATGCTGTTGTGTTTTCAAAGAATGCATGACAGGAACTTCAACAATTCTACTCTCACTCAGCTTACCTTCAGAAACAGAGGAAAAAAAAAAAAAAAAAAAAAAGGCAGGTGAAAGAATGTTTCTGTTAAATTAAATTGAGATTGGACCAAAAAAGAAAATTTTTTTTACCCAAACATTTAAACTGAGTTAGCAGTGCTTCAACTGATATAAGCCTTTCAAAAAAAAAGGCTTATTTTTTCTTCTAGTTTCCCAGAGACTAATTAATATCACTTTAATATGATTTATTTCATAAATTAAATATAACTAATCAAACACGATGCTCAAAATAAAGACAAATAAAGAGAAGTGTGAAAGCATTTTTTAAAAATGTGCCATACAGCCTGCATCTACTTTCCATGATGACACAAGGAGCAGGCTGGGCGGCCCCACTGCTCCTCTTCTCCTAACACTCCCCTTGAGCCAGCACAGGGAGTTAGATCAGTCATAAACAAACACAAACCAAGAAAAGAGAAATTTGCCTTTAAGCAGACCAGTGAGCTAGTCGAGCTGAAGTCATGGTTGTGAAACAGAGAGTACCAAGTCAGAGGCAGCAGAAAAGAAAAATTTTGTTGAGCACTGATATGTCTTATTCTCATCCAGACTCATCTGAAGTAGCCCTCATCCTTCCTGCAAGTGTAACAGTCAAATTTTCATGCCTGCCACATTGTGTTTTCTCAGGATAGTGTCTGTTTAAGTTGACAACACGGCAGTGTTAACTCAAGTTCACCTTATAAACACAGCAATCCAGTCCTGCATCCACAGAATAGGGATTCCTGCTCATCTGCTGCATTGGTTATTACTCAGCTCCTGATTTCCTTTATATACTTTGGCATAATTCATTTTTCCTTTTCTTCAAAGGGAAGATGCCTATTAGGTCTTAAAGTTAGTCTGTTGTTCTTCTCTTCTAAAATTACTGTGACCCCATCAGCCGTCTCACTGCTCTGGAACCTCTTTTACAAGCACCACAGATCTGTATTTTCATCCATGCAAGTACCCTTGTGGCCTGTCTGTCAGAGCCAGTGCTTTGAAGATCCTGGTTCCTTGAGACACTTCTTGCAGGCTTTTTTCGTTTGTTTGTTTATATTGGTGACTGTCACATGAACACAACTGATCTTTCTGACAAAAAGTAATTAAAAACTGGCTCCATGCGACCCAAACTTCTTGATTTTATCTGACTCTCATGATAACAATCCACCTTTTAATTTGGTATTCTGTAAGTGCACTCACAGAAAGATTTCTTTAAGTTTGATGCTTATTTCAGCCTCAGTTAATTTTCTATTTTTTTTCCTACAGATTCATGTTGCTCTTTCTTCATCATTCTTACCAACTTAACCCCCTTTCCATTTCCTACCTCTACATACACCTCTTTTGCTTGAGTCTGTAGGAGTTTTATACTTTAGTCAAATTATTCTTGCCACATTTCCTAATTTGCCTCTGCCATGAGACAGTTTGCAGGTGTGTTCTTATTAGGGTTTCTTTGGAAGAACTTTCAAACCCTTACAGTATTCTTGATAAAAAGAAATATCCCGATAAGGATATCTTAGAGAAAAAAACCTCAATCTTCTTTTCAGAACTGCTTTTACTACTCAGTGTTTTGTGTGTTATCATGTTGCAACATTTTGCTGCATAATTAAAAACCAAGCAAGACGGCTATTCTTTTTTTTTTTTCTACTAAAAAGCAACTTCTCCTCAGTTCTAATAAAAAAATGCTTTTCCCTATCTTAAAAATAAGTGTAAGATTTCACTCTGATTTTAAAAGCAATAATCAAATTCAATATCATATTCAATATCTTAAATGTTAATTTAAAGATGAATCTAAGCAGCAGAAAGACTCCAGGAACAGGTAGTGTATTTCCCTTCCACTTCTAAATCTTTGGCTATATACTGTGGTAAATAATTGAGCCTATAATTCTGAGTAGTGAGAAAGAAGCAGTGAGCCCTTCACTTTTTTCTTCCTCCCTGTTCTGATGCCTGATTTAAGAACGTGCTTAAATTCCCAATGGCTGGGCTTTAAATTCACATTTAAACATTGTTATTAATTCTCTCAAGAGTACCACACATCTTTAACCTAGCTTCATACTTTGTGATCGGCTAGACTGAAGAGAGGATTTTCTGACTGAAAGGCAATGCACATTTAACAGAAAGCATATGGCTTGAAATATGACTTTGTATTTCTAAAATATTCAAAACTTAACAATCAGAGTTGAAATGATATAATTCAAAGAAACAGTGTTTTGGTTTTGTGAAGCAGAAAGAACTTGCAAAAAGCACAAAGGAAGAAAAATACTGCTATTGCAAAGGTGTGGCTTCCACCCCCAGTGATGTTTCTAGTAGCTATAATGCTGCTCCCAGCAAAAGGGAGAGCAAAAACACTGAAATGCTACCCAGATTCTTGGAGAAAGAATTATTCATGTCAGATTTTGAAGTCACAGTTGAGCACATTGGATGACTATACATTTAGACACAAAGAAATCTTTAAAATACTTTATCTATAATATAACTCTGTTTTTCCCTTCTAATTGCCTATATTTACAAAACCAAGAGACTCAAGCTTGTTTTTATAAACTTAAGATCTAGAGCTACAATGTGTGATGTACAAAACTCTGGCTAATAACTTAAACATGGATCTATTACCTTAGTGCAAATCTGTCATCATTCCTTTTAAGTCCAGAGAATCACAAGGATTAGCAGCAGTACAAGTGTGAAATTTGGCTGAATAAATTCCGTGGGAGGAGCTGTGTATAGAAGCAGCAGCTGCCAGGTCAGTTCACTCTAGTGAACCTTTCCCAGTGCAAAGCAATAGCAAGACAAGGTACCAAAGTATTTGTTATCAGTTTCCTGAGAAACTGGGGAATCCACTGAGGACATGAAACATGGAAACTGACTGGAAAGAGTTGAAAAACTGACATTCCACAGAGCAGCACTTTTAGGAGGAACCCAGAAAGGGAGTCATGCAGAGTGACTTGGAGTGCAGGGAGGGCATCCCAGCCCACCCACTCTTCTGTCTATTACCACTTCTATTGGACTCTGCTTCCATTTCTGTGCAGATGTCTGAATTATAACATCTTACATAATTACCTGCTACAGTAGCATGCTAAATCTGCAAGAGAAGGATGGAACACTGGCTCCTTAGTTAAGGTCAAGGCTGGTAGGTTTCTGTGGATGCACCAGACATAGTTTCACAGCTCATCATGCATTCCAGAATGGGTTTAAAATATACCACACATCTCCCCAATAGATACAACCTTCCAGAGTGAAACCATACCCCAGAATACACTCAGTGCCATATAACCTAAGGATTCTAACTACAGTCCCCAATTCAGGAGCTGGAGTTCCTTATGCAGGTGATCAAGTAGACAGCTCTGAACTTGCATTCTGTAGCTGCAGTTCAATTACCTGCAGAAGGATCCCACATTTTTTTAACTCAGTCACCTCAAGGAGAAGCATAAATGATCTCCCTCCACCTCCCCTGGCAGTACCTACACCCTTGTAACTTCCGTATGCTTTTGCCAGAATTTTCTAAACAGTTCTGTGGAACTATTCAATTTGAGTCTGGGAGAAACTTCCTCATTACTACAGTATATGTCTGTCAGCAGAAGGAACATCAGATAACTGAACTTAGGATTAATTTGCTTTTATGCATTTTGACCAGGAAAATGCATGATGACCTTAGTTGGTTCCAAAGAAAATATTCTTAGGCATTTGAAAAAGTGTAGTCAGATTGGAGTAAATAGAAGAATAAGTCAATTTGCCAATAGGAAAATGTTTAGATTTATGAGAAAAACATAAAATATTCTAAATCTACCTCAAAGATGCAGTATGTATCAAGTTCTGCTGGTTTGGAGTTTTGTTTTCTTTTCTTTTTTTTTTTTATTTTATTTAAGGTCCATTTCACCATCTTTGCAAAGAGAGTTTCAGGCTTGTACAACACCTTTTCAGACATGAAATTCCAACATCTTCTATTAAACACTTTTGAAAGCTGCACCAAAAAAAAAAAAAAGTCATGCAAAGTGACATTTAATCCTCAGATTATAAAATTTCTATTATAAAATAACAGAAATGCCATATATTTTAAATGCTTTATGGAACACACCTGAATTATGGAACACACATGAATTGATTACTATGACTAATGCCTCAACTGGAATAAAAAAAAAAGAAAAAAAAAGGAAAAAAAGAGATTGGTTTGTCCTTAGACAATACCAGAGCCAGAACACAAAACAGCCATAAACATTTTCTTTTTTCCCCCCAGATTTAACATCATTGTTTGCAACAAAGTATTTCAGAAGAGCAATCATTCAACATGAAAAAAGAAGAGTAAATATGCCTTCAACACAGACTAAGAAACAGTCATCCTGTGACATGAGTGCTCAACTGCAGCAAATTATTTAATTCTTGGGATCCATTATGAAAGCCGGGAAAAATTAACTTAAAATGGGAATAAGAAGAAGTCATAAGAGCAATTGGATTCCAATGTGACATGCATTAGAAAAGAGCAGCTGACTTTGACATTTTAGACTTTGGTGCCTACAAGAACAGAGGTTTGAGCACGATGAGCATTGCCCAGTATTTCTATTTCTGTACATACTTGCTCAAATATAACAGCAGAGAAAATCTGTAAATCAACCTAAAATCTAAATTCATATGTTGGGCTAGGTATAGATTGGTAAATCACTCTATTAGGCAGTAGTGCAGAGTTAAAAAGACTTAGACAAAAAACTACAGAAAATAAAAATATCTGGACATTTTGTTTGAAAAAAATTTAGTGCCCTTCGTCATGCAGTGAGAAATATAAGAAAAAGGTATAAATAGTAAAAAACCTTTGATGTACTTCCAAATAATATTTGAGTTGAAAGAGCAAGGGATTGACCTGCCAGAGTAGCAATTAAGGTGAAAGAGGAGAAAGCCTAATAGAAGGCTGAATAAATAGTCACAGCATGAAGGACAAAGCTCAAACTATCCATGTATCCTTTACATGAAGGAAGGACTCATAAGTCCACCTCTGATAAAGCTTATTGTGCTGAGCAGCAGGTACCTTTTAACTGGGAAAGGATTGACAAATTGAAAAGAGACTGAGGTAAAGCAAGCTCAGGGAAGTCTAGAAAACACAAAAAGTTTAATACGGAGACCCTTGCAACAATACACAACAGATGTAGAGGCTACAGGGGTTCAGCTATTTAAAAAACTTCTAAGGTGAAGAATTCTGAAAGGTTTTGGAGAATAGAGAGAACTGAAATAAAAAGATGTGAGAAAAACAGGTCTGAACATCTGAAAGCTTCTTGACACCAAGATTATTCTGAGAGATATTTAATGTTCATGGTGGCAGCCTTTTTTAGCTGAATCAAAGTGTGGAAATAATCTCCTAAGAGATTTTGAGATTCTCAACAGCACATGCATTTGTATCAAGACCAAATAAAGCAGTGCTGTATGTACAAGAGAAGCAATTCCACATTGGCAAGGAGAGGATTAGGTGACCAGCAATGGGTACCATGATTGCACTTGTTAAAGACAATTTGCAATAAACCATTGATAGTCAGTATTAAATTTTTATTTTATGAAGTACAAGCATGGCCTTGCTTCATTTCAAGGACACCATATCTTCCAGAAAGTTTTATCTTGAGTTTTGATCAAGAGATCAATATAACAAAAATTTATCAGAAGCAAATAAAACCAAAGGCATATGTTACCAGCTATCAATGAGAGCCCCAATGCAATGTATTTTATTTGGGCTATTTTACAGAAAAGAAGTGGGTCCTTCCTCCACAGAGTTGTCAAAAGCTTGACATTATAACATAGAAATAGATAGAAATAGCTCTATATTTCCCCGTATAGAGCAGTAAAATGCTCCTGCTTAAGAAACAAGAACACTTATTTCTGTTTCAAATTTCCATTTTTATTTTCTGATGGTGCTTGCTGTCTTTTTCACTTGAAGTTCAGAAGACAATATCAACACTAACAGTTTCATTCTGGAATTATGTACCTACTCCTGTGGAGAAGTAAAGCAGAAAAACTTTTTACACTTCTGTCAGATCTGGTTGTTGACAATTGAACAATTTAGTAGCTCTCAACAGAGGAGAAGTTGCAAATTCTGGGAAAAGAAGGTTGCTAAGATTCCCTCTCACTCTGCAAGTGGAATTTTCCACTTTATATATACACTATTTTTGTCAAAGCAATTTGTAGAGAGTCATGATACCACTGCACATGAAATGGAAAGTTCCACAGCTGTAATGGAACTGGGAACTTTTGTTCATGGAACACTTTTATTTTCATATTAAGGACAAATGTGCGTCATAGTCAAAAGCAGCATTGTTTATCTTCACAGTAAATACAAGATTTACAATTTTATTCCAAAATATCAGTTGTATCTCATTTTAAATGCTAATGCTCCATAATGCATTCCTAGCAAAGTTCATGATGAACCACCCTGAGCACAGCTGCTAGCTGCCATGTCCCTTACATCTACTGTAACAATCAGCTTGCATGCAAAGCACTGTGAGCTGAATCAGCAAAAAGCAGAAGCAGCTTTCATTTAGGGACATTAGGATCTGTGCAAGTGGCAACAAAGGAAGATATCTATCCAAGAACTTACATTTACTCTTTCTAGAGTGATGGCAACTTTCAGCTGTTATTCCTACATGTATCAAAGCATTTTGATTAAAATCTGATCACTGAATCATAGAAAGTAAGGCTAGACAATCTCAAGTCATCCAATCCATCTACATGAAATAAATCAAGAATTCTACCTTAAATCTACAATGTCAGTCAAACACCACATTATTTGAAAATCACTTTACTATAAATAGCACTCAGAACAGTGGGAAAAGAAGTACAGGTAAGTGAAAAGCTGGCAGAGAAAAAAAAAAAGACTGGCTCCAGGGAACTTGGTGTATTTTCCATACACATGTGTATCTCAAAAAAAATCATCTTTTAACAGATCTATTGATGAGAAGCTACAAAAATCCCTAATACATATCACAGTTAAAGGAATGGTCAGGAAGATTATGTGATATTTGCAGAGTAGATAGAAAATAATGACAAGTGTCAAGATCTTGCTCATAGTCTGGAACTTTAATTACTTAAAAGAAAATATAGAGGAAAATAATTCGAAAGATGATAGCTGTTAATGATGCAGAATAATTGATGGAATTATAACAACTGCTTAGGCATTTCAAGTGTCATCCTTCAATAGCAACTAGATGTTGAAAGAACTGTTCTGTCAAATAAAGATAAGAACAATATAGACATACTGACCACTTTCCCCTGAAGGTCTGGAATCCCACTGCTCTGTGTTTTGCTTATGCTGGAAAAGCCATAGTATTTGGCTTGCAAAGAAATTGTCATTGGTGATAAATCACACACACACACACACAAAAAAAAGAATTATATGCAACTTTCAGTTTTCAGAAGCATTTATAGGGCTGGAATTTAGAACAATAATAGCTTTGCTTGTAGGTTGAACAACTTGCATAATTAGTGAGATTTAACACATATAATATGTCAAAAGGGAAATGCTCCCCAAAAGAGTCAAGCAAAGGGAAGAGGACTAAAATGGGATATAAAATTTCACTGATCGAGTCAGCAGATTTGACTTCACAAAATGGAGCCTGAGTGGATACTGACTTAAGCAGGCACTGCTCAGTTTGAGGCCAGGCTGGAGTTACCTGGTGGCCTTCAGTTCCTACGACAGACATACATTTGGCACCTTTACATACATACCTGTCCTTCCCTGAAGAGCAAACAGGTACAGAAAAGCCTCCAGTACCTGCACTACAACCAGTTTGCTAAAAGGAGCCTGTCACTTTGAGGAGCTAGTTATCCTGTCTCTCATTAAAAACAAGTTCATTTCATTAAGTGCCCTGGCAACTACAGACCCCCACTGGCCGTGACCCATATCAATTAATCTCATCAAGACCATTCACCCAAGTTGGTTTCACTCTTAAAAAGATTCCACCATTCTCTCATCTTGTACTGCTTTACATACAGTTGAATGTATGAGAAAAATGAATGAGTAGGTTAAAAGTAAAAAAAACTCAAACAGTTTTCTTAGTTGCTGACATCACAGTGATGTGCTGACAGCAGAACTGGTAGAATATGCAGGGTGCCTTACTCTTCCCCATGTCACTGGTATCTCCCCTCAGCACCATGTGCCCATGCTTTGCTCTCACAGCAAAGCAGGAGACCCTGCCGTGAGGGTCCCCACCTTTCCCCACCCCACCCACGGAGGCCTGCAGTCCTGGGAGCCTGCTCCTGTAAACTATTCCACTTTTCACTGTTGCAGCTTCACACAAAGTTCAAGCCCTGATTTGGAAGAGATCCCTTGTAGAGAGCCACATCAATGCTACCTACAAAGACAGTTTTCTTAAGTGATCTATCTTTTGAAGGAGTTTTGTTTAAACTTAAAAAAAAAAAATACAGGAGAAAATAAGCAAGACAAAAATTTTGTTGGTGTATTCAAACCAATACTGAACTTTTCACAAGGCCATTAGGGAGCTGTTAACACCAAGTAATAAATAGCTTGTAACAGTGCTCTCTGAAATGTTCTAATAGTGTAATAGTGCTCTCCTCTAACAGGTTCCAGTGTTAACCACAACGGTGCCTGCACTGCTCCCTTAAGCTGATCTGGTCTCAAACTGCACAGCAGAAGAAGCTGTAAGCAAAAACCAAAATTGAATGCATGGTGCAAGTGCTCAGTTTAGGTTTTGTCACACAACACATGGACATTTGAAAGGCTGATGACATAGGTTAGAATTTCAGTTTTATTAAGAGTGTAAAGAAAATCTAAATAACTGGAAACTTCAAAACACTATTATTTTATTTGAATTAAATTTTATCTATATACTTTGAGACCCAAATGACTGCTCAGAAAGCTTTCATATCTGAGACAAATAAAAACAAATATGGAAATCAAACTTTAAGCAAGAGTTGGATGTGTTTCCTAGTGCAAGTAGGCTAAATTATTAGAATACAAGAAATTAAATAAAATATACTAACGTTATCTTCATTTCAGAAAGGCACAAGCAGGTGTAACTGGAGCCATAGGTAACCAAAGAGCATGTGAGTATCTGTCCAGTTTTCTGAAGTCTAAGAGAGACATCAGATGATATCCTGTGCTGTTGTCAGTGAATGAAGCTGTTCTGTTTGCCTGCATCAAAATAGGGTTTGTTTGATGCTGCCAAGTAAGCTCTGGAGAACAACTGATTGCACTTTCCATCCTCCACCTTTCTCATGGAGGAGAAAAGCCTTCTTTGATAACAGACAGTTCAAACAATGGGGAACCCCACATTCAATAAATGAAGTGAGATTTTTACAAAATACAGAGCACTAACATGATACTTTAACTGGAGAAAATGGCACTCAAATTCAGCTAATTCAAGACTGCAAAAGGTGTCTTGGTACACACTGCACTGACAGCATGCATACATACATATTAAGAGGCAGAATTCTCACAGTACATCCAGCACCAGCAGTTCATATAGATTTGTCAAATATCAGACAAAAATGACTCAAAATAATAGAGTTTTATTTTCATTAACTTAACACATCTGTCACTACTTTTTCTTAAGAATGGATTTCCTTATTTAGCATGTCTCTACATAAAAACTACTATAATTTCTATTCTCTCTGCTTTAACATCAATCATCCTTTTAAAAATATTTGTCTCATAGTTGGTTTCCAGCACTCATCCCAGTAGTGTTTAGTCTGACCTTTTCATGGCTTTTTCCCTCTGATTTTTTTTTCAATTTTACATATCAGTAAAACTTCCAAATCCCTGACACCATAAGATTAAGATCAAAACCTGATGATAATCCCACCCCAACCACTCTTTATTTTATTATTTTTAAGGAAAGCATTGCCTTTTCTTTTTTAACATGCTTCCCTTTTCAGATCAACACTGAAGTTAGATGAGAACTTCAACTTTTATTGCCTTTAGGAACTGGCTCCACTTTTCTAAAGCAGTTCTTGTTCTCTGTTCCATCAAGAAACTGAGAAGAAAGTTTGAGCTGCTCTCCAGGTGGCATATATTCTACATACAAAGAGCTCTTCACTTTTCATGCAATTCATTCCATTAGAGAAGGTAAACCACAGTTTTGAATTTTAAAGCAGGACCTCATGTATAATTTATAAAAACTGCCAATTATATCAACCTTACTTTTTCTGGTGTATTTTCTCCTTCAAAATGTCCCTTGCTGTTATACTTCAGCCATAGGTGCAGTATCAATTACTGGCTGTTAGTGACAGTGCACTGGCATCCATTTTGTTGCTATCAACAATCCCTTGAACTAACATTACAAATTTCTGGCTGACAACATCACCTACTGCTTTGTTGTTACTGCTTAAAGTTGCCATAGAGACAAAAGAACAGCTGAATAGCAATCTTAATGCTCAAGAAATGGTTATTCTTTAGTAATGTGATGCTACTTGCCAGTACTGAGTCTCAGGTTCTAATGGAATTTATTTTCAATAGTAAGTTTTGAGTCAGAGCTTTGCTCAAAAAAAAAAAAAAAAATAAAGCAAAGACAAGAGAGCCTTGTGTTTCCTCCTGTCCTGCCCACTGTAGTTCTGCTGCTAATGAAGAGGCAAAGGAGACTGTCTCTGCTGTGGCACAAGAGATAAACACAGCACAAGTTGACTCCAGCCCCGTACCCTGAAGGATAAAACAATCACTGCACAAAGACCCTTACCTTATTCTCTCTTCTTACATATATATTTTCTCTTCTTATGTCTCAAAACGGAAGGCAATAAAGAAGGTTCATGCTTCATCTTCCTCACCAAGTAAAGCACTTCACCACCTCACGCAAAGTGCTGCATCATCCATAGAAACACAACATAACCCAGGAAAAAAAAATCAAGGATTCCCTCCTTGAATTTTTTCCTCTAGCCATGCAGATCTGCTTTCTCTCCAGTACAACCCTTCCTGTACAGAGTATGTGCAGAGTACATGGGATTCAGACTAACAGCTGAATCCCACTGCTCTCTGCTCGTAATCCATTAACTCATATTACAGTATAACTTGCAACTGATGGGAATTAAGGGCACTCAGCCCTGGGATACTTGGCACCTTTCAGATTCCAGTCCTAGGTTTTGAAATCCTTCCATCGCCCCACATCTCCTGCTCCTGAGTGGACAAAACTCATGGGATCAGAGTAAGTATTACGTTCTCTATCTTAAATCCTCTTGTTGAGGAGTCAGAGGATTTCTAAAGGTAATTATAAATAGCAGATTATCCCTGGTTTGGTATAAACAAAATGCAATAAATCAGAACCTTGTCCTGCAAAGCCATCCCACAGACAGAGCAAGCAGCTGTCAGGAACAGCTGAAAGAATATTTTCCTGTCCAAGAGCCTTCGCCTCACCCTCAACTTGACACCACTGCCCTGCTCCCAACACCTTAATGGCAGCATGAACACGAAATCTATTCCCAGGGGCTGCTGCCTGATCCTCCCCCAGCAGCAGAGCAGCTTCAGCCCCTCAGTTTCCTGCCCCGTGAGCAGACCCTGACTTGTCTGTTCCTGCAAGGATAAGTCAGGGGGAATATTCTAGCAATACAAGTAGTATGGGACAATGCAGAAGAGAAGGAGGAAAACAGATACAAATGATTCCTCCTCCTCCTCACCAGGCCTCCCTGCTGAAAGATTCCTGCAAGCCCTTTCCCAGCCACTGAATTTTCTCACCCCTGCCTCTGCTCCCCACAGCCCTGACATCCCCAGCTGAGGCTCCTTTCACCTCTACCATGGCCTCTTGTGAACCCTCAGCTTTCAACAACCTGGCCTCTGTGCCAAAATACATTTTGTTGACACTTCAGAAAGAGCTCTTCACACTGACAATCATGAGCTTTTGCTCACATTGGACAAAATCTGCTTTTACTAAGAAGCCTTGAATTGACTTTGGAGCTCACACAGGAGTAAAAATATTAAATGCTAATATATGAAAGGGCAGGCAGGCTGTAACAGTAGAGGTCTGTTCCTGCAGCTTGGGAGTTTCCAGCTAAGTGAGAACATGCTAATGATAAAGTGAAATTAAACACACAGATTGATTCTAGTTTTACAAATTCTCTGATATACAGCAAAGGTGCTTAATGTGGAAATAAAATCCTTAAAAATCACTACTTTCTGTTCTTTGGAGCAAGCAATTTTCTGTCAGTTGAGGGAGACGAAGATACAATTCAGTATCTCAGACATCACCATCTAGGGGCTAAGGGACATGATGTAAACATCCACAAAAACAACCACCAGAAGAAATGGGAATATAAAAGCAACTTCATCAAAAAGCAGGCAAGACCATATTTTAAATAGGCTCCTTGCCCAGTCTCAGGAGTTTTGTTTATCCAACCTCAGCTTTGCCTCAGCTAGTCCTGCTCTAGGCTTGGTCAATCACACAGATTGCACAACTTAGGCAAATCACCTGGGCAGGGCAGACACCCAGCAAGACAAGAGCTCATTTCAAAAAGAGAAAGCGCTCTCCTGGGATGGAGGAGAGAGGCAGCAGCCCCTGTGACAGGGATGCCCAACTAGAGCACACAAGGCACCCACGGGAGGAGTGTCCAGCAGGGGCAGCAGGAGGCTGAGACCCGGGCACCACCCACCCACACGGCAGCAGCTGCCGCCTTCTGAGCCTGAGCCAACTCACAGCCCAGCTACAGACAGAAAAATGCAGTCTGGCACATCAGTGCTGACAGATTGCCAAGTCCAGTTCTACACCTCGCTGAAAGGGAGAGCTGAAGGGAAGAGACAAATATTAATAATAATAATAATCACAGAATTAACTAGGTTGGAAAAGAACATTGAGATCATTAAGTCCAACCTACAGCCAAACAAGACCTTGTCAACTAAACCATGGCACTAAGTGCCACGTGCCATCTTTTCATAAACACCTCCAGGTGAGTCTGCCACCACTCATGATGATAAAAATAATAATAATAAACCACAATGACATTTCTGATCCTTGTGCCCCCAAGCCAAGACTGAATGGAAGGGAGAGAAATCCATGCACCATAAAGTGACGTAAAACTCAAAGGGAAAAGGAAACAAGTCGAGTGGCAGCCTCAGAACCTTGGTATTTTTATATATAATTATAATACCATTATAATACCAATGGTATTTTTATCAAACATGTTTGGAATTGCTCTCACCCTGGGAGCAAAAAATCTTCCCTGAAACATAATTTAAAGAAATGTGTGATGGGACAGGAAATAAAAGGTTTCAGTTTAAAGGGTTATATGGAAAGACTATTTTCTAGGGGAAAGATGTTTGGAAAAGAATTTTCAATGAAAAAAATTCCAGATGGAACTCAAAAAGAAAGAAATCAAGACACTGATAACATCAAGGACAAGTTGTATTTGAAGATTAACATACATTCATAAGATATGAGGCATAATGAAAAGGTGTGTATTTAAAACTTAGTAGCTATTCACACAAAATTGTCGTGAGGTACACTGCACTAGCA
Organism: Phylloscopus whistleri; assembly: GCA_017589585.1. Lineage (NCBI taxonomy): Eukaryota > Metazoa > Chordata > Aves > Passeriformes > Phylloscopidae > Phylloscopus > Phylloscopus whistleri. The sequence continues at coordinate 3,078,252 of JADMLD010001395.1, read as the reverse complement.
TCTAAGTGAAGCATCGCTTAATTTATTTAAGGAAACTTGAGGAAAAAAACCAGACATATAAGTTCTTCAGACAAAGTATGAATCTTTCCTTCGCATGATTGAAATGATTATAAACTCTTGACTTTCAGTGCTAGCAGTTTGCCTAGCTCCTATATTTCTATTTTTAAAGATTTTAAATAAAGAATAGTATCTGGATAAACTGGGGCTGAAGGAGTAGAGCTCTCAGACTACATAAGTGCAGAGCGAGAACTGCATTTAAGACAAATGGTGAACAGAGGTCAAATACATAAAGTTTTAAAAGGTATCAAATCACGAAAACAAAGAACAATGCAGAAACTGGCAAACACACCCACAGATCATCCAACAGCTTCTAGCAATAACCACTAAAAGCAGAGATTTAACTGCTGTCTTGCTGTATTAGCTAAGAAGTTCCTTGCTGCACCGGTCTGTGAAAAGGTGACTTCCTTGGTGTGAAGGCACAGATGTGGGAAGCCTCTTTTTCCCCCAGGAGGCCTGGCAGAGAGAAGCTGCAGTGCTGCTCTGGAGCAAGGGGCTCGGGCAGAGCATGGAAGCACTGCCACAGCCACCATGCAATGGCCTTGCAATAGCTCAAATTAAGAAACCTTGTCGCTCTTCTGCAAAGTCCATCCTTCCTCTTTTTGATCATTTTGGTGTGAACAATCATTCCAGATACAATTTAACTGGAGTTTGTATATTTTCTCAGAGGTCAGTAGCATATAGAGTATTATTTATGTACATATTTCCTTAGGGAATTAATCCTTAGGGCATCACGGTTTTAAAATTCTGATGAAAGGCCTTAAAATTCCCCCTGGATTTGTATTCGTAATTGACAGTATTACATAACTTTTAAGTACTGAATGACTCACAATTGGATACAAAATACTGACTTTGTAGAAACTTTATTATGCTTCTTAATATTTCTTACAGTTTCTTTGCTCTAAGGGTCTAGGATTTCAATCCCTGATGTTTGGATTTACAAGAAGCAATTCCTCTCTTTCAAGTAGAAGCATTTTCTTTGTTTAATTTCAAAAAGCAAAGACAGTCCAGAGGTCCTCATTTTTGTTAGACTTGCATAACTATATCTCAAAGTACTTCTCAGGCAGCTGTAACAGAAGGATTTCCCAAATCTTACAACTCCAACTAGGAACAAAATAAATCCATAGGTTTGCAGACTCAGAATGTTAAATGTATCTGTATGAATCTTTCCTATTTAGACCAAGTATTAGAAAGTTTTAATGTGTGTTCTGTGGTTAGTTTTTCTGTAATCAGCTCACCCTCCCAGTTCACAAAAGATGCTTATTCCTGTTAACTCAAAATGCTACTCAGATCCTGGTAATGTATCTTTGGAACGTTAAGATTATCACTAGCTCTTAAGAATCACACCAAAGTATAGTAAGTCTTTACATCTAATTTAATTAAAATTGGAATCTTGTAGAAAGAAAGTTATTTACTTGTTTTTGTTTGCTTTGTTCCACTCTTACTAAGCTGTAACAGGATCCCATCCCTTTCATTATTTGATACTGTTTCTTACTGTCCAAACTTGAACAGGGACTCAAAGCACAAGATAGACACGCTTAATGTCCCACAAGCAGACTGCTAAAACAGGAAAGTGATACTATTTACAGCTGCTGGAACGAAGCATTTGGCTTAAAGACCTCTCATGTAATGAAGCATGTTTCAAAGCACCACATATGCACAGAGAATGCCACTAAAAGTAGCTCCAAGGCTGCTGCTGCACGCAAAGGAACAGCAAAACCCAAATGGCAGAACACCCAGTGACACCTTCATGATCCTGGTGACCAGGACACAACCAGTCACTAACTTCACTGCAGGCAAAGCACTTCTCAAAAGATATTGGTGAGTTGACTTGATATCGACAATTTTTAAATAAATATTTTAATGAGATGATTAAGACTCTTCAGTTCAACCAGGGAACACCACTCCTACCTCTAATACCAGGATTAATTTAAAAGGAAATTACTATCCGAAGCCCTTGCTGCACCACAAATGTTTGGCATAAATGCTGTAAGCAAAGAGTGTCCCTTAGTTTGATACACCGTGGTTATAATTAGGAATGATGATATGGAAGAAATGAATGGTATTTCAAAAGCTTGGGAAAACCAATATCCAAAGCAATCTATTCAATAAAGCAAAAGGAAAGTGACCCATGGGGAAGGCAGGAAAACAAACAGCTTAGGACTTTTAAAGGAAGATCAGAAAGTAATGAAATTAGTGAGTGCAGCCTATTTTATGTGTTTCAATATCAGCTTCACTTGTATTTCAATTGTATGTTTAATATTAAAACGTATAAAATGTATTTTAAATGTGATAATTACCATAATTTTAAAATTTAAAAAGCACAGAGCCACGGAGTAATTATGTAGTCTCTAACACTGCTCATCTTGAAGTATATCCCTTACTATTGAGTATGCTCAGTGAAAAACTGATTAATTTTGTTCTACAGCTAGAGTTCTACTTAATCAGAAAAGTACATCACTCCCCATAGATTCCTTTGCACTCGAGATGCAAAACTAAAATGAAAATACCCTCCCTTTTAAGAATTTACTTATCTTTCATTTAAACTGGACAAATACCAGATTTTGTGGATTGCTGATCCTATTTCTATTCTCATACATGCTCTGGTCCATTAGATTAATTCCACTAGCCTCAGAGGAATCACATGAGTGAAAAGCAAACATAGAGCAAGCCAGCCGTGACTCTTTGAGCTGAAGCACTAACCCTGTGAGGGTGTGACCTGCAGCACACGAAGCAGCTGATCAGCAGCAGAGACAGTGATCAGCCTTTTGTTTTAAAGCATGTCAGAAATACAACATACTGCTCCAGAGGCCAGCTCCTCATTCCACAGCAGCAACCAGCAAAGCTTCCAATAAAACCAGCACTACAAGATAGAAATTTAAAGGTAAAGGACAACAGTCACAGGGAACCTTCTAAAACCTGATCATTCAGCTTTATAGCTCAGCGGACACCATAAGGTATAAAAAAGACTGCGACAGAGAGGTGCACACTTTACTCCCTCACCTCCCAGTATTCCCTACATCTCTTGCTGGCTGAACAGCTACTCTTCCATTGCCACCAAAATCACACAAGCATATAATTATCTTTTCAGTTAAACCATAGGACAGAGCCTATCCTTATTGCTCAATCTTTTCAGAAGCTTTAAAGACTTTGAATTACTCTCTTTTCAAGTGCTTTCTTGTTCTGCTGTTCTACTACCTGTCATTTCAGGAAGTTGGTGCTAAGTTTTCAAAGACCATTTCAGCACTATTTTTACACCTGTTACTGACATTTCGACCTCTTTCAGCTGTGCCACCACAACATGGTGACAGACTTTAATATATGGTATCTCAAGTCACTAAAAAGGAGTTGTTAATATCAAAAAAACTGGTTTATTTTTGCACTGAAATAAAACCCATGAATCAACCTAATAGCAGGCCTAGAAGTATTGCCAAACTCTATTAAGAATTAGCCATCTTTTCAGAATTCTTCTAATTTGGTACATAATCTGAAGTAAACCTAAAACCTCCTGAAGAAAAAACCAACCAACCAACCAACCAACCACACCAAACCAAACCAAAAAAAAAAAAAAAAAAAAGCGCCAAGGAATGTAGACAAAAGTGAATAATTCCATTCCACATTAAAAGTAATCACTGGATTACTTTTGGATATTGCTTTATAAATATATAACACTTTTTAAAAGAGAAGCTGATCTGTGGCTGACTTATGTGGCAGCCACTTGTTGTAACTACTGCATTTTGCCCTTTACTTTCATGAAGGCCTCGTAATACATGGCAACAAGAACTACTTTCCCAATAACCCTGTAGGGCTGCATTCCTAAGTAATCTTAAGCAACATGAAAGTAATTTATGTCTCCAGTCTGCAATACTTACAATCCTATTTTTAAGTGTATATGTTATTGTTGTCTGACTCCATTGCAAAAGGTGAACACAGAAGGCTGAAATAGAACTTTAGAAAAACTTCTAAAAGAGACAGGGGAGAAGAGCAAAAACCCAGACAACATGTTATAATTCAGCTTATTTACAACAATGAACAAAGAGTACTGTAAATTGAACACGACTATATGACAAATTTAGCATTTGGGGGGGCAGTGTTTTGTTTCGGGGTTTTATGAGTATCTGCCTTTTCTCAATCAATCAAAATAGGCTATTCTACAGGCTAAGAACACCATTCCAAGCTGTTAAACAATGTGGTGGGTTTGTGTAATGTGGTGAAAGGTATGAATGAGTGCTTCATCGAACAAGAAATACAGGTAACCAGGAGCAAGAGATGAGAAGACAAACTTGGGCTTTCTTTTGCATTGGACAAATGCCTTGACATTTCACAGTGCATGTATTGTTGTACAGTGACAAAGGGGAAGAGTTCAAAATGCAATTTTCTTTCCCCCATTCTGAAAGCTCTGTCTTTCCTCAGGTTCCCCATAAGAATCTAGAAAGATCAATCTCATTCTGTACTTATCAACTTCATTTTAGCAGAAATCACAGCATCACCAAGGGCATACATTATAGTTACTTACTTTCTGTAAATACCTGCTAAAAGCAGAGGAAAAAATTAAAAATCGCTTCAGAAGTAGTAGCTTAGCTACACATGAAACTCTCTCTTTTTATACAATTACCACACAAGCACAGCCATACAAGGAGGGTGCTAAAAAAGAAAGCAATGAAAATGGACATGAAGATCCAGGATGGCCAGCAGGTGGGTTCTCTGTGTTAATCATGGTGAGGTCTGGTGAGATGCTTCATCACTTGTGGATAACCTCACTTATCACTGTCATACCAGTCTCTACCTCTTCAAGTGAAGGAATCTGCTTTAATAGGGAATACTGCACATTGGTTTGGATTTATGCCTGAAGGGTCTGTATTAAAGTTCTTTGGGGTACACGACCCTTTGAAACATGGAAGACTGAGGTACATTTCTCTTTGGTAATATCTGTTAATGAAATTACCTAATAAAAGAGAGATTTCAACCATAAAGACTACAAAATCAAGTTTGGTTTCCTATAAGCTGAACTTCACTATCTGGTTTGTATTACTATAACAGGCAGCACATTTAACTAGGAGGTTTGCACATTACTTTTTACTGCAAGACCACATTTCTCAGTAACTTATGTCAGTCTATTAGTTGAAGTTTTCCTTGCCTGATTTAAATTTCTGTTATTGCTTTAAACTTCAAGTCACTTCTGAGAACAGCTATTAAAAGTAACTTGAGCACATATAAGCTTAAACAAATTAAAACTGACAGATATTATCCAGTTAAGATGATCTGATGCTGTCCACTACAATGGATTCTTAAAAATTTGAGAGAATTTCTCATATTTTCACTGACTGTTGGTACATGAAAGAATTTGCTAAGCCTGTCCATCTAATCATTAGTTTATTGATGTACCTCCTGAAGTGTCGAAAATCATCTTTCCCTATCCTCACCTTTGCCTCAGAGAGATTTCAGCAACCTCCCAGAAACTCTGAGCAGCCTCTGAAAGGAACATGTGACTTCTAAAGCTGATGCCATAGCTAGCACCTTTGCATACCTGGTCCCTGCAACCACTGCAGCAGTGAAAAGCACCACCAGAGAGAGCAAAATGTCCACTCTCAAACGCAAAAAAGTTAGATCAGCCCCAACACCCAATTGCCTCCTCTCATTCCGATGGGCAGGATTTTTCCAGGTGTTTGAGGACAGGCAGGTTTTTCTGTAAACCATTCTCTGTAGGTAACCCATGTGACTAGCAATTGCTCCTACCCACTGAACTTAGGGAAAAACAGTATTTCTCTGAGCTCTTGCAGGAAGGATAATGCAAACAATAGGTACAAAGACATGTTTAGCTTCCTCTTACATGTTCTTGGATTCAGAAACTTCTTGCTTGAATTGAAAATTGCTAACTTTTATTGTGAGATAATATTAGGCTTGTAGATATTTGACTCATATCAAGATATAAAAGTAAAATAAAATAAATAAAATATCAAGAAATAAAAGTATACTGTCCCCTGTCCTTTCTTGTCCCTTTCTGGTTTGCACTGAGGTCAGTGCATTCTTGCAGTTTTACCTTCCCACCCACAGTGAGGACAAAAGTCTCCCTGAAGGCACACAGGACATACAAATAAACATGACGGCAAAGAATGAGATTAATATGTAAGTTAATCATACATAAAGAAACTCCTTTTTTCTGTGAAGCAAACTGAATCAGGATCAGATTTTTCTTTAACTAATCCTCATTAGAGTCTCACCTAAACACTACTGAAAGACCTGATCAAAATCCCAGAAATTAAAGCAGAAGAAAACTGTTCCAAATATAACATACTAAAAAAAAAAAAATTCCCTTGTTTTAATTGCACAGCTCCAAACTATGGCCAACAAGGTTCTGCAGAATTCAAGCCAAACCCATCCCCAACCAAACAGGTCTAGCTAAAAGCAAGTTGTTGTTCAGATAGATCCTACCTTCTTTTACCAGTTAAACCAACATTTGTAGGAGAGAGTGCTGCTTGTCTCCATGTTCTTTACTCTATTGATTGTTGTGTAAATATTAGGCTTCCTGCTTGTGGAGAAACTGCTGCAAAGTTTCTTTCAGTTTTGTTTGCACATTTCAAACTTGTGCATGTTTTAGAACAAGGAAGTTTATGTAATGTTCCTGAGAAAGTGCAGTACATCATGGTTCATTTTAATTCAGGTATGAATACATGACACAGATGAATTCACAAAACACTCCTTTCATCTGAAATTTAAGTAGTAACCCTTTTTCCCCTGAAGGTTTAAGCAGCTTTAAGTGATGAAATGATTAGATTTTCCTGTTTCTTTAAAGCAGTACTGGATTGAAATAGCTTTGGATGAATCTTTCCTGAATTTATTCAAATACACCATGAATACACCATCAACCATAAGAATATTTGAATAAGTCTTCTAAAAGATGTCAATGTTCTCTACAGCCATAGAATATAATTTTAAACTTTGCTCAAAGCATTTCAGTATTACAGCACATAAAAGCATCTTCTCCCCAAAGGCCAAATTTTCAAGTACTGAACAAACCCAAACGTTCCTCTGCAAAATCAAGAAATCTGTACATGCATTTGGGATATTCATCTATTAAAACACAAACCTTTGACACAAATTTTATTTGCACACTGTTCACTACCAGTGCTGCATTACTGAAACTTTTGCTTACCTATAAGGCTGGTTTCATCTTTCCTTTTAAAATTTTTGTCTTTAGAAGATATTGGGAAAGTGACAGCAGACTGCTTCTGTACTTATGGATTATCCTTCTTTACTCAGACACCTCCCACAAGTTCAGAGGCTTGTTCAAATCCCCCCTTTCCAGGACCCTTTCTGACCCTCCTCTTACTGTCTCTTGTCCCTGTGGCTCAGTTCTGGTTCCTGCTTCCTCAAAAGCAGGGTCAAGAGAGTCACTGGTACCAGTACGGGTCAGACATTTTCCCCCATCTGCCAGCATTTGTACTGCTCAGCTCTTGCCAAAATTCATATCTTATCTGGTGCACAAGGTTCCAAATTTATTGGGTTTCCCTTCTCAACAGATTCTCTCTCTCAGCGTAACAGAGCTGCGTGTTCTGCATAAAGCAGTTTTGATGGGTTAAAACTTTTTTGGTTAGTTGAGTTTGGTTCATTTGGGGGTTTGTTGTTCATTTGGGGTTACCTTTTTGTTTTGTTTGGTTTGGTTTGTTTGTTTGTTTTCACTTTCTAAATAGGCAGATTTTTCTCATTTGCTTTAATCGCAGTCCAACTGTCCCCAAAGGCTTGACACCATGTTTTGGATCCTCACTTTTCTCTCTCAGCTGGCAAACCATTTTTGGGCTTGCCACCTGCTAGCCAAAGCAGCAGACAGATGATGCCTGGCCAGCATGGATTGTCCACTGCCTATGCCTTGTCTCCCAGGAGACAGGAACAACCCAAGATTTCTGGGCTGTCTGCACTGCCCTGCAGAGTGGCTCAGTTCTGTGGGCTCTCAGATAAGCCATGCTGGGAAGCCAAAGATAAATGTGAATCTAGACATTACCATGATAATGGTAGCACAGGGAAACTGTGTCTAGTGATATTTATAACAAAGAATCTTGAGGCTGAATGGAAGATGTAGACTGCTCCAATTTCAGACAGAATTAACACATTTCTAAATAGAGATTTCTGAAATCAAGTAAATGAACAACAGGAACAAGCAAATCACCACATACTTCTCAGGCTTCTCTGTTAAATCTGCTGCAACATGTATTTCTGTGCAACACAGCAAATTACTATTGTTACTGTATCTGAACATACAAAATGACAGGGAAGCAAAGGTCTAGAAAAACCAGACAGCAATTCCCTACAACAAAGAATCCAGCACCCAAGGTATAAAATGCTATGCTCATCAAACAAAACATAGAAACAATGTCACAGACAGATACGTGGAAAGAAAAAGGACAAGGCATAAATTCTTATGAAGTAGCTGTATTAACAGTCCTGAAACACATACAAACACGCAACTTAATTTGCTGAAACCTCAACCAGACTAAGCTAAATTCTGCATCTAATGTTAAATTCTGCTTCACAAAAGCACCTCTCTGGGCCATTTTCTTGTCTTTAAAAAGTAACAAAAATGACAGTAACAAAAAATTATGGTCAATAATCATGCATCAGTTTAGGTTAAAAAAAAAAGAGAGAAATATTACGTAGTAGTTTTAAAAGCAATGGAATCCTATAAGGTGTAATTTTGTAATTTACTACATACCAAGGATTCTCATACTTATACAGAACAAAAAGTAATTTAAACATTCAAATCACAGAAAATGATCATTCTGTTACTATTTATTTCAAAAGCTGAAAAACCTGCCTTCCAGTTAAGGTTGCTTTGTATGAAAAAAAATTCTAGGTGTTTTCTAGAAGCTAATCACCTAACTATAAACAAAACTTTGAGGACAGAAGAGAGCATTTATGGTTTTGACCTGACAAGGCATTTTAAGAGGAACTTTTTGAATGCATCATGTACATTTTAACACTGCAGTTAAGCAATGCTGTATAATCGGCAACACATTAACAATTCAGAAACCTAATAATTTCAAGTTGTTCTTTAAAATGCACATGGAGGCATTCCCTATTTCAAATGCTACTACTATTTGTGCTTATTAAACCTATTATATAAATAATATTAGTCATCATAACAATAAAAGAGAATTAAAGACATGCAATAATTAAGCATTTTTTTTTTGCAATGAACTATCAGTAGGCTCAAAAAAAAGAAGAAACATTTATTTTCGTATTTAAGAAATACATTGTTCCAATGGACTTACTAAGAAAAATTTTCGTTTATAGCCCTCCTACAGAAAATGTCACGATTACCATCTAAACAGGGGGAAAAAAGTTCAAATGCTAATTTTGGCATTTGTAGTTCTTTGACGCAGTTTACCCAAAGATAAAATATATTTAAAAAATAGATCACAGTCACCCACAGTGCTAAGATTTCCAAATTTGACTATTCTGTTCCTAAACTGCAGCAAATGAGAACAGCTTTCACTAATGGATTGCTATTAAAAATAAATCAGCTAAACATTTCTCCTTCCATACAGCTGGAGCAAGCATACAGCGCTCTATTATGCAGCTGCTTGAAAGACAGATTTCAGCCTCCACATGGAATTACTTACCCAGAAGCATGTTTCTCTTCTACACTTAGTTCAGCAGAATAGAAAGTTCTGCACAATAGATCGAGCAAAAGAAATGTTCTCACAAGCTCCTTTTTGACTTGGTGCAAGCCTTGAGTAGGGTTTGAACTTGTGCTGCTGAGAAATATGTCTTGCTCCACAAAGCTGCTGGGACACTTTACTTCACTCCTATTGGTGAATGATACCTCTTCAGGCTATGCACAAGTGATGCAGACAGGCAGCAGCTGGTGCCACCTTAATTCAAGGTAACAAAACCATAAAAAAAGAGAAAGTAGTCATTTCTGTAAATTTTTAAACGCCAATGTATTTTTGTATATTTGTCCTGCAATTGGTTTTAAACTTGTTGTCTATGTTTCAGCAAGAGAAAAACTCCTTACAGAACTAATACAATGTGTCAAGGAAAATCTACTTGTTCCATCTTTTCATAATGTTTAATTTCATTACAGCTGAATTTGTCTGCTCTGATATAAAAGACTTCTTTTAAAGAAATACAAACAGGGAGCTGGTTTGGGACTTTTTATTGAGCTCAAAAGTCACTTACAAGACCAAATTGGACAAGCAATAAAAACTTTCAGAATGCTGCTGCTACCATGGCAAATACCCACTGTCCAGTAAAACAGACCACAGACTATTTGGCCAAAATTAAAATCAACCTTTGCTATGAAGAGAAAAAATATCCCTCTTCATATTATAGAGGCAAAAGGCACACAGTCTCCAATCTGGGACTCAAATCATAAACTTCAAACAAAGAACTTCTCTAATGTGCAGCCCCTCACTTTGGGATATGCTGTGTCAGTACACCTCAGCTGGAGTCTGCACAGAACTTCTGTCTCCTCAAAAGAATTTTTTTCAAGCACACCCTAGTAAGAATACTTGATAGAAGGAGTTTTATTAAAAATAATATTAATAAAAACATTTTAAAAAGAGAGAGAGAGAGAAGACATCCAACATGATTAGGAACAGATTTTTACCTGATGCAGTTTGCAGTTATATCATATAATTCCTCAAAGAGAACTAAAGATTACAGAAGAAATCTTGTATGTAATCCTCCCACTTTAATGCTTTGTGTTAACTACATAAAAATTTACTTAATCTTCTCATCTGTATTTTACAAAAGTGAAGAAATGAGAAGACAGGTAAAAGATGACTTTAAAAAGCAAACTTCTTGGAAGAAATTTCCATGTCTCTAGAAATACTAGACAGAACTTATGTGACAAGATTAAATTTGTACCCAGTCCTGAATAAAGTATATTGTTCCAGTGAAAACACTTTTCTCTAGTATGTAACTGTTGGTTACTCAAAAGAGCTCATATGAAAATTTAGCTTAATCTTATTCTGCAACCTCCTACTCCTCCCTTCCACTAGAGGGGGATTACTTTGATTATTACCTGCAAACATGAGTTGGCAGAAATGACATAATTTTTTACCTGTTCTGAAATATTTGGCATTCTTGTTAGTCCCTTTCTTTAAAAAGAAAAAAAAAAAAGGTTGTGGGCATTGCTAGCAGTGGAAAAAATGAATCAGCTTTGACATAAAAAGGCAAATAAAAATCAAACCAAATTAAAAATAAACCTCTCAGATTTTTAAGCAAATCTTGGAAGATGTGACTCATTCTCATTGCACACTTGGGACTGGCAACACCAAGCTTCTGTGAAATTTTATGTGGGTTTTATATAGACTCTGATGACTTCACAAGGTGACCAGTACTCTCAATAAATACTCTGTCCTCTCATGCTGACAATAATTGCATTTTCTGTGATGACTGAAGGATTTTTCTTTTTTCAATTTCACTGTAAACTGCAGAAGTGTCTTACACATTCCATAAGCACGTGGTAGGTTTATGCAAGACAAAGCAGCAGGAACCGTAGCTCCCCTGACCTGGAGGCATAGCTCCCCCCCTCCCTCCACTTGCTCAGTGACTGGAGGGTCTCTTTTTTGGCCCTGTTTGATAGTTCCTGGCTAAAACCATTGCAATGAGCTAGTTTTAACCATTTATCTAGTTTAGCATGCTGTAGCTCCTTTCTATTTCCCTCTTAACAGCATGGAACACCCTGTCCCACAGAAGACCAGACCTTGGTTTCAGAGGGAGGTCTTAGGTCACACTAGTCTCAGATTAAATGTGTCAGCCTGCCCTCTAGCTCATGTCTAACATGGATCTCCAACCACAAACTGTCATAGTTTTAATTACAGTTCTCTCTTCCCCACCCTTTAAACAATGCTAACTCCCATCTACTGGACTGACAGCCACGGTCCCAAGATTTTGGAGATGTCTTGACATTTTTTTTTGTCTGAGAAGGCCTCTTCAGAAATCCACAACAGCATAGAAGGTCTCCCCACACTAGGAGCACGATTGACCCTGGGTACTGAGGGCATGTAATGCACTTGCACAGCACACAGGCACAGCACACATGCAATGCACAATGCACAACACACCAGAGGTGCTGTGGCTGAGCAGGGACCACAGCAATTCCTTTTGGAACAGCAGTCTGAGGCAGTCATGCAGCTACTGCATTATAGATGCTGAAGTCACAAAGGTGAGGCTAGATGGCTGGAAGAGAAAAAGGAGAAAGTGGAATACAGAAGAGACAGGTGTGGGGGTGAGGTTGAAAGACTATAATATCTGTGAAAAGAATGCAATGAAATGGCAAATGTTATTATACCAGAAGGAGAGATTAAATGAAAGCAAAAACATTAAGATGAAAGCAAAAAAGGAAAAGAATAGTAATTAAAAAAAAAAAGGCATTTTTTTCCAAAAAGCTAAGACATGCTGACCTTCCAGAACACAGTGGTATAATGTTTACTGCAAGTGTCACACCCACATCACACATCTAAGTCAAGGGGAAGAAAGAGAGAGCACAAAAGTATGCACATTAGAACTACAGATCTACAGGAAAGGAAAGGCCTCTTGAAGAGGTTATCTGAGGGCAAATGCACTCAGGTGTCATTCACAAGCAGCTCCTATAGTCAAAGAAAGAAAAGCTGATACTGAACAGCTCAACTGCTGAGATGCTCAGGTGGTGGCTTTTTTTTTTAAACCAAGGTTCCTACTTTAAATTCTTTCCCCCTGTATTTTCTCTCTTTTTTGTGGAGGCGAGTGAAGTGACATTTTGAGCACCTTTAATAGGTTACTTATCTCAGCAAACAAGTTTTAATAACAAACAAAAGTCGCCCAGAATCCAAAAACATCTACACAAAACGTGCTGTTTTCACTTAGATTCTATGCCCATGCTCTCCCCCCATGTTGCTTTGATACAGGCAGCTCTCCCTAGCAGACTGGAATACAACCTGCTTGTATTTTGGCTGATTAGAAACTTGGAAAATTGTACTGTCAGGATGTGACTCAAGACAAATGGACACTCTATGTAGATGTGCTGTATTTTCAGATTGAGCACTGAGAAAAATCATCTTTCCAAGAAGTCTAAAATGTAGCAGTTTAGACTTCTGTAAAGCTTAGTGCCAAACAGCAATAGCATCCTACTGTCAAATTCATAAAAGGCTTCTCTCCATAGCCATGCTCAGATCCTTCAGGTTTTGTCTTTTGCTCTTCATGCACAAGCAACTCCTTAAGCTTGCTGTTCCTGTTCTCAAGGTTTCCTCTTCAGTGAACTGTATACTAGTCACATACAGAATCGTTACAGCAAATTTTCACTAAAAGGCAGTCTAGAAAAAAAATGGGCAATATCTGGTAATAATATAAAAGTTAAGAAAAAGACAAAACTTAGTTGCAAAGGTTTGATCTTATTGTTATTGTACTACCCATCATGATTCTTAATTCTCAGCTTTGTTCATCAAATATTTTCACACATGTTTTCAGCAGAAATATGCTACTGTTATGATCTCAGATAGAATGAATTTCATGAATACTTCAATGAATTTATGATATGTGGAATATCACACTAATGAACCAGAAGCACCCTCCAGAAACATTGACTTAAACCAATGAATAGTATGTTAAAGGAAGGACCTTGATTCAACAAAAAACAACTACCCTCCCCACTTTTCGGAATAAAGGATCAGTAATCCAAATTTTATTAAGCGTAGGTAATGCCAAATCACCCATACTTAGCTTCTAAAGTTCAAAGCAGGGCTCAAAGCAAAGGTGAACTAACTGTCAGGAGAATACTGATGCCCTGTCAAAAATGCTGGGAAATCTGCTGGCCATGCCTGAGGAGTATTTTAACACACTGCACTTAATACAATCCCCAAGAATCATCCCAGTTTGAAGGAAGAAAACAGAAGTTAGAGGTGAGGCAGAATGACCTGATCCTGCTGTACAGACACACAGAACAGGCAAAAGACATGGTCAAGCATATGTCCAGTGAGCAATAGTTAAATTCCTTTCACAGTAGATAAATTTCACAAGACATGACAAATTACCAAGGCTTTCCAGAAACATCTCAGAACAGAAAAGTATTGAATCAAAGGAATTCAAGTATTCTCCTCTAAGTCTTTTCTCCTTTTCAAGTTAATGACATCGAATTGTGGTACAACTGTATTCTCCTGAACTCTTAAATCTTAATCACCACCAAGACATCTGCACATCCAGTCATATATGTATTACAGCTTTTCCTTTTCCTGTCACCCAGCCCTCACTAAGTTTGGCTCCAGGACAATTCAGAAGAGCAGTATTTAACTCTGCCCCAGAGTATGCATTAGGCAGATGTCTCATGGCAAGCATATTCTTGAAGTACATATAAAAAGACTATTAAAACCTCCTGGCTCATGCTGGTATCCTGTACTTTTACTTACATGAAGCAAATTCTGTTTGAACATCTACATCACACAGATGCATCAAACTTACACACATATGTTCACAAGTGCCTATACAGCCATTAAACTTAGCACTGTATTGCATGCTAGATGAACTAATAAAACAGTATTCCTGTTTCAGTTTATGGTATTTAGAAAAAGAAAATTACCTACAGCACATCCTTAAAGATGACATTTTAACTTCAACAGCTCCTCCCGGGCCACTGGTGAGATGACAAATATATTCCCCATTTTACGAAGCATAGAAATATTTCCATACGTAGCAACCACATGTCACGTTTAACACATGCACCTTTGTCACAATGAGGAATGGGGCAGCCATAAGAACTTAATGTCAGTTTAATTCTCCCCTGAGCAGCAATCTTCACAGAAAAATTCTTAAATCTTTCTCCAGCCTCAAGGATTGCAACAGGTTCTACAGGTATGCAGCCTTCAAAGTCCTAACAATATCAAAGGCATGACACTCCAGTTAAAAATGCACAGTAAAATCTATGTTTGTTCAAGCCATTAATCACCATTGCCCCACCTCACATGCTACTTTGGTCTAAGAATTTGTCATTAAAAGGTCTAGATAACAGCAAATGTTTAGGATTCATCACAGTAAGTAGTTACTTCGCTGCAGCTGGAAAAGAGAAAATGATGAACGTATCTTCTGCTTTGGATCTTGTACTCCAAAGCACTGGAGAAGAGAGTATTTCCCATGAAGTGTTTGAGACACCTTTAACCCTTCCTCTTTATCATGGGCATGCAGATTCTGAAAGACTCTTAATTTTCAGTTCTCAAACTCCACATTACATTTCTGTACAACCATAATAAAAATTTAGAATTGAAAACACTACATATTTGGAAGTGGCAAAATTTTAACAGTCATATATATCTCTTCTCCAGCTTTTGCTTCCCAAGTTCATATTTACAAACTTGTCATCATGACAGAGTTCCTAAATAATGTGGATAGTAAGGAATATCAGAGGATAAGCAGCTTCAAGCTACTCTAAATAATATAAAAGATCCTTGATTATTTTTAATATGTGCATTACAATAATGGTGAGTGGTGTCAAAATGACATCAAGCTACCAAGAGCTTTCCATACACACGAAAGAATTCTTGAACTAAATTACAGTTCAAGTAAGCAATACCAAAGAGATACATATGACAAGTACATTAACTTTTATGCAAAGTGAATTAAAGCATCTTTAACATCCCCAAAGTCAAAAAGAAAGTATGTGATATGTACTCCTTCCTAATGACAAATCTCTTCTACCAAGCATGTTCTATTCTGATCATTTTACTTAATTCATCTTTACTGGATCTGAAAAGCAGTTATTCCATCACAACAGATATATCCCAATGGTATTACTCCTGAAATACGTATTTTTCTTTTAGAAAGTGATGACACACCACTAAAAGAAAAAAAAAAACAACAACAACACCCAAACAAACAAAACCCTTAAAGACTCACCAGTCCAATGCCATTTGCAAAGCACTTTGTCACTGAGGAAGAGGCAACACTCATGCTCCAGAAATTCCCAAATTCTGATGCAAAGAATTGCATACAGTCAGGCCGGGGAAGCTTTTGTCCTTAAGCAAAAGCATAAGCACTTTCAGAGAAAGAGGAAAAGGGAGAAGGGTACACAGATTCAGGCTGCTGAGAGAACTTTCTACAGCTTGGGCAGGGGAGCATATTGTGGAGTATGTTTATACCAGTAAGAATGGCTGTCTGATTTCCACAGAAATTATTTGACTTCACTATTGTGAATACCTTAAAAGACCATCTTTAACTATCTTGAAATCCATTCCTTTGGCACTGGAAATATGAAAATCCAATAAAGGCCATGGGAGAGGTGCTACAAAAATTTCCATGTGGATAATTTTTTTTTTTTTAATTGGCATCCTCTGTTGTTAAGGGGTAACAGGCATTAGCAAGTCATCAAATGGAAGCAGAGAGGGTCACAGTCACAAAAATGTTACATTCATGAGAAAAAATGAGGAAGACAGCACCAACATGAAAAAGCAAATTCATCACAGCCTTCTGTGACATTATTTAGTCTGAAAATACACTCAAATCTGTGAACTACTAGGAGCCTCAGTCGTTATTTAAAAATCCCACAAAACAAACAAATAAACAAAAACTCCACTCCCCCAACCAACCAAACACACTGGGGTTTTTTTTCTGGTGGTTTTTTTTTTTTTTTTTTTTTTTTTTTGTGTGTGTTTTTTTTTTTTGCAAGGACTAATAAGTTTGAACATGGGCAAAAAGCATCAAGACAGTTTTACTGAGAGAGTGAAGGTATAAGAAATAAGCAATGCATCCAGGTATAACATGAACTGACAGCTCAACTGTCAAACTGACTCTAAATTACTATCTGAGTTTTTTGTTATCAAAAGTGTAGCATCCTGATGCAAGAAGAAACAGGAAAAAGAAACTAAACCACATAAAAAACACCATTGATCACTCATAGACTCACTAATTAGGGGATCTTTTTGGAAGACTTATCAAAAATGTCAATATCTCTTTCTGTTCATATTTTAACCTACCGCCTCCCTCCTGAATGGACATTCTTGTTTAATGGCAAGGCACAACAGGAAGTTTCTACAGGTGAAATCACTTCTGATAAAATGCAGGGCTGGAAGCCTGTACAGCTTAGTTCTAGGCCAGGTGTTTCAACTGGGTGCAGGTATGACACAGTATGACTCTCTGAGCATTTGTGTTCCGCCAGAGTCATAAAACAGAGGCTGAGGAAAGTCTCCTGCCTTCAGAGGCCGAGTTGCTTAACTGGCACAATCCAAGAAACTTAATTTCTACCCATATTCTGTAAATGTGAAGTGAGATGTCTGTTCTTCTGTGGATTGTGTATTGGCTCCAGTCTTCTCCCACACAGCCTCTTCAAGCTGGGGAGGAATTGCTCATTTCACAAACTCCCTACTCTTCAATCCTTCCTCTCTTTGTCACTTTCTCTCAGTTTTCCTTTTCTTGGTCTTTCCATCTATCCTTTCTCTACTTAAATTCACACTCCACTGTGCATAACTATGATCCTACTGGCCTCTCTTCCTTTGTTTTCTCTTTTTGCATACCAAATCCTTTTCGTTTCTGGTGATGCTTGTGTTAGCAGCTGGGTTTTTTTGTGGTTGTTTTGTTTTGGGGGTTTTTTCTCTTTTTTTCCCCTCCCCCAGGATGGCACAATACCTCATCCTGGAGTCTGGGTTTCAGTATATCTGCAAAACATCAGATCAATGGCACCCACTTCAGAGCCAGCTGGAAAGAAAATACACTCTTGCATCAGCATAACTACATTTCAGACCAGAGGAAGGGAGAAAGCTGATGGAATGGAACCACCCAGCACAAAGGAATCCATGCCAGGGCTACTTTGGACATGAAAGATGCATGTGAGATGCTGACCAAGGACTTTGTACTGCACTGGGAGGATTGTTTTTGTGGTCAGGCAGCTGGATTCATGTAGTAGGACACTGCTATAGTAATTTTTTTCTGAAGCAGATGGATGTTGTTACTCAATAAGAGACCAGTCTCTCAGAGCATGGTGACAAGTAGTAGCTCATTTTTATTTCAGCCTTAGGTGTGAAAGTCATTTAAACTGTTTAACTGACACAAGATACAGGGTTAATTTTTCTTGGCAGCCAGCCTTCTTTTTTCACAAAGTCATCAAATTGTGTATGTGGGCTTTGCAGAGATGGCATGGGTTCAGACACATCAGAAGTAGATTTACTCCTGTTAAAATCCATCCCCAAAGGCTTGCAGGTTCACAGATGCACACGGTTGTTCAAATATTTCTGAGACTCCATAAGTATATATATCTACTATAAACACAGGCATATGCTCCCAAAGCTGTGTATGAACAAGTGCAAGATATACGGAAGCTTAGCTGAAAATTTCCAGGCATTGGATAGAAGAAAAACAACTCAGCCCAGCTCCAGGAACAGCACTGCAGCAGTGGGTTCACTGTCAAACCTCCACCTATACCATTTCAATGGAAAATTCCATCAGTTTGCTCTGCAGCTTCCAAAGCTAACAGTTCTAAAAACATCACAGGAATTGTGTAGGTTATGTTACTACAGTTCAAAAATCGCAGCAACCTCTTAGAGCAACTACTTCATCCTGAAACATTAACTCTGAATCCTGTTATATTTCATAAGCATTCCATATAGGTTATATTTGCATTGTATACATGACATCCTCCCTTTCTCTATCCGGATTAGGTACTAATCTTGAAATTTTAACCTCAAAGGTTCTTCCTTGATTCCTCAGCTGCCTTTCATCACATGTATTTGGGTATGCATTTCCTTCAGGGCATCTGAGATGTACCCAGTTTATCCCTTTGGGAGAACATGCCCACATAGGACATCCTTTCTGTAAGGGGGTACTCAGTCAGCTAACCCAAGTTCTCCAGAGACATTTAAAGCACTAAGATAGCATTAAATAAGGTCATTCCAGGCACCTGTTATGAATTTCGAAGCAACCTAATTAAATTAATCATAGACTGAAGTAATTTGGATTTGCTCAGTCAGATTGGCATGTATTTTCTCTGATTTTCTTGAAACGAGTTTGTTTGGACTTCAACAGATTCATAGCACTGCAGTCTGCCACCCTTTTGGCAAAGTACCAACATACTGCAATGCATGACAGGATTTATTCCCATAAAAACATAACTGAGTTTCTAATCGTCATACAGAAAACAGATAAGAATCACATTATTTTTAACGCAACAGACATTGCATATGCACTTTTAAATTTAAAAATACTACTCAAATTGGGTTATTTCAACATTATTATTAACTAAATAAAAATATCAAAGTGTAAAGCCATTTGATTAAGCCTTCCCTAATATGATGATTATTCCTGAGGGCTATTTCACTATTATCTGCCATTCAACCCAGTTTCCCAAAGCACTGATCCTCTGAAACAGCACAGAAGCCAAAAGAAACTGCAGATTCTATGTCCTTGGAAAACTAGGCCAGCTGTCTTTCTGCAATTCTTCAGCTCCACCTCAGTTTGAGGTACCCTTACAAGAAATCACAACCCAAACTCTCTTTAAATGAACGGCACAGAACCACAGTTGCAAGCATGCCTGCTCATACAAGACTAATTTAGGCTGCCCTGATATATTTTGGGTTCCCCCCAAAATATAGGAAAAACCTACCAAAGTAAATGGGGCTTAGCTGTACCCAAAAATGCCCAACTTTTAAGTGACACTACAAGACAGCTTTTGTTGAGCAAACCAATTCAGCAAGCTTTGTGCATTGGCAGACTGAAACACAAAGAACAAACATCCAGGACCAGAGGAACCAAAACCAACTGAATGAGGTGGATTCTGCAGTACAGCCAGCACGTCCCTTAGCCACAAAACATTTTGGCACCTAACAGCCTTAAATTTAATGGAAAATTGAGATAATTTACTTTGTCTTTGAAACATATAAAGACTCTCTCCTTGAAAAAGTCTTATGGATAAATTACCATATCACGTCTCTACCAAATCCCATGGGAAATTATTCCCATGAATCCCTTGCTTTGCATATGCATGTCTGGCCTGTTGGGCTCAGCAAAAAAAGTGGAGAACATCAGTCCGTATTTGCAAGTTTAAAAAATCATAATAGTTTTGTTCTCAAATAGAGTGTTGAAAGTTTAGAAAGGCAGTTTGAACTGAATTGAGCAGAGGGCTACTTTCTGTAAATGAGTCAGTTTGTGAAGTCTGCTGATTTTGGCAGCTGTAGAACCATACTAAGCACCTGCAAAAGATATCATAATGACTACCAATATATTTAAAATTCCAATAAGATCTTTTCTACGTCTCCTTTAGAAACAAATAATAAGTAATAAATTGACATAAATAAATATATAAATGGATTATATAAATATTGTCTGGACAGATTAACTGTGTATCTTGGGTTTTCTGTCTGCTCTACAATATTGCTGGTTAAAACAAGTACCTTAACAAGTGCCTTCATTTAGTGAAGGGGCAGAGCAAGAAACCACCTCACCTGCTTTCAACGTATTTGCAATTATTTAATCAGGATTTTATCTTACTATTTTTGTATTTTGCACATATTTCTAGGTTTTCATGCCCAGGTCTACTGAGCATGTCAGGTCTCTCATTTAATTGATTTCAGGGGAAAATTTAGTGGGTACACAGTGGTTCAGCAGACTTAGTAAAAGATGGACAAAAATGGCTGATCTCAGAATAACTTAATCTTAGGTTTTCTCTTCTCAATTTCATTTTTTTTTTTTTTTTTAGATATAAAACAAGACCTTTACGAATTTTCTTTAAAAAATTTGCTTCTGAGATGGAAACTTGAGAAGGAGTAATAGTGACTGGACTTCTACAGAAAACACCACACATGCAGGTAAATGAGTGTTTAATTGGCCATCTTAAATCATTAAATATATGTTGCACATGAGAAAATAATTACTTTAGATAGGAGTATAGGTTTCATATGAAAGATAACTCACAGAAAGGAAGAGCCTGCATAATTAACTCAACGGCAAATCCTACAAGCCAAGAGCTTACATCCTTCAACACCAGTGTGAAGAATACAGACCACCAAAGCATATTCAGTCTTTAGTGGGTTAACCTGCACAGGGCAGCCATTCTCAAATACGTCACGAGAATGATGTGAGTACCTCCTGAACCTAGAAAAGGACCCTTACAGAAAATTTCTGCCATCTTTGGAAATAAATTGAACCTTCAGCCAAGCAATTCTCTCCCATAATTATAATAAACACATAAGATTGGCAGCAACAGAACTGTGAAATATTAGAAGTTCCACATTAAGAAATCGGCAAAAAGGTAACACAGTATTTTGTTTTTGGACATCTCTGATATCAGGCAGACAGGAGCTCTTCTGTCTACCCCTCCCAAACAGTTCCCATTAATTTGTTTCAGTGAGAACTGCTGGCTGCTGACGAGAAAAACTGACTAATGAGACAAGTGCTCCTTACCAGGGCCAGATTTTCAGACTGAAACTTGAGATGTAACGAAGAGCCAGAGCAGCTTTGTCACAATCCTTCACATAATCTTCTATTTTCATATGTGAAACAGAGTGACATAAAGACCAGCACAGAAATACATCTGGCAACCTCACATCCACTTGTTGAGGAAGACAGATATCCTTGCTTTTCCTTACAGAGGAGAGGATGTCATCCATCCATAACAACTCAGAAGAGTACAAAATAGAAACCACATCTGACATTACTGGCTGTCAATTCAAACACAGAGATTGCAAAGCAGCATGACAAATTCTGGTCATTTCAATCTCTTTGAAATCTCAGCATGAAAAAACAGTATGTTTAATCTTAATTAAGATTAATCTTCAATCCTCAGTCCACAGGGGCTTTATAAACAGAAACAGAGATGTGATCATCCCAATCTACTCGGTGCTTGTCAGGCTGCACCCACAGGACTGTGTACAATTCTAGTCCCTACAAACCAGCAAAGACGTGGACAGAGTGGAGAATTCCAGAGAAGGCCCTTAATGGTAATCAAAGGTCTGGAGAACCTGCCCTGTGAGGACAGACTGAAGGAGATGGAATTTTCTCCCTGGAAAAGAGAAGGCTTAGGTGGGAACTCGTAACAGAATTTCAGTACTTAAAGGACAGTCACAAAGAGAACGGAGGCTCTCTCTCCATGAGAATCCACATGGAGATGACAAGGTGTGAGGAATACACTGGGAGATGCTTTATCTTGTCATGAGAAAAAATTACAGTGAGATGAAGAATTCACTGCAACAACCTCCCCAGGAACATAACAGAATCCTCATCACTGGAGGTTTCAAAATGTGGACAAGCTGCTAGAAAGTCTGATCATGACTCTCCTTCCCAGGAAAGCTTGGACCAGATGATCTTTCAAGATCCCTTCCAACCTGCCTGTTCTGTGATACTATGATTAACCAGTTTTGCAAGAATATGTTGTGATAACAGTTATAAGTATGCACATATAAACTGATGATACCAAAAAGACACTAAAAAAAAAAAAAATCAATGTACTAACAAAAATATGTCACAAGAATGTTAAATTAATATAACACAATTATATCAGAGAAATTAGCTCTTGTTCACCTCTTTTCAAAATAGACATGTGAAATTATGATTTCTACAACTCTGCTTGTGCAGTGTTTATTGTTTAAGCAAGATCCAGATCACAGGCACTATATACATAGCACAGTCCATCAAAGATCAACAGCTTTATCTAGCAATGGATATATACAATATATACTATATATACAATTCTAGAGTATGAAAATAACATTAAGAAATGTCATTAAATCTATACAATTAAATAAATCTACAAAGAAAAGTGGCCATCTATACTGCTAACAGCTGCTGGCCAAAATCCCTGTAGATTATGTAAAATGAGTTCATTCTTTCTAGAGAATTCTGAGAGATGGAAAAGCCACTGTTCTTATTACCAAATGATCACAACTCCAAATACTGTGACTTAAAATATTCAAGATATAAAAATTCCATGAGTGATTCAATTAAGAGGCTTTTAAAAGACCTGCATTGCTTCGTATATTCTCTGAAGATGCAGCGTGAAAGTGACATAGGAAATCCACTTCTGTATTCAAATAAAATTGTTATATAATATCAGGGTTTGGAAAGGTAAATATGAAATAATTTAATGTCTTCAGATGCTGAAACACGAGGAGAAACAATAAAGATCCCCCTACAATTTGTCTGGTTCTCTCACATAATATAGACAAAAAAGTACTTTTGTATTATAACTAGCTGTGATAGCACTTAACATCAGATGTTCTGTGCTCCTCTTCCTCAGAGAAAGCATTTTTTGCAGCAGAATAGGCAGTAATACTCACCTGGGAATAGCTTTATTACGATTTTGCATAGGACTTGTATCTTATTATGCCATATATTCTTTAGTTTTTCAAACAGACGTTTAAAACCCAAATCCCTTGTTCATCTTGTACTTCTCATTTTTGTGTTGTCTATCCAGAAGAAATTCAGCTCACCAAATGAAGCTATTATCAATTTTCAGTATATTACATTACTCTGACACATGTTCTTTCATCTTCCCTATCCTACTTCATGTGAACTTTATTATTGCAATATCAGCTACTGTTTTGCTTAAATCATCTCCTCTCTGTTACATGTTCACATAAATCAACAGCACATCATTTCCTCTCTGTTACATGTTAAGATAAAAAGATAGAACATAATAAATTCTCAGCCAAGAGGTCTACACCTGCTTTAAACCCTTTTCTGTGCAGTAGAGAGCTAGCAGCACTGGCACTTAAATGAGAGAAAAAAAGACATTAAAAAAAATTGTGCTAAATGATACTGGCTCAGGAAATGAGAGAGCAGATCATGAAAACAAGAATCTGCCTTAAAACATAGGCATAGCTTCCTGCTCAGACATCTTCAAATAATAAATCAAGTGAATGTTGCCAAGGCTATTTCAAAGATCTCTTCTCAGTAGCATAGAAGAGGTCAAGGGTTTACTTGTCAATATTGTTAAAACAGAGCTTTAATATTGGTCTCAATAGAAGGAACTTTTATATAGAAGCTTCTACACATTATCACTACTTTTACTTGATCTGAAACAAAAAAAACCTGTAAAAATGCAAGTCCTATTTCCCCTTTACACCTTCTCTAAATTTGTTGTGTTATTTTTATTTTTGTTCCTTGCCTGGGCAAAGCAGAGGTCAGATTTAAGCACCCTTAACCACCTTGCTGAAGTGAATACTAATTTGCAAGTTACCAAGAGCAGATTTACATAATTTACATCCATATCAAATGAAGTGGATTCCCCAACCCTATTTTACTTTTTGTATATATTTTATATAATGATATATTATGTAGGTTCTTAGGGGTTTTTTTTCCTCAACTTTTTAGTAAGAACAAAACACAATGTTTTCACAAAATTTCCCCTCATTGATCGACTTGAGGATCTTTCCATCAGGAAAGGAAAGGGAAAAAAAAAAGAGGTAAATGCTAATTACAGCTCTGATCCTCCTTCTTAGTTAGAAGTTTGGGAATCAGAGCTGCTTTTGCATAATAAAGTAGCTGCAGAATGAAAATCCTGCTCATCTCACATCAAAACTTTCAAAGGGGTAAGGGTAAAAGACTTAAGAAAATTTTCCCATAATAACCACTGGCAAAAATCTTAATTATGCTGAAACTGTGACATCTATTTTGTCTTATTTTTTCTATCATGAACCTCCATTCTGAAACAGATACATTTGTTTGAAAAATTCCAATTACATTATCCCTTAGTGCCTCTTGATCTTATGCAGACTGCTCTCATAGTTAACATTGACAAGAGATCAACAGCCTCTTCATCTATAAAACATCCAAGTTTTACCAACATTATGTATGAAGGTGAAGTTCACTATGCCACGTGGGAACTGAAAATCAGGATGTATCTTAGCAGTAGCTACATGAAATTCTGCATACTTCCTTTTATGTCTGGATTTACAGAAGCTGTGACAATTTTAAAATCAGTTCATGATCTGGCACAAAAGATCTTTCCCTGAGATGATTCTGCAGCCCTACTATCCCCAAAGAATGGCTTTCTCCCCAGTTACAAGTATCCACAGAGAGGCAAAAACGTATTCTGCCTTGCAAGCCACACCAGGAGTTCCACAGTGAGAAAGAGCCTGGTTTCATACATCAGTAAGACCAGACTCATTTCCCCCATCCTCGTCAAACTCCAGCTTCTTTAAAAATGTCTGTCAGCCAAGTGTGATGATGCCTACTGTAATTCCAGATGACTTTCAAGTCATAAGATCTGAGAAATAAATCATTTAATGCAGATGAACTACATTTCAGTCTTGTCTTGATTATACAATTACTATGTTTTCATTGATTCTACACCCATGCAAACTAAAATACATATTGAACGTTAAGAGAGTGAACAAAATTTTAAGAGTTTATATTTTAACTCTACACTACTTTCCTTTCTCCTTGACTGGAAACAAACAGAACTGTCCCATAAACTCATCAATTGAGGTTAGAAACCATTAACTCAACCTATAAGGTCATCAAGATAAGAAGAAAATCAATAGGATTATCCTTCAGAGCTCTTTTCAGATATGGCTAGTAAGTCTCTACAGCACAGTCGTACATACTGGCTCATTTTTAGTTAAATATTTACCCTGGTTGCAGTGCAACTTCTGGTTTGCTTTACAAGCTGTCAGTGTTCTGGTTTTGACGATAGCACCACTTTGTGCATCTGGTGGGACCACACTGCTGTACGGGCATGCTGAGTGTACATAACACCCCAATCAAGCCTGGCTAATGCACAGCTTGTTGAGGAGAATGGGAAAATAATGCTCAAATAATGGAAGACAGCATCTGGATATTATAATTATGACAAACCATCTAAGCCAGGATGAAAATCTACATTAGGGTTGATGTTAACTCATTAAACGGAAGTGCAGAAATTAACTCTCTTGGCCTGCAGCCAGTGATGACCCCTCTATTGCACAGCCTGAAGGAAGGCCTGCACTCTGGACACACCAAAACTTGCTGCATGAACTAATGGTGGGAGAGCTCTCATCACTAGACAATGAGAAGCCCTAGCATAGCTCATGTCCAAATGTAGAACTTTGAAGGCTCTTTGCAATGCAGTCTCTCTACCCCTTTGTCAATCCTTCTGCCAAGGAAAAGGTGAGCATCAACTGATTTTCTCACAAGTAGATCACACCTTATGCCACCCCTGACATGGGAAATTTCTGGCTGATGGCCACCCCATCATAAACCTTTTCATGCTGAAAACACAAACAAGCTCTGCAAAAAGGAGCAGCTTCCCTCTAATAAAGTCAGAACTCTGGTAGTGCCTATAAAGGGACTAAGTACCAGCAATGCCACCACAGTGTGCCTGCTTATCATGTGCACACCCTGAAACAGCCACTGCTGGGCTAAGCTTAATGACACACCAGAGAAAACATTTGAGAAACAGACAGCAACACCTGCCATGGATGCAAATTGAATTGCCTAGCTTCTATTTTCAGCAATTTGGTGCTTAACTGCTATATTTGGAAAAGATAGAAGAAAAAAACCCGTTTGTGTTTGGGAACCATGCAGAATGTTAAAATACCTATTCAAAACAAATGATCCAGACAAAAAATTCAGCTCACAGGAGTGAATATACAGGTTTCCTTTGGCAACATGGGAAAAGCAGGGTTATCATCTAGGCACATCTCATTTCACTTGTGCAGAGAAGCTTTGCAATCTGTTGCACTTGAATAGATGCAGAACAGCCTTTATCTAACATACTAAACAAGGAAGGCTGTCACTGCTTCACAAATGCAGCTAAGGACCATCCTATTCATCTCTCAGCAATATCCAGTACCCCAGCTGAAGCCATCTTTGTTCACAAAGAGTACTCTCTGGAGAGTTTTTCTGCTAGCACGTGAGTTTGAAACTCCTTCAAGTCATTCTCAGCTGACAAAAGTGGAACTCATTAAAAGGCTTGCCAAGGGCCATAAAGGTCATTAATGAGGCTGAAAAAACCAAACATCCAAAGTTCCACCACAATGCCACAAGTGTGAGACACAGACACACTCAAATTTGATACACCTAAAGTCCCCTACCACACTAAAATACATCCTATACCTTTATGTATTTACTTCTTCAAACCTTCCTTGCAATTTCTTCCTGTACACAGGAGAGAAGAACTGCAAGTAAAAAATTCTCCAAATATCTCTAAGCAATTCTAAAGGCATTTGCTACGACAGTGATAAGGAGCATGTAATGTTATGGATAAAATATTTTATGTGCACTTGTTTAGCTTACACATATATAATTGAAAAGTAGTTATCAAATAATTTTTCGTGGTTGGAAGAGAAATAAAATTATAGTTTTATTTATGGCTAAAACATACAACTGTCAAGAAAACCAGGTTTTTTGAGGTTACCCTAGAAAAGCATCATTATTTACAGGAATCAAAAGTTTGGGCCTTTGAATTTCAAAACACTTCCAGACATTCCTCCAAAAAGTGTTTTTTTAGTAGTTTATGCTAATGTTGCAAAAATTGTCGTATTTTAGACAACTGAAAGTTAAATGCCACATTTCATGAAAGACATCCAGGCATTGCATTTCTCTCTCAGTGACTTCAACTAGCCTGTTTCTTCTGCTCCTGCTAGACTCTGTCATCCTGAATCTCGCATATTCCAAAGCAAAATTCCAAACTTCCTCTGCTTGGACATAACAGGATATAAACTGAAATAAGAAACAAATAATTTATGCTGTTTTTTATGAATATACACAACTCCAACTGTAATTCCTTGAAATAATTTATCACTCCTGAGATGTCTAGTGCATCACTTCTCTGCCCACCTCAGTTTCGTACTCCGGAATTATTTTTAGTTATTTTTCAATGCTACATGTCCATACACTATGTCAAAGCATATATATCCCTGTCAAAATGATAAAATTAAAGACATCTGATTTAACCTAATAAATAAAATACTAATAACCAAATAATTTCTGACAAAAAATCAAATCATGCTTTGAACAACACTTTTAATGTAGTAAATAACAGATAAGGAACTTCTTTATTCTTAAAAACCCAGTTATGAAGAAACAGGCTTTGAATCAGTTCCACATGCCCATAAAAATGCATGCAGGACTTGATCTTTTTTTTACATTTCTTTTCTGTACTGCTTTATTCTACTTATTTTGAATACCTCCTTGGCATACGTTCTTGTAGCCACTTATTTTGTTGAGTAACATTCACGTACTTTGAATGTTTTTACTCTCATACATTGCTTAGGGTTTACTTCCCTTTTCTGTTTTTTTCATTATTGAAGTATTTTAAAGCATTTCAGAAGTTTCCTGAGATACAAGCTTTACCTCCTCCTATAAAAATAGCAGAGCTTCTTCTTATCCTTGCCTTTTCTATACTACGTCAATCTCTTAACATTTGGAACAACTGCTTTCTTCCTAGAACTGCTTAGATTTTATTTGCTTTTGGTTTGAAATTTTGGTATGAAATTTATTAGGTGTGAAATATTTTATTGCCTTATTTACTGGCTTCAGTGTCCTATTCTGGGAAAGCAGGCAGATCAGCTACAGGCATTCCTAAACACAACAACATTAATGACTCCAGCTGATGTTCCTACTTTTCCAGCCAATGGAAATGTGAGCACTGTTCCTGCAAGCAGCATACTTCCTGAAGCACTGCCCCAGCACACTCCAAGTGTTCACTGCCTGGAGTAAAGCCAGACATATACCCTGGCCTGTTGCACAGAACTGCAGAAGACACATTCTGATCATCTCTTAGCAAAGGAAAATAAGTTGTTTATATTTTTCATAAGCAGGACTATTCAACATAAAGCCTAAATTTCCCTCACCTAGAAATATTAAATTGGTCATTCAATTATCAAATAAAGAGCTGAAAAGGGAATGTAGGCAACAAACATTTGTGATCAAGAAATTCAATTGCCCCCTTGGACACAGAAGAGTAGGTTCAAAACCTGAAGAAAAGTATTGTGTTACTACCTCCTGCCAATTACTGTGGCATGCCAGTGTGCCACAGAGCCCTATCAGCAGTCACTCCAACATCCCTGACAGCCTATCACAGACACTTGCATTTCATTGATCTATGGTATATTGACCAAATAAATATGCAACACCAGAGCAAAACACAGTTTAACAGCATTAGACAGATGAAAAGAAGGAACAGGCAGTGTACAAGGACACTGATTATGATCATTACAAATCTGTGTCCAGATTTAAATAAATTATATTTTTGTTGAAGTACAATGGAAGTTTAAGATTCAGCAAGCCTAGTTTTTGGACTCTCTGCATTTAAAACTGAGGGCCTGGAAACCTGTGCCTTTGCAACATGCACCACAACTTGAGATGGGAAAGATCAGAGAGCTCCTAACTCTCTATCTCCTCCTTCAGAGCCTGCTAGACTGCATACTCATTTTCTGAGGGTAGTTCCTTGACTCATTCTTCCTTTTCAAAAGCAAATGCCCTCATGGCTGAGCTTTACTTGCAAGGCATGGAAAGAAAACAAACTTGTGTAAGAAAAACCACCAAATTTTATAGCTGTCTCGTCAACATATCGCCTACATCACGGTTAGCTCAATTAAAAAAAGACAACCCTGCCTAAGTCAAAGACTGTCCTACAGGACAAATAAATTTAATATGCAGCAAAACAGATTAATGTTCAGGAAGCTTCTCTTCTTATTTTGCTCATATATTAGACATTTTTCCACTGTGATACAATCAAGTGCTGCCAATCAAGCGCTTTCATGAGAAACATCAAGAAAATCATTTGAGTTTAGCAGAGCAATTTTTCCTGGATCACTCTAGTCTTCTGGTTTGCACTACTGTCTTAAGGCCTTATGTTTCAAAGGCAGATTTAAAATTTTTGGGAATAAGTCTTTTCCATAATTCTGTACAAATCTAGCACAATAGAATTGTAGCTCTTAAGACATATATGCAATACAAATAATCATTCATTTCATTATGGTAGCATAAAAGACAACAAGCTCCAATCAAAATGCCTCTCATTTGTAAAGATGATCATTGACTAATCCTATGCCAACACAAGACCAAAGATGTTTTCGGTTAAAAACAACTACTACAAAAAACTACTGTGTAATCTAAAATCTTTTTAAAGTTTTCTTTTTGCTACAAGACTATATTGAACAATTAAGTGATTTTTTTTCCATCATGAAATCAAGACTTAAACTACCTATGAATTAAAGATTCCCTAACTGGACATTAATTTCAGGCAGGTATTTTTCATTATAATTCAGTATATCAATTTTTTTTTTTTCCCAAGGCATGTTATTAAACCTTCATGCTCCACATCCCCTCCAATTCTTATTACCATTTTCATACCCTATGGTGAGGCTGACAAAAAACAGTGTAGATTTGACAACCAAGCACAGAAATCTAGCAAGAAATTACTATGCAAATGTGTCTGGGAGAAGATAACATTAATAAATATTTGCTGATGGGCCTTTTGCTCCAGTAGGTGGCACATTTAAAATGAAAACTTAAGTAGTTTAAGCCAAAGATCAGAAGCCTCAGATGTACATGCCACTGAGAGATGATGAAAGAGGAAAAACACTTCCACATGTTGTCATTTCAGAGGAACCAATCCAAGCTCACCAAGTTTGTGAAAAGTTGGAAGGAAAATATTTTTATCTTTCTATAAATGTTTTATTTACCAAAAAAAAAAAAAAAAAAAAAAAGAAGTTAGACTTTAGTTAATTTTGCAGCTAAAGGAATGTAAGCTACAGGAAAGCACACTACATTTTTACTTCACTGTAGAGAAAAATCAATTACAAACCCTGATACTAAAAGAAAAAAATCTAAGAGAAGAGGAGAAAATACAACCATTTTATTACATAAAATTTGAACTAAAAGAGTGTAAGATGATGTTTCAGAAAAAAAAAGTAACTAACCTGAGGGAACTTGACTTCAGAAGGGGAAAGTTGAGGGAAGGCTTACACAGCAGGAGAAAAGGCAGGCCATTCAGGAGTGATCAGCTTTCCCAGACATTCAGTGATGTGCAAAGAAGAATTCTACTTCTGTTTTAGTTTGAGCATTTTCACCTTAGATACAGCGACAAAATAATTTTCTTCTTTAATTCAAGCCATGGTATTTTTGGATGTATTTATGGACAGCACTCTTAAAATCCTGTATACAGGTACATATACCCTGACCCAGCAGTGAGAAGAACTTAGATAAAAGGTCAAGTTTCAACCAAACTGCAGAAATAAATTCCAAGCAATACTTAAATTCATAGAGCCTTTTCATTCCCACTTCTGTGGGAGAAAGTTTAGAATCAAGAAAAAAAAAAGAAGCCATATTCTGGCAGCACACTCTCTAGAATCAGAAATACTGAATACCAGCTTGCAAAGTATTAGAAAGATTATGATATTAGTATTATAGTCACAGGGTTAGGAGCAAGCCTGTTAACAGTACATCTTGTCAAGACAGTTCTGTGCAACTCAACTGGAAGCATTTAACCTTAAGTAAAAGGGTAAAACAGGAAGGAATTGCTTGTCCAAATAAATTAGTATGCTTATGCTGTGCTTCCCACTCTTCCCACAAAGTACAGAAAGAAGTCTTTGTGGATAGATGGATGTAGCTGCTGGGGACATGCTCCAAAGGATGTAAAGACATTCCAAGGATAATATAGTCTGAATATAACTCTGGATGATATTGTCTCTAAACAATACAATGAAGTGAGAAAAAGTCAACAGCTAATGAGCATGACTGTCAGTACTAATGTATGCAAAACAGATAAAAACTCAGCAAAATTATTTACATGGATAGATTACAGGTATTCTCATCCCAAAACCTAGGTAAAACTGTAAGGAAATATCTGTCAGGTAAATCATATACACAGAGTCTTTACAAGCTCATTAGTTTCTCTATTCTCCACTTTCTGTCTTCACTGAAGGTATGTTTTAGATCAATGAAAGCTTTTGAAACTACTACCAAGAAAATTAGGCAACATGATAAGCACACATCACGTACAGGAAATCAGATAAAGCTATGCCAATACAAACCCTACATTGACATTAAGCTAAAATATTATGCTTTTTTTTATTTTAAATTGGTAAAAGAACTTTGAGTGACAAAGTTCACCACACATCCCAGATGGTACCAAGCAGTGAACACAGAGTTGCTACATAGCTGTCTTTCAGTATTTAAAATACAGTATTAGAAACAGAGTCCAACCTCTACAAAGGAGCAAAACAAGCAGTCCATACAATAAGCAAGGAATTTGACCTAGAAAATTACTCTCCTTTCACAGAGAAAAGCTTGATCCTGCCCGCTGAAAATAACTAGAGGAGAGGAAAAGACAGCAGAAGTCCAGAAAATCTTGAGAAGTATCAGTATCATGGCTCTAACTTGATGCAAAGAAAGGGAGCTTTATGAACTCACTCCTGGTTGAAAGAGTATTTGTTCCAGTTACAAGTGTGTCATGCAGACTTTAAACATCAGGACCCAACAGCCCACAACTGTGGAGGCAAAGTTGTCATTCTGATTCATCGGCAAGTCAGAGGCCACTGCCGTAAAATCATGTTATTAAAAAAGTACTACATAACCTTTTCAAATGTTACACAATCTCTGCTTGTAATTGCAACCTTAATACAAACAGTGTCGGACTCGAAATCAAGATCCCTTGCCATTTTATAAGGAGAATGTATCTAACCGTGGAGGTTCTTTAATAGTAGAGAGGAAAAGGGACCTCCTAAGCATGCAATTAGAAAATTCAAATTGGCAGTAAGATGCAGGTCTTAACTGCAAAGGTAAAGGTTTATTTAAACAGTTCAACAGTGTAACAAGTAAATTCATCACATCCTGAAGTCCTTAAATTGAACTTGAATGTGTCTCTAAATAATGTGTTCTAGTTCAATTGCAGATTTATTGGACTTAACAGCAAACACTGGCATATTTGCAAAGCAATTTCTTCTCCTAAAGGAATTAATGCTAGAGATTATTTAGTCCAGTATTGTAGAATAGATAAAGCTTGGTGATTCCTTCGGTCCTCAGAGTGGACCACATCCCAGTGGATAAACTGACGCATTGGTTCTGACTTTGTTTATAGCAGAACTGTCATACTAGACCATACACAGCTTACAAATGTGTTGACTTCCAAATTTCTTGGTAACAAGTTAACTTTGATTAGTGTAACAACAATAATTTTCTCATTATTTTCAGTTAATTGGTAGATGTCCCTTCAGACTTCGCTTTGCGCTGGCAGCTGATTGCTCCACACCACAGCAGTACCATCACATTCCACTAGCATTCAGCAACATCAAAGGGAAAAGAGGAAAGGGGAAAAAATAGTTTCTAAATAATTATTGTTCCTCCTCCTCTGTGTGTCTGCACTGTTACTGCCTGTTGTTCTACCAACTATGCAATTCCTGAAACTTTGACTTTGCATAACAATTTCTCCTGACCCAAGAACTCTATTAAAAGTAGGCAGAAAACAACATGTTCAAGCAATAGATAGACTAGAAAACAATATACTGAGTAAAGGGATTTCAATTTCAGGCCAGGTAGCACAATAGCACAGCAGTTTCTTGCCATTTATCATCACTCAGCTGCCTACTAAAAGCTGCTATTTTGACACATTTTAGGATATGTAATTTCTAGCTGCACGTATTTGACCACTCAAGACGGAATGAAAATTGCCATTTTTATTTCTCCATGCATGCTCCCTGTCAGACTGGGTGAGGTGCCCATGTATTTCTCAACTCCTAGTGTTCTCCCAGCAGTTTGCTTTTGCCACAGGGGGGTAGGTGCTGCACAGGCAGGGCAGATGCTCTTGGAGAGGGGCCTGAGCAGCTCCCCTGTGCACAGCTGTCGGTTCCGAGAATGATCACCCTGGGCACGGGATGGATGAGACTCCAAGCAGCAGAACAGACTGCTAATCTGCAGCCAGCAGAAACAACACAGCCCTGCTCACCACTCTGCAGATATTCAATTAATGAATGACAATTCCTGAGATTAGGATTCTTATCTTAGTTATTTAAAGCAGTTAAAACAGCTTTGATGCATTGCATCAACCTTGCAAAGGGATGACTTGAAGCAGTCAGGGTAGTGTGCTATCTATCAAAGCAACACCAAGCTTCCAAATGAGGAAAGCAGTATAAAGTAGAAATACTTTTAAAGAACAGATAGCTTTATCTGCCCAATTCAACCACCAATTTCAAGTCTGGATAATCATAACAGGTATTTTTGAAGCAAAACTGTAAAAATATATAAAACAACTGAATTTAGTCTGAGGCAAAGTATGTGTCTAGCATTCCATCACCTACCAAAAATTTAAGCAAAAAATAAGCACATGAAGCATAGATCCCATACAATAACTAATAACTAGAGTAGAAGTCTAATATACACTTAACAGAACACTATCAACTCTAATCTTTTTTCTGCAAAGATAATCTGAAAATCTCTGAAACAAAGTTGACTTGATTGCTTTGAGGAAGATTGAAAGAAAAAAAGAATTTTCCCTTGAGGGAGAAATACTCATTAGATAGAGCAAATTATTAAAATGAGTAAGTGTTTGCAACTGATAAAATAACAGGACAACAATATTTGTACTTGTTGACACATTTAAAATACCCAAAACCTTGCAACGTTTTCACAAAGATTTACTCCCTGGTCAATACAGTCCTGGTGTTCCAACTTCAGCTTTTCTCAAAGTCTCAACCTTAACTCAGCAGCCAAAGTGACTGAAAAGCTTAAATCTTATTTTTGGAAGTAACCTGGGTACACAGGAGCTAAGTGCTGTTTATGCTTCTTTTAAAAGAACTTGCTACAATGATTACTTAATAGATTGATTTTTACTGTTCAGAACCTTACTGGAGTTGCATCAGGCTCAGAAGGTACCACTACCAAAGCTGGCCAGAATACATGAATTGCAATTCCTAACAGTAATCTTCAGTCCTTTCCAACTAGTCTGTTTTTCCTTGATGAAGTGATTTCTGTGTCTCTTTATCCAGACGTGCCACTCTAAAGCCTATGAATCTTCCTCACCTCTTTATTTTCTCCATGTTCCACTTAAGTTTGATCGCCTGATAAAAAAAAGTGCCTCAATTTCTGCTCATATTTAAATGCTCAGTCACAAAACATTTCAGGATGTCATCATTGCAAACACTCAAGGCTGAGCCAGAGGAGATGCACATGTGTGAAAATTCTGAATCCAGCTTGAGCAGAAAAACAGACAATTTTAAGAACTTCCTACATGGATTTCTTACCTTGCCTTCATCTCTCCACCCCTACTATGAAATATCCTGAAGAAAATGGAGACCCCCAGGTGGAAGTTACAAACTCAGGCACTGTGTTTCAACTTCTACCATCGCAGAATGCTTGAAGCAAGCAAAAGGGAAACCCACACACCAGAGACCTGCTCTGTCTTTTCTAGCCCAGTAAAAATATAAAGAATACCAATGTGAACAGCTAGCAAAACCAACCAAAAAAATCCAAAACTGAACACATCACAGTTACCTCAGAAGTTCCTTGACATGGAAACATCCTTTCATCACCTGAACACAGGTGATCTGAACACAGATCTCCTACACCCTCCAGAGCAACCCCATACACTAACAAGAGGTATTACCAAATGCATCATAACACAAATTCTGACAGCTTCACAACTTGCTTAAAGGGAAAATTTTGTCCACTGAGCTTTCATAGTTCTTTCCTTTCCCTCAAGTAGCTCCTGTAACACACTATATGAATTTCAAAACCTCAATCCTTAAGGAAGCTGCATTCCTCTATTTGCAGAGTATTAAAAAGACTTCCTCATGTCCTCCCAAGATCTGCACTGCTCAGAGACACAAACACTTCAGTGCAGGTCTTGAACCTACCCAAGGCTAAGGAATTTCGCCTTTCATCTGCCCTGACTGCTGGTATCAACACAAAAGCACTCTCCTTACACCTCTGGAGATCAAAACATACCCAGTTTTCCTCACTTTCAACTAAAAAATAATTTTAAAAAACCCATCCCTACAGGAACAGAAAAACATATGTGAAAGAGGGAAGTTACTTAGTTCATTTTCCCTTCAGAGTTGTGTTATGAGCACTGCTCAAAATCCAAGAGAACAGAAAGCATATTAAAACAAACAAACAAACAAACAAACAAACAAACCAAACAAAAACCCAAACAAACAACAAAAAAACCCCACCCAACAATTTCTTGGCTGAACATTCTGGGTGAGACCTCCAGAACATCTCTGGCTTTTTAACCTTCAGGGAGGAAAAAACAGATAAGCCTGAGCTTCAGGAATAAAGCTTCAACAGGGCTGCTACAGTGAACTACAATTCTCAGTGCATTCAGCTCCTCTGGCAGGATTCATCAGCGACCTTCACTAAAAAAATAGCAAATTTCAAAATTTCCACCAAGAGCTTAGCTAGACTTGGATCCCAGAGTCAAGTGACTAACATGGAATTGCTCACAACATACCACTTCCCCAATAATTTATTTTCCTTTCAGCTTAGTGTCTTCTTCTTCAGAATCTGCTTGTAAAGTAATTTTGGCAGTAGAGAAGCTGCTACCCCCTGAACACTCCTAAAGTGCAGAAGATCACCATGCTTTAACACTGATGCCTTCCAAAGAAGAAGAAATTAAAATTACAGTGCCATGTGATAACTGATCATCTGATACAGAAATGGCTAGAAAATGGATAGAGAAGCAACAGAGCTCCACACCAGTGTGTGAAGTAATTTTGTCCAGCACAACAAACACCCCAAATCTTGCCTCTCACTTGAACTACCAATGTGAAATGGCAGGAGGAGAAACATGCAGCAATATGCAACTTGGAAGAAGATGCAAGATCTTTAAGGGTAAAAGGACCTTGCAAAAACCATCTTGAAACAAACAATCAACCAGAGTGAAATTTGGCAAGCCTATATTAATAATAATACAAAGAATTACCAAAAAATAAAAGGACAAAGAAAGGCATTCTAGCTCAAGCACTTGGAGAAATAAAACAAATTTTATATGTCACGGTAGCAACGTGCCACACATTGTTTTCCAAATGTTCATAATATTTTCTGACTGGTAACCTTTAAACACGCCGAAGAACAACAAGCAAATTTATTCAAAGGTCTTAAAATGACAAGAATATATAGTTAATGCATCTCTTGCATGACTACAGAAGTATCCAAACGTGGTTTTGAAAAGGGAGTTTTGTTGAAGTGAGACTGCTGTGCTTTCCAAGTGCCTGTGACAAAAGGCAGTCAGCTCCATAGCTTCTTCTTCTCCTCCATGATGATGGAATAATAAAAAAAAAAATGGGTGCACCAGCTTACATTTAATTCTTGACCAAACTTCTGGGAACTATGACCTCCAGCTTTTTCTTATCCCAGGAAGGCATAACAGTAGGTGGAACAGGATCTCTCCTCAGCACTAAACAGAATAAACATTACCAGCTCTAGAGCCAACCACATCTTGCACACAAGAAAACGCAATGTCAAATTTTGCTCCTTGCAGACAGAACTGAGCAAAGAAGCATATATTGTACCATTAAAAATGCTTGTTTCAGGATCAAGTCAGAATTGTGAAATAGATAAAAAGCAATGCAATTTTAAATTGCCTGTATACAAGAGAGAATAATGTGGGCTAGGCAGAGTAACCCAAGTGAAGTGCACAATGTTAACCACATTAACCTTTCATCAAGCATAGCTCCTAGTGAGGGAAGAGTCAAAAATCTGGCATAGTCAAAAAAACAACAAAAATCTGCCAAGAGCTAGACACAGGTTAAAAATAAGTTGGTTCATACATTTATGAATTATATGTATTTTAAAAGGTTTTACAAAGGTTTTTAATAACTTATTTTGACTTCTATAGATTCTTGAAGAAAGGGAAAAGCTTATGGTCTATTCTAAAGCTGCTATCTAAAAATCATCCTGAATGCTTAGGGTGCTTCATATACATTTTTCAAGTGCATTTGAGTCTTAATCATTAAAAGAGCACATAGAGAAAACTAGCATTGAGAGACAGCAATTTTACATGTCATGGGGAAAAAGAACACAAACAAAAAAAACTTGGGAAGTATAAAAAGGTGGCAATTAATTTAATAATTTTATGTCATGAATGACAAATGTTTTCTGAAATACTACAACAAAATAATTCCAAAATGCTATCAGCAATGTCAGGAGTTAGGTAATTCAGGAGAACTTTCTTTTGTTTGCATCTCCCTAGGATCCCCACCCCAAGCTGCATTTTTGTTGGGAGGGTGTTGTTTTGGATTTTGTTTGTTTGTCTTTATCTCCAAAGAACACCTTAGCAGAAGCTATCAGCTTTGACAGAACACCAAAATTCTGGCACTGAACCATAAATTGACCATTACCATAAAAAGAACTGCTAAATGAGAAACTATGTGCTCAGTATAAAACTAATTTCATGCTTTCAAAAGCACACAGTGGTTTCTAGCAAGATAGTGGCCCTGGGACTTGCAAAGACAGATTGGCTAATACAAATGGTGTGTGCTCCTGATGCAGTCTGCTTAGCCAAGCTTTACATGTACTGGCAGTAAATGGAAATTCTCGAATCTTCTGTCAAACAAACACACACTTATCTATAACTTTGGAGCTGAAAGCTATAAAACAGCTGCCTCATAAATATATTTAGCAGGAAAAAGCATGAGCTGTCCTAGTTCCTCAGAAGAAAAAAAAAAAAAAAAACCAAAACCAAAAAACCCACAGCAGTCTTTACATAGTAAGCACAGACATCTCTGTAGCAAGCAAGAAAAAAAACCTGAATAAATATTTTTCAACATATTTCCTTATATTAATAAAGAAATTACTATCAGCATTAAACAAATACAATCATAGGAGGTCTCATCTCACCAACTCAGTATTTGCATAACAGCAGTGTTTAATAAGTAACTCAGCTGAACTAATTTTTTTTTGTTCTGCTATAGGTGAAATTCTCAACAAACCCCCCTTTTTAAAAATACACAGGTATAAAGTCTGTTTAGTTTACAATAATACTTTCAGGCTTAAAGATGTACTAATAGAACTTTACAGGCCACCTTTGCCACACTATCTGTTCCCTTAAATAAAACTTGGTGCACTAAATCTCAAATTTAACTGGTTAGGGAGAAGCGACAGTAATTTTATACCCTTCTCAAAGAAAGCTGTCAGTGCAAATGAATTACTGGAAGCTGTCCTGGGCATGACAGATCATAACTTCTAATATTAACAATGACAGACATATGTAATATGTCAAATCAAGTATACAATTTATTTCATTCTTTACTTTTTTAGTCTATCTGGAGAATCTGACAACTCTTGTGTTTCACACATCATTGTAACTATACTTTGAGATTTAACAAGCCAGAAAGCAAGCTCTGGTACGAGGTATTTATTCACACTGCTAATAAGCTTCTTTCTACAACAATAACACAGCATCACTGACATTCAAAAAACATTTAAAATGCATAGGAAGTCACCTACTGGAAAGATGCCCTCTGCAAACAGCAAGCAAGGAAAGGGAGCTTGCCACATATTTAGTTACTTTTAATACTGAAATAAGAAGAGAAGAAAAAGATGCATTATATGCCTTGCCATTTTTATTATCCTTTCCACTGGAATAACTAAAACAGAAACGCACTGCACATAGAAATAATGCCAAGCATGTAAGCATCCACTCTTAATGTCGTAGCATAAAGCAATTCAGTGAAGTTTAATAATAAAAAAACAGACTTACCTCTACTGGGAAGCCCACTCCACATTATGGCAATACTATTAAAGCAGGTTAAACAGCAACCAAGTTACATAAACAAAACTTCCAGTATGTGACCAATATGATCTACGGTGCTACAGAGTGTTGGCTCCAGCCCCAGTCATCTGTGTGACAGTTCACTGCTATACCAGAGCAGCCTCAAACCTTCCCAGATGCCGGCTTATTGCACTGCTCATTGAAAATCCTTCACACGCTGGCAACATTTTAGGGAAGGACAAGCACACTCTGAGTCATTTGTAAAGAAAGCAAAGCAATTTCAGTTCTGTATCCTCATGCGTACTGAAACACGGAGCACTGTCGAAGTAGAAGTCTGCCTGAATTTATGCTGAGAATCAGGCAACCCAAGCCTTCATTATCAATGCACGGAATCAGCTACAGAGATCAAATTCAAACAAACCATAAAAAAATAAAAGGATGTGATTATGAAAAGCTCTACAGCTTCAGCTCCAAACCACACAGAACGAGGAATCATCTATCTAGACTGTGTAAATGTTAAAAATAGCTCTGTCTTTTCTACAACGAACACGAGACAGAGGAGAATCAGCAGCCTGTATTGTGATGAGGTTCATTATTGGGGGAAAAAAATCCAGCAATAAAAATTAATGATTCCTTACAGCATTTCTAAATAAGATTAATTCAAAATTATGCAAATGAAATACGTATTTTTTAACCATGTAACAGACGAGGTCTATTACATATTAAAAACCAGAATATCTGTTAAAAAGAATAATAAATATTTGGGTGAAACCGCTTAGAATACTGACCCAACAAAGATCTGTACAGTCTAGCAGATTAAGTATTTGTACCAAAAAAAAAAAAAAAAAATCACTAAAAGCATGACATTACATGACCAATGCCTTTATCCTTCTAAAACAAGAGTAATTTTAAATCACTTACTATGAAAAATCTCCATGGCTTATTAAATTCATGCTCTTCCTACTCCCACATGGACTTCTTGCAATATACATCTTTTTGTCTTTTCAGGTACTTCATAGATTTTCTTTCCCCAGAAAGGTAACAGAGCATTTATTGCTGTGCATACTCACACCCAGAGATACACAGTATAAGACAGATGTAATCATAACTAGGCTTTCAAGAAATGGAAAGACATGGGAGTTTTTTATTATATTTCCTGTACAGTTATCCAAATATGCTGCTGGGTCACGAGACAACTATGAGAAATTTTGACAGGATCTGATCCCAGATGAGAAAAATTGCTATGCAGAGAAGATATCAGTTTTCCTTTTAAAGGTAAAGATAATAAACAAACCTGACTTCCTTATTTCATTTTTTCCAATAGTTTTTTTATACAGAAATCATGGTTAGAAATGCACATGAATAAAAATGTCTGAATTTACAGATCCCTTTTCATCTCAGCTGTCTACACCTCTGAACTGTGGACCACATCCTTCAGTGAGACAGGGAAGAAATTCTTGCAGAAACATCAACCCAACTGATTTAAGCAGCTCTCCAGACCATGCCCAAAGTGGTTAAATGACTAGGGATATGCTCCCAACTAAAGCAGAAGTTGTGTCACCACCACTCCACAGCCATTCTCAGCTTGAAACCATGGCTGGTGAGCGTATTTTTGGCCCTAGGCTCTAGAATATCTGATTTTCTGGTATCTCAAATGCTGGTTTTTTACCACAGCATAACTGTCATTGACGAGAGGTTAAACTGTCCAGGAAGGCATTTCGCTACAAGAATGTATATATGCAAAGTAGTGGCAAAGGGTGCCAAATGTACTGTCCAATTTTGGTTTTAAATCCTTCCACATTCTACCCAAAGAACCACTCCCCTATAAACCACTTTTTTTCCATAATAGTTACATACTCTGTTTGTTTGCCTAATGTCATTCATGTGTTCCCCACCTCAAAGAGAATGGAGTCTAGAGATGAGTAATTGGTCTGATAACCTTTACTAATTTCAATAGAGTTATGGTTTTCAATTTGCAATTAGGGATTTCTTAAATGCTCTGATGCAACTTGTCAATTACTTTGAAACAAATGACCTCAACAAAATAATTTCCCTATTTTTTTTCCTGAAGACTACCAGTGAGGGTACATATCATCGACTTAACATTTTTATTAGTTTTACCAGTAATTTTGCAGTGCAGCTACTCAAGGAACAGAGTATTATAGTTACAGTGTGTAGCTATTGGCAAATAAGAAACCAACTTTAATGTTAATTCTAGGCCTTATATTAACTCTCATCATCAACATTTTGTCAGGAGTACGATGGGTCCAAAATGAATACAATAAATCCACTTAATTTCAGAGCAGCTAATCACAGTCCTGATGGGTCCCTTCCAATTCAGCATGGTCTATGTTTCTATGATGATTTCTGTGAAAGAAAAACAGCAATTGCTTATCATAAGTACATTGCATATTGTAAGAAAAATGATATCATTACCTATCTCTTAAGTAAATGGTGGAAGAGACTCAAGCAATGCAAAGAATCTGGTATCATCTACCAAATGCCATCTTGTTCAAGAGACCATTGAATAAGAAAAAAGTCAACGTACCCTATAGCAAGAAGTGAAATACTAAGAGTTTCTCAAGAACTCACTAAACTAAGTCTCATTATGGGCACTTAACTCTTTTTGTTATTATTTCTATTATATTGGACACAGTTTTGCTTTTTAGCGAGAGTCTAATTTTTTACAGTCAGAAAAATGGATCCTACCTAGAGCAAAGTATGGAGCAAGCTCTCTCTCATGGGGGGACAGAAAGGGGAAGCCCTGAGGAGTTGCTTTGCTTTGTGCCCCCACAGAAGCAGCTTTCTTGAAACTGCTTTCTAAAAGATCAGGCTGTAGGCAGCAGACATGGAAGGCAGAACAACTGCTGACCTTCTACTAGTATAAAAAAGGGTTTTGACCCAACACAGAAAAAGAGTGAGCTCACAGTGCTCTCTACAGTCTTATGCACTAATTCTATAGCTATGCATGCACACATTTAAGAGGACTCAGGTCACAAACTTTTTCAAGATACTTTTGGTTGCTGCTTTGCATTCCTCTGAGTACTTGCTAGAATAATTCATAAAGATCTTCTGCAATAAAAATTGGATTATCCTTGTCTTTTTTTAGATTAATGAAAGACAAACACTGAGAAGGAATTGAGGACCTAGATCAAGAGGCTTAAAGTAGGCAAAAGTTCTGTTCCATTACGTTGGCACAAAGCAGTCTTAGATGACAACTAAGCTACCTATCAGAAAGCCAGTCTTGGCCCATATAAAGATTAAAACCTATGTACAAAGACCTGCGTTTAGGATTAGATTCTTCCAACAAAAACCAAGGAAAAGCTCCAATGAAATGAGAGCAGTGCACTGCAAATTCATTCTGTTGTAACCAACCATCATTTAATCCTGCACTGATCTGGTCATCTGGCAAGCTAATTTCATTCACAGTTTCATAAAAAAAAAAAAAAAAAAAAAAAAAAAAAAAAAAAAAAAAAAAAAAGCGCCTTGATCTCATGCATGAGGCCAAAATTTGGAATGTAAGCTATCTGGAATATTTTCAGTGTAATTTTCAATGTCTGTTTAATTTTTTTGGCTGAAGATACTATTCACACTTTCTACCTCTATTTTTCTTGAAAACTAATATTCAAGTTAGCTATATAGTCTACAGATCCTATCAAGAATAATCTGAGTTCTTTCTTTAATTGTAAGCCTTCCCACCTCCATTAACTCGATAGGTTGCCTAGACTTACAAATTTATATGACACTGCACAAAGAGTCAAAAAAGCTCTGATCTCTGTCACCAAAAGTGGAAGAAACCCTGCCTTGTCCATACTCCCTTGTTCTTCTCCCATGCCCAAAATTGCTGTTTTACCTTCTCCCTTCCACCACCACTACTAGGCCCTTTTTGTGACTCGATTTAAGTCACAAACACAACACACGTAATGTATGTATTTATTTTGCTATATTAACAAATCTCTGGCTGTCATTGCTGTGAACAAGATCACAAAACTGAGTGCTGATAATACCTCAGTAAATCAACCTGTGACTATTTCCTCAGTATCACAGTGTTAACACAATAACTTGCGGCACTGTTCCTTACAAAGAGTCATGGTGTAGGGTCATACAGCATTTCCAAAACTGTCCCATAAAGTCAGAGATTTCAAGAACAAGACGGCAGAAGTGCTACCAGAATACACTACATCCTGACATCCCAATCGCACCTCTCGCCAAACCTGCAGGAAGATCACATGGGCATGAGTGCCACCTGGGCTCTAAAGAACATGTGCTCTTTAAAACAGCCTAGGAGCCAGGGAAAAGGGATTCTGCTTTGACCACTTTAAAATGTGGACACTTTCTGTAACAAAAATGAAACTTCCCTACACGTTTCCAGAGATCTGTAAAATCTGGACTCCGACAGGCGTTTCTAGTACACTCAATACTACACCAACTGCTCCCACCTTATCATGGGTGCAAAG
Organism: Phylloscopus whistleri; assembly: GCA_017589585.1. NCBI lineage: Eukaryota > Metazoa > Chordata > Aves > Passeriformes > Phylloscopidae > Phylloscopus > Phylloscopus whistleri. The sequence continues at coordinate 3,034,155 of JADMLD010001395.1, read as the reverse complement.
GAGAGAGGACCAGGACACTCACCAGGAGATACCGCCCCATGGAGGAAGCAATGAGAATTCGTGGAGCCAAACCGGTGTCACCTCGAAAGAGGAGGTGGGAGGAGTACAAGGCAGGCAGGCACGGAACACCCCGGCCGGAGTTAGCGATCATCCATCCCGCAGCTCTCCCTGCCCGCGGCGGGCTGCCGAGCGCCGTCCGGCACGGCCCGGGCTGCAGCGCCATCGCGTGGGAGCCGCGCGTCCCCGCTCCCCAGCATCGCCCCCGCCCGCCCTCAGCTCCCCGGCAATTAACTCATTAGCCCGCCGGCAGCACAGGGGAAGCGAGCAGACCGTAATTAGCACTTAGCCAAGTTGGTGCCCTACGCTCACGACTGGTCGCGGCCCCCGCCAGCAGCGGGGTCTCAGCCCGTGCCTTCAGCGGGGGCAGGTGGATTTCAGGTACCCGCAACAGCTGGGATCTGCTCCGCGCTGCTGCAGGCTCCAGCAAGGCCTGCTCACTGAAAAGCGTTAAACAGGCTCACTCCAGAACACATCTCCCCAAGGCTGCAGGAAAAAACCCTTTCTTCTCCTTTTTCTTCATAGGAGATACATGAAATCATTTCCAACTTCAGCTACGAAGACAAACGCACGCTTCCTTGCTTTGCTGAGAGTTCATTTACGTCCTTCTTCCAGCAGCCTGTCCATACATCGCCTATGCCTGGCACAAGGGATGGCCCTGGGAGTGGCAGCACTGAAACTGCAGCCTGAGCTGCAGTAAGAGACATGGGGGGCATGGCTGGTAATAAACAAGTATTAACATAAGCAATAGTGAAGGCTCTAACACCACAGACAATGTATTTTCCAAGTAGAATACTCGCTTGTTCCAATTTTCCACACCAAAGTAAAGAAAAGGAGGAGTTCCATGAGTGGGTCAAATCACCAAACTCGCCTAATGCAACCCATTAATTTCCTGATTGCGGCAATATAAAGAAAAGCAGCTCCTAAATATTTATTTTGTAATAAATCTTACTTGCTAGGAAGTAATTTAAATTGCAGGTAGAGGTACAATGGCAAAAGAGCTTGTATGTATCAATAACTGGTGAGGCAAGAAAAACTAGAAATAAATTTTTTAGAAAAATATATTGGTAAATATATTTTAAATCCTATGACAATTGCACCCTTCCTCTAAATACGAAGAAGTAACTTCAAAAACTATTCTCTAAAATTATATTTAGACCTTAAATGTATGAAAGTCATTCATCTACAAAATTAAAGGTATTCTTGCCTGGAAGAATTCCAGGACCTGGAATCCCAGGTATCAAATCTTAATAAACACTCCAATAGTAGTACAACAACGACAATTACCAGCAAGTTAAGAGCAACAAACAGAGCTTATAGTTGTAAAACATAGTGGAAGTCAAAAATTAAAAGGACATTTTCTCACAACTGAGAGCCACCTGTCACAGAGAGGACCACAAAACAGAATGAATATGAAAATATGTTCCATTTATAAGAAAGTCCACCAAGTGTCAGGGAGAACTGGAGTCAGTGATCCATCAATTCTGTCACACAGAATCAAGACAGTTCTGGCAGGTCTGTAATTCTGGTTTCTGAAGTGTCAAGGAAAATTTACAGTCACGCATATTTTCAGTCACCTCATTTTCTAGTGGGAATATTATTGATTTCACATTTATCTTTTGAACACAGAGGGAAACTCCAACCTGACACTGGCAGGAACTTTTGCAGGAAGTTTCCTGAGGTGTGGTGAACTGTTCACTAGGTGCTTTGTTAGAAGGGTGCAGCTCTAACAGTGAAGTATGAGAGGGGCTATTTGCTTCCTTTGCACGTGGAATAAAATCTATTCACTGGTGAGGTGAGATTAATATAATTGCTCTCTTACCATCTGCACAATTACTTCTGTTTACAATGTTAGCTGAAGAAATGTGAAAGGAAGACTTCCATTACAAGAGGTAATAACACTCCAGAGGACATGGATTAAAACTGAGCCTGGATAATGTCAATTTATAAGAAAATTAATTTCTAGTTATTTTTGGAAAATGTTCTTTGAGAACTACATCTCAGTAAATCTTGTTCTCCCACTGGTTCTTAAACAGTATATTAAATTGTTTATGTAATCACAGTAATAATAAATTGTCTATTGTAAGGCATTTCTTTCTTTTAAATGCTATGAACACAATATCCCTCAGCTATGAAAAAACAACGCTTATTTCAACATGCACTGGATAGACCAGCATAACTAGTACACAACTAGGATATAGCCTAATACAGAGCTCAGTGAACAAAGTACAAAGAAATATGAATTTTAACTCCCAAACTATGCAGTAACACCAAAGCATGTGCCCCAGCAAACATAATTGTATTCTGAGCATCAGAGGCATTCTTTGAGTGATGGTGCCAGTGCATGAGCTGTCATTCCCAGGAATGACAGCAAAGGCATCAGATGAAGGGGTTCAGATAACAAACAGCAACAAAAATAGAAAATGTTTTTATGTGTTTGCGTTGTAGATCCACACACAGAGGAATCTTAAATCAATCATAATGTCTCACAGATATTCAGTTATTTTAAGAATGCACAAAATTAGATAATCTAGATGTTATTCAATAGGAATTTATTCTTTTGAATCACAGGTCTAACACAAGTGATACCCTCATACTACTTAGTTCTAAATCAAACAAAAGAGTACCACAGACTTCAAAACAAGTAAAACTCAGTTAACAAGAAACAAAATCAGAAAAAAGAAAAAAGCTAAACCCTTCAATGCAGCTTGACTGTTTCTATACAAAATGAAATAAAAGAAACCAAAACCAATGTCTTAATGTAGCTAATAAAAACAAATATTGCAATCAAAAAAACTTCTCGTATGAAGATTCGAGATCTGTTAGATTTTTCTCAAGTAGCTATGAACTGAGACCAACACAAACAAAAAAACAAACCCCCCCAAAAAAACAGAAAAGCATATTGTGTGCTTTGTATCTTTACATTATGCATGCTAAATGCACGTTGCCCAAACATCTAAGACTTCTGTTTTGCCTTGTAAGTAAAAAGCCTTATTTTGAAATACTTCTTACGTAGAGGTCTTTTCCAACCTAAACTGCTTCTGTGAATGAGAGTAGTTAAAACCCAGAGGGCTGAAAAGAGAAAGAATGAAAGGGCCATGCCTGTAAATTACAGTTCTCTTCCTCCATCATTCCACTACTAGATTTCATTTAAAAGTTTCTCCTGTACATGTAGCATCCCTCCAGAACTTTCTTTTGGGAACAAAAGCAGATAACAAAATGTTTAAGTGCATGGATCCACAAGAGTTACTTTTAAATAGACCATATCTCAAGGTCCAACACATAATGGAATATTATCTCAATACCACTTGGTTTCACAGGAAAAGAAATACACCAGTAATCCTGAACATGGCAAAATATTATTAACTACTAGTATTAATCTATATTAAGTTTAATGGTTATGTTGGGTGGAGAAGGTAGAGCTTAAAAGCTTCCTCAGAATTCTTGACCAAAATCTGAAATCTCAAACTAATTATGTACCTGTGCTTGTACTTGCAAACAAAGTGCCAGGAGCTGTACTTGTAGGGAGCTTTCCATTGTTTAGCTGCTTCACTCTTTTCAAGTGAGATTTCCCGTTGTAATGAACTTGAGCTTGGGCTGCAGAGTTCAGCTGTATATTGCACACTTCACAGAAGGAAAACAGTATCTTCTTTTTTTCTTTGCTTAATTGATAATCCTGTCTGTCATTCCTCAGTCCTTTTTCTTCAAAGACCCGTAGAACAGCTGGTTGATTCATAATCCCATCTTCAATGATGTGGTCAGGACTTAATGGACGCTTCATACCTACAAAGAAAAGAGACAAAATTGTTACTAGATAGCAAGAGTCCCTATGATTAAAACTGTGTTTTGTTTTTTAAAATGCTATAATGCATGACCCAACAACCAGTTCCAACAAAAAAGGTTCCAAACTGCAAAGGCATTGCTTAATATAGAAATAAATGCATTTGTGACACATCACAGAGCTCAGAAATAATAAGTTGGCAATATATCACAGTCTGTGCACAGCAACTTGCAACAACTCATTATTTTGTTCTGCAGGCTCTCTATTTTAAGGCAGATTTATTATTGCATCTGTAGCAGAGGTTAAGATTATTTTCAAATACATTTCCTCTGCCTTACTAAACACTGATTCCAGAGCTTTTTTCTTTCCAATGACCACAGAAGTGCCCACTGCTTCAAATACAGTTATTCAACAAAAATGATGCCAACAAGAAATGTTATGGAAACACTGGAAGACAGCAGACTATTCAAATGAGACTAATGAAGCCTTTTCACTTTTACATATGTCCAAATCTTCAGCTTCATACAAAGACTGTACGTTACCTATATTGGTCCATATAGATAATTTACAACCTTTACAATGTATGACCTTTACAACTCAAACTATTCTACAGAGGAAAGTCAGCTAGATGTTAGTCTTGTGCAAACTACACAAAATTGTGGTAAATTGTGGTAAATGACAGTCTCTGACCAACAAGCCAAGAGCCTGAAATATTAACTCACCCTAGAGAATAAAAACCTCCTCATCAAGCTGCACAAAGAACAGTTTTATATATGTAGGGGGAAAAGTCCGTATTTCTTTTAAGGTATGGTGCTAAACCAGCAGAGAAGAAATGAGGGGTCTAGGGTAACTCATATAGAAAATAATTCTATTTTCATAGCTGTACAGCTTAATGTTTATTCTTTTCCCCTACCGCCCAAATACTCTGGATGGCCAAAGGCTGGCTCAGAGAGCTGTGCACAAAAGCAGCTCTTTCCAGGCAAGAGTGCTCCTATGTTTAGGTTTCAAAAGCAAAAGACTTCAAACACAAGGTCCCTTTTCCAGCCTGGGAACCAGAGCAGCATAGAACTTTGTGTACACCTACCACTCTGTAGGCAGGAGCACTGAGGGACACAAACATTGAAACCAAAAGTGTCAGCAATCTTCCCCAGAAGAGTGCAGCATTCACAAGTAACACTAGAGTACCCCTCTCATAATCCAGTTAAGTTTATTACCAAGAGAAAGTCTGTTCTGTTCTCTGGCACAGGGGTGTACACAGAAGGAGCTTCAGAAATAGTCATTTATATGGTAGGATAGAGTATTTTATCACATTCCTAACCCTAACCCATGCTTAACATTTTAGTATTAGTACAGATTCCTTCTCAAGTACAACTCACTGATCAAGTATTCTAAATAGACTTCATGTCTTTATTTCTTATAGGTGACAGTTCTGCCACCAAACAAACAATAGTAATAATACATTAAGATATAAATCATATAAAATAAAAATAAAACTAATTATTAAAAATAATCATAGCCTACAGTAACTAATTAATTTTAAAAACAAAATACTGGTGATCCTGAAAACCTAGGATGGAGACTGTCACACTAAATCATTTAAGTGTAAGTATCATATTTCAAGACCAGCAACCAAGATCCTCAACTCAGCTGAGCTAAGATAACATTTTCATCTGAAAATTTAATCTGCTTAGAGCTTCAGTATTTGTTATTTCTCAATATATTTTAAACCACAAATAACCTCCCCTAGTCCCTTTGTTTTCTGTAAATTTTTATTTTAACATCACTGTTCTTGTTTTTGTTCTCTGAAGTAAAAAGTTCTGAAACAAAAATTCTTTTACAAGTTGTAGATATAAACCATCATAGAATAATAATAGAATATGTTACAGTTTAAATATCCTGGCCTGTCAGAAACCTCGTACATTTGGTTGCAGACAGAAAATAATCCAAAATATAATTCAGCAATTATTTCAATCGTCTGTAAGGTCTTACTGAAGCTCAGTTGGATGGGATACCTTTAAAACTGGCAAACATCTGCATTAGGAAGCTGTGTGGACCAGAGGAAGGACTGATAGAGCTGCCTGTAAGAGCACCCAAAGCTTTCCCAAGGAGGGTTACTCTGGAAAGCAGCAGGCTGGTACTGCATTAGCATAATAGCACTGCAGCACAAGATATGTACACTCCTGGACTGCATGTTTCTGCTTACTTTCCTCCTAAGGAAAAAAACCTTGGTGAAGTCTGATACTGCTCAGTTATGGGCCAAAGCAGGATACCTGGGGAAATTCAGAACATTTGCCTCAGAAGTGCAGTCCTGACAGCACCAAAAGTGTTTGTAGATATGGATGCACCCAGAAAGAACAATTGAGCACAGCAAGGAGTCACACACTGCGCCTGCACCCTTAGGCATCCCAGCTGCCACTCTAGAAAGAAAATTAACCTTCAAACAAATAAAAAGAAATCATGGCCAAGGTACACTTTTGTTTCATAAATTCAGTTTTTCTACAAAGTTGCGTACACAGGACAAATGAGTCCTTGAAGCAATCTCTTGCTACTAATTTAAGAATTAAAAAACCCAAGCTGAAATTTTAAAACAAATTGTTGCCTTGAGCTCTGCATCTAAATTAAAAGGTGGCCTGATTATAAGCAGCAATGACCTCCCAACAACTGATGGGAGCAGCAGATGCAAATGACTTCTGAGAAAATGCCTACATTGAGCATAGGAGGGCTTGCAGCAGCATACTCTGACCAGTCCAGCCCTGGAGAGAACCTGTATATGCAGCCAGAGACAGGACCATGCCAAGCCTCAGAAGTCTGCCTGTTCCTTACAGACATCCCAGCCCTCATCCTCCTGGGATTTGGAGATCTGAACATTTGACAAAGCAAATCACTTGTGTTTGAAAATCTTTGTTTCGTCTTGTCTAGAGTTTCCAAAAAGAAAATGTTGGTGGCAAACATACACTGAGATTTTAGAGTATGGCCATTTTCCACACAATAATACAGATTTTACCATAAATGAGCACATCTTGTGGTGTTTATATTTGTTCAAAAACTAAAAAGGTTATTATATGCAAGGAAAGTTTCCATCATTTTCAAAATTTCACCTCCTTCCTTCTTTAAAGTTCAGGTTGGAAAAACACCCAAAACTTTGAAATGTCCTGGTTCTAGAACATACAGCACAAGTACAATTCTGCATTGAGACAGGGTTAAGAATCTCACCATGAATGAGGTTTATCTTGTACAAGCTAACCTTTGTTTAGAAGGCTATCTGAATGCTTTAAACTTTCATGAAATAAACATGTACATACACATTAAATTGTAATAGAAGAAAAAAAACAACCACAAAACAAAACAAACAAACAAAAAAAACCCAACCCTCAAACCAACAGGTTTCTTCTTATTCTCTAAACTTTGTAGTCACTCAAATTTATGCAAGAACACGTCTGTCAAGTGTTTTTTTCTTTCAAAAGGAGCTTATTCCTGCAGATAGATGTGAGGAGTTCTGGGTGGTACTTGTTCTCACCCACCAGGAGTCAGATATGAAAGAGGGACATTTCATTTCTCAGGTTTACACATAGCTCAATAACATTATCATGTAACAGAAGCAGCTACTTGAGACTACAGTCAGTCAGCTGAGAATAAAGAGAAGTTACATAATCATTACATTCTGCGAAACCAAAAAAATAATTTAGAGTAATTGTTATAGGTAGGATTGTGAAGTATGTAGAAGTTGGTTTAAGAGTAAGAACAAGAATATGAGTTCATTAAAAGGCAGGAAGGTTGGGAATTATCATATGGAGAAAATACATTTGATCAGTCCTGCAACTCCCAGTTGTGTATAACCTTTATACAGCACAGTGTAAGCCAAGACAGCAGCAGCTGATACATAACAATATCCACAAATTAAAATGATCCATACAAAAAGAACATGATTCTGTGAATCACACTGGACACACACATTGTAAAGGTTGTCACTGTATTCACTCAGCGAGGACTAGACTCAATTAAAAATTGAAAGGTGAGGAGAATGGGAAAACAAGAAAAACAAAGCAGGAAACACAAAAGAGCATCCATATATCCAGCTGAAATGATCCAGAAAAATTTTAAGTCTGTAAAGGATTGTATGCCCCATCAGTTTTTCTCTTGCAAAAACAAGTTCTGATTCAAACCAGATATGCTCATTTTTATTCTGATCAGAATCATAAGAGGAAGCAATGTAAAGGATAAGACCTTTTCAAGTATTTGACATAAACCGTTACCAGAATAAACAGGGTTGTCCCTCCATCACGTTTGCTCCCCAGTACACAGAACTGATCTATCTCAATAGATTCTGCAAACAATACTGGAGCAAGAATAAGTTAGTGATTTATGACACCACATTAAAATTCTGAAGTGTCATGAGATACGCTGTTAGGATTTCTGAAAACACATCTTCTCAGCCTCTTGCAGCTGGCAAAGAAATCTAAGTGTGGATATCCTTTGTACTTGAAGCTCAAGGCAATTAGCCTTTCAATTTGGCTGGCTAATTTACTTTTAAACAGAGTTGTGCTTTCAGAGGAGCTACAAAGAAGTATTATATATAGTACAGTGCTGTAGGTGAGAATGTGCAAATCTTTACTCAAAGGAAATAAGCTTTGGTTATCCTAATGAATTAGTGATGGTTACATGATGCATTCTTTTCCTGAGTGCTGGTCTAAACTTTTGCAATGCCCATTCCTAATTAGTTCGTACTTCAAAGAACTACTGTGCTGGAAATGTAATTAGACTGCCTTTCCTCTGTGGATCTGTGCCAGGTAAGCAAAAAAGAAAATGCATTTTAACAACTTACATATGGGCAAAGAGAATTTTCTCCTTTAGGCTTTGGAAATAATCAAATGAGTTGCTGAAGACATGGGAACAAATACCAAAATTAACTGGCTTTCTATATTGTTACATTTCCAAAAAGGTTCATTCAGACAGCTGGGAGAAGCGGGGGTAGAGAGAAACCCAGGACCTAGCCTTGTGCTGTAGTCCTCTTAAGCATCTCCGATGGAGGAAAACTATCCATGCAATGAACTAGTGAAACCTGCATGCATGCCTTAGGAACTGTGGTCTCACACTGAGCAGCTATGATTGCCTACTTTCTCATCTCTGCCATACAACGTTTACACACAGCTCCCAAAATTAAAAGAAACCACACCCCAAAAAATACACAAACCAGCTTTGAATACCTCCAGAGCATTATTTAAAAGAAATTCACTAGACCTGTTTTTTATAAGTCTTATGACCTTTCTTGTATTTTTAGAGAGTATTTCCCAAACACAGATAACTATCAAGAGGCATATGGTTTGCACCATCTGGGCAACAAGTTCTTTTGGGATACTGTGGTGAACAGCATATGCATAGTGCCTTGTGTGCAGTATCCTACAGAGTTAAAAAAAGCACTGGAGACTATTTTGTAGCCAACCTTGAAAAATCCCCCATATGTTTAAGGGACCTGTTTTGTTTCCAGAAGATGTGTTCCTCTTTCTTTCAGTACAAACCCAAACAGAGAACTGCCATGTTTAATCTTCATCTTGCTCTGAAATTCCTCAAGGAGGCATCATATTCTGCAACATCTACACCTGTCAAACTATTTATTACCCATCCATCCACATCTGATCAGCTCTTGCTTATGTCTTTCATCTCTGCTTACAAAATACATGAAAGGTTTTTATTCAAAGTTACAGTAAAAGTTGGATGGTTCAGAAAAATAAACACATTTTTATTTCTTAAAACAGATTAAGAATAATCAATTAGTCACAGTACACAGACCAAACTGGGCTAAGTAATTTTTAGCTTTAATTTTGAAACTAGTTAATCAATACAAAGAGGAATAGAAACTCAGCTTGCTTTCACTGTGCATGAAAAATTTTGAATGGTGTAGTATGACAAATGGCTGACAGCCTCTTCACTAACACATTTTAGAGCATTTAACATTTGAAGGAGATTCTCTTCAAACTATAAAAACAGATGGTTGTTTCACAACACAAACATTAACTGTTCAGCACAAGGTAATTCAGAAAACTGGAAACATTCAAGTAGCTAGTATTTTGCCTTGCTTTACTAGCCTTGAAATTTTCCATATTAAGGAAACCTAAAATTAGACTTACTGCACTAGACACTGAGCTCTGCTAAACTAGAGTAAATAAAATTACTGTCAACTTAGGTTATCACTGACTGCTGTTGCATGTGCCAATATCTGTAGTTAGTTCTAATAAGGTTGATGCTTTCCTCTGTAGCATCCATACTTACAGATTTCTGGCACACTTAGCATTAACAAGAATACAAGAATCTATTTACACATCAGTTTATTTTCTAAAGAGATATAGCCTCACCTGACATATCAGACTGCTGCCAAGCAGGCTAACCAAGTTTGGAGTTCAGACAGCTATCCTGGATTATGCTTCAAGACAAATAGATAGTTTTATAGAATTATCATACTATTTTGCTTGATGAAGCATTTGAAAAGTTGGTGCCTTCTACCCAGCAGTCTGTCATTAAGCCACTGCTTAGCTTCAGTTAATTTGCACTCTAAGCAATCTTAGCTAATTACAGAGGAATATTTAGATGCCCAAAGCATCCAACACATGGTTCAGATGTCACTTTAGACATTTGACCCCCCTACCACAGGCAGAAACCTTACAGAAAGAATACACCTTACAGGAGAGTCAGCTCTCTTAGCTTTCTCTACAAGAAGTCTTTTGAACAAATCCATGTAACGATCCCAATATCCACACTGCTATCCCTGGTATATCTGCAACAAATTCAATCAGGTACCACATGCTCCAGTCTGTGTTTTAGTGCCCTCATAAAAAAAAGTCCATTTCATACCAGCCATCACTGATGGTCTGTATCTGATCCCATTTACATTCTATTTCATCCAGGAACTCTAGTTTCCTGTTAAAGACCTAAATCCCAAATATACCATATTTGTAAACCAAAAACCAGGAAGAAGAAATAAACCAAACCACAGAAATAGAGAGACTTATATTAGTTCTTTCTTGGACATGGACAGGATTAAAACACCAAATATGCCCAAATGGCAAACAGACAGGAAAAATAAGAAAAAAGAAGAAGAAAGAAAAAAAAAAGGAAAAAAAAAGAGTTAAAAAATAGGATACTCTAACAGTTTGAACATGAAAATTACAAGTTACTTTAACAGCAAGTCCTCAATATTAAAAAAGCTAAATTTTTCTCAGTAGAAATTGGCAAAGTGAGTTTTCTCATATGTATTTTCAATTTTTCCCATCTTCACAATCTGCTTTCTTGAGACCAGGAAAGTGTCTTATCAATTATTTAATAAATAAATTAGATTATATTGCCTCTAAGAATTTTCTACTAAGTTTCTAGGTTAGGATTTTTACTTTTAACTTTCAAAGTATTGGATCCAAGTGCTACTTAAGACAAAGGACTCCTTGTATTTCTCCCAAGAAAAATATTGAATAACAACATTAATTAAATGTATCTCCATCAGATTTTACAACTTGGAAGAGCTGAACACAAACCTATAATGGGAAAAGCCTGTAGAGGATATAGTTTGAATCTGTATTCAACAATAAAAGGACTACAGAAAACAGAGGTTTTTAAAGAACAAATTATTTTTATACATTTAAGAAGCTTAAGATAACCAAAAGACAACTGCAAAACAAATGGGTTTTAACCATTTGGACAACTGATTCAAGGTACTTCTGCTGAGGCAACTATGTTATTTATAAAAAATGTTGTTCATGGCATAAACTTGAAAAATACAGATCAAAACCTTCTGACATAATCTGAGGTTCCTACAGGGTATTTTTACCTGGCTGTTCCTTTATCTAGCTTGAGCATTATCACATTTGAAGAGTAAATCAATCTTTGGTCTCAGGAAGTTAAAATAAATTTCCTACCTTCTTAAAAGTATCAAGAATTCATCTCAGCATAAAAGGAAGCGACAACAGAAAGTCAGGCCCAGTAGATGACTCCTGTTGTTACATCTGACAATTCTGGGAGCTGAATATGAGTTGTACTGGAAATCATTAATTCAGGATAAAGCCTGGTAATGCTGTGAAAGCACCCTTGGACACAAGAACTTTGATGTTTGTGTGAAAATAATAGCTGGGCATGAAAAAAGAACATGCCACATTCAGAAAAAAATGTGAGATCGAGATCTATCAGCTTGATTGGAAGCACTAGGAATACAAAGAACAGAAAACTGCAAACATGATCAGTGGGAGTGAATGTCAATCCTAAAGTGCTCCTAAAAAAGATGATCCCAGATTAGTCATCATTCATAAGATACTGTCATTGTCTACGTAAACTACTGATTCTCTTTTGGAAAAAAACATTGAAATTAATGTTGCCTTATAGTATAAAGGGACATCACGCCTGCTTTGTCTTAGTAATTACTGAAGTTTTGTGATCAAGATGTAAGAATATTACCCAACTGGTAGTGACAGACTATAAGAATAGTGGATCACCTGGTCTGAAGCCACCTGCAGGCAGGCCAGGTTAAAGTTAGCACTGACCTGAACCTAACCCTCCACTTGCCCTTTTCACTCCTTAAAGGAACTGCAACCAAGCATATTTTGTGCTGACACTGAAGTCGAGAGATATCTGGTGAAGTTGAAGATACAACCACACCCAAATTCCTCCTTCCAACGTGCAGACCTTTCCTAAACTTGAGCTGACAGTCACCTCAGGCTTTAAGTGACTGTTGCACACAAAATCCATTCTGAATACCTGTCTTATTCCACATTAAAAACACACATTTCCATTCATAAAACAGAAAAGCCAGCCTTTAGTGAGTTTTGCTGACATTTCACACCCTGATCCATAAATAGGACATCCATGCCCTTTAATGCTGTAAATAATCCATTCTGCTCTCCCCTCAACTAAAAGCCATGAGAATGAGTGTGTTTGCTCATATAAATTTGGCAGACACTCCTCATTTCTGTGTTTTCCAACCAGTGCAACCATATTATTAATTTAATCTAATCTGGGGTTTATAAACTTTTGGACCTAACTCACTTTTACATGTTAAGCTGAAGGTAGGAACTGAACTAAGAATTCATGTGGCAGATCGTTTGGGTTTCTTCCTTTTTATTATTCATTTGTATAAAATCAGTATACTATTTGCATATCACACTTAATAGTCAAAAATACATGAAGATACTCAGGTAATATATTGATCTACCATAAAACCTTCACACTAAAGGTCCATTGGCATTTCCAGAACCACTAAACTGCATAAAGTTCTTAAGCCCTTCGCTCTCGTATATATTCTACACCAAGTATTCAGGAGGCATTGAAAAAAAGACTAGCCAATTCTTTTGATTCAACTATTTGAATCACCAAAGCAGATGTCACTATCTTAAACTGCTGTTTCGTAGAGCTCTGAAGACCCCAACAAAAGAAGGGCATGGACGTGCTGGAGAAAGTCCAGAGGAAGGTCACAACAATGCTTAGAACTTCTATGATGAGAGGCTGAGAGCACTGGATTTGTTTGGCCTGGAGAAGAAAAGGCTCCAGGAAAACCTTAGAGCACCTTCCAGCAGCTGAAAAGGCTGTGAGAGAGCTGGGGAGGGACTTTTCACAAGGCATGGAGTGACAGGAAAAGAGGTAATGGGTTCAAACTGAAAGAGGGTAGGTCTAGATAATATAATAGAAAGAAATTCTTCGCTATCAGGGTGGTGAGACACTAGAACAGATTGCCCAGAGAGGCTGTGGATGCCTCATCCCTGGTAGTGTTGAAGATCAGGTTGGATGAAGCCCTGAACAACCTGGCCTCATGGAAAGTGTCCCTGTCCATGGCAGGGGGTTGGAGCTGAATGGTCTTTAATGTCCCTTCCAACCCAAACCAATCTGTGATTCTACGATACCTACTTCAGCTGGTATACAGACCAGCTACGTGTGAGTGAAATAAAAATAACACAAACCAAAATGGATGCTGTAACTGCAGCAGGAATCAAGTTGCACGATAGATACACAGATCCTTTTGTACTTGATACAACTCAGTTTCCTACAAGGCCAGATTTACTGTCTAAAATACTCTACATAAGGAACCTGTCACATGAATGACAAGCAGCCCTTCCAAAATACCAAATCTAAATAACATTTCTCAAAGCACTTCTGTTCAGGAAAGAGGCTTAGTGCACAGAGCCAGGAATAGAGAAAGATGAGGGAAGTGGATATCCTGTGGATATCCTCATGGTTCAGACTTCTGTCTGTGCATCTTGCCTGAGGGACAAGGGAAAATGGGAGTAGAGGAGGGCCAAGAAGATGTGCATTTCCATTCCTGTACCTGGAACAAAACTATGGGTTGTTTTTTGCAAGCAAATTCACACCTTTTTCTCCAAACTGTCCCCTCTATTTCCCCATCAACTCATAGTACACTGTCAAAACAAGGGTACACTTCATACCATGAATTTGTGCTCATTATCAGCATTGGTTATGAGGTGTATGAGGCATCTAAATATTACCACTGACACAGCACCTAAGACAATAAAATTTTTAGTACAAAAGCAGTGGCAAAGAATAAAGATCTGTCAAGATAAGAGCCATTCAAGTTTGCCATCAAAATGAACAAATTATGGAAGATTCAACTTACACCCACCATATTCCAGAGATAAACCCAAGGCACACAATTCATCTTTTGCTGATTACTGCATAAAGTGTGCTTCTCATGGTGGTGACTGCATACCAACTGCCACGTTAACAAGCAGTGCCTTCCTTCAGACATTTACAAACATCAGAATGCTTATTCATGACAGTCCCACATATCATCTGCCATCCCAGATGGTGACTGGTGGGATGCTGATTTTGTCCTAAGGCAGTTACCACCCACCAAGATAGTATATGCAGGGCTAAATAAAAAGCATGTGCCATCTGCTGTCAAGTTTAGAAGATTTGTTGAGACCTACTAGATTAGTTTAAGTTTATTTTAGATCAGACAAATCAGGAGGATATAGCTGTCTAACTGCCCAATAAAATAAGAGTAAGTTGCACTGTAGAAGATACAGTAAATTAAGAGCAAGTTACAATGTTCTGCTGGTTCCACCTACCGACCTGGGAGCAGCTAAGGATTCTCACTGTGATCAGGGCAAAAGGCACATATGGCCCACAAGTTCAGAGGGAACCTGAGACCAAGAAGCAGTTCTGCAGAACTTACAGTTTTCCTTGGCCTGAAAAAAAAAAATTAGGAATTTTCTTTCTTGCCAACAGGATGTTTTTCCTGACTCCTTCTCTTGTGATCTATCTACTGTTATCATTTTGATTGCTGGGCCTCCATCAATTCTTGCCCAGTTCTAATTTTTTTTCCTACCCTCTCTGTAGAGTCTTCTTATCCTCCTGCTCATGCATTGACATATTATATATACATAAAAGAAAGAAAAGACAATTTAAAAGCAGAACTAGTATGATATCTTCTGCCTGATTCACAACCAGCATAAATTCACTTCAACTGTCATATCTATTTATTGATGGTTAATGGAAAATACAGCCATTTCCCCAATACCAACTATTAGGAACTCAAAATACATAAAATAATGCTGTGCATTCTTTTTAAATTATCTAATTAAATTTCTTTTTGGTAATTTTTTTTCTTCTTTCTTTTCTTTCTTTTTGATAAATATCTAAAGCAAGCAGAGGAGAAAAAGAAAAATATATCCACAGAAGCATTTTCCAATCTCTTTAAATCACCAGGTACATGAAAGTGTTTCACAGGCAGGGAATTAACCCTCGCACAAGCATAAAGGTTACACCACTCTCTGCTTGGATGAAAACGCATTGCTTAAGCTGAACCCTTAAGAAATAAAATTTCAAAATATGGACAAATTGCCTTGAAATCATTAACATCAGAAGAACAGGACACAAAGCAGAGAGATCATGATGGTCTAGTGCACAGTGATGAGGGAGAGGAGTTGCAGGGTCTCTGCAGGGGCCCTGCTCTGTCAGAGTCCCCTGCACTACAGCCCACATGGCTGCACCAGCAGAGACCCTTCAGGAGGCCCAGCAGCAAACACTCAAGGAAGTTTCCTCCAGTGCATCACTTCCTCCAGCACTCAGACCATGAAGGGCAGAGGAACAGAATACACCACTGAACTGCAAATGACAGCTTAGCTCCTGAAAAAAAGCAAGGACCCTCTAAGGAAAAAAAAAAACAAAAAAACCCCACACCAAACTGGAAAACTACAGGACATGCAGCCAGAAGCAATGAGGGGCAACAAGGTAGTTTTTCCAAGCTCCTTAATCATATTTGCTTACACTTCTTTAAATGAGTATTTGTAGAACTGTCAGTTTCTTTAAATCATCCCAGACTGCTTCCTCTACTGCAGAGTTCACTAATCTGTGCATCCTAGTGCAGCTCTCTGTAGAACACATGACGTTATTAAATAGCCAGGTAATCATAAATGCATTTAAAAGTCAATAGCAGTTATTTAAGACAAAAAGATCTGACATCAAATTATACAAGTCACGGTCAGTCTTGTGCTGCCATCCTGCATAGAATACAAGGCTGGCACCTGCTCAGGGGTATAAACATCATTCCACCTGTCATTTTACAAC
This sequence comes from Phylloscopus whistleri, assembly GCA_017589585.1. NCBI lineage: Eukaryota > Metazoa > Chordata > Aves > Passeriformes > Phylloscopidae > Phylloscopus > Phylloscopus whistleri. The sequence goes on along the minus strand of JADMLD010001395.1, from coordinate 3,017,762 downwards.
TATGTATTTGAAGTCTTCACAGAATTTCATGCATACAGCTCCCCTAAAAAGTAAAAAAAAAAAAAAAGTCATTTTTCAAAGGGATAAACTTCTGATGATGGCAGTCGCACAGAAAATTGGCCATTAATCTCCTCTGAATAAATATAACCCCCAGGAAGATGAAAGTGTGAGCAGAATATATATTTTTTGCACTAGAAAATGCTGAGGTGCACAACGAGAAGCTTTTACTTAAGCATTTTCAGCTCAAGTTATCTTTCAGAAGCCCATTTTATTCTCAGGAGATATTTCTCTCCAGTCATTCACTTTTCAAAGCCCTTTGCAACTTCAAGATTGCAGTAAAGCTGACTTTTATACCTTACTTCAGTAGCTCTCTACCTTGTCCGAGCTGTCACATTCCCTGGAGACATTTGGTAGTTTTAAATTTCCTCAACATTTTCTTAGTAAAGGAATTTTTAAAAACCCATTATTTTTTTTGATGTGCAGACAGTTGACTTTGTAACACAAAATATCCTTGTGATAAAAAATTCTTCTCTTAGATCCTCCAATTAATGAAGATCTTTCTCTCTCACACTAGTTTACCTAGTTGATCTGTGCTCAAGTTGTCCTCTGCTGAATAGCTGATAACTGAACACAGTTTCTGTTAAAGACAGGTTAAACACACTTAAAAGACACACACTTGGCCTTAAAAGACCCAGCAGGTTGAATATGCCTCCTGTGTTGACATCACAAGCACGAGGTTTTGAAACATGAAACATTTGGAAAGGTTCACTTAGTAAAATCCAATTTATCAATCTGATGTCACCTTTGCTTATGACACTCCACTCACAAATTCAGGGCAGCTAGCTCTCAGAATTATATCTTGCAGTATTAGGCATTTTTCTTAAGCCTGGGTCATGCAGTCATAAAAATCCCCAGGAACTCCAGCTTTTAAATATCCTAATCCTGGCAGAGCTGACTGAAAACATGAACCCTAAAGGCTCAAAAACTAGAAGGGAATTAAAGAGAAACCAATTTCAATTTTCTTCTAGATCTGAGATGATTTTTGAATGTTCAGAGCTGACAACATTTAGGCAGGAACATTTAGCTTCTCTCAGCTATGCACTTGATCAGGGGTCTGGACTACTGCTGTGCTTTATCACTGTAAGAAACATAAGACTTAAAAAAACAAAACCAAACCTGAATTCCAGTCCTCATGTACTTCCTCCAGGACAAACCCTGAACAAGGAGGCATGCATTCGGTCATACAGTCCAGACACTGATTCTGGGTCAGCCCTGGCTGATGGTTTAATTTCTCTTTCCCTGCTGTGTACAGTCCATAAATCCATCAGAAGGCAAGTGTTTTGTCTTCCCCTGTGTTCCCACAACCTCCCCATTTTTACAAGGGCATGAAGTGACAGGACATGGGATAATGACTTTAAATTGAAAGAGGGTAGTTTACATTATAACTAATCTAGACTACCTCCCTGTGAGAATGGTGAGACACTGGCACAGGTTCCCCAGAGAATCTGTGGATGCCCCACCCCTGGAAGTGTTCAAGGCCAGGTTGGATGGGGCTCTGAGCAACCTGGTCTGGGGGAAGGTGTCCCTGCCCACAGCACGGGGTTGAACTACATGACCTTTAAGGTCCTTTCCAATCCAAAACACTCTGTGATAATATAATTCCTTTATTTTCCAAGACTAAGGACATCTCCCCATAACAAAACAGGATCTCCTTTTCCCTGGCCAGAACTTTTCTCTGCACCCATGTCAGTCTGAAATCATCACGAGCGTTAATTAAATCAGTTTCCTGAAGTCCAGATGGACACTCCTCAGTTTTGCAATTGCAGCATTAATGCTCCCTTATCCCTGAAAAGCAGGAAGGTTAGGAATCCCTAGTGCATTTTACAAAATACTTCTAAACAATACATAAATCAAATTTTTATTTAATTATGCTCCATTAGGTATGGCAATTAAGTGAGAGTCCTTAACTATTGTAATTAATTCCATTTATGCTAAATGGCCAATTCAGTTGTTAGCCCAATTTGTCAATTAAATGCCACATTATTATTTTTAAGTATTTATCAGTTCTTAGCTAACAAATGAACGAAGAAAGCCCAGTTCAACTGTTGGCACAAACAAACTCATCTGCCATAGCAGTAGCTTTCCTCTAGGAAAGCAACTAGAGTTCAGAGACATCACAAAATATCCTTACAAAGGAATGGATATTAAGGACTTAATTTCTTTACCAGGCAGTTTTCCTAACTGCATTTTGAATTAAACTGTAATTCCAAAGGAAAAATTCTATACTTATTTACACTATTCATAGAATTAGGTGTGTCTACATCAAAAGGACAAAACATGACCTAGGTACTAATGACTCCATTTTTGCTCTCAAAACAACCTGTAGGGACAGCACACAGGCTGATCTAATGCCTGCTCCTGGCATGAGAGCATATCTTATCTAGATTATCTAAATAAATCCTGAATAACAATAGAGGAATGGTTTCATCACGCACATTTTTTAGATACAAAGACAGACGAGATGAGACAGTATCACTCTGAAAGACTAACTATTTTCACGTGCCGATTTAGACTGCAAACAATAATTAAGTACCACTTCATCTGGTCTGTTGTTGACCTTCCAAAATCAAACAGACAGATGGGCCAGGAAACCACAAATTTAAATTATTTTCTTTGAAGATATTCACCTGATGTCTTATATGAGCATGATTATTTCAGGGCAAGCACAAATTTGGGAGATAAACTTGAGAGAACGTGAAACTTTCCCACTGAAGTTCTTATTGCAACAACAACCCTAAAAAGGTAATATTGCCCCAACACTGAAATCATTAATAAATACAGTCTGCCTACATTTTTAATTTCACATCCTAAACAGTGTTACATTGTGGTCCTAAACAGCTGCCACATCTCACTCTTAGGACGCATAATGTCATTTTTTTTATGCAATGCACTTTCAATTTTGAAACTACATATAGGCACTCTGGAATAAAAAAAAAAAAAAAAAAAACACACCACACTACACAAATTCATATAATTTATTATCAGTGATAAGCATTAGGCATTAACATCAGTAAGCCTTCTGGAAATAAGTTAATATGGAATACCAGTTTGCCTTTTTTAATACTTAACTAGATTTCATACTATGTTCATAAAAGACATGAAAAGAAAGGACGTCAGCTGAATTTCCTAAACCATGTCACCCTAACAATTTACCCTAGCATACTACAGAACAGTGAAATAAATAACTGCCATTTCTTCAAAGTAAAATGCAGAAAAATCATAATGAACTCACTGAAAGCAAAAGAGAAATGTAATCAAAGAAAGCTGTGTGGAATAGCTATATTCTATACAGGAAAAATAAGTTATATTTCAAAGTAATCGTTGTGCAAGAGAAATAGCAACAAATAAATCAGTGTCCTAAAACTCTGTCAGTGAGTGAACTCATTTGGGAACTACAGCTGTTGCGCTTTAGAGATTTGGATTAAAATCCATCATTATCTTTCAGTTAATACTCTTTCATCGACCAATCAGCAGTCATATGGTGTTTACCAACCCTGGTCACTTAACCCACTTGAATGGCCTTTGTGCTATAATTTGTACTTCAATACAATCAGATTACTTCTAATCTAAATGATTTGTGTCCTTTATGGGACAGATAAACACTAATCCCAAGGTTCCTAAAACATAGCAAGTCTAAACAGGGCCAGTATGGCATCCATTATTTGCCATTTTAATACAGTATTTCATTCAAGTTGGGAAACACTTGATTTGATCATACTGACCCTGCCTTTTAGATACTCATTTCAAATATCTTATACAAACAAAGAAAGATTTATTAGCAGACACCACCACTCAGCAAAATCAGCAGAAAAACAATCAATATACCAATACATAGATACCACTTTTGGATCCAATTATTTCACAGGAAAAATATTTACTTTTTAAAAGAAGACTAAGCAAAGAGGAACACTTTAAAACTCATTTTTCAGTAAGGAGTTACATGTTCAGTAACGACTCACAATCCCCAGGTATCAATTTTAAAAGTCTGCTTCAGAACAGTTTTCCAAGTATTCGGTAGTTAAAGTGTCCTCAATCATTCCTGTTCTTCAGTTAATCTCGGGTGACACTTGGAAGCAATTGCACTCCAGTGCGAGTCTAGCATCTAATTACATTTAGCAGTAATGTGCTTAGGCTCTGATCTCACCAATGCTTCTGCACAGGTGGATCAGTGAGCATGCAACCATGGCCCTAGGAAAGGAGGGACCCACACATCTATGGTTGGACATAAGTAAATCAATGTATCTGTACTTCAAAAAATGCCAGAGTTGGGAATAAAAACAGTTGAGCAGTTCAGTAATGGTGACAGCAAGTATGCAAACAGCTTTGTATATAAAAGTATTATCAGTGTCACCATTTTATAGTTACATATTTACCAAGACATATATTTCTTACCTAGAAAAATTCCAGCTCCCTACAAAACATACCACTAAGTGAAATAGATCTGATCATAATCAAAGTTAAGCCAGGGCAACTCAGAATTGGATAAAATATTCCCAAAGAAAAATGAAGATGCTGGATGTTCTTAATAGCATCTGTAGCTATTAACTTACATGAATATCAACGTGTTTACTTGAAATACCACAACACAGGTGCTTGTATTTCATATTAAGTAAATCTCTTTCTAGTTCAGGTCATTAACTAGGCAAAAGTTCACTTTCTTATGGTGCCTTCATTCACAGGCAGGGCTGCTCTCAGTAGGTGACCTCAGCCTACCTCGTGGTGGTGACTGAGCTCACACACACACACACACACACACACACACACAGAATCAGGAACAACCACCACCGCCAAAATTCTGGTTTCAAACAGAGTCACACGCTGACACAAAAACCTTTCAAAAGCCCCCATCCATATCTGAGAGGAGTGAGAACATAGGCAGAACACAGGGAATGAGAGGCATTGCACTATGAAATTTTCCATTCTGGCAGCAAGTGCTTCCAGGATTATTCAGTGAATGCCATGTATACTCCTTACTCTACTCTGAAAATGGCCTTGTGATGTTCCTTGTACTTTGAGCAAGATCCCCATTACACATTACAAAACAGCCTCCTTGAACAGTCCAGCAGAAACCACAGCTTGTTTGAGATTTCCCAGAAGTTGCAACAATTTCAGAAGTGCTGGGAAAGCTTCTATAATTAATTTCTGAAATTATAACCTAACACACTGCCCAATACAGAGGACTCATCTAGCTTTCCAAGAGCAGTAATCTTTTTTTTCCACTAATTTCTCAAGCTCTACCAGAACCTTATGGAGTTGTGTATTTCCTTGAATACTGTATTTGTGTTTAACAGCAAATATGAAGTAAGCACAAACTGCAATTGTAAAACAGCAAAGCACATTTTCTCTTTTACTGACATTTAAAAGGACTAGATGACAGTCCAAAAGCCAAATGCAAAAATGACTTTCACAGCCTGCTTGCACAGTTAGAGCCAGTGCAAGTGCTTAGAGGAGACTGGAAAGAGGAGTAATGTTATTTTTTTCTCCAGATACCTAAAAATTCCTGGACCAGCTGTCCCCAAGGCTTCTGGTTCCAGAAGAGATCATGAAGTCCAGAAACACCAAAAGAAATTTTATGAAATGTGAGAAAGTAACGAGATACTTGAAGGAAGAACTTGTAAGTTCTACAAATCCTTAGTTAATCAATAAACACCTGGCAACAACAAAACATTTCTCTGTGAGAACCACAGAATTTATGTCAGGAACCATATCTCCCATCATGGGAGGAGGTAACAGTCTTCACTCACAAACTCAGTAGTTCATGTAGAAACTGAAAAAGTACCACACAGTTCTTGCAGATTAATAGCAGCAAGTCTGAACTTCACAAGAGGGAAAAAAATAAGAAGAAAAAAAAGAAAGAGAGAAAGAGGGAGGGAAGGAGGAAAGGGAGAGGTACCTACAAAACTCTAAGGGCAAACCCCAGCCCTCAGAGGCAAGCCAGGAAAAGTTCTAGCCTTTGTGGGTCCATAGAGATAGGACCACAAGCTAAATAAGGAATGGTCACCTCCTGAAATATGTAGGAAATGGATATAGATCACAACAGATTCAGAAATAAATGTGTGTTAGTGTCAGACACAGGTGCCAGAAACATATCTGTAATGTTACTGTACTCTTGGGCAGAAGGTGGTAATTCTTTAATTCTTTAACATTTACCATGCAGCTGCACAGTAAAAGAAAAAAAAAAAAAAAAAAAAAAAAAAAAAAAAAAAAAAAAAAAAAAAAGAGGCTTCATTCCAAATAGAAACCAAATTGTTTCTGGAGATCCAAAGAAGTTTGAAGTCAATTCATTTCTCTGACATCCCTGATTCTTTTCCCCTTTCCATTACAGAACACATGCCTAGACCACTGAAACTATTAAGAATCCAGGATTAAATAATTTGAATTTACAGTATTGGAATTAAGAAAATCAGAATTCCTATATCAAAGATGCTGTAAAGACACATATATGAAACTAACAGAAGCACAACTAGAGAAACTTCAGGTGTAAAACAGCAAAAATCACATTTTTTCTAAAAGCTTATTTGTATGATCAGAGTAGCCATTTGGAAAAAAACCTCCCCAAAACTCCTTAGCTAAGAAAAACAGTTGGCCACTAAGGGTTTTACAGCCCATTATTGAAATTGTATCACACTGAAGCACTATTTCTCTAGGATTAGGAAAAAGTTAGATTCCAAATATGTCAAACAGCTGCACTAAACTCAGTTTGAGCAAGAAAGATTACATCTGCATTTCTTACCTTACCTGCTATTTTTATGCTTTATGGAAGAGCCACATTCCCTCCTCTCTCCAATGAATTGTATATGTGACAAGGAGGCAAACAACTGTAAGTCACAGCAACGTGGACTGTTACATCCTTGCCATAATAAATGAGGAGATGCTTACAGCTTCTTCTTCTGCAGCACAACCATTCCCCTACCTCCAGGAAACCATTAAACAACCAGAGGTGTGAACCCATTGCAGCTTTCTGCTTCATTAAGTCATATTTCATTTTTACATTGGAGTCATGAAGCTATAAATCATGTGAGACAGAATGAGAGCTAATTAAAGAGTCAGCTAAGCATAAAATTTTGCATTGTTGCATATTAGAGAACTCCAAAATTGGTCCTACTTTGCATAATATATTGTAAAATATTAAAAAATGTTTCCAGCAGATTGGTATTTCCTCTAAGAGCTGAGCATTGCTACCTGAAAAACATCAATATTTAATTTCCTAGCAGGGAAGCCCCATGCAACCCTGACTCACCCTTCTTTTCCTTTATAATAAAACAGATCATTCTGCCTTGTATTGCAGTGCAGTCTTGTATACAGTCTTTAAACTTACTTAACTCTTTTTCTAATTAGAATCAACTCCTATGCTTCTGAAGACAGACATTCACAACCCTGGAAATATCTACATACACTAAGGCAAAGCATTAATCAAATGTATTAATCTAGCCCTTAAACTTCAGTGCAAACACTTCAGGCTATTTACAAAATTCCTTTACCAATAAGGCAATACTTGTTTGAGGAAAAAAAATAAAGATCCATTTCCTGATACCAGATTTCTCAGTCAATGCAATTATGTCAGAAAAGCTCCTCTTTGAAGGGTTAGAGGTGAATCTGATGCAGACTTGTTAAATGAAATACATATATCTCACAACCCAAGAGGACTTTTAAGTATGCATAATATTACTGTGACACCTAGAGCATCCATTAGTAGGTGAGAAACTTGTTACACTGAGGCCATGTAAAAACACAACACAAGGACAATCCTGTAATTCCAAGAACTTTTACTCTAAAAGATTTTTAATTGAACAGATATGTGCAGATATACGTTCAGCTCCTATTCCTTCTTCACCTTCTTTTTAGAGATGTAATAATTGTAGCTAATAAAGCAATTCATCAAATGCAAGAGAATGAATCTCAGAGTAATCATTGCCAATATACATTTCTTTTAAAAATATACATATTCATCAGTCTCAATGTGTAGCTGCAAGGAATAGTCAAGTGCTTATATAGTAGTCTTATACTCCATTTTCCCAACTGTGGTTTCCCACTAAATACCTTAAATAAAGGAAGAACAAATGTTTTTGCACTCTAAGTTACACCCAAGTTTGACAAGTAAGCTTTATTTTTAAAGAACATTCTTCTTTTTTTCTATTAAATAATAAAAAAGGGTGTGCGAATTCATTAAACTAAACTTTATTTCAGGCTTCACTGACTGGAAAAGGGGTCCAAAATTTTTTTATTAAAAATGGGGCAACATCCACAAGGTGATTCATATTTTACTGGAATATTCCAAGAAACTCTCAGAGTTGCTGGCCACTTGAAATTTGTTGCATTAGGCTGCAATCAGAAAGGGGACATGGGTAAAATACACACCTAGGACAAATACTAAGTTCAACAGGCCAATACAGGGGTCAAGAAATTAGATGAGCCAAGAAATATAGGTGCTGAAGGAAAGACCAAAGACTAAGGCATTCCAGCTGCCTGAGGGGACATCAAAGAGGCAGGTATAGAGGATGCTCAGAAGCAACAGGGACCAGGCAGGGCTGCTTGCAGTCAGCCCACAAAAGCCACGGTTCACACTCCTGCAACCTGAAAGATCCAAAGCAATCTCAAGTAAGATTTTAATACTCATTACTAATTCTGAAAAGCATTTGGCAGCATTTTGATAAGTGAATTAAGTTCTGCCTATGGCTTTATGGAAAAACATGAAATACAAATCCTAGTACCAAGCATTTTAGAGAGATTCTGACAATTCTTAAAAAGCAGCAGTGCTCAGTTTTATAAACTAACCCATTTGGAAATTCAAGCTGAAATGATCCTTTTAAACAACATAAAGTACTTCTGTGGCCCAGAGCCAGCTACTTCAACCTTATAGGAAATTTGAAAAAAAATCAGTTTTTTCAACAAGTCATTGGTATGAAAGGAGTTTGAGGGTTTTCACAAGACAGAAGCCATCGAATAGTAGCAACAATAAATGACAGGAACAGATTCAAGAACATGTATGCATCGTAAAAAGATACACAACCAGAAACGTTCAAAACTTTGATTCAGTGTCACAAAAAATGTGATCTCCAGCTCTGTAAAAACATGAGCCACTCCATCATGTTGATATTGCAAAGGCATTTATATGGTAGAACTACACAAAAGCAAACGCACCAAGCCCCCATGCTCAGCATGAAACACGATGTTGGCTCCTAACTGCCCGTGACAATTCCCATAGTTATCACAACCACATGGCAAAACAGCCCTCTGATCAATGGCGTGAGGCAGGAAGCAGCCGTGGCACTGCACGGAGCGATTACAAACCCCACATGCTCCTGTCAGCCACAGGCTCCCTGCAGCACGCCTGCCTTGTGTCCTCTGGGGTTTAACGCCAGCGGGTGCTTCCTTTATTTTTAAACATTCACCAAATCAGGTCAGTATAAATCTTCCCCTCTGAACAAGAAGGAAGTCCTCCTATCCTTGCTCAAGATCTAGATGTTCAACTTAAAATAAAGAAAAAATGTCAGATCCTTTCTTGAAAAACTGTGATACAGAAACTTGATCAATATTCTAATTTACAGTTAAGGAAAAAAAGGTAAAAAGCTTCTGAGAACTACAAATAACACACAAGAGAGGTCCATGGGGTTCCCTCAATGGCACAGTTTTTCCAGATATTTTACACTGCAACAACATGCCACCACTAAGTTATATGCAGAAATATTGGCTAATGCAAATTCACTGAAAGTGTAAAAACAAGAATTACACCACACCTGTTTCATCAACCTCTCACTGCCCCAACCTATCTGAGTTACATAACAGATTGTAATTATGATGGGGACAATTGAGACTCAACAAATCTACCAAATTAATATAATTAACAATATAACCAAATTACGAAGTTGACGACATAATCAGATGTTGACATTACTTCTGTCAAAATTTGTTATTACTGATCATTAATGCAAATTTCTCTGATGCTGAAGTTTGTAAAGCTCCATTGTCTGGTTTCTTAAGCTGTTTTTGTAACATTCACAAGACTGTGAGAGTAACCCACATGCCAAGGAAAGACAGCAGAGGTTGCTTCAAACATTTTCTCGAACTTGTTTGAAAGAGGAAGAAAATGTCAGTGTAGGTGGCTCTTGTCTAGCCTTTCAGGAATATCACTTACTCAAGAGCATCTGTCACCTGCCTGCAGTAGAGAAGGGGTCCCTGAGTACAGCAGACTTAGCCTTATTCAAACCTCCATCAGTAAGTCATAGAAAGAGAGAATCATTAAGGCTGAAAACGACCTTCAGGGTCGTCGAGTCCAACCTTTGACCAAACATCACCCGTGTCCATTAAACCATAGCACTAAACACCATGTCCAGTTGTTTCTTGAACACTTCCAAGGATGGTGACTCCACCACCTCCCTGGACAACCCATTCCAGTGCTTAACTACCCTTTCAGTGAAGAAATTCTCCCTGATGTCCAACCTGAACCTCTCCAGGTGCAGCTTGAGGCCATTTCCTCTCATCCTGTGTCACCTGTTACCTGGGAGAAGAGGCTGACTCCCACCTGGCTACAATCTCCTGACAGGGAGTTGGAGTCTCCCTTGAGCATCCTCTTCTCCAGGCTTAATGACCCCAGTTCTCTCATCCACTTCCCATAAGATTTATTCTCTAAAACTTCAGCAGTTTCAGACACTTTTAAAAGAAGAATGACTTCCATCTTTAAAATCAATTTTATACATTTACAGAGAATATATATTCATTGCCAGCAGTTTAATACTGTACAGAATAAGTCTGTAGCACTAAATACTCCTACCCATATGTTAGAGTGCTTACTACTTTCACATTACTTATGGGACTAGGAGTGTCATTAGTTCATTTTAGCTGTCAAACCTGATAATAAGGTTCTGCTGCTTCTGATGTCACCTGTCTAAAAGAATGTGAAGTTCTCCAGAGTGTAATCTGACAATTCCTGAGCAAGTATACAAAACACATCAAGCCTCTAATGCTACTCCACAAAATTTATTTCTTCAATCATTCCAGAAGCTCCAGAAGCCGGGTTCTAGTTTTAACTATTTGAAAAGCACTCATTGATGAAAAATTCAAGATTTACTGTGATTCCTAGGGCAGAATTGCTTGTTTTTGAAAGAAACACAACTAATACACTCTTTAAATTACAAGATCATATTTTCCCTCCCCTCACAGACTGAAGATTAGTCAAGACAATCAAAGTCATGAGAACAGCTACCTCCTGAAAAAAAAAACCAAACAATGTCATTTTCTGGAGAAATTGTAAAAAAAGCAGGAGACTGCAAAAGAAGATTCTCTCATTGTTAAGGTACTTACATACCGCAGTGCAGAATCTATCTGCAGCCTGGGCTCCACCACAGAGCTGCTAGAAATGCTTGGCAAGTTGCTTAAATCACTCACTACTAGCACACGACTTTCCTGGGAACCTGAGTGGAGAACTGCAGGCTCGAGTTCACAGAGCTGCTGTATTAGAGCTCAGCTCTAACTGAGCGCTGCTGAATGCTCCTGCTGCCCTCAAGACAAGAGTTCTGCTGTGAGCACACCCTGCATCGCCCCGAGGACTGACGCACCAGACCCCAGGACTCAGCCCGGGCATTAACATTGCTGAAGACTCCTCTCTGTGCTGAAGCTTCCCCCTATATCAGGAGAATGCTCTTTTGTTTCTATCATGGAAGTGTTGCAAAGATTTTTAAAATTTTTTTTACTATTGTTGAAGCACATATTACCCACGCTGTGCACAAAGTGTGGTGAGAAAAACCCAAAAGTTACTTTTGATTATGCCCACTAACAGACCCAGCTAAGGTTGCATTGCATTTCCTAGTTTTCACATTCTTAACTTTGCAAGTCTTAAGCTCTCGTAAGGCTCTTTGAGGTTTAAAATATTTGTCTTCTTGTTCTCTGATTAACAAGGGACCAAGATAAGCATCAAACATGGTACTGACTACGCAGAGACCCCACAATATACCAAATAAGCATCTGTCTGGCATAGACTGCACCTGCAATGCAGACAACAGACTGCAGAAACAAAGGCTGAATGTTTTCCATAATTTTTGATGCAGATTCTTAAGGGGTTTTCTTAATTGTGACATATTAAATAATCTCATTTTAACAGAAAGATGAAGTGCACCTAGGCATGCACAGGCATTTGCAATTTCAAGTCAAAGATTCACCATCCAGTTATTAGCAGGTGGCCAAAGGAAGAAAGATTATGCAATTACTTTTTTTGGTCATATGCAGTCATGCAAAGAAAGAGACCAGGTACTCCTCTGCTAGCTTTTATTAGCATTTTCATTATGAAATCCCATTAGGAGGTTCCTACATCATCTTTGAAAGTCTTGCTGCACAGGGCAGAGTAAGAACTTTGCAGGTGTTTACTTATTATCTTACCGAAATTCGTCTTCTCTGGAATACACCTTGATAAGTCTTTATGCTCATTTTTTTTTTTTTTTTCCTAGCTTAGGAAAAAAAGCTTCTTTTTAATCAAAATTATGACAGATACAACTGGACACTGTAAAGTGTAAACTAGATGACATAAAAATCACATCAAACTTTTTTCCTCATTTCCAATTTGAAGCAGACCATACTAATCTTGTCTGCCACATCACTGATTCTTAACCTAATTAATCCTTGAAATTGTATCAAATCATATTAGGACTAAGGAGACCTGATAGTCTACTATATCTAAATGAGAAGTGTCAAATTAAAATACAACAGCATGTTGTTGTTAAACAAAGTCTGCTCCCATATGCTTAGCTTTCTGGTACCTGCACAAGTACCTATAGAAAGAACAACCATCACAACCAGTTATGTTATAAACTCATTAGATCTTACATGTTCAGTAATGCTGAGAAGTGGTAAAGATTCATTGGAGCACTTCCTCAGCTAGGAATCAGCACTACCCCAGTCCCCAGTAAATAACTCAGTTAGGAACTACTTGGTATGAGACCACACTGGTTGTGGAATGGAAGCAGGTTGGTTGACTGCCATGATGTAATGAAAGCTTCATAAACCATAAATATATTGTGGCACAGAAAAATAAACAACAAAACAAAGAAAACTTTCTTTTTAAAGTCATAATGTAACTCAAGCTTCACCTCAAGTTAATTTTACTTTGCTCTGCTGAATGCTGCCATTTCAGTCGCTGTTCTTCAGTGCCTGTAGTAAGCAGTTACACAGTCTTCCTTTACACACAAGACTTACCTTAGTCTTAAGGATCACTTTCCCTGCCACACAGGTGCAAGTAATGGATACTATAACAGAGCAGACTGGCTTTGAGCCTTGTGGTTTGCTTGCAAGAGGAGTCTTTGAGACATCTCTTATAGTGAATCAGTGTGCTCTAGGAGACAAGATTAACCTACCTCACATGCAAAATCACTGACTGAGCTGCAGGGGTGCCCCACGTTTGCCATACTTTCAGCACTGGCATGTTTGCACCAAACAGTTTGCCAGCAGAAAGCAGTAATGAAAAACTGCCCAGCCTATTTCAGAATCACAGCACCTCACCAATACCACAATGCATCATCCCATCACACAGCAAAATCACTAGGTCTAGAAAACTGTGAACCAATATGCATAACTATGCAGGGCCTGCATTCTGCCACAAAGAAAGTGCATTTCACCTATTTGTAAACTGAAACCTATTTAATGCCATTTCTGTGTCCAACGCAATCTCACAACATTTTAAAACTTGTGAAACATTTAGACAGCTATGTAATTGAAAAAAAGTAGGTATATAAAGTGGGGTAAAAAGGACTTCAGCTGTTTAAAGTTGCTGCTTGTACTCATGTCTAGCTACTGCTCCCTCTTAAACCCCTTATTATAAATATTTAATAACAAAAAAGAAGCTGTTGTCAATAAATGAAGTTTAATTGAATCATTTCATTGAGGAATGAAGCATTAATAGTGTCTTCCTAACAGGCTAACTTGCTCATATTCAAACAATCATCAATAATGTAAACAGCACAGTTGTAACATGCCTCATTGTGCATTGGCATCACCTGTCATTACAAGAGCTGTCTGGTAGTTGAGCAGCAGCAAATTGTTAAAGTACCAATATTGATAAGCAACAGACTGGGGCTGCACTGATATAGTTAGATTGGCTTACAAGCTTCTATTTTTACAAGCCTTGGAAGATCAGGTTGTCTAATGAATTTTTAACATGTCAATTAATATGTTTATAGAAAGCAATGTCATCTTTAGCTAATATGTAAGAAGAATCACAGTTGCATGCAAAATGTACAATGTGTTAAGGTTCTAAGCTTCACATTTGAGAAGCTTAAAAGAATTATTGCACATTATCTGAGGACAGCAATCACTTAGAAAGGAAACAATAAAAATGTGTAAGTTAATGGGCATGATTAATCACTCTGGGAAATATTAGCACAATTTCATGGAATGTGATGCATTGCAGGGCATCAGAAAAAAGGCTTTATTTCTGGCAAACAGAGTAAGACCCTCACTTCCTAGCACCAAAAGATACTTTATACCAGAACAAATTACCAAATACTTTGTTATTTTGACCAACACACTACTGATAACATAAATTAAGCAATGCTTAGTTAATAATACTCAGTGCTTTCACTGAATGTAACTGTTGGAATACCAGCTACTCTTTGGCAGCACTTTCTCCAGCAAGAGAGAATGACGTCAAATGACTGCACAGTGCAGAGACAATTTTTTTCATAATTACTCTGCTTGCTTTGTGCATTACATTATGTCAGAAAACATATTAATTTTGTGAAAGGATATTTTAAAAAATCCTTAGGACACAGGTTTTCAAAATGTTTTGGACATTTTGTTTTTAAAACATTGGCCTTTGTTAAATAATGAAAACCATAAACTTCCTGTCGTAAGATTATGCATGCTCTGTGAAAATGCAGTAAAAAGACAAATTTTACATTTGAAAAGGACCTGTACCTTTTCCATGTGTGGGCAAAATAACAATAGAAAATAGCCCTTCAATCAACATTTGAGCTGCATCTGTAGTTAGGCAAGCAGAGTACTGGGTGAAAATCTAGAAACCTATGCAGCCAGAGGGATGTTACATTCAAATAGGTGAGTGAAGTTCCTGCAATTCTTTCCACTCTGTACATTCATCAGCCTGAGGATAAAATATTCAAATGCATTCTATGGATCTGGGGAAATTCCCCCTTTGTTAACTGGGGTATTATGGCATTTAACATCTGCCTCTACCTTCACTGCATCAGAGGAATTAAGGATCATGTGAGATACAACATTCACAGTTGTATCTTCATGGGTGACACAGATTAAGTACTACAGTTTTCTGAATGCAATGCAAAAGTTACAGAACCAAAATACTTATCTGCTGTAAGTTGTCATTCAAGGAATTCCAAAGGGCTTAAGGCATGTTACAAAGTAAGAGCAGAATTTCAGAAAGCAAGCTATCCAGACTGCGAAGTCCTCTTTTCTTCCCATTAACTAGAGATGACCTGAGCTTTGCAGTGCATTTCAGTACACTAGAGAGCACCTTGCACTCCAGTTCTGTACTCTGTTACATCCCAACACAGCCTGATGAATGCTTTGAGATTTGAGACTACCACAACTATACCATATGCTCATTTTGAAAATAACAGGAATGCCCCATTTCATAAATTCTCAAACTCAGAGAGTAAATATTCTCAAACCACAATCCCTTGTGATAACCTGAAGAGAAAAAACTGCAAGAACTGTAAAGCATCTGTTATGTTTTATGCAGTAATCCTCATTGCTGTTCAAAATCTTAGGACTTCCAGAGCTAATTAACTAACAAGCCTACACTCCCCCAAAAGATTATCTTCCACAAGGCCTTTTGCTGCTTTTATACTGACTTATCCCTGAGCAACTGTACTCAGGGAGGAAGATAGCTGAGGAAATCCAAAAGATTTTTTTTTTTTAAATGCATAGAGTGAAGAATAGTCAGTTAAGAGAAATTGGTGCTGGTGTGAATACATTGATCCCTTGTGAGAGAGTGTGCAGTGCAGATGGAGCACAGGAGGGATGGACAGCTCCCATTAGTACAGGAAGAGGCAAGTCAGCACAGTATCTTGACACCTGCTGGGTTTTGTTAATGTTTTTAGGTTTAATCAAGCATCTGTTATATAATTCACTGGGAAAAAATATAGTACCTTGATGACTTAGTGAAAATGTCCTGTAAAGAGGATCATTTCCTTTCTGATTTCTTTGCTACCTTGTGGATTGTTAAGTCAAACAATTGGAGGAAAAAAAAAAAAAAAAAAAAAAAAAAAAAAAAAAAAAAAAAAAAAGGGAAGGTATTAATGTGACCAGTGTCATAACTGCTAGTTATGCCTTCAGATTTCACACAAGCATATCAGTTCCCATCTACTGGAAAAGGTCTGAGGTACAAAAAGCCCATTTGGCAAGACCAAACACTAGAAAAAAGTTTGCAACTATAGAGGAATACCCTAGAAACAAAACAGAAGGAAAACATTGTCCCTCCCCCTAAGCAGTCTACTAACCTGGTGAACTGAAAGGAGTAGCAAGAGTACTTCTTTGGAAAAGAAGGAGCAGCATAACCCATTCACAGCAGTCTAGTATCAGCTCTGGACTCAAAGAGACACCTTTTCCTCGTTTTCAGAGCTGCAGTAACCGGGCAGAGGGTGGCTGCATCCACTGGAGAGCACAATGCTGCCACGAGAGGCAGAAATTTTCGAAGAGCACATTCTCCCTGAATCCAGCAGCCTGGGCACCCCACAGTATCCTGCCATGCCTCTCGTCCTGGACCTGCAGCAGCAGTGCTTATCCACACCTGCTGCAATCACACAGATGCATCCCCAGCCACTTCACGGTTTTACACTACTGTTTCATGTCACATTTCTTTCAGATAAGAAAACATACCGGGTCCTTGACAGCAAGAGGACTTCTTTTGCATCTCATTTTTATACTTTGTCCAAGGCAGCACCAAAGCAGCAGCAGAGAGTATGGAAATAAAATCACCATCTCCCTCCTCCCATAACTAGTAGTTAGCTGCAGTTAAATTGTGTTTTGAAGATTTATTGACACTTCTGAGGCCTCACAGTGCCACACTTCCCTAACTTTTTCATTTGTAAATTTCCCACTCAAGCTTAACAATACAGATCTGATGCCAAACTCACAACCTCTGAAACCCATGAAGAGTTTCCAAGTTTGATCAGGAGTCAAAAACAAGAGAAAACAAACCTAAGCCTTCACACATGCATGAATATTCTGACAATTCCTCTGAAACAACAGCATTTCTTGCCTGCAGAAAATACAATCATGTACGTAACTCTCCTCCGCATATTTCGAAACAGTATCACCAGGACATAAAGTTTAACATCTTAAGCGTACCATCCCCGTCCACGGGCTCGCGATGCCAAGCACTTACACTCACCACGCGTAATTAGCTCATCAAGGATGACTCCTTCATCTGGGTTAATTCCTCCTTTGCTGAAGAAATGTAACTTTCCCGAAGTCGACGGGATTTAAAAAACAAGAAAGCCGAGCCGTGCTCATGCAACTACTTCTTTTTTAAAAGTCACCCCGTGTGCCAGGAAAGCAGCGCTCGGTCCAGCCTCGGAGCCCGGGAACGGGAGCCCCGCACCTTTCCCACGTAACGAAAATCGTTACGCAAATCCCAGGCGCTGCCGAAGCCCCTGACCTATTTAGAGACGCGCTTTATCCTTTCTGCAAACAAGCGATGCTGCGGAGACGCGGATAAGCCCCCGGCAGCCCGCACCCCGCCCGGGCGGGAGGACACTCCGGATACCGCGCTACCTGCGGCTCCGGCCGGCAAACTTCGCCCGGCGGCAGCCGCGGAGCGGGCGGGCTGGTGCGGAGCTCCGGCTCTGGCCGCGCATCCCCTGCTCACCCCGCGACACCGAGCAAGGTCCCCGCCGGTACCCCCGGGCGCCGCCGCCGCCGCTCACCTCAGAGCCGCCCGCAGGGGAGGAGGGAGGCAGCGCGGCACCGGCGGCGCGAGCGTGCGCCGCAGCCCCGCTCCTGCCGGACCGAGGCGAGCCCGGCGCAACTCCGCCGGAGCCCTGCGGCTCTCCCCACGCGTCCGTCCTTGTGCCTGTCTGTGTCTGTCTGTCTGTCCGTCCGTGGGCTCAGGTGGGGCGGGGGCCGGGGTCGGCACGCGGGCGGAGCCTGCGCGCTCGCGCCGGGGGCGGGGCGGCCCCGGCACCTGTGGCGGCGGCCGGGCCCGTGAGGGGAGCGTGGAGCGGCGGAGCCTCTCGCTGAGGCCAGCGGGGCTGGAGGCGTCCTCCGCCGGCCTAGCAGCCCGCTCGCCCCGGGCCAGCCCAGCCCAGCGCAGGCTGGACGCGGTCACCTCAGGATGCCCCGGAGCCGCCGGGACTCAGCAGGCACAACCTCGTCCTAGGGGCGACTGCCGTGAGAAACCATCCCCGAAGACCCAGCTGGAGCCTGCTTTCCTTACCCCTTCAGCTTCTGGTCGTCAGGGGTTGCTCTTCATTCTCTAAATTCACACAAACCTGTAGCCAGCCTCCCAGCCCTCCGGCTTTGCCAGCCCACCTGTGAGGGTTTCAAAACGATAGCCACTACTTGTCAGCTCTGTTTTGTAAAACGTGAAAGTGTGTCCTAAATACAAACATTACACTAGAACACATCATGTTTTGTAAGTACTTAAGAGAAAAATAATGGTAATGGTAGAAACATCAAAATCAATGCAGACTTAAGTATAAGAAAATTTACAGCAGTTTTATGATGCGAGTTAGCTTTTATAGTTCAAACACTGCTCCTGGAGAATGTGATGCAGATGGGGAATCCTACAGTATTTAATCTGTTATTCTTCTGCTGGAAGGAAAACATGAACATTTAACATTGGAGAAAAACTTCCTGCTGAACTTTAATTTCAGCTTTTGGAGAAGAGCAGTGATACTTAATACTATTAAGAATTGCATCATACCTTGTTTACAGTTTTATGTTCAATAAGTTCTTTTAGCATTCAGGAGAGGAAATTCTGAGAGTTTGAATTAATCATCCCATAAAATCATGAATATAACACTTCTTCTGGTGTTTTACCTACCACAAACTTCGTGCTCAGAAGAAATCTGAACTTTAAGCATACTTAAGTGTTTTTGAAAGATTTGCTGGTCTCCTACAGAGAGAAAGAGCAGCTGAAAACAGAACACTTTTATTTTCCCCAGAAGTCTTGAGTTTGTCTGAATCTGTAGCAGCAGAATAGATGGCATAGTAGGAAAAAATCCACTACTGAAACTGAGAATGTTGGACCAGTGGTAGAGAAATTTTGAATGTACACATCTTCTTCAGCTGCAAACAACAACAACAAAATACCCAGAGAGGGTTTGGGATTGGTCAGACAATGAATTGATCAAATTAATTATCTTGAAAAGGCACATATGCCTATGGTTGTGCATTAGCAATAACCAAAATTTTCATATTTTATTATCTTTTGTCTCTTTTAGCCCTTTTCAAGACAGTAAACTAGCACAACAGTCTCCAAAACATATTCAGAAATCTCAAAATATCTCTGACTGGACAAAAACTCAGCAAACTTTCTTTTCATACCCAACTTAGGCAGTATTATTTTACTTATGTAAGCAGCTGTTGTAGTTGCCACACAGATGTTACTCAATCTCAAATAGAAAGGTGGTCTGCAAATGACCATGCACTGTATTTGCTATTAATATGAAAATGTATAAGAACCCCTGTTCTTCAGAACAAGTACATTTCTCTTCAGTGGCTCATGATTAAAAGAAAAAAGATATTTCAGTGAATTCTAACCATCAGCTTCCTACAGAGAGATGTAAGGGGGATGATAATTGTATATGGTTCCAAACACTTGATGCAAAAGTGTCTTGGGTCTGTCTTTGAAAGGCCTGTTCTCATCAGAAAGAGCAAAATTTAACCCACAATTGTACACATCTTTACAATGCATTTCACAGCTGTCTTCCACTGCACAACTCACCATTCTTGACTCCAGCTCCCTATCAAATCCTGTGGTCTATAGAATTGTAGAATTGTTTAAGTGTGAAGGGTGGAAAATTTTAAATGCCCTGTGCTCTGTACTATCAACATGTCACATTTCATCTCTATAAATGCTGAAAGCACACTAGAACTTATGAAATTACAGAATAGTTGGAGAATATCAAAACAACTTCAAACGTGATGTGAGGAACAGGAAGGCCATTTAGCCTGGGAGATCTTACAAGGAGATAACAGGTTTGTAAATTCAGAGGAACCTATTGCAAAGGAGAGGCTGTTATTGGATGCATTTCTACTGGAAATCTGCACAAACCAATATATAAAACCAGACAGAGTAATTTTATCCTAAGTAAGAATATGCAGAGTATGAAGAAGACATGCTGAGTATGAATTAAAATTGCATTTTATCACTGTGTTTTTTTCAGAGCTTTAAATTTGGCTCTACCAAAACAAACTTGGATGGCTTTTCTAAAACATCTGTCACTGAACATACGTTTAATGTGACACACATTTGTCACTGAAAGGAGTAGATTCATGCAGAATGGTGCATGCAAACAAACCTCTTAGGGATGCCTGCAACCCAACATCAATTGAGGATGTCCCAAGAGCTGGGAAATATTTTCTACAAAAGGTAACAGTAATATTACATCTGGGTGACATTTAATATCATTTTATGAGGAGAGGTCACCACTGGGAGGCCTCAAGCAACCCTCACATTCATGACTCACCCTGAAAGAGACAGAGTGCCAGAAATCTAAGTAAATATTTCTCTGTCCCTAGCAAACAAGGAAACTGCTCTGTTTTCCACACTAAGCTATTTTTGTATATATATGAAAGGCCTAGCACTTATTTTGAGGAAGTCTTCCTTTTTGTTTGACTGTTATACCTTTTTTTAGAATTAAGGAATGTTTTACTATCATCCATTTCAAAAGTAAACAGCCTCTAAGCACCACAGGGTATTTGAGACATGACTACAGACTGCTTGTTTGTTTGTTTCTTTGTTTGTTTGTTGTCTGTGCAAAATATTAAAACAGTATCCTTATGCTCCAAATGTTGATTTATCCTTTTGGTGATCCATATGGCAAATAATGCAAGGAATAACAAGAAGAATAAATGCTTTCAAGGCACGTTACACAAGTTCCAGGACTTCTTTTCAACTGGCTTCTCCAGTGGTAACCTATTAAATGTTTAGCTTTGCTGAGAAGCATTTCAGTAAAAGACACTTCAGAAATTGGGAGACCAGATGTAGACACAGAGATTATAGGTACAGTAATTTCAATATTTCCCCTCCATTAAGTACCAATGTTTTATAATGGGAGATGTTTCTAAATGATTACCTCAACACATCTTCTTTCCCAGAGTAGTTGCCACAGATTCCCTAAAGTCATATTGGCTTTAAGTGTGTACAGGCAGCCTTCTGTTTTTGGTCTGCACTCTACCCATCCTAAGACAGTAATAGCCTTGTCATCATGTACATGAGAAGAAGGAACTTGAGAGGTGTTTTGTTTTGTGGGTTTTTTTTCCTGAAGATATCCACTCATTTCCACAGTCTTCAAAATTCAGGCCTCATAAACAGAATTTTAATAAAACACAGCTAAAAATCTAACCACTTTTATGCATGAAAAAAGTATGGTGAAGAAATATTGACTGAATTAAGATCTTCTGTGCCTGAATCCATGTCCCAATCCCTTACCGCACTGAGATAATGGTATTTGCTCATAACCTTTCTTCAAAAGACTTTGTTAGAGTTTTTCCCACTGGCATGCAATTCCTTGTTTGTCACCTGCTCATTGGGGGATTTTGGTTTGTTTTTTACAATAAAGAGCTGTTTCTGGATCAAGTATTTTTTAAAAACTTTTGAAACTTCATAGATTCCCTTACTGAATTTAAAATTCATGTCTGTGTACATCTTGAGTTTTGGTTCCTCCAAGGAAATCTGACATTTTATAACCAGATATCTTATATGCCTGTACATTTTCCAGCTTCCCTGCTACTGCCTCTGGGGAAACAATCCCAGATTTAGCAGATCTCCATCTGCCTCCCCTGTATAAACAGACAAAGCAGCTACTTAGCCAACCTGCTACTTGCTAACCAGTCTATTTTTTAAGAAGGACAGTGATTTGGTTTTTTGTTCTTTTTTTACTTTGCATCTATATTTGATGGAGTTACTTGAGATGCTTTTTGAAATTTGCTATTAACTTTTACTGCTCTTTTTTTTGTTCACATATTTCCAATTTCCTGGGGTTTTAAAAGTGTGTTTAAGTGTCCCACTTGACTTCCTAATGGCTTGAATTTATCCCTTTTTTTAAACTTGCCTCTGCTAGATATATTTAGAATGCTCAGCATCAGATGGGAAGGGTGCCTACAAATTATCTGCATTATTCCAAAGTATTTGATAAGTTAGTTCATAAAGTATACTCATATAAATATCTGCCAACCATTCAATCTTATATGCTATTTGTACTGTGTGACAGATCAGTTAATTCCCATGATAGCATTTCTATTTCCTGATTGCATGTTGAGAACAGTTACTTGGATTTAGGTTGTAAGGTGTTTGGCACAAGGAATTCTCTTTATTGTCTACGTCATGCTCAGAGAACCACATCTCTAAGTTGTGATTAGAATTGTATCCTTGTAGAACCTTCATCATAAACAACAAACAGATGAACCAGAAACACATATGAATTGCTTCACAAATTTGTTGTCATTTATATGCTCACAGTTATTTTCAAAGATATTTGTGAACATATGTTTGTTTCATACTAAGAAAAAACAATATTAAAAGTTGCAGTCAGCAATAAATATTTTGGTTTTATGAAATTACTTTTGTCTGTACTTCATTCCTTTCCCAGCTATGTTAAATGTTTTTATTTTTTGCAGGATGTTCTTGCTTTGAGAAACTGAAGCAGAAAAAAAAAAAGTGATCTAAAGAAAAACATATGACATCTTTCCAAGCACAAGAAAAGCTGCTAAACCCTTCCTTTCAGTCACAATCTGTTCCAAGAA
This sequence comes from Phylloscopus whistleri, assembly GCA_017589585.1. Taxonomy (NCBI): domain Eukaryota; kingdom Metazoa; phylum Chordata; class Aves; order Passeriformes; family Phylloscopidae; genus Phylloscopus; species Phylloscopus whistleri. The sequence continues at coordinate 2,994,770 of JADMLD010001395.1, read as the reverse complement.
TGAGAGCTCACTGGTACATCAATGCTATCCTGCCCCCTGAGAATATCAGCTTCACAGAAAACATGGAGGACTACTCCTCTGTATAACCAATTTACTGTGAATGCTGGAAACACTAGAGATTTTTTAATTTAGAGGATAAATAATTCAAACAACAGTCAGGGGAAATCTTTGCAAAAGAGTGTATGATTTTTAAAATTCTAATTCAGTTCAAGGAACAAGATAATTCCTAAACAGGAAAGACCAACTGTGTCAAGAAAATACGTCAGTAACACAGGACTTAAGAAGTTAAAAACTGGCAGAGAGAACATCTGAAAACCTCCTGGTAAAGTACCCAGGTAGGCTAGCCAGATGGCATGCTATTTGTTTTCACTACTTCATTTAACATAGAAACAAACTGTTCTTCAGCTGAAAAACAAAACCAATTAGAATATTTCCTTTCCTCAGTGTTCCTAAACCTGAGTCCATTAAAAATCACCAGGGGTTTCCAGATAAGAACTATGCAGTATCTCTTTAAAGTGCAGGTGAAAGATCAGAGTCACCTCCTGAGTTCCCATCTGTTTTATAAAATAATACTGCACAGCAGTATTATATGAAATATAAAATATCCTGCACAGCATAGGAGATGAGGAACTGTGAGAAGGGTAGGTCCTATTGAAGGGATTTCAATAAGGCATTTGAATTAATGCATTTGTTATTTTGGTGTCACTGAATAAAAAGCAAGGATGCTTATATATTGAACATTTTTATATTTATATAAAAACGGTGCAACAAACTACAATTCCAAGAAAACCAGATTTGAAAAGACCAGTTTCTGGCAAAGGGCAGTCCCTTCTCCCAGAGATTTGCCACTTCAAGGACAAACAAGAAGCCAAGCATATGCAGCATAATTTTGGCACTTTTCCCCTGATGGAAAACTATGAAGTACAAAATCCAGTATAAGTGCTAGTGGTTTAGATCACATGGGAAGCTAGTCATCTTCTATCTTGGGCTGTGGATTGAAAAAGGTACCAAGGATAACTATAATCTTTCATTCTTTACATAGCCAAAGCTTACCTTGTAAAAGTTAGTGTGGAATCAAATAAAAATGGTAGTGGTGGAAGGCACTTCACAACAGCTTCAAGCCTTCTCTGAACTATGAGAATCAAACAAAGCATTACAAAAATGCATTGTGTCCTTGATTGCAAGTACTTGAATTAATGCTATTCAGTATGAAATCTCAATGCATCATCCAGAATTATAAAATAAATAATAGCCCTTCTAATTAATCCCCGAGGGGAATTACCCTACTGACAGCAAGAATAGGATTTGGCTCCAATTGCAGCTCTGTCTTAAACAAGTCTTAAACAAGACTAGAGTCAGCCAGGTGACACGAGCTAGCTGCTTCACTGAGGTGGTACAGCATGTCATGTCTGAAAGCAGACACATCTGTTAGGTGCTTTCTGCTGGTATGGCAGCATATTTCAGTGTAGGAGGGCAGCACAAGAGCATTTACGTAAAAGGATAAATGTACACGTCAGCTCTACACTAAAAGCCTCTACTAGCAGTACCTGTGTTATTGGACAGTGTGGGCTAGACTCTCAGTTCTGAAAATCTGTAAGTGTTTGACTACAGGATTATTGGTTTGATTTTTTCCCTCCATCAGCGGAGGGACAGCATATCAAAACTTCCCTCTCATATGGAAACATTTCCTTTTCCATACTAAAACTTTTTTCCCCTTTTTCTGTCAAAAGATAACTCAGAAAAAATACAGGACAAAATGCAAGCCAACTGAAATAGTTACAAAACCTGAATGGAGACCAGTAGTAAGAATATTTAAAGGACAAGTTGCAGCTGTGCTTGTTTAATTTCAGCAGAAATGTGAGAAATTGCATCAATTGGGTGGATGACTCTTGACACACTGGATGAGTCACATGAATCAGTCTACAGGCACAGTAATTGGACACCTAGAGCAGGCTTGTGCCATTGGAACAGCACAAGAGAAACAAACATAGACAAGATTTAGATAATTCTGATTTCTTACTTTCAGCAGAGTTTTATGCCTGCATACACATTCATTTGAGCTGCAGGAAGTTACTTCTGCTTAACTAGCAGGAGGGATGGATATATTATGTGGATATACCATTCTTTAAATACACAGGGATTTCATGCATAGTGTTGAGACTGAGTTGTCCTATTGGTAAAAAGTATTATTGTGATTACTAAATTCTAGTTGGCAGGTAACACAGTAAAGTAACTTTGGGAAACTTAAATTCCCCAACTTAACTGCTTACTCATTTTAAAGATTAATTTTAATATGCAGCTCTGTAATATATATTTTAAAGACCCATCACAATGTATAATTAAATAGCTGCTTATTAAACATACAACTCCACAGCTTTAAAAAATTACAGCCCTAGAATTACTGTGTTTGCAATTGAGACCCACAGCAATTTTTAAATATTTATTCTTTCCTTAGATTGTATGAATGGTTACTCTACATTAAGATTTTAGGAGAAGAATAATAGAAATTATATCAAAACTTCATTTCTACATCTGATTTTCTTAGGGTTTATAACTCAATTGAAAAAAGTAGGTTTTTTTCCCCAGCACATTTTCATTCATTAGTTTTCTTGCCATTCTGTCAAAAAGAGACAGCGAAAGATAGAACTTAATTATATACTAAACAGATCAAAAGCTGCCTCTATATGATTACACAGTCCCAGAAAAAGAACAGTCACTAAAATAGTATCCTGCAAACAAAATTGCATCTGGTGTAACCACAGAGAAGCAAATCAAACCTCTTGTGCACTCAAAGTGCACTACCATGAGATCTGCCTTGTCCCTCTGAGGAGGTTTAGCATGTACAGAAAAAGAGTAGCTTCAGCACTGGCAAAAGAAAGAGCAGAACAGGAAGCTCTCAGATCTCAGAAGAGAATTCTTAGGCTATAGTTGCAAAAAAGAATCTGTTCCTAGTACCAGTGGATACTCCTCCTTATACCAGTGGGTTTGTTACCACTCCAAGCTCCTCAGAGAGCAACAGCTTCTTGGGAGCAGAGGGAAGGTGGCTCTGTGAAACCTTTCCCACAGGGCTGTGGGAGATGGGACTGAGCCACCCTTGAGGTCAGAATCTCTGCAGGGCAGGCAGGCCTGAGGCACTGCTTTATAGGAGTGCCAGGCTCTGCGCTTCCTCAGAACTAGTGAAAAATACATCGGGAGGTCTCTTCCTCATGAAGCCTCTGTTGGCTGCAGAACAAGGTTGTCTCCTGGGTGTTGTGAGTACCAATGACAGGCTGTAAGGAAACACAGCAGCAGTCCCATGGAAAACAATAAGGCAGAGGCATCTCTGGGGGCTGTTCAAGGTCTAGTATAGGTTTTGGAGGATGTGCAGATTTTGGTAGCAGTTTTGCTGCCTATGCTAAAAGGGGGAAAGAAATTCCCCCTGAGCTCCCATCATGTCCTTTTGATGGAAGCTCCAAGGGGAACACTCATGAACACTCTGCACTCCACATAGATAAGAAAATGCTTCACTGTGCAGATGCACATTTATCTACACAACAACAAATGCACTTTATATATTAGGGAGGTTTTATCAAAGTTGGTCTGCTCTGTAATTATGTTGAGAAATGAATTGGATGGAATTTGAATGAGTTAAAGTAATGAGCTATTAACCTAGAGGATTTTTTACCATACAATTCATGTGCATTCAATCTTCCCCTCTTCCCTAAGACTTCATTGTAAAGGTGAAATGAAAGACTGAGTTGATCAGGACCTCAGCAGTCATGGCTATAGCAGCATTCAGCAGAAATGAAACAACCTGTCTTATACTAAACTATGCAGATATATTAAAGCAGTAGAATTTTTTTTTTTTTTTTTTTTTTTACACAGCATGGGCAAATAGACAGTAGGTAGTCTTACTTTTCTATAACAAGAAATCCCTGCTGGAAAGAACCACAGAAACAAATGAATTAATTCTGGGATCAGAATGAAAGGAAGACTAAGTGATGCTCTGCTCAGATCTCCACCTACACAAAGTCCCTATCTCTCCCAATTTTTAGCTCATTAGGGATAAATTTTCCTTTTTTCTCCCAGTAGACACACAGGAAATCACCTCTTTTGAAAATATATGGGAATCTGGCAACTGCATGGCATTGACAGGTTGCTGTGTCTCTGCAAAGGAAATGATGTATGACAAGATTGTCTCTGCCAGCCACCATCCTACAAACCTGTACAACCTCCACCAATTCCCTTTGGAGCTTAAAACTTTCAAGGCAGCAGCTGCAGGGGGGAGATGGGCTCCTTCTAAGAACCTGCATTTCTTTGCAGCAGAATGTGGGACTCTAAAAGGGCAAGAAAAAAAAATAATTCATGAGAACTCTCTGCAGCTTTGTCACTCACTGGTTTCAATTCTGAGCGGACAAGGGAGCGAAGGCTCTGCAGAACAGAGAGAAGCCAAACGAAGGAGCTGAAGCCAGCCCTGGCTGTCCAGCTCAAAGCTCCTCTGGCACAGGCTGTGTGCTTGAAGAGCATGTGTGCAACCCAAAGAGAGCACGTTCTATGCAGTTCTGTCTCCAATAAGGAGGACAACGAGGAGATTGTTCCCTGTGCCTGTACTGAGCTTGTGTCAGCCTCCTGGGGGTCCCCGTGCTCTGCACAGGGCTGCACAGGTAGGACATGAGGTCCAGCATGAGGCTGTCTCTGGGACATGGCCCTTCTTCCCAGCAGCAGCTTCCCTCGGTCCCCTGGCCCTGCCATCGCTTCCGTCGGGCCGGCGGGCACAGGCAGGGGCCGCCCAAGCGCTCACGACAGAAGGCAGAGAGCAGGAGACGTGGCGGGCTGGCTGTCCTCTGCCTTGCTCTCAAGCCTTTGTGCGTGTGACATTCTCCCCGCGCTGTGTGCCAGGCTCTGCCTCTTGGCGTCCGGGGTAACACACGGATTGATAAATCCACAGGGAGTGATGCTGTCTTCACACTTCCTCCTGCTTTTGTCACCTGCTGCAGCAAGCTGGGGACACGGCAGCTCTGTCATGTCTACTTGTGATTGAACTAAGCAGTTCAAGGGATTAAGATAGTTTTCAATAAGTAAAATATTTTATTGCACTGGGGGTTTTTTTGGTCCTTGGCATGAAACAAATTAAACTCAAGCTGTTCCTCAAGTAATTTCAAATGAAGCTGCTCAACCACCTGGACTCACAACATTTTTCACACCCAGTCTCTTTATCTTACTCATTTCCTCTCCCTTTAAATAAATTTTTAAATGTATTTGAACTAAAGTCCTTGGATTATCCTCTTGGAAAGATTTTCATCTTTTTTTTCAGCAGTTTAATCCTTTAAATTGTATATCAAAGGGTCTTTAGGGAACTGATTGACCTAATTTTTAGATATGTGATAGATATCCAGTGAAAAGTAAATGTATTAACTTAAATGCAATTAAAATTATGGGAATCTACTTGGAATAATCTGATTTGTCTGGACTTTCAAAAAAGCCTCTAGTAAGTCCCATACAAGAGGCTATTAAAAAAGCAGCCAGTTGCAAGGTAAGAGATCAGTGATTTGGGCCGTGGTGCTAGACAGCTTACACAGACACGGTCAGTGTTCTGTGTGGCAAAAGGTTAACACTGAAACAGTCCCAAACCCATGTTCTAGCACTGTCAGTGCAGCAAGCTGTCACTCAGCTTACTTGAAATAAAAGTGAACAGAAAACGAAAGAACTTGAATTAATTGAAAGTACATTGACAGCTGAAAGTCTTTGTTGACAAGAACAGAGTAATGGACACTAGAAGAAATCTTGTGAATTATTCATATAAGTTCAGTGTACAAGTTCTAGAAGAAAGACCAGAGCAACACTGTGAAGAGCTCAGTGGCTGTCAAGAAGCAAACACACAGACTGTTCCAAAGCATAAGAAAAAGCAAAAACCAATCAATTAAACACAAAACAAAACAGAAAATACAATGGCATTTTGAGAATTAGTGGTATAGTCCCATCAACAAGAATGCTGTGTTTGATGGCCCCAGAGAATGGTTTAGAATAACAGAGAAAGTGTGAGAGAGAAAAAAGAGGCAATAAATATGATCATAGACTGTGAAGGCTTTTCTTCTGAAGTGAAATGCTAAAGAAGTGTTTACAGAAGAGATGAATAGAAAAGCACTTAGCCCTGAACACGGCAATAATGAATATTATATGGAAGAGAAAATGAGCACTTCTATCTTTTAACAGGAGAAACATTCAATGAAAATGAAAACCATACATTTAAAACATATTACAGCCTTTTTTCTTTCCGACAATTCCACAAGAATAGTCTGCAAGACTAGATTTGTGGAATCTTCTTCTGAAACACTGATTGATAAGAAACTGAGTATTTCACATGTAATTCAGAACAATCAGGGGGAGAGGAAAGCTTATTAAGAAAATAAGAGGGGCCCTCCAGAAATATGAGTTTCCCTAATCCCCCTTTAAATGATGTTTACGAAAAGAGACTATAATGGTCTTCCATTAAAAAGAAGAGACTGGACATTTTAGGAACAAGGAATAAAAGAACAAGGAATAAGACTAAGTGAAAGCCAGCAGTAGGGTTAAGGTGCAAATTAAAGCTTTCATTCAAAATCAGAGTTTCACAGATTGATGACAACTGCCGTGCAACTAACCCTGAAGCTCACTCTCCCTCGACTAATGCATGACATACAGATCATAAAAACAATGACTCTTCATGCAGTATTTTCTTTATAAACTACAGTGAAACTGCAATTAAGGAAATGAAGCCTTCCTATAAATACTGTGAAACAAAGAAAGTTTTTGATTATATGTGAAACCAAAATGAGGCAGAGCTCGAGTCTTGGGTAGAAATCCTGTGCACTAAATCCAACCTTGCTCTTTAGCACAGCAGTAATCAGAGGCACACAGACCACAGGATGCTCCACCCATCTTCCTGGCATCCCGAGGCAGAGCCTCATCTCTCGACGTGCACAGTGTTCTAGTGAAGCTTCAGCTTCCCTTACTCCTGGAGAGTAGAATTACAGGTGTATAAAACGTCAGAATGTGATAGCAAAATACAACACTGGCAATGCTGGTTTTTGTAATCCCACCTTTTGAAGTGCCTGTCACGAGGTACTATCAAAATCCAGATATTTTTCCTCTTTGGTGGCACTATATTACACCATATATCAGCAGAGAACCTCACCATTTTTTCTCCCAGCCAGATTTCACATCTTCAAGACTATGAATATTTCAACACTGTTAACAGGGTATAGAGGAAAAATAGTGTTTGTGAGCTATTCAGATAGCATGGTGATAAAGCTCATTACAGAGTAAAAATAGCTGAAATTTATTCCAATGAACTATATTAATTCACAAATACAACTAATTTTAAACCCTTGCGTAACAAGAGAATGAAAATAGAAGACTGCATGCAAGTGTGTGTGCTTATACATATGTGGAGAACTGAAATACACTTCTCCAGCACATCTGCACCCCTGTAAACAGAGAGCTAAAAATGAAGTGGGAGGAAAGAATTTCTTTGCAAAATAAAACAAACAAACCAACTCCACATGCATGGGGATGAACTTAGCCTGAGGTTCCTTCCTCAAAGGACATGTCCTTCCCTGGCATGGCCATAGCAAGGAGCCCAGCCTCACAGTTTCTCTTCACAGCCATAATCACACAACGCACACAATCCGCAGAAAATGATGGGCTGCAAAGCACTTGTGGATGACATCTCAAAGAATTCCCGGTTCAAACAAATACAGTGATCAAAACAGCCTGATGCACGTCTCTCCTTTATAAAGAGGTATAACAAGGTTTTTTTCTGTGCAGGCAAGAGAGGACAGGAAGGAACAGAGTTGCAAAGGGACTTTTTTGTCCCAAATGTGTATTTTCAGTGTCTCATTTCAATCACTCATCAAGTCATTTGGCTTCAATTTTTTCTTAAGCACTTTCGTGTCCCATTTCTGGTGACTCATAATGAAGTGTACAGCAGAAGGGACCTTGTGAATCAAATCAAAGAACCAGAGCCTATGGAACAGAAATCCAACCTCAATGCCTGAACAAACGAAGCATATTCATTAAAAAGAGTGCATTCCATTCCAGGTAGTCATCACTTAAGTCTTCCTTTCTCACGGGAAGCCACAAAGGCTGCCTGCACCCCCAGAATAACATGATCTAATACACCAACTTTTCAATAACCTATTTCAACCCAAAAATTAACAGAACTTTCTGTCCACCATAAACATCCCCTGAGACTGAAATCTGTGAACACAGGTTAACAGACAGGACCACAAGAAGACCACCTGAACCACTTAAGTCTCCTTCTCAAGGTGTATATACAGACACCAGAACTGGGGCATGAAATGCCATTTTTAAAAGGGAATAGAAAGATGTGACCATCTTTTCTTTTAGGAGGGAGATGGGAAGGGGAGGACCGTTTAAAAGAGATGTGTTGGCATGCATTTCTGTGAAGAAGTGTGTTTAAAGCTCCTAGCAGTAAGGAGTGGTGTTGTGAGAGGGAGGAGGGCATTCTCACTAGGACTGAAACAGCAAAATAGAAGATTGCTGCCAGCCACCTAACTGTGGAATCTTTCTTCCTTCAGCACTGCTGGACTACATTATTGTTTCCAGTTTTTTCTAATTTATCAAATGAAAAACTGTGACACTTCACAATTCCCCATAAAGACATTTACTTATAACTGAACACCAGGAAGAGAACGAAGGAGGAAAAGAGTAAAGTATTTGCAAAAGCTAACCTTGCTATAATGAAGTTAGTTATTCCCTCTGGGCTCTCTCTATAGCCAAGAGAGGCTCTTTCAGCTCATTGTACACTGAGGGGTTCTTTTGGCTTACGACCCCTAAAGCAGCCACAGCAGACAAGACACAGGGTTCCTGCAGGCATTGTGAATCCCCAGTGTGCAGGAACAGCTGACCAGACCTCCTCCTTACCCTGTTGGTGGAGCAACAATCAGCAAACTGCACAGCAGCATAACACACCCAGCTCTGCACTTTGCAGTGCTGGGCAAAGGCAGTAGGATGCACCTCTTGTAATAGCCCTGCCCAGGTGGAAGTGATGGATAAACCAGCTGAGCAACGCACACCTCTCTCCATGAGCCTTTATGGTCAAAAGACGCAGGCTGATTATGTAGTAAGAAAATACCAACTCTTGGCATTCCCTACAGGCACACAGAAGACTATGGGATCCAATTCTCTGCTGGGTGCTGATCCCTCATCATTTCTGCTGTTACTCAGTACCACTGTGGCTCCTCTGAGGGCACATTGGCAGACACAAAACCTCTTTAGCTAAATTCAGACACCTGTAAAACTCTACCAATGCTACTTCCTAACAAAGGCAGTGCAAAAAGAAGGCAGTCAAAATGTTAACAAATGGAAGACTGATTAACCTCATTAAATTTGCAATTGTCCTGTAGCTCATCATTATTCTGAGGCAAGGAGAAGGCAAGCAGCACGCTGCACGCCTGTTCTTTACTGTAGATGTGGACACACACTGTTCCTTCAGCCAAGTCGTCCATTAAAGATTATTTTTTGATGCATTATGCAAGTGATATATAGTAAATTTTTGATGCATTTGTGGCATTATACTTTTCTAAATGGCTAAGACTGCATGTGATAAAGAATGAAGTTCAAAAGGGAAAGGGGAAAAATGAAAAAAGCCGTAAGTAAAGCAGGAGAAAATGAAGACAAGCCTAACAAGAGCAAAACAAATACAGGCAATACAGCAACATCTGTAAGTGACTACATAAAACATCTTACTCCTCTCCCTTTAAAAATCAATGAATATTTCTCCAATTAGCTTAAGTATTATTCCAGAACAAAAAAAAGGTACTGAAATTTTTCAGTCTTTATGGGATGGCGTGAGCTTATTCATGGGGTCTTGAAAATACAAGGAATCTTCTTCAAGTTATACCAAATTCTAGGTAAGGTAGTGATTAAGGAATTCTTACACAGCTTTTTATGATACAAAAAGAAACAGAATGTGAAATTTCACAAGAGATTTGTGAAAAGAACATAAAGGGCCTCAAAAGCAATAGGTAAGCCACTGGAAAAAAAAACAAAGAGACTATCAATTTTTGAGTAAGAGTAATTTGGTTAAGAACAATTTTGGTTAAGTAATTAAGGAGCAATACCAGTCACCAAGTGAAAACCAACTAGCGTGGCACCCAGACATCTGTGCCAGCAGCCCCAGCAAGAACAGCTCTGACCTGACTTCTTACCTCTCACAGGCACTCTGACACTGGAAACAAACTATCACTCCGATATTTACATCCCCTTACACATCCTTGCTCTTTCCTTCACGATCTTAAGGAATATTGCACCTTATTTTCTCCCTCAGAAAATATTTTGGTGCCCCCTTTATTTCACAAAATAATGGGGAAAAATACTCAAAATACATACCTTGAACAGTCAAAATGTGGCAGTTAATTTTCTTAATGAACTTGTCTGTTCGACAGCCTAACAAACCATTTATGGGCCAACAATACAAAGGTTTTAAGATGCACCCTCTCCTCCCCCTTTTTTTTTTTTTTACACTGAAGGAAAATGCTTGATGACATTCATGAGTAGACAAGAAAAGAAAATCCTTAACTAGCCTCAGCCAAATTACAGACTTGAGGAAAACCTAAAAAGCAGCAGAACACCTCTGAACTGACTTAAAGATTTTCCAGTTTATAAAGTTGTATTTTGCTCCTGCCTCTTTTAAGCTACAGTTCATTTTTGTGTAGTTTTAATGAAAATACCCCCTTATAGTCTGCATTTTGATTTCACATTTCTTAAAAAAATTTTTGAAAAATTTAAAACAGCTTTAAAAATATACTTAATCTTACTGAAAATAAACTGAAGGACAGGTCTCCCTACTCTCTGTATGTTATTAGAGTAACTGGAGTAAATTCTCTGCCCATGTAATGAGTCCTGCTCTTTTAGATTGTCTGAGAAAATTAGCCTTCTGCTTTCCTCAGCAGTAAAAGACAATTCAAAGTAGTTCAAGAATGATGAATGAGGATGAGCTACTGTTTTCTTTTATATTCATAAAACTGTACCAATGTAATAGCAGGCAGGCACTGAAATTGCTACTGGAGCTCAAAGCTACCCACCCTAGCTCATGTATTTTTTGGGAGTCTGACATGTACTCAGCTATTTTAGAGTACATCCTGCATTTAAAAGTTAAGAAGAGTTATGTTACTAGAGCCTCAAGTAAATTAGAGAACATCATGCTCCTAGGTTAAAATAATGTACCATTAACATCTAGTTAGTACTACCCGCAATATTCAAAAACTGATTTTCAGAATGTGCCTGATCTGACCATAAAATTCATTTAACATAACACCAGCAGAAAAACATTACTGTAGTCATGCCTCCATTCCTATGCAGAATGGGAAGAACTGGAGATGAACTATTTATCCACTATCTGAAGACTGCAATGTTGCTTAAACAGCAACTAAAACTGCTTTAGAAAGCATAATCTGTTAAAGGTAATTTAATTGTATTTTAAACAAAGTTGTTTTCCCCAAAATTTATCTGCTTTCATACTGTGAGGTTGTATTTTGATGATTTATGTAACAATGTGGCCTAAACAGTGGTAGTCTTTTTTTCTCCCCCCAAAAAACACGCTTTAGACTTGAGCATATGAACAGCCACACTTAGAGACCTTGCTCCAAATATAGTTAGAGAGCAGAATTACAGTTCTTACCAATACCACAAATGCTTCAGTCAAAATTTATTCCTACACCAACAGGAATTTGCCGGGTGCGTCAGCAGCTCATCTCTCTAACACCTCACACCACCACTGTGAGGAAATTCAGAAACTTGGCCAGGCACTCCTAGAAAAGGGATGCAGCCTCTCTTGCTGTATCTATGGACGTGGATGTTACAACCACACTTGAAAGCTAAATTTTAAGCATGCAATATCAGAGCAGGTCATCACAAATTCCTTCCCACAGATCTGTGATGCACAGCCAAGTCTGCAAGATCCCTCTACCACTCATCACCCAAGCCAAGGCCAAAGTGTTTCAACTCTGGTTTTAAGTATCAAGGAGTAAGAACTGAACAAAACAGTGAAGAAAATCACAGGATCTTCTTGAAGTCTTTCAGTCAAAGCTGCTGTTCCAATCACAACCTAGAGCTCCAGTATTAATTACAGACAAGAGGCACAAGCCACTCCTTTACTGTGCGGGGTCTACAATCAGCTGTTACTGCTGAGGAAAGCAAGCCCAGATCACCCAGTGTCACTCAGCTCTATAGCAACTGAGAACTGACCACCTCCAAAACACTTATGCCACCATGCATCTCCTGGAATACCCTCATTTTGAGTACTACGCAGTATTTTGACTTTTTCTCCTTGTAAAAAACACAGTAAAATACACAAATAAAGGGCAGGAGGACAAGCCTATAGAGCAGACTGGCATAAGGTCAGATTGCAGGTGAATTTTAACTCCTAGAAAAGAAAAATGGCAAATATACAGGTTTAGGTCTACAAAATCACACACAAGATGGCACGGAAAACACATCACAAATTCAAGTGATCTGGCAGAGAGTACAAAAGGAACATGCTTTTACAGATACTCTAAAGCACTGCACTGCTTGCACAGGATGCTGCAGAATAAATGTTACATGTTTTCACATGTATTAATTTATTTCCATTTATTAAAGGTGTCATTAACAAACTTTTTTAACTAGACCAGAATATCTCAAACGTTATGGGTTAACAAAATATATGCTATTAAACCCACAACATATTAAGGGAAGTATTACTGCAGTTATATGAAATAAGCTTGTACAATTAAACCATTATGGAGTATAGATTCTTTCCATTAATGTGCATAGAGAGCTATCAAAGAAGCATAAGAATTAGCAGAATTCTCTTTAGAAAACATTCCTTCAAATTAAGCTTTTGTGGATTTAACACACTGCTAAAATGCACATATCATTTTGAAAATGAGACGTGCACTGGGCAAAAACCCAACAGTTTAAACATATAACACATGATGCCACCAAAGTATTTTTAGCTGTGTGCCTTAACAAGATAGAAATCTTACTTTTTTTCTGCAATATAAATTTATTTTCTATGAAAATGTTTTTAACTGGAAATGTTTTATTACATGAAAGGCTGCAGAAATAAATTCTGTCAAATACAGAAAAAAAATTAAAATAGACATTTTTCTTAGAAAAAATGCTGTGACAAGATTTAGGCAAAACTGATCTATTTCCTTAGGAATGGTTCTACTTTCTGTTATAAAACAGCTCAAAGGTATTTCTTATGCTTTATACAAGAAATATGATTTACACATGAAATGTGAATGTTCTTTCTTGTCCAGCAATTGTGTTCATTTCACAAATAAAAGGAAATGTTATCATACAGTAACAATAACTGCATAATCTGCAACTAACACCTCTTTCCTACTGACCATCCCCCACACTGTTTCCTATTTCAATCCTGAAGACTTTGCAAATTTTTCTGTAACTTACTATTGAGAGTTTGTCTTAACCAGATGATTTTGATTCATTTATCATGAAATCAAGACTGAGTGGGTTACCCCCTGACTCCAGACAGAACAATTCTATATCATAAAGTGCTGCAGCAACTGAGGGGTGTTTTTTTTGAACTCTGCTTCCAAAAAACCTGAGCACTTAAAAACATCTAACAAGATTGGAAACATCTCCTGTTTTGCTTTCTTGTTTTTTATATACTGGCAAAGAGGTTCCTTAAATGTTCCCGCTGTAGGGATAGATTTGAAGACTAAGACTTGGAAATCAAAGTTACAACTGAAAAAAATAAAAACCAAACCAACCCTTTTTCCAAGAAGATCACAAGTGTAACTAGCTCAGGATGTCACAATATTAAAAAACATTGTGAAAAGTAACAGAACAAGCTGACACACTTTCACATGTGACATTTAAAACAGCAACATTGTGTTTTCAATTTTTAAGTCCTGGAGGAAGAAGAATCGGCTGAGTATTTCCTGAAGATTTTGGTCAAAAGGCTTTCATTTTTGCAAGGTTGAAAGAACATGCAGATATAGAATGCTCGTTTGAAAATTTTATCGTTTTCTCATGTAACACTGGCATTGTAGTCTGAAATTTGTACATTATCACTCCAGCCTCAGCATCTGGCTTTCAATTAACAAGTCAAGTTAAAAACCAACGTTTTTTAGATTCGGAAGTTACAATTACAAATACTTGAAACTAAGTGACAAAACACCCAATTTGCTGGTATCTTACTGTTTTATTCACAAAATAAAGAGCTTTGTCTTTCCAAACAAAGAACATAACAGAAAGACTCAACGATACAGTTATAAAAAAGCGGTACTGAAAATTTGAAAAAGTCTGGTAAAATTTACAAATGCAAAGTATCACTTTGTACAAAATCTTTTTTTTTAAAGAAACTTCAGTAAGAGATTTTCAAACACAGTTCTGACAGCTTGGCTCCCTGGCTGCGCGGGGCGGCGGGGCTTTATTTCCGCCTGTGCGGGGAGCTCTCCCTGCGCCTGTCGTCGCCGCGCCGGGACTCACGGGGCTCGCGGTGCTGCTCGGGGTGCCGGCTCTGCCTGTCCCGCTGCCTCTCGGAACCGTTCCTGGGGCGCTCCTCCTGCTCCTCCTCCCGCGGGCTGCACCGCCCACGCTCCCTCTCTCGGGATTCTGATCTCTCTCTTCTCCTGCTACGATGTCCATCCTCTTTGCTCCAATGTCTGTAATTTTCATCGTCAGACACGGAAGCTCTTCTTCCTGTCTTCTTCAGTTTTGAGTTACTGTGTTTATTTTCTGGATCCTTACTTCTTTCGTGGTTCCTATCCTTCCCGCTGTGGTAACCATCTCTGCCGTTGGGTTCATCTCTGTGGTGGTGCTTTGAAACGTCATCTCTCCTGTGCGATTCTCTTAAATGTCGGTGATTTCTTTCTGATTTGCTCTCAGTATCACTTCTTTCCTCTTGCTGCCTCCTTCCAGTTTTCTTTTCAAGCGATTTCCTTCTCCTTTCTTGCTTTTTCCTGGAAACTTTATCAGATTCTCTATTTTTCTTTTGTGTTCTTCTTCTTTTGGCTTTAGAAACATCTGAAATTATAACAAATTACGGAACTAAGGTTGCTTTTTTATTTAGTATATTAAACTTATTAAACTACAATAGGAGTTCTAGAGGGTGTTTTTTGATGATGAAAACATTTGTGTGCATGTATCTGGACAAAGGTTCCAGAATAATTAACTCCTGATTTTTATCCCTTTGCCATCTGCTAGTAATGCTTGGCCTTGGGAAACCTCTACCTGTCATAACCCTCTTGCTGACTTGTACCCAAGGACCAGGCACAGGCTGCAAAGTCACACACCAAAGCACTCTCACAAATAATCTTTTTTCTAGGAAGATGACCTTTCCCAGACTATCCAGTCCCCAAATCATTTACTTTTCCTGGAAAAGCTTATCAGTCAATGGAGATGAAAAACAGCAGATAAAGAAAAATCTCCAACACTATCCCACGAGGAAAAAGAGGTAGGATGGAATGACTTGAGATAATGGTATTGCAGCAATATAACAATGGCCTTCAGCCTCATTTTTCAGGAGAAATAGCGACAACTTTGTCAACAAGATTAAAACTAACTTCTGTATTTCTAAATACACAGTAGTCTCATCTTAGTGGAACAGGTTTTACCCTTCCTGTTAGCATGCTCTTTATCAGGGACTTTAGATCCCACTCAACAGTATTTGGCACTAACAGCCATTTACAATAACCATTCATTCACCTTAGTGTATGAACTATAGAATCACATCAGCTGCTTCTCATCACCTTTTGAAAATATCACAGCCATGAACTGATTTATTAGTACATGCATTATCTGAATTGTCTAGACTCGTGTCTGAACTAAGGCTTGCTGACATTCTATAAAAATGCAACGATGGGTCAATTCAGATACATTTTAATGGATTCACTGAGCTTTTTAAGCAGTGTTTTCCATACTATTTTACATCTACCAGGATGCAGGAAAAGACCCGAGAAAGCAAACAGAAAAGAACCAGCTGCTTTGATGGCAGATATATTTTATTCTCTGCTGGACCTGTTTTAGAACTACCTCCCCAGGGCAGTGCTGAGCTGAGCAAGCTGATGAAGTTCCAAGCATTAACAGGCAGTATGACAGTAATCTCTAACTTAGCTCAATTTCTACTCAGCAAATTTTCTGTTTTTCTTTTATACACTGCACCAACACTGAAATACTGCAGCACATTCCTCTGAAAAATGCCTCTTAACTCTTCCAAGTAATTTTATAGATTTAAAAGGCTGCCAACACAGGAAGACTTTGGAGTTATAACCAGGAATGGAACCTCAGCTCAGTTTACCATTAAAGAATACTGTTATCTCCAATTAGTGCTTTGGCCACTGTAATAAAGTACACAAGAAAATGAAAAGTGAAACCAGGCTGCAAAGGTATCAAGATGTGAATTTTAATGAATGTGCTCCTCAATGGAGAAAAGGGAAGTAGCAAAAGGGAAGGTCCTAAACTTTGAAAAAACCCTGTTTCTACTCACAGGCTGCAGACCTGGTTTGTCACTAAGGACTGACCCCTCTAGTTCCTATCAAGCAGCTCAGCAGAGCTGCAGCTGTCCCTGCAGGACCATCTGGCTCTGTGCTGAACCAGCGCCTCCTGTGACCCTGTTTGGCTGCGCCCTCCTCTTGTGCTGCCGTCACTAATGCTGTTAGCCATGACACACAGCTCCCACCCTGGACAGGAGACTATGGTGGAGAACTGAACTGCGATTCCAAAGCAGGAGCACTTCAAACTGCTTTTATTTTATTAATCATTTTCATTTCAAAGACATGTAATAAATCAAATTAACTTTGAATCAGCAAACTTCCGTGCTACAGGAAGTCATGCTGTGCCATCATCTGCTCCTGCTATATATACTGGGGGAGACTGCATACTCTATTTAAATCTACTTTAAAGATTAAGCAATGTTTATGACAGTTCATGGCTAACAGAAGTTTCTACATCAGCACGACAGGATAAGATGCCAGACACTAATTAAAATGCATAAAAATACAAAGTAAGTTATCAGCAAAAGCTAATTCTTCCTTGGAAATTCCTCTACAGACAAGAACTTTCACTGTATTGCCATACAAACTTTTCCTGAAGCAGAGGAAATAGAAATAGGGACTCAGATGGAGAACAATATTTAAACACATTGCTAGAACTGACTTCTGACTCAAGGAAGAAGCATGTATTTCCAGGGAAAGACACAAGGAGTATCAAACTCACTCAATTAAGCCAAGAAAAAAAGAGTTGTAGACATGAGTCTCAGCGGTTCACCAGTAAATACAGAGAAAATAATTGGGAATAACTCTAATCCCTCAATCCTCCAATAAACTGAAGTCATAGTAGAGTGCAACAGATATCAATTGTGTAAAAAGCAGTAATCTACAAACTAACGTTTCTCAGGTATTTAAGTCTCTAAAAATGGAACTCAGTTTTTCTGAGTTCAAATCCAAAAATAAATTTCCATGAGTAATATTTAATAATTTAAAACTTTAATTTAAAAAAAATTGATTCGTTTTTAAAACAGAAAAATGACCACTGTCTGTAGTCAGATTTTCCTCAAAACAAGTATACACAGAAACAGTAATAAACATATCTGGAGAAAGAAATAAAAGAGAAGCAAATAGTTGTACTGCTTGTGTTTAAATACCTGAGTCACTGCTGCTGTCACTGCTAGATGAGGAGTCACTGCTGCTGGATGACTCTGAACTACTACTGCTGCTGTCTGAATCAGAATCTGAGGAAGAGTCTGTGTCTGAAGATGAAGAGGAATCTGATGACTCGACATTTTGCTTCTGTGTCATAATCAACTTTGGTGCATTTTTAAGATGTTCCCGTAGTTCATCCCTAATTAGCAAAAAAAAAAATTGTTCAATTTTAGTTTTTTGCTCTCAGGAAGAAGGAAGGTGAAGAAAGTAAGTATCAAATGAGAAAAGTGTTCCTCACGTTAGTCCTCCAAGGCCAATGGAAGTGAAGAAATTAATGGCAAAACGAGTGTTTCTTGGGTTATCCCGAGGCAATAATCCCTCAAAGAAAGGCTGCAGTGTCCTGATGGAAACAAACATCTATATTAAACACCATGCCAGCTCAGCACTCTCACTGACATAAAGAAACTGAAAAAGAGACTGTCCACAAGAAAGTAAAAGTTATCTCTTCATGCGTTTTTCAACACTTTCATTGTTTGTACCTGTGATGCATCTAATCAAATGCTACTTAAAAACTTGCTCTTTTATGACCACATAAACTTTACACACAGGAGAGCTGTATACATACTGACAGATAATGAGAACAGAAACCCCAACTCTGTGAAGCCCTGAAGTGACTTGTGGAACTGCAGCAGCCTGGGATAGCAAAGAATAACAGGCACTGACCAAGAAGTTCAAAGTTTAGGGATCCATGCTGAAATCCCCTCATATAGGGCCTTATGTGTAGTTTCAAATTTAAGTTTACATGAGCTAAAGCATCTACCAATTTCTTCATCATACACAGAAGAAATCCCAATTTACAGGAAACAGCTCATGCAGCTGCAAGTAACATTGTCAGAATGCAATGCATTAAATCCCATACAGATTTAAAGGAATGTTATTTATACTACATATGAGGATTAGTTAGTAATCCTAGAGAAACTGTTACTAATAGTTGTGGTTTTTTTCCAAGTTTTGCCAGAAAGAGAAGCCCCAGTAACATTTATTATGCAGCTACAGAGCTGACAATATATAAAAATAAACTTGGCACTTGGAAATTGTTATGGTAGCTGAGTGTCACTGGGGGGTGGAGGGGGAACAGATACATCTTACAAAGAGTCATGCACGTACTTGAACCCAAAATGACAGCAATGCACTCAGCTTCAAAAGTGACTCCTTGCAATGACCAAATCTATACATGAACTTATTCTTGAAGTACTGCAGCTAGAGAAGGCCAGTCTCACTTGAACCTGAACACAGAGCTCTTATCTGTATGTTTTCAGATAAAGAACCTAATTAAATTTACAGTTTTGAAAATATAATTTCAACTTACTCATCTTTTAATCTTGCATTTAAATTAGGAAGTCCCATATATTCACTGAGTTCCTGAAAGAATATTTTAACAAAAATTCTACTGGAGGATGTGGTAGTTTCTTCACTCAGTATTATACATTCAAGGACCTGAAAATATTCAGAAAAACATTCACCTTTAAGTTTAAACATACATTCTTCTCTTATCTTAAAAACTTTTGCCCTCCTGAAATAGCTAATAAAGACTGGGGTTTTTTCCCCAAGGCTCATAAATTCTAGCCAAGACTGTCTTCCTCAAAAATTCTTTTCTACCACCTGGGAGCAGCTGCTGATCATATTTATGCTAGTAATTCTTTAAGGATATTTTTTATCTAAGAAAACTCCACAAGACAAAATCAGATGCGTGAACTTCTGCCAAATTAAGAGATTTGGGACTTAAATACAGGAGAGTTAAAATATTTGGACTGACTTATGTGTGCTTGAAGCATGACAGACTAGGCTATAAATTGAGAATAAAATGGTACGAAAAGAGAAGTTACCTTGGTATTTATTTCTTTATTTATAATGTTATATAATAATATATCTCAAAATGTGAGATTGCTTTTATTTATTAGGTATTAAAACCATAAAGTGGAAGTAGTTTTGTCTTCTAATTCAATACAACTTCTAATTTATCAAAAGCTAAAAGAATAAGGTAAGAAGCTCAAAACTCTTTTCCAAAAGAACTACTTTTTAATCAACCAATTCCAGCTGAACTCCCTAAAATAATAGCTTAAATCAATTACTGAAAAATGACAGAGGATGATGATACACAAGAGGAGATGGAACAAACCAGAATTCTTCAACAGTGTCTCAGAAGGTGCTTAAGATAATCCAGTTTGCCACGAGTCATTACAAATTGTAGAATAATACTCGAATTAATGTATTATATGGTACTGTGGAGTACTGGAGATTAACTGTTGAACAAGAGATTGAGGACAATGGCTTTTTGTTTTAACTTACACTCCAGGGGATTGAATCGGTGTACAGGAGATGAGCAAACATCTTGGCCACATTCCTCAGTTTGTTCGTTTCCAGACGATGAATGGTATCGTACTGTTCCTTGAAAATGGCTTCAAAGGATTCCATATATTCTTTCTTTAACATGCAGAAACGCTGAGACAACATGGTACAATTTAAACAACCACTTTAAACAAAACACTAAACATGCAAATAACCTACAACCAAGTGACCTAATGGTGTCAATACTTACTGCAAGACTTCCTTTTTAAATAACGCTTGGAGGAAGAGCAAACACCCAAATGGATATATTTTATAGCTTTGAGCAGTTTGTCAGGACAAGAAACTCATTTGTGTTGCAAAGCAGTAATTATCAATTGTGAACTACAACAAACAATCCAGCATTTTGCTTGACTTCTATACATCAAGTATTTTAACCTGATACAACCGCAAGGTTTTTCAGGACATCACTGAACGACTATTTCAATTGAGAGAGGCAGCAGGAAACAAAAGTAAGACATTTTGGACATAAACATTTCAGAGAATATGGAAATCAACATTTACAACTATCTGAACATGCAGCTTCATATAGTTAGTGTTTTGTAATTGACTGTCAGCAAAAGGATATCCTGAAATAATGGATGAAAAATACAAATGAGAAGAAACATTCCCTTTCAGCACAGCTTGCTCCCCTGAGAAGAACATGTACTTCATCTTAACTCTTCAGACATGTCAATATTATTGATAGGGAAACCTTAAGTAAGAAATAACTGCAGCTAAATTAGCAGTTAAGTTACACAAAACCAGAGAGCTAGCTGCTTATTGAAAAGCTAACGAAACACCCACAAGCCCGGGACAATAAGTATTCAATCTTGTACTCCAAATTAAACCTACTAAGCAGCTTTGAACAAGGTGGTAAATGACAAGAGTCTCCAAGATTAATCTTCAGCACTGTAAAAAGGTTATTTTCTGATAACTCATAATACTATTATGTCTTTTTAGTACCCTTTTTTTTCCATTGATTTATTGTTCGATCATAATTAGAAAAAAGGGAGGCAAAATAAGCAACAATATAAAGGGAAAGTGAGTTCTCTAATTCTGCATTCACTGTGCTTTTTATAATCAAAGTACTAATTTAATCCACTAAAACAGTCAACTAACATAAGCATTTTCAGAATGATAAAAAGACTATTAGTTTTATTTATCCATTAAAACTTAAGTTTGACACAGAAAAAATAGACTCAAACAATGAAATTTTCTATCATGAAGTATAAAATCTGAAACAGAACTCACCCCTGCCAGTAAGCCAAAGAATTTCTCGTATGTTCTTTGCTGAGCACAGCAGTCAAGTATCATATTGCAGAGTTCTTTCTGGGTTATGAAAAAAAGAATATTTCTCTAGGTAAATTCACTGTAGCAGCAAAAAACCCCATCATCAGTACCTGCCAAGTAACTGAAGGAAGCCTTACATGGATGTGAGCTTTGAAAGGAGTATTTACATCGAACTTCACTGGCAACACCAGTAGTTTTCTGAATTTCTCTGGGATATGAATATGAACTTTTGCCCTTCAAATTTCCTCTTCTGCCTAAACTAAGACTTATGTGTTAACACAATGTACATCTAACAAAAAAAAGTCAGAACTCATTTACAACTGACTTTACCATAATGAAAAAAGGAGCTACAAGATCAAAAGTGAAGGTTTTGAAGGCTTTTTTTGTGGTTTTGTTTTTGTTGGTCAATTGCTTCTTTTTGTGATAGTCCTTTTAGGGTTTCTTTTTGTTTGTTTGAAATAGTACCAATCGCTGCATTTACAGAAAATGAAAGTTCTTTACAACTTCCAAGTGTCTAAATGGCTTACAGACAAACCATTTGGAAACACAATGTGCATTTCTTAGCAGTTATTTCCAAAACCAGAAATATCTGTCAATGTTGGTATATACTGACACCTTTAACTATTCAGCCATAATTTGCCTGACAAGCACTGCTTAGCATAAGCAAGCAGAAGGCTGAGTTTCACTGCAATGGCTTCAGCACTGAGGGAGATGTTTAGAAAGACTAAACTCACCTTTGGGAGGCGAAAATGCCTGGACTTCCTCTCTAACCAAGAGCACAAGAGAAACTTTTCTATAGCAGCTCTTTTAGGCTGAATTCTGAATCACCCTTTATAGAAGAGCATCTTTCCTTCTTGGCTAGGAATGAACAGAGGAAGCCCAGCCAGATTTGTGCATCCCCCATCACTGACAGCCTGCCTTCCATTTTCCTGTCTCCTCAGTGAACATGGATGGAAGAACAGAAGATAATGCCAACTATGTAGGACAGGTAGTCTGGGCTTTCTGGAATACAGGCTCTCTGCATCCCTCCTCCTTGTCTTCCAACACCATCACCCCACAATTACTATCAGATCCACTTCTGGTAGCTGACTCTTCCTCTCCTTTCACACACAGCAAACCAGGAACCAGAAGGAAACACTTTGTACCTCACCTCTCAGGCCAGAGCCCCTCACTGGCTGAGAGCAGAGGTCCTGGCAAGTGACACCATGCGGGTTTAAAACCAAACTTATTCCCCTGATCCTCTGCCTGAGATACAACTTGTAATGCATCTGTCAATTGGTTTAGGGTACATCTGGCAACATTAATTAAGACAAATGAGCAAATGTTTATATAAATTAAAAAGCCATGAAATTACACAGTTCTTAAAACAGCCCTGCAGTTTTTGCCCATTCACCTTTTTTATTACTGTTTTCTCCTAGGACAAATTCCATAGTGTAATCCAATTTATGACACTCCCAAATAGGTTTCTGACTGTCAGTCACATACCTTTCATTATTAGTTTCATTTCTCTTTAAACTAATAGTAACATTCCTATAGAAACTACTGGATGATTTCAAGCATTTTGTTCTCTTTGTATCTTTCAGCAATTTATTGTAGCATATACTGGATTTCATATTCTCCCACTTGTCTCATTCTTCCAAGCAAGTATTCAGAAGAAACATTTTTGCCCATCATAAAAAGCTCAAAACAAATAAAAAGCCAAGCGTGCTGAAAAAGAAAAGAAACCACTCTTCCAAATAACAAGGCAGTAATGTATCAAATAAACTTACAGATGTGTTTACAGGCATTCCTTTTAACACTGTCACACTGTGTTAATGTGATATATTAAAATGCATATTAACTTTTTATATTATCCCATTTTACAGTAATGCTGCAGTTAATCAGTTTTTAACAATAAAAAGAGTAAAGTGCTGATGCCACTGTTAATAACATCAGGAAGACTTGAAAAACAAATTACTTTCCTTCCTCATCTTAAATGCAATTATAGCCTTGGTATCCCCTGTGGTTCACAGTAATTAAATATTTTAACATTTTAATTAAATATTACAATGATTTCTAGGAGGGTATCTTGAATAACCACATGCACAATAACAGGTTTGCCCATAGACATTCTTGCTGGTGTTATATAAACAATTTGAGGTTAGGTCTAGAGCAACTGTCTTTCAGATTTTAAATTAACAAACTTTACAATTATTTAATTACTTTTTGAGAGATACAACAAGCTCAGATGGCAATTCTAGCTTAATTTACAATTTTAAAAGTGAGCGAACTAATTTCTGTACTCTCAGTGATGTTTATGGCATGAAGAGCCTGTGACTTAGCCCATCTCTTGTTTCGAAGACCACAAAGAATTTGTTCCCCAATTTTACAGGCAATTTCTATATTGTGTTGTTTAACTTTTTTCATACAATGCTCAACAAGTAACTACTCAGCTTGGTTAAGAAAGTATATATAGGTATCTAATCATGAAGTAAAACACTTCAAAATATCTGACATCTCATACAGATGGTGAATCATCTTTTGTGAAGATCTTGAATTTATTATTGTATCATAGAGAACAATAGCACGTCCCAAAACTGCTAAGACTGAAGATAAGGAGTAAAGCTCCCTCTAAATGCACGGCATTTCTCACAGTTCTCCCTAAACAGTCTGTTTGTCTTATCTAAACAGAGTAATGGTTTAGAGAACCATGACTCAACCTAACATGGCAAGTATCATCATACATTTAAAGGAAAAGACAGAAAAATCAGACTTCTTTTGGTGTTTTCTCCCAGTTTTACCATTTTAAAGCACAAGCACACCCTGCCCAATCTATCTTCTCACAGCTTCACACAAAGGCTGTGCTCACGGCAGGCAGAAGGGCTGAAGTAATTTATCCCCTTCTGATCACAGGTTCCTTTTCACAGCTTCCCCCCCTGCCCCTTCTCTCCTCATTTTTACAATTTCTTTAAGATTTGCATTCAGCCAAGACTGCAGTTTCAGAGCTGCCCCTGGCTGCCTCCACGTGGAGGTCACTTCTGCCCTCCCTGGCTGGAAACGATGCCATTTCCACCTCCCTTCCCTGCCAGCCCCACATCTCTGTTCCAACCATTGCACACACAAGCTGAAGCCATCTTGAGACATGCCCACCCTATAAGCTATTCTTAAAATATAAAATTTTCAATGTCAACACTTCATTTCTAGAAGTTTCTTCACGAACTAAAGGAAATGATTTGCCGGGAGCAAACCTAGTGCAGGCCTTTGGTTCATTTAAATCAATGTGAAATCAGAATTATGTGGAACGAGTGCCTTGCATTTTATGTATTTTCACTGCTTTTACAGATGCCACACTTTTCCTTTTTTCTCTTTTAATTCACTGAAGCATATTTTACTCCCACTGACTACCTTGAAGCTTTCCTTACTGCTGCATATTTTAATGGGTGTAACCATCACACAGCCTACTTTTCCCAGCATCTCTGCTTTCTCTTCTTAATTTGTCAAGTTACCACTTAGAGCCAAAGCTGGCAAAGCCATGGAAGGCGTTTCAGCAGCAGGCAGCCTCTTGTCAAACTGTGCAGAGCTTTTAGCAGCTACTACAAAGTCTCCAGGTCTGTCCTGTGCTCACCTAACAGTCCTCAACTTTTGTTCCTTTTTTTGATCAACCACTTTTCTGTTTAGAGCAACATATGCTTAAAGCTGAATATGGTTATCACAAGTCTTGCATAAATCAGACTTAATATTTTACACTGGAATAATTAACTGGATATAAGGATACATATATTTTTAATCATGCTGCTACAAGTCTGCAACACACAAACACATACAAAAATGAAATAATATGTCAAAGTCCACAGTAGCTCTTTCCTTCTACCTGAAGGCTGCACATGCAAAACCTCTCTTTAAGTGGTTTTACTGAGGTAATCTGAGCAATTCCACCTCCTTTGGTTAAATGCATACACACATCTTGGAAGATCAAAATCTAGTCAGAATTCTAGCTAATGCCTGCTATCAGTAACACAACAGCCTAATTCTGTATGGATTCTGTACCTTCATTTTGTAGACATCAACAAATACCACAACGCGGTATGTGCATGCAATGTAGGGGGTTTTTTTAATTAATAAATTATGGAAATTCAGAATGATTCTAGACCTCAGGCCCACAAAAACCTCCTGCTTCAAAAGACAGGAAAGCTACTTGAGGATGATTATCTTTTACAGCCAGTAGCAGCTGTGAACTAATCATGGTGCAGTTGCTAAACCGACCAGCTGCAATGCCCTCCAATTAGAGAAGAAACTAATGTACCTAAGAAATCATCTACTTGTCCAGCACATAATTATTAGGCTTAGGCCATCCCACTCTACATCAGCTTCCTGAACTATATTCTCACTGAAAGTGAAAATAGTCAAGTCAATGTAAGTACTTGTGTCATCTTCAAGACTCAAGGCATAAATAACACGAGACACTGACACTCCCACACCATCAACTAGGACTGCTTTGAGCAAGTGACACCACCCTGTAAAAATGAAGATGTGTCAGATGCATGCATAATTCTTTCAAGAAGGCTGTGCCTGCAAGAATTTTTCTCATTTCAAGTAAAAAAAAAAATATATGGTGACGCATTACCTTTATCTGGAATGTGCACACTGTTAGAAGAGGCTCTAATTTAATTTAGCAACATTTCTGTATACAAGTTTAGTTCTTATCACAAGCCAAGAAAGAAGAAAAGCCTAAAAGCCAATCCATTTTAGGCACATTTTCAAAGAGCAATGTATGGTTGGTTTAATTACTTTAGTTGTCTGCATTTCAGCTGGGCTTGTTTGCTTGCTTTCCCCACAGTTCAGAAGCTAGAACAACTAGTAATACCACACTCCTCTAACTACAGTCTGATTTATTTAAATTTTCTTGTTTGGTAATACATGGGATTAATACAGCTTTAACAGAGATAATAACTGTACTTTTTTAAAAAAGTAAAATAGTGAGCTCTGCCAAAACTGAACATATGCCCCAAGAAGCAACTGCAAGGCTTGTTTAGAACAGCTTCGCACAGACTGTAGTACAGACAGCAAAGCTATTTCACTTTTGATCTGCAGGCTTCAGTTGGGTCTAAATAACATGAATAAAAGCAAACCCACTCCTAGTAAATTTACTTAGAAATGAAAGAACATCAACACTTTAAATGTTTTTCAAAAAAAAAATAAAAATCAGAGGAGTGTCGACATGCCTCCTCGGCAGCTGGTCCTACACTGCAATGCCAAGAAGCAGTATTATGTTGTTCCAGTCCACAGATTATCCATCTGAACCTTAATCCTCTTTCTGCAAGTCAGAGCTGTGTGATAGATCCATTACTGGTATTAAATAGACAAACAACTTGTGTTGCACAGCAGTTAATGTGACACAATGATCTGATAATTCAACCACTGGTAAAAACTGCTCATCTATTTCTGACCTCAGCCCTGATAAATCACACCAAAAATTTCTACACATGAAGATTTCAGGAAGAGTTACCCAGAAAGATGGTCATTAAGACTGTATTAGTCTCAAACCTGTTGTTTGCATCTGTCTTTAGGTTTCAGATACTCTGAATAGTTTCTTGATTGTATTTAATTGACAATTTACTACTCAAAGCTTGTGGAAAACAGTCTTAATGACCAAATAAAATAAATATTGTTTTATTAAGTACAGCCTTTCAGAAGAAAAGCAGAAAGTTACTGTAAAATCAGACTTGACTTGAACAAAAATTTTGCAACGGGAATCTTAAGTTTCATCTGATTTTTAAGAAACACTTCAGCTAAATGCTCTAGTTCCTGCTTCTCATGGTGCCTGCCATTCATAGTAGGAGTTGGAATAGAGAATGAGCATAAACAAAGTTTGCAGGTTCACCCAAAAGTTCAGCAAACATTTCAGGAATTTCTCAAGACTGTTTAAAGCTCTGAATCATAAAGTGTGAAGAAATAAGACACAACATCCTGCAATACAGATTGTTGAAGCTCTCAGTAAAACAGACTGAAAAAAAAAGAAGTGTTCTATGGCTAAAATAACAGTAGTTGAGAACTCTAAAGGTTGAAAATACCTCTAAGATCAACCATAAACCCAATGCCACTGTGTTGACCACCAAACCATATCCACATATCTTTTGAACACTTCCAGGGATGCTGATTCCACTACTTCCCTGGGTAACCTGTTTGAATGACTGACCAAGCTCACCTGGTGCAACTTGAGGCCATTTCCTCTGGTTCTGTCACTTGTCATCTGTGAGAAAAGCCTAACCCCCACCGGCTATACCTCCTTTTGGGTACTTGCAGAGTGATAAGGTCCCCTTTTGAGCCACCCCTTCTCCATCCTGAACAAGCCCAGCTCCCTCAGCCACACACAGCACTCTAGGTGTGGCCTCACACCTATGTACAGAGGAATGGTCACTGCCCCTGTCCTGCTGGCCACACATTCCTCGATCCAGGCCAGGATGCCATTGGCCTTCTTGGTCACCTGGGCACTGCTGGATCATGTTCATCTGCTGCCAACCAGCACCTCCAGGTCCCTTCCTGCTGCTGGGCACTTTTCCAGCCACTCTG
Source organism: Phylloscopus whistleri (assembly GCA_017589585.1). Lineage (NCBI taxonomy): Eukaryota > Metazoa > Chordata > Aves > Passeriformes > Phylloscopidae > Phylloscopus > Phylloscopus whistleri. The sequence goes on along the minus strand of JADMLD010001395.1, from coordinate 2,966,910 downwards.
CCCCAGCCTGTAGCTCTGCCTGGGGCTGTTGTGACCCAAGGCAGAGCTCAGCACTTTGCCGCATTGAACATCACACCGCTGGCCTCAGCCTGCTGGCCCAGCCTGTCCAGACCCCACTGCCTTCCTGCTCTCCTGCAGATCAACACTCCTGCCCAACTTGGTGTCATCTGCAGACTCAATCAGGGCTTGCTTTTTATTGAAAGCAGAGGGAATTAATTCAATAAAGGCTTCAATCTGAAGACAGTAGCTTGAAAGAATAGAAGACAATTTTTCTCGCCTAAAAACTGGCACTTAATTTAAAACAAATTTCCTGCTGAATGTATTCAGATCTTTTATCCACAGGTACAGACTCAGACCCTAAAAACCCCTGAATCATTTTACTGCCTTCATCTGCTTATTCCTTCTGCTCTCACAGTGATCAGGAAGAGTCTTTTTTTTTTAAGATTTTTGTCCCCATAAAGGAGCTTAATTCTATACAACGAGCAAGTCAAAGCTCTCATATCTTTGATTAAATGAGGTGAAGAGTAGTTATGATTCTTAAGGAAAAAAAGAAATCAGTACAAAGAAGAAGCCTCATAAAATAAGAGGACGCAGTTTTACAACAGTTTCGAATCTTCAATTATAGTAATTCCTACAACTAGGAATTGTAGGTGAATACTAATTGCTGAGTTTTTCTTTTTCCTTCCCTTATTTTTTCTGAGCAGCTTTTGCCCATAGAAGTTAGGAGTTGACAGAGACTGCCACGGTATTAAATCCTAACACTTAAGTAGTTCTCATTACAAGCAAGTAGTGTTATGCATTATAAGTCTGTTGTATGGTCTAGTACATATATTTTAGATAGTTTGCTCTATTCTTTATAGTTGAATTGATTTTCTGGGAAACAGGATTTTTTTTTTCTCTTTAGAATTTTTCAGGTTATGTATACTTCACTTAGAATTACAATCTTACACATGCTTAATATTGCATTTCCTGCACAGAATTAGAGAACTAGATCAAAAAATACACAGTCTCAGTCCTTAGTTTACTTTCATGTAAATTGCCTAGAAACAAGCAATAGTACAAGAATTGAAAAAATGATAGGTAAACAAGTGCTCAAAGAACACCTAAGTGTAGCCCAGATCTCTCCTTATTAGTTAGCATTATACTAAACTTACTTATTACACACACGGTTTCAAATAAAGCTGCTAATTAAAGCCACAAGAAGTTAAAGAGCTCACCCAAGTACAACTCCTATGATAGCAGCTTACAGCTGTCTGAAAAGCTGCTTGGAAAATTAGATGTGTATTTACATTCTACCAGTATTGAAGAGAAGTACTGGATGAAGAACAGTTCCCATTACTTGAAAACACAGCAGTTGCATTGATCTTACAGAGTCTGAGGACAAAACAGCTTTAGTCTTATGATCTCCAAAATTAAGCGAAGCAATCACTCAAAACTGCTTTAATTCAATAAGCTGTTTATTCAAAGACTGACTGTGAAAGCACCAAAACAACACACTCAGAGCACTGTGCTAAATTTCAAGCCCCACTGATAAAGTCTCCAGCTGCCTGCAAATATTATCTTCAACCCAGAGCCCTTTCAGAGACAGAACTCTGCCATGCTGCTGTATTCTTTTCATAGGACAAAAGTTTCACCAGTCCAAACAACACACCTTTTTAAAGGCCATGAGTAAACATTTGTGTTGCTTGACAGAAAGAAGCACACGCATAAGAAAAATTGCTTATGAAATATAAGTCTATTTGCTTTAAAGGTTGTGAAATTAATTTTGAGGAACAACAGCTGTAAGGAATGACTCTCAATTCAACTGCCTGCTATACAAACCAGGTCATCGAACGTGAGCAAGGTTTTTAGATACTACCACAGTACTGTATCTTAATAATGTTAGTAACAAGAAGAGTAAGAATAAAGGCTTACAGTCTGACTTTCAGGGAAGTCCATCTTCAACAGTTTGTGAGCACATTCTTCAAAGTCTAAGCTGAATAGAAAGAACACTTATTATCAGTGCAATGTATGCTATGCTAAAAACATTCCAAAACCCTACTAAGATTCATCATCGGTGCTAAAACCTCAACTGTTTTGTAGTAAAGTACGTCAGCTGTTTGATTTGCTGAGACTTTATTATTGTTGTGGGTTTTTAAATAAACATTTTGTATTTCAGGAGTTTCTATCTGAAAATGAATCCCAAGTGATTACATTAGCAGGCAATCTGAAAACAAGATGATTCAAGTCATTATTACTATCACATCATCTCACAAAATTTAAAACAGAGAAGTGGGAGCTTGCTTTACACATTTTGAAACACATTGAAAATGCAAGCACTTCAGACAAGCTGCAGAAGCAGTATTTACCCCAGTCTCCTCTTTGCACCCCTGTCCTAAAAGCCTTTAGCTACCACTGGGTATGTCCTCCCCCCACACAGAAGATTAACAAGTTCAAGTATGGCAGGAAAGTACTTAACAGTAACTTTGACAAATGTGAGAGTCTTTGATACCCTCAGTATGATATTAATTCATGTCTAATGATCAACACCACAACTGCATCATTGCACTCCTCATGCAGCATCAGACCTGCAGAGTATTATGGGCTGCAAGGGATCAATCCCTCCTCTCAGCCTGGTGACACAGAAGCTACACCCAGCAGGTTTGGAATATTTGTACCATGAACTGCAAGGGGAGTTCACTCTCAAGATGACCACAAGTAGAGTGTATTTCAGGGCTCGTAACTGCATACTTAACTTCCAAACAATGCAGGTGGCAAAAGAACTCCTTCATCTCAGAAGTGGAGACAAACTACAGAATTTCTAAGTGTGTCTCGAATTTGTTTCATAACTCTTCAAGATGCTATAAAATTGGAAGATCACTGACTTCTGTTCACTCAGAAAGTTCTCATTACAGCAATAGTCCTAGTCCTCTACCCAAACATTTAGAAACAAACAAGATTCATCTTAGAATGAGATTCTGGAAAACAGCCTGCTTTACAGTCAGGTCAGGCTCCATAAAGACCACTTCTCTACTTTCTTTTTTTTTCTTTTTCTTTTAAATTGCACATTAAGACAGAATTTTAAAAGAAAGAGAATTACATTTCACCGCCTTCAAAATAGCTACACTCTTAGGTGCATAATTTATACTTACCTTGACTGAATAGCCAGATAAATTGTACGACGAAAGGAGACCAGGTTAATTTCTGTTTTGTCATGGACAGTAACTTTCTGACCTGGAAAAGAAAAACATGGGTTTGTAAAGAGCGAAACATTAAGGAAGACAAATCTACTAATTTTTTAGGATAGCTCTATTCACCATTTACTGAGTCTGTAGCATGCTATTTTTCTAGAAGTACTTAGGATGGTTTGCAGGTTTATGTATTTTTATGTTTATTTTTATAGATAAGACAAAAAAATGAAAGTCAGTATATGCTTCATCTGTAACAAAAGTAAATATTTATATATAGCTTTAAAAGGGTAATTCTTTTAAAGATATTTCATGTTGCTTAGTCACTGCAACCTCTAGGTTTAACGTTTCTTGTCAACATTATCAGCAATCCATTTTCTGCACAATTTAGCTGTACAATGCTTTATGTGCCATCTCTGATTTGAACAGGTAATTGTTAATTCCTGTTAATTGCAGGATCTACATTACAGCATTCTGCAAAGTTCTGGAGCAAGAGTAGAAAAATCCTTTCTGAACCAAACCACTCTGGGAACACTTTAATTTGTAAAATACTACTTCTTCAGTCTTTTCAAGTTTGGTAAAAGCATAAAAATTGAAAAATTATGTGAATGTTCATACTTTTCATGAACCTAGGAGCTCTGCTCTTCTGTGAAATACTCCACCAAACTAGTAAGGAAATCCATTCCTGGTATTCTACAGAAACAATACCTGACTGGCTTTTCCATTACACATGCAGTCTGCACAAAAATTTCAGTTATGCTTATCCATCAACGGTTTTTCCTGGGAATTGAATACATTATTTGAAAATGAATAAGTACTGTCTCCACTGAAGATCAAGGAAGAGGGCTGTACTGAACCAAGTGAGATATGGAGGATGTAGATACAGTTGTAAGAAAATCCATCCTAATTTTGAAAGTGACTTAAAAAAATGGTAGAGCATGGAAAAGTTTAAGTGAGTTTTCATTTTGCTCTTTTTCATGTCTTATATTTGCATGGCTTTTCTCAAAGAAAACTGATACTGTCAAGAATAATGTGGCAAATCTGCTTTTCCTTTTCTGCATGTTGCTGAATGCTTCCTTTCAGACTTTTATACTGTTTTCTAGTAAACACTTAGATCTGAGAATAACTGAAGAGGAAAACATTGCTTAACATTTGAGCATCTCAGTTTTGCAAAACCTCTAAGAAGTTAAGCTTTTCTTTCCTGCTTCATCTACATTCAATCAATTGCTTGTAAGGTGCCAGTCATACACTTACCATCTTCATCCTCCTCTTCGTCATCGTCCTCATCTTCTTCACTACTTCCAGCTTCTTGGTTTCCTTCAGACTCAGTGTCACCTTCATCAAGAATTTCTGAAAGAGCAGTATCCCAGATTAATGGAACACAGACCACAGTACTTTCATTACAAAAACCCCTTTGATCCAACCCCTGAAGAGTAAAAGGCTGTCTCAGGTGCAGAATGAGGAAGAGGCCAAAAAGCAGATATAACTGAATGGAAACAGAGATGGAGAAAAAACACTGAGTAACACAAACACAAAGCAAACGTCTACGAAGTGAATGACTTATACAGGACAGAAATATCACCCACTCTTAAATAAATGTTGGCAGCAACAGCTGAATAAGCAAATGCCATAGGTGATGGTTGTGTACACACACAAATATCCCTACCTTTCTTCAGCATTTTGTATTTCTCCTCATTTTCCATAAAGTTTGGATCCATCTTGAAAACATCTTTAGAATAAAAGAGAATCTTTATTTAAAACACAAATTGGAGAAAGCTATTAATATTAAATCTTGAATTTATTTTCTTGGGGAATTATCTTTTATTCCTAACTTACTAAGAACATCCTCTGGGTTGTAGTCATCTTCCAATGGCAACATATGAGTAAACTGATCCTCCTCTTCCACTAGATCTAATCCCTCTGGAATGATGGGATGATCCTTGAAGCCATCCTTCCGTACAGCAAACATGACTTCTATCATGTACTGAACACGCATATCGATTTTAGATTCGTGCAGAATGTGCCGGAGGCGATCAAAGATTGCTTTGGAAAAGAGAGAAATGTAAATATCAAAGGTATTTACTAATACAAATGCCAAGATAGGCATTGAGTAACTGTACTTACCATTAATACCTCTAGGAGAAACTTCTGTTAATTTGAGCCCACTCTCCTTAATAAATCCAATTGCAACTTCAATACTGTCATCAGTAGGCCTTTCAAGAAGCAAAGTGAGCATTTCCAAACATAAAACCTCGTGAGCCTGTGGAATGAGTATCAGCAAAGAATTAGAATGCACCATGTTACACCATCATCCCAGTCATTTACTGGACAGACCAGTCCAGCCATTGAGGATGCCACAACACAGCAGTTTAATCACACACACAAGGCAGCAGTAGTGGGGCAAAGCTGATTAAGAGGAAGTCAAAATTTCAAATCCAGTTTTACTATCAGTATTTACACCAATTTTCTAGTGAATGAGACTGTTTTATTGAAGTGAACAAGCAAGCAAAGAAAAATATTTTGCCATTCAAAAATAACAGAATGCATTTTCAAGAAGCAAATAAACCTGCACTTGCATTACTGAATCCAGTTCTAAGTGCATTGTATCTACAATTAAATCAGATTTTCCAGGATCAGGCACATAAGACAACAGCACATCTCAGCCTTATTTCCTCTTTACCAAAATGCTGAACATTCCCAACACATTCCTGAGACACTGCTTCTTGACATTATCTAAATCAGAGCATCCCAATTTCTGATACATAAACAAGTGGCATAGAGATAAATTCGATGCAGATGCAACTGAGTCTACTTCTGCTAACACGTGTTGCAAGAAAACTCTGTTTAAGATCTGTGGACAGAGCCTCAAATGATCCTTGCTTTGCATCAAGACATGCCTGAATATTAGCCCAAACACACACATGAAATCTGGGGAAGCTCTGGAGCAATGATAAGTGGTGATAACTGCATAAGCAATTACCAGTATCTTTTCTAAAGAGATCTTAACAACTTAAAGCAGGCACCACACTCAGGCTTTCAGCAACTTTCAGAAGAGACAAAGAATCTTCACTTCTGTCTTAAACTAAAAATTAGCCATATAGGGTTTGAGTAGAAACAAAGGACATACCACATTCTGATTCATCAAATGTGCAACAAATTTTGAAGATGTTAGACAGAGTTGCTGCAAAAGAAATAAACCAGGAAATTTTAACACATGGAAGAGAAAATTCCTAACCCAGACATACTATAGATTAATGCTTCTCACGAACAAATTAGAGTCACGAAAGTATTTAAGGATACTGGTAGCTGTTCCCAATTAAGACTGTAAATTCAAAAATAAAAAGTTACAATTAAACTCCCCTGCCCAAATCAAAGAAATCCAAATGATCACAGTATCAATCCAGAACAGGTTGTCAAACTTTCATGATACTCTAACACTACTAAATGTCCCACAGACATTTGTCTCCAACCCATGTTTTGGCTGTGTTCCTTTGAACACACCTGACACAGTTACACTGCAGAATTCCACATTTCAGCACATTGCTCCTCCACATTTCACATACCTTGTCATTTCTGCGATACCCTTTACGAAAATTCAGTATCAGCCTCTTGAGGATCAATTCACCAATATTTGGAAACTTGGAATTGATAATTGCCACAAGAGCTGCATAAACGTGAGTAAAAATCGGAGAGGCACTCTGAGCTTGCAAAATGGACCTGGACAGCAATCCCCTGTAAAAATAAGCAAGTTTTAAAAACTTTTCTGGTAATAAGGTATGTAATCTTTTTATTCAGTACTTACCACAATAAATAGTGTCGTGCAGTTGGATTGGCTGGAAGAAACCAGATGATCATTTTCAAACCATGGTTTATCATGCCACAAATGGAATTGTGCAAAATGTGTTGCACAAATCTGTCTGAACTGCAAAGTTCTTCAACAGTTACCTAATCTTCCATCAAATATTGTTCATATTAGAGCTACGCTTAAAAATGCTAAGCCTGCAAAAAGCCATCTTGCATCCTGCAATTATCCCTTTTTCAATCTGAACTTCATCTGATTATAAAATACTACTTAGAGCCTAAATGAATGCAAACAAGGGACTCATGAGATAATAGTTCTTTTACTATTCAAATGATCTCTTTTACATTTATTATCAAGAAAGTCTGAAAAAAAATTGTGACTTGCTTCCCCTCCTCTCAATTTTGCATTCTGTAATGCTTGGGAGCACACAGAATTTGACTTTTGCCGTAGTACCTGACTACGTGCGGGTGAGGATAGAAAGAAAACAAACCTCCAAACATGAACCTTCAAAGTACACACTGTTCCTTGTGGTCTATTGAAATCCTAAAAAAACCCCCTCCTACAGAGTACTAAATACAAAGTACATAGGAAGCTTATTCCTACTTACTTTGGCATTGACAAATGGAATAGAACTCATTTCATACTAGTGCAGAAACAGAATATTTCCATTATGAAATTAGTTACTTCTTGCTTACAAAGTGGTCTGTTTTAGTTCTTACTTATCACTTACTTAAAACCTCAGGAAAGGATTTGACAAGCCAGGTAAAAGTTCGTATTATTACTTTTAAATGCACCTTTGTGCAAGTTTGGAAGTACAGGACTAACTAAGGAGGGAAATGCTACCATTTTCTATGTACATTATTTTGACATTTCTAAACCACACACAAAAACTTCCACAGACAAGTGCCTTCTAAAAATACATAGTAAGCTCATTTTTAAAGTAAAATAATATTGCTAGTATGAAAATTAAATTAAATTTTGGGTACATGAAATACAGGCAAGTAAAAAGCAGCCCTGCAAAAGCCTGAAACTTCATTATTACTTTTAACATAAATCACATTCAGGAACTATTTGCCCACTCTCCAGATTTTATTTAAATTACTTAATTCTCTTATTTGATCTTCCCATCAGATATAACACATATGAAAAGTAATGCATTTCTCCTGAAATAAATCACACAGAATTATTTTTGGATCTACCAAGCTCCAACAGCATAATGGTCTTTTCTTTATATTACATCAATAAACAACACCAACAGGTAAACTGTAGTAAAACTTGTTTTCCTAAATAGTAGCTACAAATATTATTTGTCCCAGAAAAAAAAAATAAAGCACTACAAAAATAAATAGACAGTGACAACTGTAAATTACAAGTCATTCAAGTAAAATGCATTGGGAAAACCTTAAGAAAAGGAAAAATACACCATCTGTTGCACTCTTTTATTCCACCAAGCATACAATCCCTTTCCCAGGTAAAGCACTATTCTGTATAGGACAATATGGCCTAAGGTTAATACTTAAATCTGACTAAGATGCCTACACTACTCATAGCACGCACAATGGTGTACACATGAGCAGTCTACATGTTCCAGAAAAGCAAAAGAATTATTTTAAACTACTAATGCTTACCTTCCCCGAACAATATTCTCCTGAAGGAGCTCATGAATGATGTTTTCTATATTAGAAACGTTCACTTTATTGACAAGACCATTGATTGACTTCTTCAAGGCTTCCCAACTCATCCTCTGGTATGCCAAGCTATTACAAAGTATTCCAAATTAATAACGTATACATTTGAAGTTGCACTGAATAAACTTACATATATATAGCATACATTCACATTTTCATTTTATCAGTAAAATAAATTTAAAAAGTCACTGCATAAATGTGAAGGCTTGTTCACAATTATACATTCAACCGTGAGACAATCACTGAACCAATATGATAAACCAAAGAATAATTCTCTATATATATGGTATAACCCAGTAGGTTGTTTTGTAAGATGTTCCAAAAAATTCCTAGCTACATTCAGTATCCTGCTTTACCTTATCATTTACACTTTGCTGCAGAAGCAGGTACAGTTTTAATCTGATTCTCTTATCTCTCTTCTGATAAAAACATACCTTCACAACAACACTGACAACCCTTAACGGATCCCATTTTTTTCAACATTCTCTAAACACCTTCATTGTTTTGCTTGCAGCAAAAAAACTACACTGTAACTTTGAACTCACCTATTTTTATCAGTGATTTGCTCTTGCATCATCCTGAGCTTTGCAGGTGGAATATATGCACCACCTGTGCGAGTGAGGATGGGATCCACTTCTTCTTTCTTCTTCTTTGAGGTGGTGTCATCATGAGCAAGTGAGCTCTGGCCTGTCGACCTCTCTGGACTCCTACGGTCAGGTGAGGAATATCTTCTCTGCTTCCTTCGATCGTATTCTCTGTCCTCCCATCTCTCATAGTGTCTATCTCTCCCCCTCTCCGTTCTTCTAAAGGGAAAAAAACACACATGCTAAATACCCAAGTGTATGTGAAAAGCTTTCACGTTTTGTTCTTTGACAGTATTTTATTACTGGTTAAGAAAGGGCTCCACACCTTCCATCTGAAGTTCTGTCATCATAGTATTCCCGTCTTGAATATTCCTCATCATATCTGCTGTCATCAGAGTACCTCCTCTTCCTGGGAGATGGAGACCGAGACCTGTCACGCTCCATACCCCTACTCGCAACCCAAGACACAAAAACTTTTAGTGAGAGGCTGAGAAAAGCAAAGGTATTAATATTTACTTGCAGTATAATGTCACAATGCAGAAGTGTTCCAATTCTGCAACATGAGTTTCAAAATAAGTGTCACTTCAATAAAAGGGTCTACCTTATTTGTCATCAGGAAAAAATTAACAAAAATCAAGGAACACTGTAGAAGAAAGCTCCTAGAATTTGAAATTAAATGTTTAACAGTAATAACATCAAATACCGATGGTAAATTCCTTGGAACACATGTATTCATTTGTGTCTACTTACTTTTGCCTGTACAGCACAAAGCAATCTTGCCCAGAAATGATAATTGTGGTATCAGCAATATGTGACTTCAAGCAAAAAGCTGGCATGTAATTTCCACTTTCAAGTCTCATGATAATTTAACTAAATGCTAAGCTTTAGTACCAAATCCATTTAATTACTGTTATATTGACATTCAAGTATTTTATTAAATCTACACTTGCTTTTTACCACTTAGTTATGGTAATATATCAAAGGAAACACATACCTGTTGATTTTTTCATATTCTCTAACTCACTATGTAAGGTATATATAGAGAACTGAAGGATACAAAAATCAAGTCATTCTACCTGTCCTCTGGAGACAAACTTTCATGTCGGGAACTGTAGTTTTCCTTCCTTTCATGACTGGAACCATGCTTTAAGGAACGAGAAAGAAAAAAAAAAATCAAGCCCCAACATTGACTATGAGCACCTACCTTCAGATCAAAGCATACCATACCTTCAGCTCCCACTCCTTTACAAGGAGGGCCATCAAATTAAGCTGATGGCAGTCAGGTACGACAAGGAGAGGCTCCTGATTCTCTAGGAACAAGCAGTTAAGCAGCTGGACACCCTGCTACAGGATGCTGCAGATGCCAAATGCTTCCACAGGTTCAAGGCACTGAACAAACACTGAAGAAAAATCCACAAGGGAAAATCCACAAGGGTTACCAAAAAGCTTATCTGGCTCAGGTAGAGAGTGTGAGTGTACATGGGCAAGTACTTTTACAGTTGCCCTATTCCTAAACTCTTTAAGGCATCAGCTGTCAATTACTGCTAGAGACTACAGTGGATGGACCACTGGTCTGCCTCTGCTACTTCCTTCTTTCAGATACCATTTTAATTTGTTGTATCACACGCAATACCATGACAGAATTCCACCATTTCTTGTCTATAGAGTGTCTTTCCTCTCTCCTAAAAATCCCTTTTATTGAGTAATTTTCCCTTATGTTCCCCCTTTTCACTAATCACAATTTATTTTCTCATGAGTCATTCCTAATTTCATACATTACAAACATCTGAGTTTCACTGATCGACTTGGCAGATTTGCAGGGCTGTTTAAGTGATACACACTAAAACAGTTCACACCAAACCCTATGGGCTGAACCACGACATTTAGATGTATGGAGTCATACAAAAATGAGAACATGACAGCATCTACAACAAACATAGAAAGATAATCATTAAGATGTTTCTAAACAACTTTGGTAGAGTCAAGCAGCAGCATTTGTAACCTGAGTACTTTCATTGCAAGGGTCATCTCTTCCTTTAAAATATTATTTATGAATTTTCAGAACCACAATCCCACAGTGTCACTGAGTGATTAACTGTGAAATAGGGAACACCTCACCTGCTTCAGAAACTCAACACAAGCATTTCCTTGTGCACCTTGATGGAACTCCCTGCAGCACCACTCAGCTCCTTTGTTGATGCAGCACCCTCTCCACCAACATGCTGGCACACCAGTTCTTGCCCCACCAAAGAAACAATTAAAACTCTGGGTGACCAGAATATAATGACACCTCTTCCATAAAAAGCAGGGCAGCTGTTATCTCCAAAAACTTAACTGGGGGGTGTGTATATATCCAAACCAATAACTGCATTTTTGAGGCCACTATAACATATCCTAGAGTATTGCCTTTCCTTGGGTGCACTTCAAACACTGCTAAATTTACACCCAGCATTCTCCTGCCTGCATCAAGATGATGACACCAAACAAGGGCATTGCATTGTCCACATAAAAGTTATGTCCACCTGTTTAATTTTAGAGCCACATTATCTTTGACAGCAGAGATAGTACAAGAAATTCACATATTCACCAAGGTTTTCTACCCCTTTCAATGCTCATTTACACCAAAGAGCAGAACACTGAATTCATTCAAGGGTAAGGAAAGTTGTTGGTTTTTTTTCCCCCAGCCCAGTAATACAATGCCAGTCTGTATCCTAAGCTTCCAAGAGAGTGGTAATAAAAATCTTTGAATACAGAACAGTTACTGTATTTTAATTCTATCTAGCAGATGGGAAGGCAGTGGGTCCTTTTAGGATGATCCATTCTCACAAGTTCTTTATTATCTGTCTCTGCCCAAGCAGAACCAAAAAGACAAGTGTTCACAGAAACAGAACAGTGTTATGGCTGTTTCTGTGTTTGCCATTTATCACATCTCCCTGCAAAAGCAGCTATGCTTGCTGAAGAACTTGCCACCCTCAGCTCTTTGTGACCAAGTTTTCTGCCACAAGTTAGTCCTCTTCCTTGTCCATTTTCATCAAAATGGTTAACTGAGAGTGTCCGAACAGTGTGCTCTTGCTAACTGGCCTATTCCAACAGATGAGGGAGCACTACCAGATTGGGAAAACAGCAGAAGGTATTAAACTACCCCTCAAGTATCCCTACTGAAAGCCACTCAAGTTGGAAAAGTTGGATCTCAAAGAATGGAGAAGCCTATGCAGGTTCCAACTCTGGAAAAACAGGCAGAGTAACACCACAGATTTGAGGCAGTGCATGGTAACAATATTGCTCTGCTAACATGTCCCAACCTGGTGCACTCTACAAACATAGCATCTATAAATTTTTTCTTCCTGAATTCCCATAAACTCACTCCCATCCACTCAAAAATGGGCCACAAAGCTTCTAAAAGGAAAAGCTTTAACATGCATAGTATGACATAGAGTTGTCAAATTAACTGCTGTATCTTTTAAGATAGTTAAATTTTTCAAAATCTGTCTCCATTCCTCTACATGCTTACATTTGCTGTTGAGCCATCACCATTCAGTCAGTTCTGACCAATTATTGTAATGTTATACACTAGTAATATTCGAGACTTTAATTGCAAGGACAACAGCAGCTAGAAATAGCTGTCATTTACTGATTTCTAGTACTATTTATCTAGTAAACAGCTGCTGTCTGTTACAGATATTACTCACTTTGCATTCAAAAAGTTTTATTTAACATAATATCAACTACAAACCTAATTACCAGTAACATGGGAGTGATCAAATCCTACACTTTAGGTTTAAGAACACTTACATTTACTTGTGTCACCCTGCTCTTCATCTTGACTTCCTGCTTTTTACAAAGTTCTCAACGCGCAGCAATGAGGCAATCCAAGCTGGAGTTCAGCATACGAAAACCATTTCACCTGTAACACACAGAAGACAATCAAAACTTTTCGATTGCACACGGTGCCGGAGCAGGCACCTTTATTTTGTCCTTTAAGGCTATGCTTACACAAGTCCTTAAAGCAAAAGGCTCCCCCGGGTCTATTCCGGTTTCCTGCGGTCACACAGCGGCTGCACAGCAGCAGCCGGGAGCTCACCGGCACAGCCGGCCTCGAGCGCGCGGCCAGGCCGCGGCTGGGGCCCTGCCCACCGACCCCGCCGCACGGCTCCCGGCCCGCGCCCGCCCTTCGCGCTCCCGCCCGGCCCGCGGCCTCCCGCCCGCTCTCAGCGCCGGCACGGCGGGGGAGGCCCCGCACACCCGACCCGCGGGAGCACCCAGCCGGGCGGCGCTCGGGGGCTGCCCCGGGGATGGTGAGAGGGGGCACCCCGCCCCGCACCGCACGGCCCCGCACGGCCCCGCCGAACCCCGCACGGCCCCAGCCCGCACCTTCCGCCGCCGCCGCGCACGGCCCGACGCGTCACTTCCGGCGGCGCGGGGTGAGCGCGGGGCGGCCCCGCGCCCGCCGCCATGTCGTGGGTGGGGCGCGCCGGGCCGTCCCTGTGTGTCCGTGTGTCAGGCGGCGCCGGTCGGTGTGCGAGTGCCGCGGTCACACCCGCGCCGTGCTCCGCGGGGCCGCTGCCCCTCGGGCCCAGCCTCCACCGGGAACAACACCCCGCTGCTAACAAGCGCACGTTTCCCCTCAGAAGGGCGTGTAGCAGCAGGGAGCAGTCTGGCGGCCTCCCTGAGGGGTGGGGGTCTGCCCAAAGCACCGCTGAAAGTGAATTAAGTAGTCCTGCCCCTTGGATAGCGGCTGAGCACACGCTTGTGTCGCTTACACCGTAGGTTAAACAGAGCTGGAGATGTGTGCGGGAGAGACAGCAGACACTGCACTGTGTGGAGAGCTACGATGCTGTTGGAACACCCGTGTGGTAGAGGGTGTTTCTGGCCTCTGAAAGTTTGAAATAATTCAGCACCATGGATCCAGGCTAACCGGAGAGCCTCTGGCTTATTATAGGCACAAATGTGTTTGGATTTTGGAAAGCAATTAAATGCATAGGAAGAGGATAAAAATGGAAAAATGCTACATAGGGTCTTAAAGTGCTTACGTTCATTTTGAGTTGGTGTGAGATAAATGAACTCTGCCAGGACAGGCAGACCAGGGTCAGGACGCATTAACTCAGGGAGATGGCTCCTGCGGGGCCGCGTGTAAGGAGCTGTGCCTGGGCCCTGCCCGCGCCTCTGCACCTACTGCGGTTTCTTCAGGGGAAGAATATGGCAATGAAACTTTCTCAAAGCCGGAAAACGCTCCCTCCCTCCCTCCCTCCCTCCCTCCCTTCCTTCCTTCCTTCCTTCCTTCCTTCCTTCCTTCCTTCCTTCCTTCCTTCCTTCCTTCCTTCCTTCCTTCCTTCCTTCCTTCCTTCCTTCCTTCCTTCCTTCCTTCCTTCCTTCCTTCCTTCCTTCCTTCCTTCCTTCCTTCCTTCCTTCCTTCCTTCCTTCCTTCCTTCCTTCCTTCCTTCCTTCCTTCCTTCCTTCCTTCCTTCCTTCCTTCCTTCCTTCCTTCCTTCCTTCCTTCCTTCCTTCCTTCCTTCCTTCCTTCCTTCCTTCCTTCCTTCCTTCCTTCCTTCCTTCCTTCCTTCCTTCCTTCCTTCCTTCCTTCCTTCCTTCCATTTTGGAGGTTGTTAAATCAACTTACTTATTCTGTAGCGAGCATTAGAGTACTTATGTTTTGTCACACCATGTAACACACCTGTAGCACTATTTTCATTGCAACAATTAGTACAGACTCAAATTCTCACTGTCAAAAGAATTAAAAAAAAAAAAAATAAAAAATATCACAACATAGTGAGGAGAGGACATTCAAGATTGGACAGATCTGGTCAATGTGGTTGAAGACTTAGTCCCCAGCATTCAAACTGGTCTGTCTTCCTCTTCTGTCACTATGATCTCAGACGAGTAAGAGAAAAGGAGCGTCAGGCCATGACTGAGATTGTGCTACTCAGCACTTTAACTCAGAACCACTTTGGTTTAAACTGATGTACCAGTTCATGCTCCCCAGCACTTGAAGCATTCACAAAATGGGAACAAACCTGTTCTCAAACCTTTCCAAAGGCCAACAATGCCATTGTAGCATTCTGTATTGTAACAGATACAAATATTCTGCACTCAGGAGAGAATAGTTATTTTTATTGAAAAAATCATAAAAAAGTTCTCATTTATGTTGCCATATTAAGCAGAATAATCAACAAAGCAAAACACACCTTGCTCAAAACCAACACAGAGATACGATATGTTAAGAAACAATCAGAAAAAGTACATGATTTTTTTTTTCTGCTTACAACTTTTAGCTACAGGATTTGATTTCTTTGGCTCAATGATTTGCAAATGTGGCTCTTACACAGGAGACTGGAAACAGCATGTATTTGGATGGTTGTACATGTTCTGACAATGTGAATTGTTAAATGCTTTCACAAGATATTCCCTGAACTCACTGTCTGCCTGTGAACACGCCATGATTTCCCATTCTGCTGTGAAAGTAATCTTTTTCCTGCCTCACGCTGTGTAAACAGGTGTCACAAAATAAAAAGGCATATGGTGTCAGTGTGGCAGCAGCATCTCCTGAGAGGGACATCCTGTGGCTGATGGCACACTTACCATCCCTCAGCCTGTCCCTCCAAATGCCCTGGGAGAGAGAGAACATGGACAGATGAGCTTTCCCTCAGAAGGAGCTTGAGGACAGGGATGGGAAATATAAAGGTCTTTTTTGAGGTGCCTCTGCCAGGAGACTACTGAAAACCTCTGAGAAACGTGTTTGTGGTTTAAGAGTGGCTGAGTAACACGGAGTGGTGACATCAGTTCTTCAGTTCTCTTCTTGGGTGTGGAAAGCAGAGAAGGGGCTGGGACAGTGGGAGTCACTGAACAAGGGAAAGGGCATTTAATGGTGAATCGAAGCAGTGAAGTGAGGTTTCCCTTGTCTCCTTTCCTAAGTCAATGCTTTTACTATTGGATTATGCAGTGAAGCTCCCTTCTGCTCATTTCTTCCCTGCTCCGCTCATCTAACAGTCCCTTCTCTGCAGTGGGTCACACTTAGATTTTATTCCTCATCAGGCTGAAGGGAGAATGCTTCAATTTTATAGTAGGTGTAGTCTTGTGGCTTGGCAAAATGCTTTAAGAGATGCAAGTTTTATTTCTGTGAGGGTGAGAACACAAAGCCCACACTTCCCAAGTGAAGTGAACACTTCAAGGGACTAGGATGCAATGCAGGTTGAATACCTCAGATCAACCTTTTGGAATCTGCACTCAAGTTCCCAAATATACAGAGAAGTAGAGCCATGACTGTGGGTTCTGACTTCTAGAGACTAAGAGGGATTCAGGCACACTCTCTTGCTTGGTGTGTCTTCTTCAGCTTCTTGCTCAGCATGTGGGGCTCCTTAATGGCCTGGGAAGGCACTCAGGTGAAACATCCAACTGAAGCCATCCTGATCAGCCTGCAGGAGCCATGCAGCCACTCCATAGGTGTAAGAGATGGAGAGGATCTCTTATCTCGATCTTAGTCTGAAGTAAATTATAATTCGAATGGAGCACGAGTATAGAGCCTGGAAAAAAAAATCCAAAGACAAAACCATACAAGAATTAACTCATGTTGAGTGGCTTTATGTGTATTCAGAGCAGCAATAATCAAAAAAGAATGCTTCTCCTCAAGTAAGCATGATGATCAGGCTTTGAAATACAATAACACTATTCATACAATATTGATACAAAATTCATACAAAATTGAACCAACGTGAGAAGTTTGCCTTCAGATAAGGCAAATTATAAATAAATTTTTTTACACACTGAAAATGCTGAAAGAACTGACAATTCAATTGAGACTAATAGTAATTAAAGCAAACATAATTATAATCTTTGAAACCTGCTCAAAGGGAGAAAGGGTGATGCATCCAACAAATTCACGTTCATCAGCTTCATGTTTTGCATGAGGAGTCCGTTACTAAGCCACAGGAAACATAGTTTTAGTCGTGTTGTTTTCCCATGGCAGATTTTGTCATTGTGCTTGAAATGATGAGAGTTAAAAATCATCCACATGGCACTTCCTGGGCTGGTGCCTCTCCTGGCATAAGCAGCTGTAGCTCCATCAGCTCCCAGTCTTCTCCAAGTGAGCAATAAAGGCCTGCATGTAGAAGCTCACTGAAAGTACCTAATACTTCTGGAAGAACAGTGATAGCTGCTCCAGTAGCTTATTCTGGTAACTGAGTCTTTGCAGTTAGTATTGCTTTATTAGTTAATCTCAGAATGATGGATTGGAGACTGGTTTCCCTGCCTGCTTTATTAGGAGCAAGGAATTTATACACAGCTAATTCCCATCCAAATTAATCAGTGTGACCTTGAGCATGCTGTAGAATTAAAATCTTGTGCAAGGCTCAGAATTTGTTTCCAGATAGCTGTTGCAATGTGCTGCCTGTGGGATATTACTCCACATGGCTGCGGTGAGAAATCTCATCCTCTGCAGTTTCAGTTTGAGGTCACCTAAGTGACGTGAGCCAGCAAAGGAGGCTGGAGACAACACAGCTGAACTTGTTCAGTAGCAGAATGGGTCAGGGATGTGCAATCCCTGCTGCTTCCTTTTGTGTGGCAGGAGTTATCTCCCATGCAGTGTTAAGAAGCAACATGAGGGAGAGAAAGAAAAAAGAAGAAAGCTCTTACATCACATAAACACCATTGTTTCAGAGGGATCTAATATCCATGCTCTGCAGTCCCCTCACTGTTACATTTTAATAACTGCTGGAAGATCATGGGTTTACAATACTAAGAATTCTCTCTTTTTGATACCTTGAGTGCGTGACACTCATCACATTCCATCACAAAATTTGTTTTTCCCAAGGAAACACCAGCAGACTCCTAGTGTGTTTTGAAACCTCATCAAAGTGAAGCTATGCCTCCAAGCTTGGTGGCAGGGATGGTCATATGTGGAACTTCCACACAGTTTCCTCTGTGTGAGAACACATCACATATGTTTGCTATTATTTTTAATGACAGTCTTTCAGCTGCTTCTCATAGTAGTAAAAACAATCCACCCAACTACTGTTTAAAGCAATTCCTAGTCTGTATGCTAAAATTTCCTTTCTTTCAGTTTTGTGGCAATGCTCTTCTCCCACCAGCTTCTGAGACTGAAAACAATCCTTGTCCCTTCAGACATCTTTTAACCTTAAATTACTGTAAAGTCTAAGCAATTATTCAGAAAAGCATAGTGAATGCAGATTGGCAAAAAAGAGTAATTTGTTTTACAATGACTTTTTGCTTTTTAATGTTGTTAATCGTTTCTTATTTGTTTGTTGCCTTTCCTACTTAGTGGTATGGGGTGGAGCCAGATGTAATGCTGCAGGTACAGGTTGCTCTGGGCTGTGAACTGATGTTTTCATGTCCTTACTTTCACTTTGTCCTTACATGCTGCAGAAGAATGTTTGTTCTTTTCCACAGACCCAAGAGTTCATCAAACCAAGGTGTCACTCTACAGCCAGCACTCTGAAGTTAGAATATTTGTCTAAAATCTCAGGGCTATACTATGAATTGAGCTGTGTTATCATTTGGCAGCTTTAGCTTATTTAGCAACTAAAATCCCTTTTTAGCAACTGAACCCCTTTCAATTTTGTTTTTGCTCCTTTGTGCTGATTTTTATTTTTATCCTCTATGAAGTATTTTTGTACCTCCTGACCTTTAAAGAAAAAGATATCTCTGCTGTTCTGCAGAGCTAGGACAGTAGAGCCCCGTAGTGGGGTCATGATGCTGAGTGTTAGAAGGTGTGTTTGTGCCCAGAAACCAGAGGACAGGCTAATGAATGCACTTTTCCTTTGCCTTCCTGCACTTCCTGCACTGTGATTGTATCACAATAATACATGATACAGTAGGTAAAAGAAAAAAAAAATAAAAATACAGTGTCCTGTTCTTTCCGTCATTTTCCTCCTGCATTTTTATGCTGATGTCATTGAGCAGAAGCAGCCACTCATGCCTTGAACTAAAGGACAAGTTAGCGTAGCTGCTTCTCACTGCTGAGCTGACATTTGGATGTTGTGCTCATCTTTCATCTCTTCAACAATGCAAAGAGAAAGGTGCTCTCTGACCAGAGCTGTTGGTTGCTCCCAACGAACCTCAGGTGAGATTAAAGCACCAACACACAGTGGGTAAATGATATGTCATAATGCTTGGAAAGGACAAAACCAGTTATTCATTAATTCTTCTGGATTTGTTCTGTTTCTTGATAATTCTTATGGTCCTGATGTAATGACAGAATATCTAGATGTTGGCAGGACATTAAGCACCCTTTGGAGTTCCTGGATCTTGCAGCATATACAGCTAAGTGAGTTAATTACAACAGATTTAAAAATGCAGAAGGTTGGTGGAAAACATTTTTTCAGCATAGAAACAGAATAACACTGGAAAGACCTCCTGAAGTATTTCACAGGGAGCTTTCATAAATACAGAACAGTAACCTATTTGAAACAATAAAAGCAAGAGAGTATAGTAACAAGAAAAGTAACAAGTTATAAACTGAAGCATATTTATAGTGAAATAGTTCATTCCTCTGTAACAGCCAACTAGCATTGCAGTAACTCTTAGGTATTGTACAAAACCTGATGCCACTATTATTTTCTTGGAAGTGATACATTTAAATTCTGTTAAAGAGCAGCTCTTCAATATGTGAGATCAACTTGTGTTCAAGGTGAAAGTGATCCAAGGATCTTACCTGATTTGTGAATGTAGCCGGTCTAAATCCTGACAGAGCCTGCACACTGTCTCCTGTCTCCTGTCTCTCATTTTAATCTGTTCAATCCTATTTCATATCATAGGAATTGTTCTTTAGCCTAATCAGAATGTCTTTTGGTTGTGGTTTTTGTTTTTTTTTTTTTTCTCCTTGAAGAGTCTTCTAGTGGTGTGAAATGGAAGAGTCAATCGAGAAAAGAATATACTTCAGTCAATAAGATAGGTGCACTAAATAGATAAAAGCAATTCCTTTGGAGTGATAGTGACACCATGTATGTAATTCAATATGATTTAAAACAAAATACAGACTTTGTGTATGTATATACTCCCAATTAAAAAAAATAAATTCACAGCAATTGCCAAAATTACTTATTCAAACTAACAAAAATAGATGCCAAAGTGTAGATGCTCCTTTGATAGTTTTAACAACTGTCTGGTTCTCCATGCTGTATAATCAATGGTAAGAGCTCCTGACCTTTTACACTTTGTCTAAGAGAGATCCGTTAGCATTTTTTCCCCTTTAAACTGCTGTGGCATATTATCTCAAATTTTCCTGTGTTATCCCAAAAAAGTCACTCTAACAAGCCCCTTTAGGAACGTGTTCATCATGTCACACAATGCATTAGTTAATTATCTCATCTTAGCACTACAGCAGACCTTCAAATTAACAGCTATTGCAAACTATAGGCAAACAGTAGGTGCCTGACTTAATTAACTCTGACTGCCTGTGATGTGATTTGTGTCTTGGTGTTGCTTGTGCTAAAAATGGGCACTGTTTTTCCTATGGCATATGGCTGTATTTCTCCAAAGGGCTGGGACACTGCAACTTGAGGAGCAAGAGTATTGTTATTTGATGGTTTAGTTATCATTATGGTCTACAGATCAGAAGATCTGCAAACACCAAGGCACAGTTAATGGAATAAAGCCAAATTGATTGCACTATTGTTTTGATGAAGAACTCCTATAAGTAACATATAAATAAATAAACAGTTAATAGAAATACTAGAACAGATTAGCTGTATGGTCTAAATAGAAACAGACTGTATGATGGGTGGCCTGAAGCCCACTGGACTCAAGGAAGAGATTTTTTTTTATTTTATTTTATTTTATTTTATTTTATTTTATTTTATTTTATTTTATTTTATTTTATTTTATTTTATTTTATTTTATTTTATTTATTTTAAGGGTAAATTCTAATCCCAAGCACTCTTTCCTCCCTGCACCACCATGGCCATGCATGGTTCCTCTCAGCTACCCAGGGTAGGAAATTCAGCCATCCCCTTACTGGAATGGTTATATGTCTTCTTTGTCCTAATTGTGGTGAAGTATTTACTTCACAAAACTTCTGGGAACACCAT
Organism: Phylloscopus whistleri; assembly: GCA_017589585.1. Lineage (NCBI taxonomy): Eukaryota > Metazoa > Chordata > Aves > Passeriformes > Phylloscopidae > Phylloscopus > Phylloscopus whistleri. Next base: position 2,945,631 of record JADMLD010001395.1, on the reverse strand, counting down.
TAGTGAGGTTGAACACTGTAAAAAAATGGTCTTCTTCTCAGGAGTCCTTCTGGACAGAGAGATTTTATCTCCACTGGGGAGGATCACATAAAACAATGACAGTATTCCCTTGTGAAGGTACAAAGTGATTGTGAAAAGGGCTCATAAAAACCCTGTCTGGATACAGGTGGCACCCTCCATCTGTCACCTCTGTGTCCTGCTGCACAGGAGGTATCCCAGCATAACAACACATACTTGGATTTTTTAGAGATTAGAAAAAAAATGGAGATTTTTTTTCAAAATATGTAATTGTGACTATTCCATCCTTTTTCATCATGGTGAAAAGACTTCTACATTTTAAGACATAAAATGCAACAGGAAAAGTGCACAAAAAACTAGTGTTTTTCTTTAACTCTGCTACAGAATGTGTGGTAAACTCCACATCAGAAATAGAATATATTATAAATAATAACTGTCAAGCAATTAGCCAATAATTAATGATTAGAATCACCCCATGTTTGAATATGTGATGAATATTAATTATTTTTGTTTGTTTTTAATGGGCTTTCTCCTCAGATGTTGTATTTGAAGAGAAGCAGCACACTTCTCTTATGGTTGCTAACTGTACCTTTCTATTTTGACTTGTGTCCTTACGGTTTTTGCAAAGTACCAAATGTCCCTGTTTCCTGTGAGAGGGTTTCCAAATGAGCCTTTGGCAATGTATTTCTGAACAAAGTGGGACCACTGTAGGAATAAACTGGCTTTGCCTCTCAAATCTCCATGGGGCTTATGAGGCAAAATGTCTTCAGCAGGGAAAGTAGGTTAAAGCAAGGACAGGCAGCCTCCTCAATCAACTGAGCTGAAAATAACCATAAATACCCACCTGATCCAATACAGTTAAGACTTAGTAGTCCTAAAAAAGACCACAGGTCAAGAAGCATCAAGTGACTTAAACTTACAAAAGATGTTCCCCATTACTTGGATGATTCAGCTTTAAATTGGGCTTACTCTATAGAAGCAAATGAAGAAATCCCATTTGATATCATCTTAATTTTTGAAAGTAATCTGGGTTTTGGATATGAATGCTTCCTGAAATGAAGCATTGAAGAAATGAATATTTTTTCTTTGTGTGTGTGTGTGTTCCTGCCAGTATATTTTAGTAATGATTAGAGAGTTTGGGATTTTGTTGTGTTTTTTTTCAAGCACTGGATGATAGGTAAGTTGCTTGTATGAAAATTATTAGGAAAAATAGTGTTTTGTTAAGTTTAGAATTTCCTCTTTCAGATACCTATTCTCTAGGAATTAAAATGTTTTCTTTTTTTTCCCCTACCTAATCCAATAGCTTTTGTTGTTTTCCACCATATGGGTTCTTAGCAACAATATGGATTTTTTCCCCACCTCCTACCTATAGCTTTAATGAACTGTTACTTCTGGAAATCCTTTTGTAAGTTCCCTAATAGTTGTTACCCTGCTTCTCAGCTCCAGTTATGAATTACCTTGCTTTATTTTGATATCTTGATTAATTTGGACACTGAGAAGTTTTCATAGTACCAAAATTTACCAACAGTAGTTCTGTCACTTACATGCCATTCTCAATAGTATCACTGTGTATCATTGTGGGAAATTCAATTCTGAGAGCAGAAGCATATTACTCTTCTCATTTTTTTTCCATTCTTTTTGTAATGAAACAGTGCCCCCAAGAGCTTTTTTTTTTCAGGAAGGGACAATTTAGGAAACTTAAGTCAACCATTCATCAGTATATTGAGAGGAATGACAGATTTGTCTATACAAACAAGCAGTGGGTCTCCTGGTAGATCAAATTAGCACTGAGAGGTAAAAGAAACAATGGGAAGGATTCCACTGGTTGAGGAATGGAAAAGAAGATATTTGTCTTTACAAACAAATTGTAGGTTTGCTGATAAATGAAATTGGATATTGAAAGATGAAAGACGCCATGGGGAAAACCCATAAATTTCATAAGAATTAAAAATTAAAAGGGGAGTTATACATTAAAGGGGAATCTTAGTTATTAGGCATTCTGGGAAGTCTGTGCCTCTCAAGTACCTCAGCCAGTGGGGAAAGACAGAGGGAAATATGGCTGGGAAACTAGGATAAATAGGAGGCTGCATCCTCCAAAAATTGGAGAGACCCCAGGGGAAATGCCCCATGGCATCTCCCTTTATATTTAAATAAAGTAAAAGGACTCCTCTGTCTCCTTTTTTTTTGGACATAAACCTCTGGCATTTGTGGATTAATTTTCCTAACAATATTAATATCTGAAGATAAAAATTCTGCCCAGCATTGCAACCTGAGGTGTTTGAAGAATGATTGAAAGACAGTTTATTCTGGTTTTCTTATTTTATGCCCAATAATAGAAAGTTAACTAAATGACTGAATTCCTCTAATGATTCCATGTTGAGGAGCTGTGCTATCTTTGCTGGCACTCTGAAGAAAGGGAAGAGGCTGCAGAGATCACTTCTCAGCAAAGGTCTTTATGGCAGGGCTGCTTTTGTCCTTTGCCAGTTGACATCAGGACGGTTGGCAGTGGTCCAGGAGGCAGCAGGAAGCAGTTTGTTTGTATGTTTGTGTGTGTGGATAAACAAAGAAAGATAGCATGAAGTGAACAAGAACAAAGAGAGAATAAACAAGGAACAGCTTTAATTACAGCAGAGTCATAAAAATACAAACACCAAGACTATTAGGTATTTCGCTAAAATACATGAAATATATGCAAAAAAAATCATGAATAGCCTCTAAAACTCAGAGAGGCAGATTTTTATGATAACTTGAAGCAATAAAAGTTTTTAACATTTTTAAAGTGTCAAGAGTCATCACTTTTTCTGACCCTGAAAAACACCTGCTACAAACAGAATTTTGGGTAGTTTGTCATCTTTATCTCCATTCCATTGCATGGGTTTGCCAAAAGCTGAAACTCACTAATGAAATAAAACCCCCACATATAAGCAAATAATTGCTTTAAATAACTTTCAGTAATCTGTCACAGGAACAGAGGACTTCATTTACAACAGAAGCAGAAGTTTAAATTGTAGGCATGGTCTCCCCAAAGAGCCCACTAATACCTCTCTTTAGCAGAGTGATCTCATTTTCCCAGGTGTATCTCTACAGACCCTTTTCAGCCAGGTCCTAGGCCCCTCAGAGATTTGGAAGTGGGAGTCAGCACTTTGAATTCTGCCTGGACAATGTGCAGAGCTCTTCAGACTGGTAAATACATGTGAGAGCCCTGTGTTGTGATCAGATCTGTGCCAGAGCAGGAATGCAGTAACAAGGTAATGTTCAGGTCAAGCATGCAGCCGGTCAGATGTGGTTATTCCTGAGTTGCACAGATCTGCCTGAATGAAGATGAGTATGAGAAAAAGGAAGTACTATAAAACACGCACAGAAGAAATAAATCATAGCATTCCTAGGTACTCCTAAGTCCCAAAGAACAAAAGCATGCTCTCTGTTGTGGGAGAGCACCAGAATGAAGCTTAACTCTGTGACATGAGGCTTTGTTCTCTCCATAGGAGATGTCCAGATCCCGCAGCTTCCCACAGCTTCATTATATATTCACTAAATATTTTTACATGGAAATTAGAAACTCCTTTTGGGTCACAGAGTCTGTCCATTCTTTAGCTGTGTTTAGAAACTTAATTATTCCTCCTTATATTAGAATTACAACTAATTAGGAACTAATTACTACTAATAAAATAAATGTGCTGAAATTTATCTGTCAAATGCATCCATGTACTAATATTTTAAAGGCTATACTGGCCTCTCAAATAAATGTAGATAAAGATCTATTTCTTAATAACCATTTTATAGCCTCATAGCTTTCTCACAGTGTTTCTAGTTTTTCCAGTCTGTTAGCACCACAGTACTTTAGGAGTGGGAGAATAAATGGTCCTCTGGGAAAATGAAAAAAATAGTCTTTAGGTGCCTTGTGATAGTTGCAGATGCTTTGGAGTGAGTCCCTTGTGTTTTGTGCTTACTGGTACAGCTGTGGAAGTTGTGGTACAGCTAATCAGCATGGCCTTTCACTAGGCATTCAGGGCATTATTTGCAATGTAGTGGATTTATTTTGTTCTGGTTAATAATCTGACAAATTTTTGAGCTTTAGGAAATATTTCACTATCTAACATTCATAAATATAAAAATAACTTGAGGCATTTATTTTCTAGCATTCAAAATTCAACATTTGCCTTAAATCTGAAAGTTTGCTCTTTTTAGCTGTAAGCCAGACAAACATGAACCTTGAATAGGTGTATAGTGAGTATGACATTTCTCTGTATGGAAAATAATTCTGCTCTTGAAATTTCTTGCTCTCACCAGTTTTAGTCAACCTTTCCCAACCTGAGTTGGCAATACCAAAACGTGATCCCACACAGCAAGTCACTGCTGGTTCAGCAACGATCTGCAAGCATGTATGTAATGTTACTCCTGCTTGAAACTCCAGGATTCCAGCTTTGCATTTGTTAATTACTTGGGTTTGGGGCAGAGGGCAGAGAGGAAGAGGTCTCTTTTTTTTAAGGAATATTTGTAATTAATTTCCCTATCTATAGAAGTAATTCCTACTTAAAAATTAGAAGTAATTTCAGTTGCAAAGACAGGCACTAATTTTTCCCTTTCTTGATTTGATTTCTATGTGGCAGCAAATGTTGTGGAAGAGAAGGTGATAATGAATGGTTTTATAAGTGGGGTGGAGTGAATTTTAGTGGAGTGAAAAGTGGGAGAAAGGTGACCTCTGCTCAGAAGCCTCCCTGCTCATTAGCAGGTGGATGTGGTTTAGAGATTCACTGTGGTACAAAGAAGGAATCAAATTAGGTGTTGTGTGAAGCTGTCATTACTGTGTGTTTCTCTGTACAGTTCCAGCTTAAAGCATGTCGTTCCTTTCATAGCAGCCCCTCAGATTACTGTATCTCATCCTTTCCACATCAAAGTGCTGTCAGCACTTTCATAGTTTAAAAAGAACGAAGAGATAATTTTACAATACATTCTCTTCAAACAGCTTTGACTTGTGCAGTTGCAACATTTCTTTTTATTCTCTGGGATTTGCAAAGGAAGATGCACTAAAATGAGTAGCATCTAAAAGCTGAACAAAAACAGGGAATGAAATGTCTATTTAAAATTGGACCAAAGCACCTCTGCAGGGATGGTGAGGATTTTAGGAAGTCAATTCTTCTCAAGTGCCATCTGAATTATATTTCTGTCAGTTTGTAAGAACCTCTGGGAGTGTGGAAAATGTCCATTCTTGAAAAGCATGAATCATCTCTTTTTATTTACTAGCTGAAAAAAACTTGGTACCTTAAAAAGTCCTCAGTAAGGTATACAGTAATGTCAGATCCCACTCTCCACCTCAAAGGCTCAGTCTCAGCTAGTAGCCAGCAGCTGGGCTCACTGTGTTGACCTTACTCTCTATGAGAATGTAAAATAAAAAAAATAATGAATATGGGAAGAAAGTGAGTGAAAGGCAGCAGAAAGATAGAACTTTGTAGAACTGGCTTTAACTTTGTGGGTCTTTCTTATTTCCACTCTGTCAAGAAATTTGTTTTCTTCTTAGTGATTATGCAGCTATGCATATATAAATGTGTAAATGTTTCCCATTGTACTTCCTTGCCATGTTTGTCTTTTGCCAGCATCTGTAGAAGAGGTTGTCACAGAAGTGAGTAATGGTAGGATGGAAACAAATGATAAAAACTAACAACCTGCAAAAGGGAGGGCAGCCAGTATTGGCCAGCAGACAAGCAATTCCACATGGTTCATCTACCCATCTCCTGTTTCATTCTCAATATTCTCAACATTCTGGGACTGGAGTGATCTGGTATAGGACTTTGCCTCTTTGCCCTGGTGGAAGACTAAAGGTGTTGGATCTTAGTGGCCATGTCATTGGTGCTGAGCTGGACTACTACACTCAGTCTTTCCAAAACAAATAGACTTAGGTTGTCTGATGTTCTTCCTGCTGTTTCTACAGGGGCAAGTAATGACCTAGCAAGCTCTGGAGTTTCAGGTGGATGTGCTGTACCATTCTCAGGAAGACTTGGGGATCTCTTCTGTGTCATTGTGGTTGAAGGCAATGCAACACAGGAAAAATTCCGGACAGGATGGACCTAGCTATTGCCACAGAAAGGGTAAGCCTGTGTCAGCAGGTGGGACCACATCCTTCTTTTGTGTAGGAGCTATAGAGTTTTGGGTTTATCCCAAATTACAGAGAATTCAGCTTGGATTTTTTTTAATGGGAAATAGAACTACAGCTGAATGCATAATTACCAAAGTGCTGTATTTAATTGTTAATGTTATAATACAACATTAAAAAATTAGTTTTTAGAATGAAAAAGCAACGAATTACTATGAAATAAGGTAAGAACATTCACATGAAAGCATAGAGTTCAATGAGAGAGAAAAGTAAATATTTCAGTAACTTTTTTTTTTTTCTTTACTTTCTGGAAAAAACATCTTGAAATCAGAAGAATGAAAGCTTAGATCCATATATACTGTTTTTGAGATCCATCTCTACCTAAATACCGTTCAGCTTTGCCTCAGAATCATAGAAGATTTACACTCAAAACTACTTTTATGTTTGCATTTGCTCCCTTGTCTTATTAGCATATGACACAGCCCCGTGTCCTTGGCTCTTCATGAATGCAAAGGGTATAAATGCTTGGTAATAATGTTCCATCTTACAGAGAGGTCACAAACTGATCTTGGTTACTTCGGTGTAAATCTGGAGAAACTCGGCTGAGCTCAATAGACTCACTCAGGCCTGAAATCAATTATTGCTCTGGTGTGAGTGAGATGGAGCCCCGCTCCTCGGCGCAGTTCCGGCATTGAGATGCAAATGGGCACGGCGGGGAAGAGGGCACGCTGCCCGGCACGGCAGGGCATTGCGGGCCGGGGTGCTGGCACCGCTCGTGCGGGACAGGCGCGGAACAAAGGCGGGGCGTGCCTGGCCGGGCGGCCCGCGGAGCGACGCGGCCGGGGGCTGGTATGCAGCCCTGCGAGAATAGAAACAAAACGCAGCTTAAATACTCCTCCCCCGAGCCAGCCCCCGCGATTATGCTTCCAATGACCGCAGTGGTAGCTGTGGTGTCCGTATTTCCATTTCGGTCCCTGGCATCTCGGGGCTCTGAAGCAGAGCCCAGTGGGATGCCTGGAAGGCAGCACTGTGCCGGGTTAGTGATGGGCTACATCACTTTAGACAAAATGATGCTTCCCGACACCTCCCTGTGAGAGGCACCCTGTAGGAATAGGCTGCAAACACACACAGACACCACAAAGTCCCTTTCCATCTCCTTCCTGTGTCTTACTTCCTACACCAAACCCCAAGCAATTAAGAACATGTACTAATATATTGTATCAGTTTAAAAATTACACTTCCCACCTGATACGTGCTATTACATAATTTTTAAAGAGAATTTAACCCAAAGTGATACACATATCAGTGGTTGAGTCTCAATTGTTCTCACAGTAGTACAGTGGGATGTTTTGGGGGCAGGGACCTGCACTCCTGAAACCCCTTCCCCAGGCAGCCTGTTCTCCAGCTTGCATTAGCATTGATAAAAGGCAGAGGGGATTAAGGGTTTTGTTCCTTTTGCCGTGTCAGTATTTTCCCATGTAGTGACTAGAGGTCTACATAAGAAAAAATAACACTGCAACAGACTTTTAAAATCCTTATTCGTATTTACCCACTAGTAATTTTTTCAGTCTGGTAGCACATGTAAATAAATGTGAAGAAAATAAATACTGAATAGGCAGCTAATTCTGGAAGCAAAGGATGACATCAAATTTAACAAAGACATATTATTCTCTATTTCTTTTTTGTTCAATTTTTATTATAATTATTTAGTGCTGTTTACCTTTATCCATTTGTTTATGCTCAAATTGACAAGTCTGGGAAAAATAGTAAATAAATACATAAAAACCTTGATAAACCCCTTGATCTATGACAAGCAGAGGATAAAGACTTACTTGAAAGGGATAAATAGTAAGGAATTGCTTGATTTTTCTGAAGTTTGCTTTTTAAAAAAATATTCAGAATAAAAAATATTAACTCAATTTTGCAGTAAGTTTGAACTAGCTAAGCTTAGTATTTGAAAATGGGAGAATTCCATCATAGACAGCAGATTGGCACTTTATTTTGAAAGACAGCTCTAAAAGGGAAACTCTCTTTCTCCCCACTTTACACCTTACTGCAAAGTCCATATGACTTTACAAGCTGTTGTCATACCTACATATAAATACTCTGCTACTAAACCTGAGGGTGGTCATTTTCTTTGCCCACAGCACTTTTAGACAATCTGGAATATGTATCTCTGCTTTGAGCACTGATTGTGTAAAAATATCCATTGCAAATGCAAAAGAGAAAGCTTCCAACTCTTTCATTATCTCTTCAGTAAGCTCTTGTGGGGAAAAGATTTAATATGGGAAAACAGATAGCAAATTAAAGCCAGTGTTTCAGGCAAATCCTATTGTGATGAGAGTTATGTATCTTTACTGAACACAGACCTCAGTGCTGACAAGAATCAGGATAGTAACAATTGCCTCTGATCCATCCCAAAGTCTATGAAACATCCAGAGTGCTCCCTGGGCAAAGGCTGAGGGGGGCAGGGATTTGCCCCTCTCCTTGGCTAAAGCCCCAGATGTAAGATGTTAGAGCCTCTCAGAGCTGAAAGGTGACTGAGGCTTATAGGCCCAAACAAAGGAATCTTCTCCACATCAGTGTTACAGCAGGAAATTATATGAATTAGTTAAAAAATCATTCTGAGGGTGCTGAAGAGAGACAGAAAGTGTTACATTTCTAGTTACGGGGTGCACATGGCCGGGTCATGGCCATGCCTGCAGTAGATGTTGTCATGCTGGGGGCCATATGCTTTTAAGTTTCTCAGGAATTAATAGAGTCATGACTCTGCTTCCCCCAGCCTCCCCCACAGGTCAGCCAAATTATGGGGTGTGCTGCTCACAGGCGATACTTTGAAAATCTAAATTCATCTCCTTCACACAGGGAACACATAATAATTCTACTGGCAAGTATCAAGGCAGACTCTGCACAGCAGCTTTGATGTGCAGATATCCTGGCTGAGCCTGGTGAGCTGGCAGAGCTGTGTAGGAGGCAGACAAGTGGAATTCCAGTTTTATGTATGGGCACACACAAAGGAGTTTTGAGGTATTGTGCTCTAACTAACTCCTGTCTGCAGAGCTTTAATCCATCAATCACCCTCCAGATCTATAGTATTTATTTTCTTTCACTAGCCACAAATCTGAGATGACTCTGATATGTGTCAGCCAGAACAATATTTCCATTTATTGATATCATTTAATACGCTGAGTGCATTGACCATACACAGAATTAAGTGATAGGCTGATTTTTATTTATCTGAGGGGGATTGTAGTGGTCAGAAACAAGGACAGAATTTAGGACCTTATCCCTCCTGGGCTCTCCTCAGTTTCTGTAGATTTCAGTGAGGAACAGGGGACAAAGCTCCTTATGGAATGGTGTCTTTGGGAACTGTTAACTTGTGACAGCCAGCAAAGCTAAGCTGGCAGTGGGGAGAGCTTCTATGCTCACTGTGCATCTGATATTACTGAAATTACTTTACTCAGAGTATTACACAGTGCTGGTATGTTGCAACAGAAAGTCATTGCTGTCAAATTCTGTACCTCTGCTTACTGAAATAAAAACCATAATAGAATATATATGTAAAATTTCCTTTCCTCTGTTACCATGGTGATTTGTCTTAAAAGATACTATAATTAAAAAAAATAAATAATAATTACTTCATGTAAAAAACAAACAAACCCCATGACCTGGTTCCCTTGAAATGTTAAGCAATTCTGAGTAAAACAGGAACTATCTGCTAAGAGCAGTGGATTGTTATGGGGAAGCTGGAGGGTGTCTGTTTTATAGAAATGAAACTAATGAATTAAGAAAACTCAACACTGATATGGTAAGTTCACATTACTTAAATTAGTTGCCACAAGAAATCACTGAAAAAAGAAGCTTTTATAATTTTTTTTTTAATTGGACTATTCTTATGGTGTTAGAAGTGTGCATGTATGAAAGAACTGAACTGTAGAATCTTTAATGTTGACCTTCTTTTGATAACTTAGCTTTGGCATAGCCTCTGCTGTTAAATGAGCGCACTCAGTTTGTAGCGCTGGCTTAAACTCACTCTATGGCTACTGAGCTTCAGCAGGTTTAGCACTTCTCTACTCTAGACACAGCATTTGTATTTTTTTTCCTCCCCAAAGAATTAAATTATTTATACAGCATCAACCTTTTTTAACCTAGCTTCTGACAGGCTGGGATTTTTCCAATCTCAGTTGAAATTGTCTAAATAATTTATCAAGTATTCTTTCAGAGTACAATGAATTCTGAAACCTAAGAAATGTTAAATGAGATTCTCTGCCCTTACAGTATGAGTGGGTTACTGAGGTTAAGCTAGTATTTTCTTTGAACTTTTCTCAGTCCCTGTTTTTCTCCCATTGTACAGTCTCCTTTTCCTCTCCTACTGTCTATTAATTTTCATGACATTTTCTATTTATCAGACTTCTCCTTTGTGATTCTGTTTCTCTTGCTACCTCTTCCTTGCTGATGTCTTCCTATACCTCTTCTTCTTCATTACAGTAAGACAGCTTTCCTTTAAAGATGGTCCTCCAGAGAGAGGAACCATCGATTTCTAGTCCCAAGATGTACAGGCAGTCCTGGATCATTCAGTCCAGCCTCAAATTCAACTCAGCCTTCTCCCATCCTCATTAAGAAAATGGTGACAAATCACAGAATCACAGTCATAAAATGGTTTGATTTGGAAGGACTTTTACTGTCCAACCTCTGTGAGCAAGGACATCTTCAAGTAGATCAGGTTGCTTAGAGCCCTGTTCAACCTGGCCTTGAATGTTTCCAGGGGTGGGGTATCTGCCACCTCTCTGGACAGTCTGTTCCAGTATTCTGTCTCCCTCATCATAAAAAATTTCTTCCTTATGTCCAGTCTAAATCTAACTTCATTCTGTCTAAAATCATTACCCCTTGTCTATTGCTACAGGCCCTGCTACTAAAAAATCCATCCCCAGTCTTAAAAAGTCTTGAGGTCTTTGGTAAAGAGGAAAGATGTTTGCACAGAACTTGGATCTGCAAACAACATGTAAACTCGAAAAATACATATTTTCCTGTCATGTATCTCACATACCCCAACTCCAATCCATTTCTATCTGGTCAAAATTTCCTCTAAGATTGCCTTTTTTATAGCACTTCAATAATTGTCTCTCAAAGGACCAGTTAAGAAGTTTGTAAAAACACAAGAAACCTCTCCACCAAGACTTTGATCCATTCCAAACTTTCCAGCAGGTATTTTAATCCTTTTAAAGTTTACTCAGTGGTCCAGGTGGCTTCCAATTTTCTTTTCAGCATGAAAAAAAATAATAAAGTAGCAGCCCATAGAGATTTTTATTTAGACTCAGCAATTCAGTATTGTATCCCTTATAAATTAATGATATCATGAACTATGCTTCAAGACATCTGGAGCAGCATCACAGCTGAAAACAGCAGAAATCTGAACTGGCTGCTGAATTTCTGTAATTCTGCTGTATTGTTTAAACTGAATGTTATTCCTTTAAGGAAGCTATTTATTTTTAAGGTTTAAAGCAAAGCTGACCTTGGAGAGGCTGACCTGCCTGAGTCCCTGTGTTGGAGAAGAAATAATGCCCAGTCATGATTTTGTAGGAAATGCCCACCAAATTATTTTTCTGAACGTTTCCTCTTGCAAAATTATGTTCCTCCTATAAATATTAGAAATAGATTTGTTACATCCTAACCTTTGAGTTATTTTTTTCAAGAACAAAGCTTTAATTTTAATTTGAGGAGCAACAGTTCTTCCACTTTATGGCTATTATAATATTAATAAAATACTTTAAAACTGCATGTGTAAAAATTTGTTATGAAATCTGCAAGCTTGCCTGTATCTGATATATTGACATTTGATAACAATTTTTCAGAATTCTACAAGAATTTTTATTCCAATACTCTAGTTTGCATTTTTTTAAATAAAAATCTAAAATTTAATTATGAAGAATGATATGTCACTTCATAGCTATCTCTGCTGTATTATTTTCCTCTCTACAAACCAGTCTACTTGGAGCTGGAGAGAAGGAGTGTGCCACAATCCCGATTTCCCACTAGATGACGCTCTAAGTACAAAAACACCAATTGCGGCATGTTCATAAATTTATGTGTGGATTGCTTAAACATATTACGTGTTCATTAATTTGCTGCTCTTATGTGCTTATAAAGATTAATGATATGGAGGCACAGTGGCCTGTGAAGGAATAACAGTGTTTCTTCTGTTCCAAAGTTTGGCTATAGTCATTTTGCCTGGTACATCTATGGCCATAGCACATCATTTAACCTCAATGTTAATTGGTTTGGTCACTTGTGCTACAACACACTTGCTAACAGCATTTTTTTCTTACTCACTTGAAGCTTACCCTAATGTTGTTAGATGCCAAAATTTACAATTCTCCACTCCCATAAGGCGTATAATTTGAAGAGATACCTGGGTATTAAAGTACACCATGTACTATATAGATACAACTATGTAGAAGCATGCACACTCACACATATTTACCAACTAGAACAAACAGATAAAAGCTGTTAAATAACTCTGTATTCACCTGACACCTCCCTCAGAGACATCTTTACATAAAATAAGTACCATAAAGGAATCACTGTCATGTCAATGCCTTCCTTGGAAAGTGTCTTCCATCTGCACAGTTTCTTTATAAAAGATGTAAGACAAAGTTATAAAACTACATTGGAGAACTTGAGCTGCTGGAGTGCCAATTATATATAATTACACTTCAATGTTGCAATTGTTTATGTTTTCTATCATCTATTCTAAAAAAAAAAATGGCATTTCAATCTTTCTGATTTAAAATGATTGAAATGCTTATCGTCAAAACACAATATGCAAAAGGAAGAAAGAAAAACAACCTAGCTAAATTTCAACCAGAAAGGCTGCTCTTCTAAGAAAACAATGCTGGCATTAAAAAAGATTCGTGTATTCTAACCTATAGTCACCTCTGAGTGCCTTATCAGCAACAGAGTGTGTTGTTCAATCTGTGCAGAAAAACTTTGGGATTTGAGAGAAGTGGGCACACAACACAATTACAGTGACAATTTATTTGAACGTGCCTTGTATTTGCATCAGTGGCAAGCCTGACTGATAAAAATTCCTCCAAATCCTGGAATGTGCACTAAATTAGAAGATGGGCTTTTGCAGCAGAATGTTGATGTGCAAGATTATTTATTAATTGTTTCTTTTATATTCATTGGTTGATAATGTTAAAAACCTTGTGTACATTTCTCTCAGTCTGTGAATGCTGGTATTTTAGGTACCATGGCAATGACAGCTCTAATGGGAGCAGACTTGGCCACCCTGCTGTGAGAGTCTAGTGAATCACAGGATTTTAATCTTTCATGTATTGACTTTCTAACTCTTTAAAATACATTCAGCTACAGACATAAAAGATACTGAAGCTCTGTTTAATAAACAATTTAACAAGATTCTGAACTTCATTAATAAATTAAAGAATATATTTACTCTTATGGAAGCCTGACCTGAATGTCTCGATTTCTTCTTTGCATCTGTATTTACATGTAAAAAATCCCTTAATCTTCTGGCTTGAGATAACTTTTATTAGGATTGTTGCTAAGGACATGTATGAGGATTTAGATGGAGATTTTTTCTGTGTTTTCCAACATGCTATCTTCTATATTAATTTTTATGAAAATTCAAGTTTTAATGAAAAAAAATCTTAGAGTACTGAAGAAATGAGGTACCAATACTCATTTACTTCCTGAAGAGTACCAGGAAGATTAAAAAAAATGTTTGAACCTTTAAGCAAATGTTATGTGCTGTTTACACCCTGACTCTGCCCAAGTAATGGAGACTTGTGTCAACATATGACTCCACTGGCTGAAATGGTTTCAGGGCACAAGGGAAGGGCTCTCATGAATCAAAGAGCAATGTTTCTCATTGCAAGAAAAAAATGAAATAAATCATAACTTGTGCTTCCCCATTACTGCAAATAATGAGATTTTTTAAATTATAATACATGATTTAATTTTTTTATACTTCTAGGGCCTTTTGGTCTCGTATTTTCAAGATTTCTGAAACAATAATGACAGATAATTGTTTTTTAAATTAAAAAATAAGTCCACACTTCTAGTTCTCTCAGCTCCACTGGCAGACCTCTTCTGTGTGCTCAGCTATGTCAGCAGAAAATTGCCATCTTCGCTTATGTCAGTCAGGAATGTGGTGCAGCTCCACCAGCCAAAAAATCCCCTCTGTCAGTGTGTCTTGAGTGTGTTCTGGGCCTGTGGCAGCTGGGTGCTCTGGCAGTGCTGCAGAGGCAATAAAGGCCAGCCCCCAGAGCCACATGCACGTGGGGACCTGCCCTGCCAGAGCCCCAGGAACCTTTGACCCCCAGGGTGATAAACAATGAGCAGAGCTCCGTGTATGTTTAAACCTGGACTCCTACTCCAAGGATAAAATCTGCATCTTGTCTGAGGTTTGTTACAGCTCCCCTGCAATGCCAGGCGGGCACAAGGGCTGCTCTGGCACTGCAGAGCCTGCCTGAGGCCACCCACGCCAAAGTTCAGCCGTTTTCAGGGTGTGAATGCATGTATTTACACCTGCGTGCCTCACAGCTCGCAGTGGTTCTCAGACCCCCCAGCCCTAGCAAAATCTCTTATTTTCTATTTCTGTCTTGCCCAGCATGAGAACAGTACCTTTTGTTTCCAACTTGTATCTATCAGGTACCATGTGTGTAGGTCTCAGAGGCTCTCTGAGTGATGAGAAAGTGCAGCCAAATTATAGCAAAGAGGATGAAAATTAGAGCAAAAGAAAGAAATTAGGAGGAATATGGGCCCAGGGGATGCCAAAATCAACATCTCTTATACCCTTTTAGAATATATTTTGAGAGTTTTGAGAAAAGTCCATTTCAAACTCTGGTTGAGGCAAAAACCTGAGATGAAGCCTATTCCTCATTACATCTCACTTGTTTGAACTTAAAGCTTTCTCAGACTGATGGAGGATTGTTTTCCCCCACACACCAAAAAAAAGGACAGTGACAAGTGTCACCTGTGACACTGACTGAAGTCCACACAGAGCAGGCTCCCAGGCTCTCTGGGTGGCAGAGAGGGCAAAGAAGGTTCAGCAAAGAGCACAATGTCTTTTGGTTTGTCAGCTCTGGAATTTGAGTTCTGCAGAGAACACAGAGGAGAGAAAGGAGAGCAAATAGAGCATTATCCCAGCTGTAAAAAGATTTACTGAGAGCACCTTCCGAACTAGGTGAGCAATCATTTTCTACATGTCTGCACAGCTCTTACTCACTCTGCTTATAGGGTATTTTAATGGTGAAAATAAAATATTTGAAGTTGAATTAAGCAGACAGAAATTATTTTAAACTGACATACAACAAGTATAAAGAATATATTCTTTGCAAAAAGATGAATGAAAATATGCAAAACTAAGACTCTAACTAATTTTTTTTATAGTCCATTTGAATGAGTCCCCCATCCTTCCCATCCTTCTGCAGGAGAAGCCAGGGAAAGGGAGAAGTGTTTGAAAGTCAAAATACTACTTTGCACATCTCTAATGTTTTCCATTCTAGGATCTCTAGTGCTTTACAAGCTTAATGTGATTAACTTTATGTTCAGTAAGCAGTTCTGCCCATAAAAATAGGTAGGTCTTTACAGGATTAGGGCCTCAATTTGTCCTTAAAGTGGTGAGCAGTGAATATCACTGCTTTAACAGACAGAGCTGTATAAATAACAGATACTGTGATTTGCCTAAAGATCTGTCAAAATGAAAATTGTATGGGATTAACCTGAAACAAAACTAAAGAGAGCTCAAATTTGCAGCAAGCTGCAAGGAAAAGAAGAGCAGGAAGAAAGAAAAAAAAAACCAAACTCACAAACATAATGAAACATTTCCTTTGATTAAAATGTGAAACATTTCTTTCTTAAAGATCTTAAAACTTAATTCTTTAGAATGAAATGTAAATTATTTAAAATTTCCAGTTAGAAGTGAAATACTAATTCTTAATATGTCAAACTGAAATGTACTTTTCTTTGTACACAGCGTGACAATTGTCACATCGTAAAAAACGTCCTTTGGAGAGGAGTGTTTTGTGGTGTCTGCTCCAGGGCGGGTCAGGTGGAGCTTTTGGCACAAGGCTGTTGGGGGAAGCACTCCCTCGGTTTGGAGGGGTTCCAGGGGCAGCTGCAGCTGTTTTGCTGACTGTCCAGGGGTTCCCTGCTCAGGGCACAGCCAGTCCGAGGCACACACCAATTTTGCAGCACTGAGGTCCTCAGACGGGCAGCCACAGAGGTCTGAAGGGGTCTGATTCCCTAAAGCCATGGACCCATCTTCCCCTTGTGCCCAGCCTGACCCATCCCATCTCCCTCAGGCATCCCTTTGCCATTTCTGTCTCCTCTCACATCTCTTGGGGCACACTTTGTGTATGCAAATTGCACAGAAAATTACTCTGGTTTTTTTGTCTGTTTGTTTGTTTGTTTTCTGATTGTTTCTCCTCCTTGTGTTAGATGGGGAAAGATCTAATATCTGAAAAATATAATAAGAGCCGCTTAGAGGATAAGCAATAGCAGAACCCCCTGCACGGGAAAAGGGCTGAGGAGTCACACAGCAAAACTGCAGCTCTCAGGGACTTCAAGAGGGTTTTGCTAACCATGAACAGAAACCAGGGTTTAGGCCTGAGAAAATCTGAAAAGTTTCCTGAAGTCCACTGCTAGCTCAGTGGAAGAAAAAAAATGACAAAAATATTTCTTCACTAAAGTCATAACAAATAAAAGAAATTTTAAAACTATTTAAAATTTAATGTGAAATTTATGTGTCCAACAAGCAAGTGTTAAGACTTGGACTTCATATAATTTACTGCTATACAGAATCCTGTTTAATCAATAAGGACCCAACTCAAAAATGAGTTGAAGAACATTGTTTTTCAAATTATATCAGCAAAACATTATATAATTTTTACTTT
This sequence comes from Phylloscopus whistleri, assembly GCA_017589585.1. NCBI lineage: Eukaryota > Metazoa > Chordata > Aves > Passeriformes > Phylloscopidae > Phylloscopus > Phylloscopus whistleri. The sequence goes on along the minus strand of JADMLD010001395.1, from coordinate 2,928,603 downwards.
ATCTCAGCCACTTTATTGACAACATACATAATGTGCTACTGATATCTTCTATACTTTTCTTTATAACAGCACAAATGATAGGTTCTTTTTACTTTTGTAGGTGCAAGTATTTTCAGGAAATACTGCAGAAAAGCTTTTGGCCAAATGACTTTGTGCTGCAGTTCTGCAGGAGCAGAGAGAACATGTGCTTCTTTTCCAAATAAGTCACACAGAGTAATGAGATCAATTTCGAGTTGAAAAGAACAGCCTATTTTGTTATTTCAAAATCCATGAACAGACACAGCAAGAGAGGATGAAGTCAACTAATTTCAGAAAGCTGAAGGTCCCCAGCACAGGTTTTTGAGAACATTTGCAAACAGATGCCTCTGGGAATTTTCAAGACTATCTACAGGTCACCTTGTATCGATTCCTTTGGAAGCAGGAACTTGATTGTCAGTGCAGTTTTGAAGATCTCATTACAACTCTACTGCAGATTTGGAGTCCTAATACGTTACTTAGAGTGACAAGAAACAAGCTTCCCATTCACTAAGTGTAGTCAATACAAATGTAATGCTAAGATATATTTTAATAAATGGTGCTATTGATACTTAAGGAAAAAAAGGGGTTACTGGCAGCATATTTTCCAAATCTCAGTTCTTACATTTTGTGTGCTGTAATTATACATTCATCTTGATACAAATTAAAAAACAGCTTGTCTACTAAAATTGAAGATATAGTGAATTAATGTAATTTAAGGTTTCTACAAGAGAATCTAAATAAATATGTTAAATTTTCTACTTAAATAAAGGTGTATGAACAGTATGTAGTAAGAAATCTCCACTTGCAGTAAAAGGCTATGTGCAGTTGCAATTTTGAATCATTATGCAGTCCAGTAAGGGCAAACATTTTTAGAATAACAAGGGAAAGTGCAAATGCAAACCAAGATTAAAAGCAGTTATTCAAATCAAGATTCCATGATTCAGATCTGTAATTTATATCACTTTGATTTACATGTCAATCCATTGTGCTTACAGTATTTTCCTCTAATGTAATTAAGCTCTCGAATGGGAGACCATATAGTTGTTCTGAGTGGCAAAGACATCTTTCTAATCTCTCTGATTCCATTTTACTTATCTGTTAAGGGTGAATAAAAACTTTTGTCTTTTATGGGTGAAGGTACCATGCAAATGCAAATGATATTATACAGAATGGTAATTGAAATGGTAAAGGAGCAAAGGGTTTTAATAAAATGACAATTCAAGACACATGTAAGTGTCCCTGTGTGAATGTTGATTGAAATGAAGAAAGTTAAGAGTGAATTTTAAGTGCCCATAGAAAAATGCATTGAATGTTAAGAGTAAATTAAGAAGTGCACAGGCCAAGGGACAGAGCTGTCTCAGAAACGGATAAAGAAAGAACTGAAATATTCCTTTGAGGATTTGGGACAAAGGATCATTCAGTCCTTGATAACAGTGCAAAGCAGGTTGGGGAATAGGCTGTGGGGAACATAGGCATAGTGACACTTCAAAAGACATAGGAACTTGAAAAAGTTGAAAATGCAGTTAGCGACAGATTTGGATCTGAAGAGAGAAAAAAGCAATAGTGAGCACAGCTGGATATGATCTTTGATGTTGAATTACACAAGGTTTAAGAAGAATTAGAGCCTTTAGAAGATACTGTCATTGGAAATTCTAAGAGGCAACTCCAGGGCAGAGCAAAGGCCAAATTCTCCTTTCTGCTCCACAGGCCACAGCCGCTGCTGGCAAAGGCCTGGCCAGGTGAGCCTGGCACACATCACCATGCAGATGCTCACGGCTCCCAGGAGGCACCAGCGCCAAGGGGTTGAAAGGAAGGGAACCATAAAGGTGAAGGAGCCAGCAATGGCCTCTCAGGGACACAGAAAGCAGATCTGGGACATTGCTGCTGAGCCCTGTGCACAGCCTGCGTGCCAGGCAGAGCCTTTTGGAGACAAGCGTGAGTGCTGAGGGAAAGGCATGCAGGTTCTGATCCACAGAGGGATGGGGGAGCTGCCAGCCCTCTGCACAGGCTGTGGAAATGATCCTCTCCTGTTCGCAGGGGCACCAGAATTGCAGCAGTATGCATTCAAACATAACTAAAAATTGCCAGAAACAGTCCATTGATACAATGTTAGAAGAAGAAGAACCATGACAAAATGGCTGTGGAAAAGAGGGATGTCACCTGGCCCTTCTCATGTTAACAGGGGCATCCACACTAGCAATGTATGACTTACCAGTGCATAAAATGGACTGCTGAAAATGCCAAATGTGACTTTTACTTTTTAAGAAAACCTATTTGTTTTCAAAATGTACATGGGAGCGTGTAAGCAGGGAAACAGAACACAATGGGGAGAGTCTGACTTGCTAAAGGACACCCTCTTAAAAGAGGCAGAAGATAAATAAGTGCCAGCATTATCTAGCTAATGTGAGAGCTGAGGAGGAAGGTAAAACAATCTCACTTTCTTAGGACTTCTTAGGGCAAGGTTATTTACTCATGCAGGGTATGAAAAACTTGCCAGCAGCGAGGAGAATGGTGTTTCTGTGAAATGACAGACCTTTGTAGTGAGTAGGAATTTAAGGCCAAGCAGCCATATATATATTGCTGCTGGCATGTAAAAGCTCCCAGTTTGTTCGCTCTAAAATTTGCACCCCTAAGTGGAACAACAACCAAGAAAAGAGAAGGGACCATCCCTATAAGTCCCATTCCTCTGGGTCTCCAGGGACTGCCTTAGACAGTCAAATCAACACTAATGAAGAGTTTCATGTCAAAGGACATTTTCTCTGATAGTCCAGTCATTCATTTTTTCCTCTCCTCCATGCCTTCCCCTTCTTGCCTATGAATTTGCACAATTGCCACTACTAATGGAGTCTCACTGGTAAAGACAGCATCTGAGAAAATACCAGTAACTAAAGTTTTTACAGCACCTAGTTTAAAAAAGTTCATCTCCTTTGAACTGAAAAACAAATAAATACCAATCAGACATTTTAATGGATTCCACCTGAGGAAACTATAGGACACTGAGATATAACTCTGCCTAAGATAAGGCTATGTTCTCACTTTTCATCATTTTACTCTCTGCTCAACTTGTTGGCAGTTATCATGCTGACAGTTTAATTCTAATTTCCAAATCAGTGTCAACAACTATTTCTTTTTCTGGAATTGATACAGAAAGACCATAAACGATACAGAATGTGATGCCAAACAAGCCCTTTCCTTTTGGCACACCAGGAGAAGAAACAAAAATCAAACGCAAGAAAAGACATCCACGGCCATTTCTTCTTCTTGGAAAGAGCAAACAAAACACAATGCAAGAAATAATTTCCCAGCTAGCATGGGCAGTTAAGGCCATCAGAAGATGTGACCAAATTACATTTGATTCCTTTGCTTAAGTTACAGATACTGCTTCTAAAATTTAAACTGGGAAACTGAAAAACTCCTACTGTTCAATAATTTTGTGCCTTTTCTGAAAAAAAAGGTCATCACTACAGGAGAAACAAAGGGCACTGACTTTAATCTAGGGAACAATGGATTAGATGTAGATTCACTTGCTATATATCCTTTGTGCACACAGTTTTGGTTGTGTAGGGCTGTACTGACCTTGACAAGAGCCCAAGTGATTTGAATGAGGTAGCTCACTTCATGCTGCTGCTTGGAATGGAGGTTGACCAGGAGAGCTTCACCTTGTCACAACCCACTTCTTGCAGGCACTGTACCTTGTACCAACCCACCTCAGTGGAAAGGATTCCTTTCAGCTTATTTTGTTTGTTTTTTTTTTTTTTTTACCCTATATTGCTGACTGATAGAGTAGAAAACATTCTTAATTTCAGTATCAGTCTTGGGGAGCTTATTAAAAGTAAATGCTTATCAACGAAGGCTTGATTCAAAATGTTTCTGAAAAGAAATCCTCCCCAGTATTTACCTAGGAAGACTTAACCTGAAACCTCTGTGAGCAACCTCTTCCCAATTGGCCTGTGCTACCCTGTCCTGAAGTCTGGTACTGGGAAAGTGCTCAACATCCACAGCTCCCGCTGGAATAGGGCAATCCCGTTGCCTTCAATGTTTAACACGTCCTCAACATCTCACAGGATGTGGTCTTCAAGCTCCAGTTCACAAGCACATGTGCTTAACTTAAGCATGTGAGTAGTCCTATTTATGCTGAAATGCTTAAAGTTAACCATGTATGTAATTGCTTGCAGGGCTGTTTCCTTAATTAGCTACACTCATCCTTTAATCCTCCCTGTCTTTTAACCTCTGCACTGTTACATGCCTCAATTTCTTTAATCAGATAATGAACATTAGGGAAGTTGTTATTTACTGCTTCTGCTTCAGGATGTGAACTAAAAAAGAAGGACCCTTGGATCCTTTTTTAGAGACTTATTACTAAACATGGTAAAAATAAAATACAACGGCATAAAAACAATGTTTGCCACTTTTGAAAATCATCTTAATTTTCCTTTTGTTAAGTGTTTTTTTTTACACTTCCTGAACTCATGTATTGATTTCTTGATGAATGAGATTTTTCCTAATTTTAAAAATCGCATATTCAACGTCTGATAAACTTCCAGGTTTAACTAAAGTTCTATTACACTTTCAAAGCAGCAGAACAAAACTGAAATGCAGCAATGCAAAAGTGATAGAATGGCCACATTAAAACAAAACTTGTCACCAAAAAAAACACCCCACCAAACCAACAACAACCATCCCGCCAACAAGTAAGTTCTAGAAACACAAAATAGAACAGGAAAGAAACCTGACAAAACACCTCTGGCAAAAGTAGTTTTGAAGAGAACATTTTCCAATTACCGTTTTTCATTAAAAGTGTCTGCCAGTTGCACTTCAATATGCTGGATGCACTGCCTGCTTTCTGCCAATCTATCCTTATCAATTTTGAGGATGCCAGGAGGGCAGGAAAGCACATTTGCAGTCGTCAGGTTTCACTGCCTTTTCTACTCCCTTGACCTACTTTTTTTTTTCACTAACCTTTACATTTTCTCTTTTTCTTAGTTCAGCACATTAGCATTCCTCCAAATTTTTAATTATTCTCCCTGGTAATTCCCTGGAGCCCACTGCTTTAGCTTTCTCTGCTTGCTTTCCCACCTAAAAAGAAAAGTAAAGACCACCTATACTGTACTTTACCAGAGCCTAACCCCCTGTAGTTTCCTTTACTTCATCTGTATGCTGCAAGCTGTCCCCTTTGGAGAGTTGCCTTGGAGTTTGGCAACACTGGGAGTCTATTCTTTCTCAGATGATTTCCCTGTCAGGTTCACTGCTACTGAAAACAGGACTACTGACAGCATACACTTTGAATCCAGCCATGAAAATCACTTTGTGATAATCTTCACCCAACACTGAATTTTATGGTGCTACATTTGCTACTGGGCTGGGAATTCTTCTCTGTTTGTAAATCTGCTTTTTTGACCATATTATTTTGAACACTTCATTTCATGCCTAGAACTGAAAGGCAAATAAAGTATCACAGCAAAGCATTAGATGCTTACCTAAAAAGGAGAATGCAAGCCTATCCAATTTTACTACACTATTGCTCACTTAATATAGCGAATAAGCCTGAGGTCCAATGTGATTCCTTCATAATGTACACTGAACTATATCACTTTCTTCCTCAAGCCAGTTTGCCACTGAGCCAGATGTACTCTACCCATCTTCTCATTACTATGATCAATCTTCTCTCTGCTGATCAGAATTTAATCCTATTAAATTGCCAGGCTTGCAGTAAATGCGTATCATACACACGCATGCTTGCCACAGCAGATTACTAGAACTGCCTTTATTTTTGGAACATGCACTCAAGGCTGCCCCGGGCTAATCCGTACTACAATCCTGCTGCATGACTGCAGGAAGCTGGGAGTGGCACAACCCTCGCTTGCAGGGACTGCCTGGAGCTCACAGACCCCCGGTGTATGATCCAGGAGTGCCGATTTTGGGGATGGGGCTGGGAGCACGGACATGATGGGGCTGGTTTGCACCTTCTACAGCTGCTCACGGCTGAGCTGGCACCTCTGAGAAGTTAACACCTAAGGTCAACCGAGGCTTCCACATATCCTGGTGCAGTCCAGCTAGTCCAGCTTTCCCAGTTTTATTGAAATTTTTTGATTATTTGCCCTAAACCAGTAATAGAATGATAAAAGTCTTGACTGGGGGAGAAACGTTCCAAGTCATTTAGTAATTTGTAGCTGCCAATGTTTCAACTAGTTTGGGTCACTAGAGGGTGCAGATCAGCCTCTTCAGTCTCGGTCTGGACATTTGTAGACCCAGACAGCCTCCTGATTTACTGTATTTACTGTAAGTGCTACGGAGAGGAGGTGTGAATTACTCAGTTTGAGTCTGTTTGCATAATGTCCAGTTTTTCTTTTACAAGCACACACTACCAGGGTGCTAGATTATGTAGAGTGGAACATTTCATGCCTGTTCCTGCCAGATACTTGTCGATATAAATATTAACCAGAATAGCAACATGAAAATTTAGGTATGGTTTAGTTAGCCTTTTGATAGTCTGAAAGCAGTACATTCAAATTACATCATTTATTTAAAAAAAAAAAAAAATACAGCCCAAGGAGATTTTTAGCTCTTCTCAGATAAGAGGTACAGAGTTTCCAACAGATTGATATTACTTTCTCAGTGAGGCTTGCTAGATGATTGCCCCCATTTTACTGCATCTAATAACAGAGTTTTATAATTTAATGGTCTCTAAACTTCTTAGGGTTAAAGAAGTGACAAAGAGATAACAGATTGCATTTGAATTTATGTGTTAGTAACTTCTACGTTTAGGTACATAAATACCTGTGACCTAAAAGGTATTTTCTAGCTATAAGTACACAATAGTTAGTGTTTTTTCACTTTATGAAAAACATGACCATTGTGTTGGAATCTGCAATTTGTTTTATATAAGCAATAGTGTTAGGTCACATTTTCATCTAGCTATTGCAATGAACAACTTGGATTTACAAATATTCTTGTCAGGGAATTAGTGGTTTGGAAAATAATGAGGATGAGAAAACCTTCCTGGTTCTCTGTGCAGGCTAGACTCTTAATGAGAGATAATGGCGATGAACTATAAAGCAGAATGTTCCAGCAATGCCCTCCTGAAAGATGATCATCTAAACATCCCAGAAGCTGCACACGCCAGCATCCTTTGCTGAATAAGAGCATCTGTCCAGAGCTTAATTAACAAAAAGTTATGCATTTAAGACTACTTAAGAAGGTCAAGATCATTCAATCAAGAGTGCACCTCTGAGTTCACATGGCTGTTAGTGGTCCTACTGAAGATCTAAGCTGTTGTAACAAAGAAGCAGAGAGAGCATTTGTAAACTGTGGCAGAAGGAAGCAGATACGATTTTTATGTGTTATATATAGCCAGATTCACATCCTGGACCACAGGCACATCAATAAATACTATTCAAATGAAGATCTTTGACTGTCCACAGTCATCATTTTCTTATTTTACTTGTTAAAGAGAAATTTCCTCTTATGAAATAGTCAGGAATTTGAGGCTGGGCTAAATAAGGCTCTGTTTTTCTTCAGCTTGGAATTCTGCACAGAGCAATTGTTCTAGAATTGATTCTATTCTGAGTCAAACACAGCTTAGGATAGAGGCAGCTTAATCAAATCTTAGTTAGTTCTAGTTCAGTAGTCCATGCCCAGGAAGAAAAAAAAAATCAAACCACAAAGCAATAAAAACCCCCTAATATCATGTACAAAGACTGTATCTTTAGATTAAAAGATTAGAATCAACACTCCTAGTCCAAGGTGGAGTCACAGTGTACTTACAGTCTTTCACTCATTAATTAGGGGCATACACTGCACTATAATGCTATGTTTAAATCTATTAATATACTATGTACCATCTGAAAAGTAAATATAATACTTTTCTTTCAAAGTTACCTTTATAGGAAAAGACAGGCAGTTTCCTTAAGGAAGAATTCTTTTTCAGTATTTTGTCCCTGGTCCTTGCTATGGTATAGAAGATCATTGCATTTTTCTCTCCCTTTTTTTTTTTTTTAATTTTTCTTTAATCTTTCATCTTATTCTTGTATTTTCTTGCCCTTTTCTGAACATAAATCTCTATATCAGTGAAGAGATCCTTGACCCTCTACCAATCATTAGCATTTTGAGACAGGTTCAAGTGGGTGACCTATGGATTAAAAGCACTATAGCATGCTACCAGCCTACCATGAGAGTTTGCCCTAGAGTTAAGTGTCATTTAACAGAGTTCCTCTACTTTATAATCCTCTACATTTAATGTTGAAAAAGGAATTAACCCTAGAACAATTAACGCCCATTCATATTGTTATCATGTATTTGTAGGCTTCTGTTCACTCTAGGTATAAATATAACAAAATTAATTCTTTTTTAATCCTTCGTGGTTCAATCCCTGAGAGTTCATACAACAATGGAAAACTATCTTCCAAGCAGCACCTGTCTTTTTAATAATTCAAGATATTAAATAAATAAAATTAAGTATGTACCCGCTGCCTTACTTCCTTAAACTTCCTCATCCCCCTCATACACATTTCATGATAAAAGCCATAGGTTAAGAGACACTGATTAGTTTTCACCATAGAAAAGGAAGTTTCAACTTTGCTTTTCTAATTTACTGTTTCCCTACATGAAAGAAAGCTTCCAGTTGTCATCGCTATATGAGTTACAGTAGCTTGTTAGCCATGTTGCATGCATAAAGTCCGTGCATTGATACTGTCTGTGCTTTTAAATAATTTTAACAAAATTTAAAGCCCTTCAAATTGAATGAAGTTCAGCACAGTATTTTTTGAATTGCAATTTTTACTTTTTATTAAATAAAAATCTGTACTTCCTGTACTTCTATAGTTTTATTTTCTTTAAATTTTTGATATAAATTTTTCAGTTTCTGTATGGATTTCAGACCTGGGTGTTGAGCACAACAAAATTAGAAATTTTATTGTTACATCCATAGTGTTCATGTACATCTATGGTCCATCACAAAAGTGTTGTATTTGCTCCATGTGTACCTACAAAGCATAATTTGAAACATAAAACAAATTTCTGCTGTTTTAGAGGCAAGAAACGCCCCGGGGGCCAAACCCACACTGACAAGAGCTGCTTAAGGATCTTCATACCATCAAGCTGATGGCTGTGTTGTGTGGCCACTCTGAGCATCTGACCTGTTCAGTGCCACAGAGAGTCTTTAATGCAGAAATGATCATGAATATGAACCTTGCATGCTCTAGGCTCTAAGCACAAAAACATCTTACCATTTCAATTTTTAGTATCTATTTTGAATGTTGTTTTTCAATCAGCATATACTTGAATAATCAAACATATTTATTTTTATCAAGAAGTAGTATGAAATGTGAGAATTCACTGTTCTGTAGTTTCCCCCCAAGCAATCTGTGGAAAGGCAGTAGCTGTATTTCACAGATAACACGTCCATTAGCAGCTCACTCTGCTGCTTCTGACCAGTGGGATTATGTCACATACAGTTTTGATATCAGAATCGAAAGCAGCGGGTATCCCCTTTAATTAATTTTTCACTATTTCAGACATAGTTAGATTTGGTTAGATAATACATTTTACAACAACAATTTTGATAATGGAAAAATTATTATTAACCCCCCCCGACAAACAATCTGGAGAGAAGTCAGACCTGGCGTGAATGGGGGTAGGGGGAGGGTTGCAAAAATTCAGATGACAAACTCCCTTGCATACAGCCTCTTCCAGCCTGAGGGTTGTGAGAGTGCATCCAGTTACAGGGGAAGCACTACTGACTCGACTGTTACGCTGTGATGTGGATCATTTCAGCAGCATAAATGGGTTCAGTTGGCCAAAATTCTAACATGACCTTGTCATCCCATAACATCCCAGGGTTTGAGGTTCCTAGTAAAGAAATATAAGTGATGATTTCTCTGCAAACCACCCCTGTTAGTGATTGTTTTAGCCTGTTACATAAGATCAAGCTAGGTTTTTTTCAGCTGGTGTTGATGATTACAGCTCTTTTGGAGAGACAATGAAACAAAACACCCACTAAGAAGAGCAACTAGCATTGGCAGAAGCAGAAGCTCATGTTTCTGGGACTGTTGCTGCTTTGGAGACTATTGATCAGAGAAGAAAGGACCCCTCATTGTCTTGTCTGTCCCATAAATAACTTCTATCTTAAACTGAAGCTGCTCTTTTTGATAACCGGTTCACAGCATCATGGGCAAGAGTCATAGATGACAGCAAACTGCTGTACTTTTAGCACTGATACCAATTTATATAGTCCTCAGAGCAATGGATGAATAAATCTCACTTTTCTGTTGACTAATTTCTGATAAGCCATTTTTACTTTTCAGACTTTGCTCTCTTTGAAGGGTTTTGTTCTGTCCAGATGTTTATATAATGCACACAATGAGATTCTTAGCTCCTGCTTGAAGACTTAGAGAAAATTTCTGGGTGTTTTCAGAAACCTTGTACTTCCTGCTCCTGGAGCTACTCAACATCAAAATTGATGAAAGCAAAAAATGAAGAAAATAAAAGGTCAGGAGAGGGAAAAAAGGGTATTTCAGAAAGGGACTATGTAGTGAAACAGGGTAATACAGCATTACAGCTTACATCTCTGGGGTGTTCCTTTGAGCAGCATTCTGGATGAACTTTTCAAGGACTACTTAATCTAAGACATGCCTGTAGTCTTTGAAGTAGGGATCAAACCTCTGTGTGCCTTTTGAGGCCCTCACAAGAGCCCATCACCCAGTAGGGAAGGGGAGTTATGCAGCCTCTTGTGTAACTTACACTCTCATATGCATCCTCACCCTCTCACTCAACAAATTTGCCTTCTAGGCTGCTTTAAAGCCCACACAAAATTCCTTGGTGATGCAAAGATGAAGCCTGCAAAACCTCTGCTCAAGTCTCGCCAGCAGCATGCCCATGTCTCTGTGGATTTGCACCACGCAGCATCATTAGCACTTAGACTGTGAGGTGTTGGGGCTAAAGACCTTGTCACTGACGAGTTTTGTCAATTGGTGTGTGCAGCCACAGCCTCTGAATGAATCATGATGCAGTATCAGGCTGCCATGTGGCTTCACTGGCCTGCTGTGTCAGGCAAAACATTGGATATCACAAAATGAATTAAACTGGAGTGAAAAGAGGCCTTGGCATACTTAAAGAGGAGAATAGTTTTACTCCTGCTGGAGAACGAGACAAAAAAAATAAAAAGAAAAAAAGAAAAGAAAAAAGATTGATTGCTCAAGTGGGCACATATAATAAAGCTGTCATTTACAGGAATGAAGCAAAAATAAACTCACTTGCTACTACTGACATACTGCATTGCTTGATGTAGAACCTGCCCAGAGCTAATGACTCCAGGTCTTGCTGACTCTGTATGGCTCAGTTCCCAGTGTCCTACTGAGCAAATGAGGAAAATAGCCAGGTTTTGTACAAACACAAATGTTTGCTTGAGTTGAGCCCAGGACCAATACAGTCTAACCATCGTCTTGGGAAAGGAAGTTTTGTTGCCAAGTAAAAATTTAATCTGGAAGCTGAGAGTCAGTAAGAAATAGAGTTGCTTCCTCAGACAGTCCTTCTCAGCTATGAAAATCAAATCCATGGTAAGAGGAGCAGATTGAAAAAAATTGTGCTATGATGATATCTAAATACCTCCTAAAAAATGATTTATGATTTTAGTCTACTCCTGAAGGGAATTTGCAGAACTGCAGGACCACTGGCACTGATGTGGGGATTGCAGACAGCACAAATTAGGCTCTAAATAATGGATCAAAAAGAGGAGCCTCAAAAGCTACTTCTTATTGCTCTTTGGGGAATGGCACAGACTATTATAAAATACTGCAGGTTGTGAAGCTCCAATAGAATTGTGTAGTTTAAAGAAAAAAAGCCTCAAGGAAGGTGGAGAAAGCTCACTCAGTTGCAGTGAGCTGGTAGAGCTACACCTCTGTTCAGTGGAGGACAAAGGGCAGGGGTGTAGGGGGGCTCTGCAAACAGCCACATCCCAGCCCTATGCAGTGCCTTGTCCCTTAACCGTGTACAGTGTCATGTAAACCTGCAGTGCCTGGGTGATTCAGCTGCTTCCTGTCAATCCTACATTCTTAACATAAAGCAAAGGTGTCTATACAGCCTGGTGAAGAAGAGGAATTGTAGGATGGTGATATTTAGATATATCCAATGGGCTGCTGATACCATGTTTTATCTGAGTATGTTCATACCAGGAACCATTTCTGTTCCTTGTGTCAAAAGGGGCAGGCACCACCAGCATAAAACAGCCTTTGCTAATCCAGACCTTAAAAAATGCAAGAGAGACCTCTCCTCAATCAAAGCTCTATAGCATGGTTATTTATGGCTCTTCAGGGTTTTTTCCAAGTGATTTTTCGTCGGGAAAAAAAGCAAGAAAAATACAAAATCAATTATGATCAGATAAAAATTAAATAAAAGTTATATATAAATAAATACCAGATAAAATAAAAATTGAAATACAGCAGCAACCAGTAATTTATTCCATCTGAAAGTTAAAGAGGCCAATAGTAGTGAATGCTTAACTATCCCCATGCACACCAAGAGCTTGCTTGCCAGACTTAATCTCTGGTGACCAGCTCTTTGCAGCTACATGCAAGATTCAGTAAGAAAACAGATGGTACACTGGAGCTTTGCTTCGTGAAGAATAATAGATGAGTAGATAGAGCCTCTCAATCTCAGAGTGGCACACGGTGATCAGAATCCTAATCACAACCATGCTGTGATAAAAGGCTCTGGATGAAGAATGAATTAAGGTGGTTTGTCTGTTTTATCAATAAAAGTAATAGTGAGATATATTTCTTACAATTCTTTAAGCAGAAGATGACTTACAGGAGTGATACATACTGCTTATAAAGCAGTGTGAAGTGGGATAAATCACCCTGTCCATTTACTGCGTGTGCATTTGTTGCTTCTGTATTATCAGCAAGATTATTCCCTGCCTTCTGTAAAAATGGATAAGAACATATAAAAAATATGCAGACCAAAATTCTCCTTCTGGCATCTCTTGTCCCCTTACTGTGAAGGCTGCTATAGGTTAGAAAACAAATCAAGTGCTTTATGTTGCACTATTTTGTTATTACGATACATTATAGACTAATGCAGGATTCTGTCATGTAGAAGTATTTGAGCAAGATTTCCATATTTGAAAAGCAATTTCATGTCAAGAAGGTAATAACAAATGAAATAACATCAATAAAACTTGAATATTAGGACAGCCAAAAAGTAATGATATTGCAGCCTAAGGCATTAGAAGGAAATAGCTTAAATTATTCAGCAAGTAAACTGATGTCATGTGGTCAATACACTGCATATTTCACATATCCCAATTAGAATTAATGTAATAGTAAAGATTGATTATTAAGTAATAAACAGTGGCCAAACAAATTACTGTAAACATAAGTCAAATCTGCTTGGACAGCATACCTTTCTCTCCTTCTAGTTTGCAGAACAGCCCTTGACACACACCAGAACTGAAAAAGCAATTTTTCATAAATGTTTTCTGATTTCTTTGTCCATCCTGGTGACTTCTTCTGAAGAAGTCACTGAAAAATTTGTGAATGTTGTTTTCTCAGTGTACTTTACTGTCCAAGATGCAATAATAATAGAAAAAAGTATTTCTTTGGGTTTACATATATGAGGCTGCACCAGTTTCCTATGCTAGTCATAATGAAATGTAAATACTAGGGAGGACACACTTTTTTTTTGTTCTGCAGTGCCAAAATCATGTGGTAAAACCAAACTAGTTTATGAACTTCTACTTTTTCCACAGGTTAACACTGAAAAGATTTATTAGCTAAAACAAAACCTTCATCCCACAGCTTTCAGTCTGTGGGATGGGTTTCAGTCTGGTTTTATATGGAAATATGGACAGAAAACCAATAAACCACCTGTGTAAGTCCCTTCAAGACCTTTATGTTTGTTTTGACCCTTCTGAGTGTGTAATTCCCATTAAACAGAACTTCTGGCACGGTGATGTTGTTGACCTGTCCTCACATGTTGCTCTTTCATTGCTTCATTTGGTGCAAACCTTCAGAATGCATCAAGTTAGAAGTCCATTGTTTTAAAGGGGTTTATCACTAAGAAACAGCCAAGGAAATGGAAATGTGAGAATTTCTACCTTGTGGTGGAGAGCACTGCTGTGATGAAGCAGGTCCATCTTGGTTGTGTGGATCAAAAGACATTGAAATACAGATTATCTGGAATTTTTTTCTCTTTTTTTTCATTAATATTTGGCATTGGGTCACACAAATGGTTTAGTTTTAATTATTCAAGACCCATTACAAAATTAATGATGGAATACATAATTGATTACAGGGTAAATAGACCTGTTCAGGACTTCAAGTAGCATAAAGATTATGTTCCGCACTTTGGGATGTTAAAGGTGAAAAGTTGGAGGTCTTTTCTACAGATCTACCTTACTAAAGGTGTCTGTCCACATTGTAAGTTGCTCTTAAGAAACACTTAATGAGATGGGAATCCCTTTTAAACAAAAGCTTTCCTGTGAGGTTACAGCCTGTCCTCTCGGAAGTCACGGGTAGAGGCGGCGAGCTTGGAAGACACTACCTGATGTTTCTAAGCGTACAAACAGCAAATAAATATGAGAGCCCTGCTTGATTCCCTGGATACTTTACATTTCCTGACCACTTTGTAGAGGACTTAACTGCAATACCGTGCTTTGGAGACACTTGTTCAAACGCACGCTACTCTCACCAAACCTCTCCTGCCTGTCTCTTGGCATACTGTGCAGTTCTACTCTCAATCAGATTTATATGCTATATACTCCTAGATCTTGAGATAAACTAACAGGCATCTGAAAGAGACCCCAAATGAAATATTCATGAACTGTCATAACATTCATTACCATTTTATGATTCTCTTTACTTGGTTGAACAACAACGCTTTCTAGCACCCTATTAAATCAGCTAGCAAACTTTATAAATCACCAGCTAAACTACATGAATCTGTCACTTCTTAATGTACTGTCTGGGCTCCAAAAATACTTGAGTACATGGCAAAGTCATACTACTTATAGGACTCTCTTTGCTGTCATTCTTCAATATTGATTTATCTGGGCAAACTCTTACTGTATTAGGAATTCACCATATTTTTATGATTGTGTTTGAGTTTACAAGACAGATATGCCAAGCAGCTAATATCTAACAGATATTTAATTTTGAAATTATCAAAATATATTTAGCTTGTTTAGGAAAAAAACCAAACGCA
Organism: Phylloscopus whistleri; assembly: GCA_017589585.1. NCBI lineage: Eukaryota > Metazoa > Chordata > Aves > Passeriformes > Phylloscopidae > Phylloscopus > Phylloscopus whistleri. The sequence continues at coordinate 2,913,390 of JADMLD010001395.1, read as the reverse complement.
AACAAATTTGTATGAGCTCACTAATTAAAATGAAAACTTTTTGCTGAGTTACAGTGAATAGAATGGGGTTGTGCAGATCCAGCTAAAGCTCTGCAAGTTTCCTAATGCTGGACTGAAAGCTAACTCAGGCTGCTGGAAAATGATGTTAAATCCTAGTGAAGGAAAGTGGAAGTGACTGGAATTGCCGAGGACACAGATGACCTAAAGAAGAATCAGATCTGTCCATTTCCATTAACATTGTCACCTCTCATTTGAGGGCCTTCTGGGCAGAGGTCTTCTTGGCTGCCTGCACTGCACTTTTCCCACCTCCCTCTATGGGATAACAATAACCCTCATATCAACTCTTATCAATGACTTGCTGCCCAGCATCAACAAGGTCCTTTTAACTGTTGTATTTACTGGAGTCCACACCTCATACCACATTGTCTGCCTGGTTTCTTCCCAGTTATGCTGGATTTACTAAGCCTGTTTCTCTCTGTGCTGCTTGCTAAAATCCAGAATTTATATAGTACAATCTATATAGTACATTTGTCATGACAAATTTTAAACAATTCTCTGATGGCCGAGTTTGATCACATCAGCCTAGTCAATAATGTATCTGAGAAAAAATCCTGCAAGTTATTGAATTAAAGACCCCTCTGCATCAAAACCAAAATAAAACTATCAACTATTTCCTGAATTTATTGCCTATAATCACACCTGACACCTGCAATATTTTCAGCAGTATCTGTTCTGTCGGTAGCATTTTACAAGGTCAAAATTGCAATAAATTTTATGTTCTGAAACTGAAATTTTCTTTATCTGAGCATTTCAGCCCTTTTCTCCTATGCATTGGGAGCTATTGATTCACGTGACTTTTGCCCCTGAAGCTATGGAAGCCTAAGCACAACTTGAAGCTCATTCCTTTCCTGTAAAGAGCTGGTAGATAACCTAGATATTATTTACACACAAGGTTAGCCTTCTGATGCCAATCATCTATCCTTGTGCTTGAAGTTAAGCACTGGTTTAAGTGCTCTGTCAGGTTAGAGGAACAGAGCAGGTTCAGGGCCCCTGACATCAGCAGGATCCACAAAATAACCTTTGGATTAGGCCAAGGGTATTTGTAACCATTACAAGAACATCTGACATGTCTATATATGTAGCCATTACAAAATTACGGAAAAGGCAGAAAATTTCAGAGTAGACTGTAAAATTTTGGTAGATCTATTTGAATTCATAGGAGCTTTTAATTGTTAATGGAGAAACACTGTGGAAAGTGATATGAAGAATGATTTTAAATTTCAGTTCAGAACAGTAAAAGCACTACAAAAAAAATTATTTTGTATATGTTGACAAACTAACATTTTTGACATACTAACATTTTTGTTTAAAATCAAGAAATAAAATATTTTCATTAGCACTTAATTCTTTTTTACTTTTTTCTTGCCAGTAACATGTAGCAGATCAGAGGTTTAGTTTAGAGCTGGTTCTTAACAATCTGAAAGAAACTCCAGACTTCATTTAATAAAAACAGCCAGTCTGGCATCCTAGTTCTGGCTTCATGGAGCAAAATAGCAAAATGCTCATTATCTTAAATAGGGGAGTATTTTATTTTTGGTGATTACGTGCTACCACGAAGAATTCTAACAGATTTTTAATTCTTATAAGCTTCTCTGTAGAGTGTATTTTCAAAAGATGAATGTGCAAAGGTGAAAGAGCTTTCCCTGTCTTCTTTTGAAGAAGCCTGTAGTTTATTTTGGAGGTGTAGCAAGTAACAAAAAACCTCTCTCTACTGTAGCTGCAGTGTAGATGTTTGACTCTTTAACTTGGGAGGAACGTTTGCTTTGCAGATACCTTTCCAACTGTGATTAATTGTACCTTATTGCAAAAGAACTGAGTGTTATTGAAGTTAGCAGAGCAATGTGGCAAAGAAAATATACTAAAAAAGCATCCCAAAATGGAAGCAATTGCAATTTTTACTAGAACATTTTTTCAAAGGAGAATTGCTTTTGATTAATCAATCATTTCTACAGAGGATAAGCTTTTTCCTCAAAAGATTTCAGGTTATGGACTCTTTATTTTTAAGAAGTTTATCTAATAAACAAACAAACAAACAAACAAGCCCCCCCCCTCCCCTTCTTTCATGAAACCTCACTTTTCTGCTTTACATCTATTCTATTGCACTAACTTAAAGCTTGGTAGGGCATTACACAAGTGGTATCCTCTGCAGGTATTTGACAGAAGACAGCAATTTTCTTACGCTTCCTGTGTAAGGAACATAAACCCAACATGAAAATCAGTAACTGAAGTTGATTGTTTTAACTAAACTTGAAGAGCACTGCTTTTCAGTTCAAGATATTTAGTGTGATCATTCTAACTTCTTATTGAAGTTCTGGATATGACAGCTTTATTGACTGTCAAACCTTTAAACTGAGCTACTCCATTACAGGTCAAAAGTGGATTTGGTGTTAATTGTTGCATCCCATAAGCTGCAGTTGAAATTTATTGCAGTGATATCAAAATTCTGTCAGGCACAATACCACAATATCTCATAATGGTACAAAAATTAATCTGGTTTCCAAATAACTGCCATTTTGCTTTAGGCATTTAATTGCTTCATAACAATTTAATTTTTCTTCTTGAAGCAATGACCACATTTGCTAAGGAATCGCTATTTCACTTCCCGGTTGCAAAAAAAAACCCCAAATGCAAAGAGCAACAATTTAAAAGATTGGCTTAGGGGCTTCCCTCAGACATGATAACAGCTTGGAAACTACTTTTGTTAAGGATCTCAGTGACAATATCACACCAATTTGGATTGTTAAAATGAAGTCTTTATATTCTAGATAGAGAAGGTGAGATTCAGTTGCTGAGCTGTGTTTGTCTAGTGACATTTGGGATATCCTAGGGTGGCAGCGACCTCTCTGCTGGGCTGGCAATGGGATACAGTACATTGAAGACATCCAAATTGCTCTGAGGCACCAGGCGAAGGCTGGACAGGACGCCCCACTCATCTGAAATAGCATTTGGTGTCTTCTTTTTGGGTATTTGAATTGTTTCTATAAAATATGTAACATATCATTAATCCCACCACACACTGGGTAGCTGGACAAACATTTTCTACTGAATTAGAAGAGGAGCTATGAAACTCATGTTTTGATTTTGATAGACATATCTTGACAGAGACAGCTTACTTATGGACCTTGCCCAGATACCTAATAAGATAATGTCATGCTTACAGACTGGTGAATAAAAACAGAGTGCCTTGCTTGGGGAAAATCACAGGGAAAAAGCACATGAAAGTCACAGGACTGCATACCATGTCTGAAGTAACTATATTCCTTAATCCTGCAAAGCTGTATCAAGGGATATTTGTCTGTCTGCTTAACCTTTAGGAGAAAATAAGTGTTTTTCCCACCTGAATTTAGTTACCTAATTTTAGCAAGAAATCTAGTTTTCCCTGAGACCTTTTTCCTGTCGGTAGAGGCAGGTGCTCTGAATTCCCTTCTGAAAGAGCCCAAGTCAAGCTTTGCTCAGTTTCTCTCTGGAAAGCTTATGGTTAGGGATGAGATCTCAAGGTCAGATAATCTGATATCATTCTTGAATATCAAGCAATAAAAAATTTAAGAGTTTTTTTGACTATGAAATCTGCTTTGGTTCCCTAGCTGCTTGATTACCCACTGCACCTTTCATCTGCTATGAGAAAAGGTATTTCATAGAAGTGAACATTCTTTCATATGAGATTAGGAAGACTGCCTTACATCAGACTTCTACAGGAGTAGAAAAAAACATTATAGTTTAGACTCTGCTTTCGTTATATCAGCTTGGATTTTGAGTCACCATTGGATATAATGAAATTACATAGCATATGTATTATGATAATTTGCCATAATTACAGTGCTTAGAGATAATCAGATGAATAATTACTTGATATATAGTATTATAATCAATAGAAAATAAGTAGGAAAACAGATAACCTTTTAGAAGAAGTTTGCTTTAAAAACAACCAAAGATCCCCCTACCCCCAGATGCCTCTTGAAATTTATTTAAGGAGTTTTGGATCTGTGGAATTCTGGCTTAAGAATGTGATCAGCATTTTTTATATAGACACTCTAGAATTCAGAAATAGGACAGATATGCATCACAACTGTGTCTAGATGGAAAAGGGGGTGAAAGATAATTTTTCAAGAAGAAAATAATTCTTCTCTGATCATTTTCTGACAAAAATATATCATTTAATGAAATAAACTGTAGATAATCTTCAACACTGGGCTTTGATTAAAACTTTGACTTACATGGGCAAGATGGAACAGCACCAGACCAGCTGAACCTCATGAGACCTTTCTACTGCTCTTTTTAGTCATGGTTGCAGATCAGCCTGAAGTTTATACTCACAGCACTGGTTCCTAATGCTCATTTTGCCTGCTAGAATTTGGAAGTACATAAAGGGGAGTTCTCCTGGCTCTAGGCCCACCTTCCCTGACTTTCAGCATGATCCAATAGCCAGATGAAAGGAAACCTGGGAAAAGAGAGAAAGGAAGAAGGAAAGGCTGTAAAAAGAGGTGGCCTAAGTCCAGACAGCATATTCTCAATGGCTTCTTTAGAGTTTGTGATCACTTCAGTGCCAGCCATGAGTACAGTTAGACCTTCAGCAAGATTGAGACCCTGGCCCACAGTTTGATCTGCTTTGCTCAGCAAATCTCTGCTCAGACTTTCAGCACAGCAGATGTCTAGCTTCAGCTTCTGACATCTGAACACCTTCCAAAGCAGCAACATCAGAGAACAACTTCCCTGCAACTTCCAAAATAAAAGCTTCTAAAATGGGAATCAGATTGCTGCAAACACTGGGCTGGTAAACGAAAAAGGCCCCATTCTTTGATTGCCATAGGTCAGTATATTAATTGATACTCTTCAGAATCAATCTGGTCTACAGCAAAATCACTACAAAATAGCAACATTTTCATAAATCATAGAATAGCTTGGGTTGGAAGGAACCTTAAAGATCATCTAGTTCAAAACCTTGTGCCATGGGCAGAGAACATTCCACTAGACCATCTTGCTCAAAGATGCCCCATCTGACCCAGCCTTGAACACTTTCAGGGATGGGGCATCCACAGATTCCCTGGGCAAATTGTTCCAGTGACTCACCACCCTCATAGTGAAGAATTTCTTCTTAATATCTAACCTAAACCTACCCTCTTTCAGTATGAAGTCATGATCCCTTGTCCTGTCACTGCAACCCCTTATATAAAAGGTCCCTCTCCAGCTCTGTTGTAGATTTCTTTAGGAAGGTTCTCTAAGGTCTACCTAGAATCTTCTCTTCTGCAGGCTGAACAATTGTAAAGCTCTGTGTTATCACAAAGTGATGCAAAATAATTTGCCATAATCTGTACACAAGTAAACATCAAGGGAATTGAAACATGACTCTCATTTATGCTGGGTGACCAGGCTTTACTCCTTAGCATGGTGATTTTGGTAATTTCAAAACTTGGGCAGTAATAAAGTTCTTGTATATTAACAAGCTAGAACTAATCTCTAGATACATGCAGCAAAGGAGTTATTTGTCAGGAGATGAATCCCATGAGATGTTGAATATTCTGGATTCAACTCAACAGAATATTTCAGCACATATTATTTCCCTTCAATCATAGAAGAAAGTCCTTTATTTAAGCTATAATTGTCAGCGCCTAAAAGATTAAATTCTGTTTTCCTAAATCCACAAGCAATATAGCCATTAAACAAAACAACTCAAATGTTAGGGGGTGCAAATCAAGCTATAAAGAGCAAACAGCTGCAATAAAGACTATTTGCTCTGGAAAACCTGTTTCCATTTATCCTACAACATCTCTGCTTTGCAACTGTCATTTTATATCCATGTTTCTCTATCATGTATTTTAATTCCAAAAATACAGTACACAGCATTATTAATTTCCCGAAAAGTTCTCCTTCTTGAATGAGGCAGATGTTCTTCAGTTCCATACTGGCTGTCACCTTCAATTATTGTGGAGCCAGCTGAATTCTCCCTGCAATCATAGCTCTCATGCTGGTTGGCTTGGAGAGAGCAGGTCTGGTCTGTTAGATGGCACACATGCCTGCAATGTTCCACACTTTCTTAAGGATCCAAAATTAATTCTCTTGTAAAAAAACCCTTTAAACCAAAATGTGTAGAATTATTGCAGAGCATATAGTTTTGTTGAGCAAAGTTTTGGGATAAATACAGACTGAAGCACTTTGAAAATTTCAATATATATTGAAGTCCTAATGAAAAGAATAGGCTTAAGTTGTCACCCCTCATCATAAGAGCCAGAGGACACAGGATGTATTAGAGATTAAAGTGATTTGCCACCACCTTTACCATTCCTTAGCAGGATAATGTTAGTAAATTTTAAAAAGGTAGCTCAGATATTTTTAGTGCTGTGTTCAGTTTTCAGATTAGTAAAATAATTCCAATTTTGCAGACTGTTAGTGCCCCTCCTGTTTTTGTTTGCAAAAAATTTAATGAGCAATTAAAAAGGAAAAAAAAAATAAAAAGAGAGAGAAAATTCACACCACAATGAAATATTTGCTTGTCAAGCACAAAAATATCTGGCCCCTGACTGATACACTAGAGTTTGTAAAGCTTCAGTTCCCTGTGAATACAATGCCTATTTGGTGTCCAGCAGAGAAAGGAAGAGTACAACATTCATAGACATGATTAGCCACTCATAACCTAGTGAATGAACATGAGCCTGCTAAAGAGGTGAGGTTTTTTGGTTTGGTGTTTGGGTTTTTTTCCCCCATAAAATGCATTCCAGGATACATGTTGGGTTTTATGCTTTTGCCTTCCAATTTCTGAATGCTGTTCCATGACTTTGATTAAAAAAATTAAGAGACAGAGCCTAACAATCTGTATTTAAAGAGTAGCATTAGTAGGATAGTTCTCAAAACTACACATTCTAGCAATATCTTTTTCATTGCTTCCAGCCTATACAAGCACAAGTTTGTTCAGTTAGCTTCTGGCTATGATCCAGTCAAATAGTTAGCTGTTTGAATAAACTCAGAGAAATATTTTTACAGTGTGAAGAATTTTACTTCTTGGCTACAATACTTACCTTAAATTGCTTAGTCATGTGAGGGTATAATTTCAGTAGCTAGCAGATACCCCATTGAAATTTCACTTGCAACATGCTTTAGTTTCACCAGCTGTGACCCTTATGTAAGGTCATGTACACAGCTGTTTAAATAAAAATATACACCATGATAACTCACAGTGTGCTCCAGTCATGCAGAAATGTGAGTGAACAGCTTATTGATTTTAGTGTCTGACATGACCTACTCATAATTAGGAAATCAATAACCTGGATTCTTTCTCTCTTCTCCACCACCCACCTTTTCCCCAAATTCCAAAAATATCTCCATGTTCAAACAGTGCTGATGTTGGATTCCCATCCCAATTCAGCAAGGACTTTTACGAAAGTTAAAATATTTTCCCACATTTTACTTTGGTCCAAAGGTCTGGATGGTGGCTGAGGACCACCAGGAATTTATTTAATAGTACAAAATAATGTTCAAAAGAGATCTTAAAACAAGGCAAGAATATAGCAGATTTTGGCTGATAATAAGATCAATAACTACATTTGAAGGAAATACTCATGTGACAATACTTGTCAAAACGCTGATGCCTCATCATTCATCCCAGTTGACAAAATAGCTACGGAGTGTGATTTTCTCCTGTTGTTACCTCGTGTCAGGGAGGCCTTAGCCCTTTGCAAGGTGCTGTCTTTTGACTTTAGCACCACTATGCCCAGCTGACATTTCCCAGATAGCTCCTCACTAGGTACTACTGGTCTTTCAGTATTTATAGAATGCTACAGGGCTTGAAAACATTTGAGGTTATTGCTCAAGAGCAGAACAGGGCATGCAGACAAACTAATGGAAGAAATCAAATATTTAAATAACACATGTAAAAGACCTCAGGCGTCTTACATGGCATCTCAGAAAAGAGTCAATTATGGGGCACAGGAAGAATCTAATAATAACTAAAGTAGGCCATATGCAAACACTGTCATCCTGGCAAAATTTTGAAAGAAGCTATACAAATAGCAGTGAAGGAAGACAAATATGCATGCTCAGAGCATGCATACCCCAGAGTACCCTTTCTGAATCACCTTATGAGAATATGATCTACCGAGCTGGGGGAATCCAAATTCAGATGCAGCTACATTTCACCTGAAAAGCTGCCAAAGCCAAGCTTCTTTGCACTCCCAGTCTTTCTCAGTGTATTCTGAGAAATCATAGCAAGTACTTTTGTATTTGCCCAATTCTTTATACTGGCTAAGAAAGAAACAATGCACAATGTTACATCATTTTCACTAGGCTTAAAATGCAGAGGCAACATGTAAAACCAGCAGGAATGATAATCAGAAGAGAATAATGCTGCAGGAAGCCCAAAGCAAGGACCCAAGTTTCAGCAAGTATTTGAAAATACACAATTTGCTCTCTAGAAGCTTCACATACTGAGGGTTTTGCATGGATATTAGGGTGCTGACAACACAGCAATGTATTCCAAGACAAAGCACAAGCATAAGAACCCTCAGAGAGACGTATTAGGAGTTATTCAGTGAATGCTGAACAATGGGGTTGTCAAAAGGATTTTTTTCAGTGTAAGCTTTTTAAAAATAAACAACATTCTCAGAAAGAATTAAGTTTTAGTACAACAGGTGTAAAGGTTCCCCCTTCATTTAAAGTACTATTCCCTAGCCTACAGTCTTTTAAGCACTGTATAAATTACCACACTGGTGTAAGAGGATATACATTTGCTTTCACATCAAATGTTAACATATCAAACTTCAGCAGTGCATTGGTACCATTTGAGGCTTTTGTGATGAAAAATCAGTAACTCCAGCATTTTTTTTTTTCATAGACTCAGTTGCATTCAGTGTAAGACTTCCTCAAACTCTAGCTTTTGGAATAGGTGTGTGTTTACATCTTAACGGGCTTTTACTGCCATGCTCTCACTTTCAGCCTGCAGTGCCTGAGCTGGGTTTTGGAGGGCTCTGGCACATGCCCAGGCAGTGATGCTCTCTCTGCTTCTCCAGGGGACATTCCAGGGTTTAAACACACCATTTCCCAGAACTCTAAGGTTTATGTGCTGAGGGTTTGTAATTGAATGCATAACATGCACACATTGCCCTTCACAAATGTTTCTTTGCTTTTTCTCAGGAACTTGAATATTCTTATGGAATCAGTGTGGTAAATTTGATCATCTCAGTGATATAATTTATTATATGAGGCTACTCACAGCATTTTTGAAGCACAGCTAAGGAGGAAACAAATGAGTAGAAATGAGATGCCATTTTGGGAGGAGGAAAGGGATGTGAGAATTTAAAGTGGGAGGAAAAGTGTAGAGAGTTGTAGCTGCTCTCCTCTCAACTCAGACAAAACCCCAGAAAATATTCCCCCATTTTTTCCTTTGTACTTATCTTCAGAGTCCACAGAACAATATAGATTGTTTCTCTTTTTTACCAGGGAGTCTCTTTACCTGCCCCAGATTTACTTCCTCTGATCTTCACATCAGAAATACTGTGGCTGATTCTCATTGTCCTGCTGCAAAGAACCCCTTCCCCTGTCCTCCCCACATTTTCATACAGTTAAGAGAATTAACTTGGTCTATCAGATATCATTAGCATTTGAAAATAAATCTCTTTGCTTATGGGTTTATTAGTTATGCTCACCTGCAAAACAGCAAAAACATTTAGCTCCCTCTGCTTCTGCTCCTCAGTGCTATTCCCCAACAACTGAAAATACAAAGTTTGTTTGTTCTATACTGGAAAACATAGCTCTTCATCACAGCCTTACTATGAACTGAGGTATTAAATGCTACAGCAACCTGATTAGATTGTATTGTAAAAACCTCAAATCACATTATATTCTAACAGCAGAATTAAGTTTGCTTTTTTTCTTTTTTAAAATGAACCTTGAAAATACTAAATTTCTTACTTCTCTACAGCAAAAAACCACTGTCATAGTCAAAATAAGTCCTGATGTGATTGCAGTAAACACTTCAAAGTACAGCACACCACAGACCCTCCCTCCTGTCCCACCACCTCCTCACACTGATATTTGACTGAGGCGTTCCAGCATGTGCAAACATTCTGTTTCAAATGTGCCTCTCATCTTTCAGTGAAAACCATGCCTAGGCCAGATGCTTTGGTTGTCTTCTACATTTATTTAATTGGTTGTCATTTAACACAAAACACATGATGACAAAAGCAAATCTACCTCATTTGCACTAATTTCTTTTGAGACACAAATGCCTGTGCCTGATCCTGGCTGGTCCTAGAACAAGCAGAGACTAGAAAGAACTGTTCGTTTCCTGGAATAAATTTTTGGGAGGGTGCAAATTTGCATTCATTACTATTAATTAGGTCAAGATAATTAGCAATTAACTCCATTTAAAAATGAAATAAATGTTCAGTCCAAATAAATCCTGGTCTGTGTATGTGTGTGCTGAAGAAACTGGTTAACTTCCATCGATGCATTTCATCAGGTAGAAGGAAAGTGAAGACTTATGACTAAGAGAATTAAACCCAAACAGAACAAAAGGGCATAGCAGCAGTGCCAGGTGCTGTATGTCTCACTTTGAGGGTGCCTATGGCTGCCTTTGCACTGTTTTAACACCCAGGACCACTAGCACTCGAAGTCCTACAGAAGCAGTGAGTTTGGAAAGCACTGCTTTCAAGGAGCAAAGTTTATCAAAACTGGAACAAATGAGCATTTCTGTCAGTAGTAATGTCAACTTATGCATCCCCTGTGCCCTTCTTAACTCCATGCTCTTCTCTTTGCTGCTCCTACCACAGCTGGTGTGACTGCATGGTAAATGAAATCAGGGCAATGATCCCATTGAGGAAAATTCCTTAAAGACAATAACTGCTATAGGCACCATTGTAAAGGAAGGACTTCGAGAAGGTAGAATACAATATAAATGGGGTTTTCCCCCTAAAGATAGATCTGGGAAAGCCTTACCGTGAGGGAGGCTTCATTCTTTGCGGTGGCCGCGCAGCCCCACAGGCGGGACCCACAGCGGGGCTGTGCTGGCTGAGGAGCGGCCGCGGCGGTCAGGGAGCGCCCGGGCGTGGCAAGGGCAGAGCTCTGCTCCCGGATCCCCCCGTTCTGCCTTTTCCAGCTGAACTGCAGCGCCAGAGCACCGAGCTGTCTGTCAACAGAAAGAGTGATTTTTTTCTCCCAGTTGCATAAGGAAGCAGTCAGACCTTGCCGTTCTTGTGATTTGTCTCCAGCTCAGCTGACTAAGATGTACAAGTCAGGAAACTAACATCTTTCTTATCAATTTTCCAGTCACTATTTATGGGTGCTGTAAACTACACTGAAGCTCTCCCTTCTCAGTTCACTGCGGTGAGCTGTGAGTCTGTGACAGACCTCAGTCCATTTTATGTAGCCAATTTCAAATATTTGTTACAGAAAACCGTTATAACATTTATTTAACACCTTGATGTAGCAGCAGTAGGTTATACCATCCTACTACAGAATTATTCTGTGTTAGTGACACAGAACAGTTGTATACTGCAGCAGTGTTACTTGAATGGGTCTTTAAAAGCTGTATTATAGCAGAGACTTATTTCAATTTACATTACCACTGATGGTCTCTCTTCAGCCTTTACACAGAATTCCAATTAATGTCAAAGAGGAGTAATCACACATGAAATGAATGGAGAATATACTCCTTAAAATTTAATGTGTACACGAGATATTAACTATCATTTAACTTAACTTTTATACTAGAACATTAACTGTAATTTGCAGAATAAGGATTTTCAGAGTTCCCTCCCCCCAAAGAAAATGAGGAACTGCTGTTCATGATAGCATAGTCTTGCTGAACTCAGAGATGGCACTGGAGCTTGTCGAGAAAGTGATGCAGTGAATTCCCCAAACAAATTTAAAACCACTCTCAAAGCATCTCACACTAAACCCACACATGGGATTGAACCTCTAAACTGAGATTAGCTGCCATGAAAGGTGATAGGATCTAGTCTAAACCAACAAAATACTACACCAGTTAATGAACTAGTTTATTGGGAATTGAGGTGGAGGGTTTGCTGTCTGTAAAGAAGGAGAAAGGCCAAGCAGAATAGAAGCAAGAATATTAATAGGCCAGTAAAGTCTTCATAAAAGGTACTTTTCTTTTTTTTTTTTTTTTTTTTTTTTTTTTTTTTTTTTTTTACTTTAATGGGATAAGCAGGAAAAATTAGACAACACCATAAGGAACATATAAAAGAATAATGGCAATACAGCAGTAAAAGATGTGTAATTTTACTGAGACAGCTTATGTGGCATCTTTTCAGTTGATGACAAAAACATCAAAACAACCCAAAAAGTGCCACTTTCCTGGAACATACTGACCTAAGACCAAGTTTAAGGGGAAAGTCCTTCAATCTCTCACCTTCATATAACTGTGTCTTAGCTGCTTTGCTTTTCCTCTGTTGAAGGCTTTGGCACTTTTCTTACAGACACAGTGAATGACTGTACAAAAATCTCAGCATTAAAAAGGTAGCACCCAGGGCCATGCTCTCAACATCTACTCTCAGCAGTGTGAGCTGAATCAAACCCTCCATGAAATGGCACAGGTGGCTGAAGACGGCACCAGAAGTGGCTGGGGATAAGATGAGGAAAAAAGCAACATTGAAAGGCAAAAATCTGTTAAAGAAATATTGATTTCTACCAGGGAGAAACCAAACCAAACGAGAACACCTGCCACAGCCCTTATCTGGCTTGTTCTCTTATCTGCATTTGGTCTTTAAACAAAAATTCTACCCTCCTCAAGAGAACTTCTAGTACAAAATCAGTAATAGTGGGATGAAGCGCAGCATCCAAGAGTTATTTTTAAATGCTTACTTGAACTCATCTAAATCTAGAACGCCTTGAGCATTTCAATTTTTGCTGTAGTTTCTAAGTTAAAATTTAAAAGCATAGGCAGTAGCCTTCAAAGCCTGCATAAGTAGGGAGAAAATACATTTTGGATCAGACTGTGCTGGTTTCTAGAGTCCTTAAAAAAAGTTTTAAAAACAACCAATATTGCTTTTAGGAACTTCTGCCAGACTGGAGTGTTTAATGAAATCCTGTCCTTCTAGGGAGGACTCACTGGCCACCTCAGTTTTCTTAGATTCAGTTAGGACACAGTAACTCAGTCAAGGGGCACTGTAGCTAGGAGAAAAAAGAGAAAAGGCAGGAAGGCAGGAGGGAAGGCAGATGATTACAGGTGTAACTTAAAAGCAAAAAAACCCACAAAAGATACTTGGAAAATAAGATGGGAAAAGAAGCATCAGACAAACAATGTAGACACATGAAGCGATTCCTGTGTGGCAGACCTGACTCAACACCAGTCAGGTGCCCTTTCCAGAGCACGTGCTCCACCTCCATCACATGGTCAGTCTGATCTGAACAGCCAGTGGACCTGTGTGCATCATAAAGACAGCTTCATTATCTACACTCATGGGAAACATCTGAAGATGGATAGGGCGAGAGGGGGATTGGCATCCACAGCAAACATGGGAAAAAGAAAAAAAGAAAGCATCAACATGTCCCCACCCATAAATTCCAGCTGTACAAGGGAGCTTTCAGTAATATCAGGAACACTCTTGAAGTTTACACAAATCACACTTCTCAAAATGAGGAGAAAGACAGTACTGTCATTAATTCCCAAATGCATTGTGGGTTGATCACATTAAATAGAAGAACGCTGTGATTAATGACAGAGAAGAAATGGATAATAATGTGGGGAATTTTTCAGAAATGCAAGGTTTGCCAGAGAAAAGGGCCAATCATACCATCTCAAGTAGTTACAAGTGGCATTAGCCACAGTGGAAATGGATCTCTTTTTGTCAAGGAAATCATGAGCATATGACCACTGACTGAATTGAGCTGAAAGAATTTATGCTAAAATGCAAGGATGTAAACCAAGCTTCCACAGAAGAACCACGTGTTGTACCAAGCAGGAACTGCAACAGGCAGTGCAAGCCCCAGCTCAGCTGACAGTAGGAGGGAGGATGGTTAGGGAGATAGGCTGCAAGAGACCATGGAAGAAGAAATATCCATACCATTAAAAATGAAAACAAATCCAAATATAGTTTGCAGATATAGTGAAAATGTGGTTACAGGAACTGATGCAGTCAAGAGTCAGCAGTCAACTCTACATACTCTGGTCACATACGAAGGCAAAAAAAGAAAAAACATGGGCATCCTCCCAAAATATCCCAGAATACAAATGCACACACAGAGAAGAGTGTACTTGCAAACTCATCGTGTTATTGACTGAGATTGAATGAACTCACTCTTAATGCCTTTCCCATTTGCAAGACCCAAATAAGGGCTGTCTGTACACTCAGCATGTGGGCAGTCAGAATATCCTTTGATGACCTGAGTACTGGTAAGGATACCTGGAAGTTTGTCCACCCTATATCTTTTGTTCTTTAAAGGTTTATTTTAATAATCTTGCTCCTCTAGAGTGTACTCAATGGCCACACCTACACGAAGCAGTTGCTAGCTGTTGGCATGCCACTGACACTTTACATATCCTTGTAAAACCTGGCAGAAAAAGATGCAGAGAGAGGAGTCTAAAGCTTTTGCTTGGCTGGAGAACACAGAGCAAAGGTACTACATGCTTTGAAAATACAGTGTCTGCATAGCCCTCACTGCCTCACATGGGTGCAACTTCAGTAGCAGAAATTCATCACTTGAGAAGGGTGTAAGAATGCTTATTTTGTATTTAAAGAATAGGCACAGAAACATATATCTAAGTGAGAAAGGCAGCTTCTGGAGCAGCCAGTCCTGGCACTCTGCAGGCACTCTGTGCCCGTGAAATACGCCTCCTGGAACAAGATTTAACTTCACCAAGCAGTGGGTTTAAAGAATGTGGGCCCAGTTCGCTCCTGGCTGGGTGTGAGCACCAGCCTCTGAGATCAATGCCATTACATACATCTTGCAGAGCAAGAGTTGGTCTGTTTGTATGTGATTTGAGAACCCTAGCAAAAAACACTAACAGCATACGAGAGCTCTCAGTTATCCTCTGAAGACTAGGCTGTCTGCCAAGAGAACAGCACATTAGGCAGATTCATCAATAATTTCATCATCTACCCACCAAAGAAAGATTCCATTCACCTTAAAATGCATCATATGTGGATTTTACCATGCTGAAAAGGGCAAAACTTGTAGTATTCTGAACTGTCATACTGTAAGAGGATTGGTTCCCCTTAGTGCTGCTCAGATGCAGCTACTGCCTCAAGGAATTTATATTAATTCAGTGAATCCCATCCCTTCTGTGACAGGAGTGTGCTATTTTGCCATAAATTGGCTAAACTCCATGGCTATAACTGATCAAATGAGGTGTGCCCATACATAATGTTTAACCATAAAATTTAACTAAAGAAATAAAACTTGAACACTGGCCAATAAAGTGGATGGAGAAGTGGCAGAGATGGTTTCAGCAGCAAACCTATTCCCAGCACTGAGTGCGGGACGAGCATTTCAGAATGTAAAATTAGGTGAGCCAGATTCCAAGCTGGTGATTTCAATACATTTTTAGAAGGTTAAATTTAAACTGAATGCTGTTGAACATGCTATTTCAATGTCATTTGCTCTTTTGCTGTAAGTATTTTAGAGGTCTTGCCCAGCTATGTTCTGTGCTGCATTTACTGCCTACTGGGTCATTTTGGCTAACACTGCATTTTCAGCTGACTGTGCTGCACTCTCTGAAGAAAGACAAACAATTCTTGCCTACATCTGAAAAGCATTTTGATCGATACAGAAAAAGAAGCATTTTAGTTTTGTGTGCTGTTGTTTGCCTAGGATTGGAGTTAAAATTGAAAAGGAAAAAAACAAATCCCTCCTCCAACCCTTCCTATGACATTTCTAAGTACTTTTTATTTCTAAATACTGACTTAAATCATCTGGTAATTGGGTTTGCATTCCTCAGCCTGGTCCTGCCTTGTGAAAACTGGAGTCTGGAAAGATCACACCTCTGTGAATGGGGAGCAGAGAGCTGATGTTCCTACCCAAAGCAGCTATTCCTCCTTCTTCAGCCACCACCTGCTTTTCCACATTACATTCTGTATCACATCTCCATTACCTGTCTTTAAAGAACACACAGCCTTGGCAGGTAAGTCCCCTGTATGGAAGGAGAGAACAAAGGCACTGTAACTCTGTCTACAGTTCCTATTCCTACCTCTGGCTCTCTCCTTCCCAGGCTTTTGAAGGCTTTCCTTAAATACTCCACTGACAGGCCACTGGCTTTACCTCCCTAAATCTGGGATTCCAGTGAGGCTGGGCAATCAGCATTTGTCCCTCAGGCTGTCTACTCAGACCTCCTGGCCAAATCTCAAAATAATCCCAAATCCCTGCACAATACTTGGGTAACAAAGGCTGCAGCCACTCGAGGAACAAAAACAAAAGGAAAGAGACAAAGCAAGTCACAAAGTCACAGCTATAGAAAGGGGAATTTATGAAAGCTTGTCCCCATCTCACCCACTGTAAATTGCTGGGGTTTAATGTCCTGTGGGAAGCAGTGCAGCTACTGGAGTCAACAGCACAGCAAGTGTTTTCTCTCTGGGATATTTTGGGTCATTAAATGTTGCTAAAGACATATTTGTCCTTGGAAGGCTTAAAAGCAAACCTTTTTAAAAATCTGGCATGGGGAATTCAATGAGGTAATGAGTGATGTGAAAGACCTAAATATTAGATTCCAAGCACTGTAGTATGACTGAAATTTCACATCACCTAGAGGATAAAGTAAAATTCAGTAACTTGTTTTGAAGCAGCAAAAAAGATTTCCTGATGTTATCAGTGCTGTTTGAGATCTATTTGAAACTGGTATGCAGCAGAGGATAATTTTCTAATATCACATTCTCTCTGAATGACTCATTTGTTTACCATAAGCAAAATGAAATAGGATTTCAAATAGACTGCTTCTCCACTGACTATACCCTGCCAAAGACTAACACACAGACACAGGTGGATGATTTTCTATCCAACCAATAGCCAAAACTTCAGTTGCTGGCTTCCCCAGGAGGCTGTGCTGTCCTTTACAGCTTGTGAGCCTGAGTGGTACTAGAGCAGGTAACAATTGTCTGGCAAGATAACAAATGCTTGAATGATCAAGATGAGAGAAAGGCTAAGGAGGCAGAGAAGTATTTTTCCATTTCTTGCTCTTGGCAAAGGATGAAAAAAGACCTTGTTCTTGTGGGCAAAATGAAATGTAGAGATAACAGAAAATGTTTGCTACAAAAATCACCAAACAAGACATAATATTTCTCTTTGTTTCAGAGGAAATAAAAAAAAAAGTAAAAACATCTGCTATCACCTATAAATGCCTTTCTTGCAGAAAAGACTTAACTGGGACCAGGCTTATGGCATTTGCCTGTACTGCCCCATGGGAAACCCCTGCTTGGATACGCTAGAGCTTTTTACAACATCCACAATGCAGTGCAGACCTCTGGGTGAAGAACAATGACTCCTTCTGGAGAAGGACACATCATGGTCCTGCATTAGACTAAACATTCCATTTATTGCAGATGGATTGTAACAGAGTCCTAATGCCATCTCTAACCTGGGCACACTGCCATGCTGCAAATTCATTCCAGTGATGTACTGAGATGGCTTTGGTCGTCTTAGTCTCAAATCTCTTTGGAGACAGTCCAGGCAGGCTTTCCCTACTTTTTGACAGCTCTTGGCTTGCTTCTTCCAGGCTCAGCAGTTAATTTCCAAAATTCCCACACTCCTGACATTGCTCCACTTTGATTCAGCCATGCCCAAACCATGCAAAAAAAAAAAAAAAAAAAAAAAAAAAAAAAAAAAAAAAAAAAAAAAAAAAAAAAAAGTCAAGGAAGGAATCCAGGCCCTTATGAAAGCCTGGAGTCTGATTTCCAGATGGTGAACATCTACACCTTGCTTCATTTTTTCCCAGCCCCTCAGATGCCCTCTCAAGAGGAAGACTGAGGTGTTATTACATTCCCTTCTTTGCCTCCTGCTGGCAGTGGTGCAGGGAGGGCCTTTGCTGAACATCACATGCAGCTCCTCAAAAGCAGATTTAGAGCAGAATTCCACCCCACAACAGAAGTAACCAGAGGAAAGCCCAGAGAGCAGCGCCTAAACACATAACATTTCCTCCTAAGGAGCAGGCCTTCGTGCCCTTCCTGACTGAAGTCAGTGATGTTTATCGTGTTACACAAATGGACCAGAAGTTTTGTAAATCCAGACGGTTATTTCTGATGCTTTTAGATGCTGGTTATTAGTTCCAAATATTTGCCTGCTGTTGGTAATCATCCAGGTTTGTGAATTACTCAGAAAACATTCAATTAGCAAGAAATTAATTATGTTTTTAATTACCCATGCTTCTGTGATGATATATAGCATAAGCATAGATCAAATGAACAAAAATGCAGAAGATTATGCATGCAGAGTTGGAAGGAAGCCTTCCCTGAAAAGTCCTTTTGCAAATCCTGACTGAAGACAGCAAAATAAGATAGAAGATAATAATGGGAACTGGGGAGAAACTTTTACATTTAAGGTCATGTGTGGGTCTGGATTCAAACTCAGGTCTGACACAGGATGTGCACCAACTATTGTTGTTCAACCACTCCATCAGCACCAGCTACAGCATATTCAACCCAAGCAATTCCTTTGTCCAGCATTTCCTGTGAGCATTTCTGAAGCCTTGAACCAGCTGACAGGAAACGCTTGACATAAGGATGAAGAATGGATGCAGGCCATTTGAACACAACACTGGGTGTATTCAGAATGCTCCAGTGTTGGACACAGAGTACCTTGCAGAGGTTCAGGGCAAGGGAATGAAGAGATGCAGGACAGGAGACTTGGCTGAGAGAGTCCAGCTGAGATGCCAATCCTGCCGTAGGTCTTCCCTAGTACAGATGTGCCAGCTTGACTGCTTGGGCCCTTTTGCTGATGCACTCTTGGCTCAGTGTTTCCAGCAGCTTTGAGACTCTCCCACCTCCTTAGTGGTCCAGGAATTCCATCTCTGGGCCCTTGAGGAAGAGGATAACTCCCATGGTGTTTTATGGACTCTTTAAGTGGAGATGGTTGAAAATACAGATACATTTTCCTGGGTAGTGTTCAGTGATGGAGCAGTGTAAAACAACATGCCTACCATGGGAAGCACCAGATGGGGTCTGAACCAGCACTAGATTTGCCACTCAGCACAGTTATGAAGTTGCCAGACTGGTAATGAAGGTAGCTGCCTGCTCCATTTCAGAAATCAATGACACATTGTCATCCTCTGCAGGATAAACTGAGAACTCTGAACCAAGGTCTTGACAGGTAAAGTGCCTTTGATTTTGCCTTTAATTCAGCAAGCACACAACATTACTGGATTCTCTGTATTAATAATAAATACATCCTGAAGCTCATGTCAGTGGCAGAGTTTCAGTTCTAACCTGAGAACAGCATAGCTCTGCAAACAACACTCATGCAAAAAGCATGACGCTATTCACAGTGTAGCCAAACACAGGAAACCTGACAGCTGTTTAATAGCACATGGAAATAAAATGATAGTAATAATATTCGTAATTAGATTTATAAACTCCTTTCTTATTATCAGCATTATTTTTTCAGTCAAAGAAAGCCAGTTCATTTATTTCCTTCAGTTTTCTTCCCAATAAAAGATCTGAAATAAAGCCAGTTGTGAAGAACTGGTTTGGACCCCAGAGCTCTCTAGAGTAGGAACATTTGGATATATTTAAGTGCAATATATATCCTGTGATTGCTCCAAATGACCAGCAGACCATGTTCTGCTTGCCCACACTGCCTCCTCCAGAGGCCGAGTGGAGCCCAAGCTCAGGACTGTGACCCTGGGCTCAGGGTTTGGGATGTGCAGAGGGAGCGAGCCCTGGCAAACAGCACTGGTGTGTGGGTTTGCACAGTGGGAGCACAGCATGAGACTCAGCTGCAGGAATTACCATGAAAGACAGAACAATGAGCAAAATGTGATGTGGAAGTCATCTCATCCCTTAAACACCAGTCTGAGGGTTAACAGTACCATCCTCCAAGATGGGGGACGAAGCTCATCTTTCCTTTTGTTTGATGAAAGGCAGTTCAATTTCTGTATTTTAAAAAGAAACAAAGTTGTCTTTCATTCAGAGCCTAAGTTAAAGACTGATAAATATTGTGGTGTTTTTCAGGTCAGATCCATTTATTTAAATAGATCTTTAGAAAGTGAAAATTTGACATATAGGTTTTAACTGGTACACACGGGTACACAACACCAGCTGCAGCCACAAAGTAAATAAGCCATAAATAAGATGTTTTCCATCATGCAATTATTGTGACTTGGTTTGCTCTTTCTATCCACTCAGAGCAAAGTGAATTGGACCAAATAGATTTGAACCCATATGTGATAGCCCAAGATGAACCTTTTTTTTTTTTAATGTAAGTTTGAACTGCAAGACCTTTGAATTGGTGTTCTCAGAGGAAAGCTTAAGAACTGTGTTTGGATGCTGTTAAAAGCGTACACTGGACTTTTACATAAAAAGAATGCATTTGAATCTGTATTTAACAAATCACTAGGTAATAGTTACACTGAATTTGGCTTTTTGGTCAAAGTAACATTAATTTAAGCTCCCTCTCTTATCTCAGTTGCAGAGCAGTTCTTTATTTACTGTACTGTATTTAGACTGAGGGATCATTAACTCCATTGATGGTGAGAACCTGTAGATTTTTTCTAATTTACAGTTTCTCATAATTGAGCATTGAAAAGAATTGAGTATTATTTTCTCAGTGCTGGGAATGATTATGAATCTGAGTGGTGCCAAACCACCGCAGCCTTCATTGGCTTCAGCAAGAGTTGCAGCTGGTCTGCAAATCATGGCCTTTTAGTGCATGTTTGTGACAGGGCAGTATAAGATGTGAGGTGAGGGCTGGTCGTGTGGTGTTATGCTGAATTTGAAGTAATGAAAATAATTTATTGGAAATCTCAGAAAATAGTTTGATCTCTCTTCCACATCTTTGAACCTACCTGTCTTCTGAATAAGAACTACAAATTACTCTAGTAACAGGCAAATATACATGTTGCATGTTGCCACAGAGGAGTCTCTAAATATCGCAATACTAAATAGATCAATAAAGGCAATGTCAATAGACTAAGTTGTGATAGTTGGACATGTTATTAAGATTCCTGAGATTAGTTTGTTTATGTCCTTATTTTATTTTAGTGTTTTTATTGCTATTCAGTTATGCAATATTCAGTGGCACCTCACCCTTTTCTCAACACCTTCAGTCATATAAATTGAGGTATTGATTTCTTCAAATAACCCAGTGGTCTGGGTGAATTACTAGCAGACTTGCTACACTTTTCTTGTTCTGGTTATCAGCACCCATTTAATCAAACATTTAAAATGCCTAGTAGAACATAAGGATGTTTACCGATCTTTGAAAGACATAAAAGTCAGCACCACAGACTGGATGATGAAGGCTTGGTAAAGACAGCACAATATGAATCTATTTTAAAAAAGATTATTTAAAACCCAATATAGAGCAATAGACTAACAGAAAAGTGACATAAAATCAGAAACCACTAGAGTTTAAATTACAATTGGAGGTGATATAGAGTCTAACCTAGATCAGGTCAATAATAACTTGCAAAGAGTGCACGTCTGTGACAGTGACACAACCATCAAGGGTGCAATCTCTCTCTCCATTAGGACATGAAGAATACCATTAAGACCTCAGCAAGAAATTTTGGATTGATCTCACATACTACAACTAGACCCGTAGAAAGGAATGTCATTGATGTTCTCATTCATACCCCAAAGATAAAGATACAAGCAGTTCCATTACCACTACAAAATGCTAACCTAATAATCACTACAGAATTATGTCCTCCTCCCAGCATGAATGTGAAAGATTTGTTACAGGTAACCTGACCCCAGGAGCCTCTGAGTACATCTTCATCACAATTAGCTCCAGAGCAGCCCTAAGAGCACACAGGCACTCATGAGTCTTAGCACTAAATCCATGGAGCACTAATATAGCTGCAGTTATCTGATTGTCACTGGTGCAGATCTACAGCATCAGTGCTTGTGTTCAAGTGAAAACTATTCCCGTGCATAAGTTAATATGCAATAACCAGTTCAGCTATTGTTTTGGGATCTTAAATATGCTGCAATTAAAAAGAGGATCACTTGACAATGAGCCCATTTTTTTCCCCAAAAATCAGCTATCTCATTTTTCTTAATAGATATCACAAAAGTTTTCCATTACTAGATTGTGAAGTACTTTATTTACACTAAATTACACCAAGTACATAAAAAAGATCCATCATGTTTAACCCCAGCCAGCATCCCAGTACCAGGCAGACACTGTCCCACTCTCTCTCAGGAGTGGGGAGGAGAAACAAAAAACAAGGTACTAAGCAACAACCAAAACATCACGGTGTTGTCAACATTAGTTTTATACTAAATCCAAAACACAGCACTGTACTGGCTACCAGGAAGAAAATTAACTCCATCCTAGCTAAAAACAGGACAACATCAAACATTTCACAGTATTTCTGTCAGCTCAGTAACTGGTATTTATTCACGACAATGATTTTTCTAACTGCACCCAGTCAAACAATGATTTAGATAGTTATTGTCTCTAAACACAACTTCTGAAACCACTGTTTGAATACCTTTCAAAAGATGCAGAGTACTTAAAAACTTATAGAAGGAGTGGCTTTAAATTGTGGTGGGAAACCTGATGCAGTCTCCTGATTAAAAGTTACATGAAAATAACAACTGCAAGAATGCAAGTTGACAGTTCCTGCATCCAGAAGTGAACATCAACTGAATTTACTTAAAAGTTATGTTCAAGGCGAGTATGTGCAAAATACAGAGAATGTCCAATTTGATGGAACAAATAGCTAATATTTTCTTCCACTTTTCACTTAACAGAGAAGACAGATGACATTTTAATGGTGTAATCAAGACCCTGATTGCCACTGGTGACAGAATATGCCATGACATCCAAATGGATATGATGGATAGGAGCACTTGCATTGCATTGTATGTTTCTGCTTGATGTATCATATTGAGGTTTTTTCCTCTTTTTTTCTCTGCTGACAACAGTCCTTTCAATTCTTCAACTTTTTAATAAAGCAGTAAAGGCTGTGATGGAAGTCTGTGAAGGTTGGAAAACTGTGCTCAAATGTCAGTGTAATTACCATTTTCATGTTGGTCTTAAAAGTTAGTTTTGCTAGCAGAGAATATACAAGAGTTTAACTCTTTACATGAAGAATTTAGAACTAAGTGCTTTGTGCTAAGAAACACAACACTGAATCACTTCGACATATTTCTTACAGTATTAATATTTGCTCTCTTTTGCTGTCAGCAGAGACATTTTCAGGATTGTGTTCTCAGATTTGTAATTTCAGAGGTCCTTATGCAGCAATGTCTGCATTGGCATATGCTTATATTTCTTCTTACACATTTACCCTATGTTTTGGGGGGTTTCTTTTTGGTAAAGCATAATTAAAGCACCCTGGACCATTTCTTCTCCTTATTGGAACATTTACCCTTGGCATATCTGGAAGGAATATATTCTATATATACAGCCTTGTCCTGTATCCTTGATGTACTCATGTCTCAAAATTAGGAGAAGGAAAAATTTGAATGTATAATGAACATGTGGTGGGGCTCTCAGTCCTAACTATCTAGCCAAGCATTTATAAAATTACAAAAGTTCAAAAGGCACACAAGGAAGTGTCATAATCAGAAATGTAAATGAATCACAATACTTGTAAGAAGCTAATTAACAGCCTAATAAATCCCTGTAGCAATGGATTAATTCCATTAGAACTCTAGAAAAGGAGAAGCAATTTTTTCATTTACATGGAAAAAATGCTTTCAAGGATACCTTGTGGGTCAGACCAGTGCTCACCTGACACCCTCCACCAGAGGTACAAATTGCAACCTAAAAATAATTTTGAGTGTTACTGAAGGATAAACTGGTGGAAGAAGTCTCCTTCAGGAAAAAAGAATAAATGCTACCTCTCATTTTCAGAATATATATATATATATTTTCAGAAGTCTACATCTTTTTCATATATATGTAGTCAGCCCTAACTATGCTTTTTAGCAAGCCACACAAGGAAGTCCTACAGACTCAGGGCCATCTTTTCAAACCTAATTTTAAAAGAAGGTCTTCTTGGTATCAAGTCAAACACTGTCTGTAAAGACCTAATTTTAAAAGCCAAGTGGGGTTTCCCTGTGGGTAGCAACAGTACCTGCTGGCCATGCTGGCTCTGGGGATGAGTCTGGCCTCCATCAACTCAACTAGAATACAACATGCAATTTAATCATAGTTTAGCTGCCAATATCATATTATGTAAAACTTCTGCAATTTGAAAGTAATCAATACCTGCAATTCCATTATTTATAGAAATTACTTTAACTACAATGTGCTTAAGGGACAGGTTAGTAAATGCCTCTTAAGAGACAAAGAAAAAGAAAAGAAAAAGATGGCATAATCCAATGTCCCTTTTGTAAGTTTTAGATGCTGTAAATGTGGCAAAAGATGTGGTGGTAAAAACATTTGTTTTGGTCTGCATTTCTCCAGATCCACTTATCATCCTGGTCATCCTACAGAGTCTTCAAGGGATGGTAGAAGTTTTTGGATGATCAGTCTCTCTCTTAGCTGTATTTGCTCACAAGTGGCTGTTAATGATGCTTCACTGTGGAGGCAGATAAGCCTGCCAGGCCCCTGCCCTGGAGGGATGTCCCTTGAATGGAACGTGATAAGCTTATCTCAACCCTCCCCTGGAGAGAGAACCCTTAGACAAGGCAGTTCTCTCTCTGGTCAGGGCGAGTACCCACAATGCTCTGGCATACCCATGTAGATCCTTTCTAACCCATTGGTTTTTCCCCTTTGGTACCATCCCCACTTTCCCCCATAAATACCCCAGCTCCTGCCCAGTTCAGGGGGGAACTGTTGTCCCTGGCCCCCTTTGCTGGTGCTGGACAACAAGGGCTACCCTGTGCAACCAGCACACAACTCTCCTGTCTCTGTCCGTGAGCCGGCCTGGGATCAGCTGCAAGGCAGAACTGAAATCCCTGCTGAGAGCTGATCCCTGGCAGCCACAGGCTGTGCCCACCTTGCTGAGGCTGCCCAGCAGCCAGAGGCTGCCCAAGGCCCCTGGAAGGCTGTCCCTAGGCAGACCTCTCTCTCTGGGAAGGTTGCGGCATTCTGGGCTGGACCACAGACTCCACAGCCATCTGTACTTCACCACCTCAAAACCTATTCCATTACAGCTTACTGGTGATATTGGCAGTTTCCTCAGCTGGTTGTTTTCACACCAACCATTCTGTAATCGTATAAAATCACTCTTCTGTGAGTCAAATTTATAAAACATAATTCTTTCTTCAACCGCAAAATTAAGCTTTTAAGTTTAATTATTCATTTTTACTTACTATCTTCATTGAACAATAATTATGAGGTTGAGTCTTTTTTGTAAAAATTTTATATTAATATTTTGCATGTAAAAACATTTCTGCAGTTAAATACCACAAAAAGTCTAAATTATTTTCTTCTTTCATAATATAAGAAGGGAAATGCCTTAAAATGTGAACAGAGCTTTATCCAAACATAACAGTTTTGTAAAGGAACTGATGCCAATGGGCCAGGGAAGAGGGAGTGATTTTCACACACATATAACTGCTTTTGAAATTGAAGGTGTCAGCTGGTATTTCTATAAAACTAAATACGATTCCTCAATCAGGAAACAGATTAGACAAAGATTTATGGTACTTCAGTCTATTATTTGCACTAGAATAAATCTGAAGCTTTCCAGTAAGCAGCCAAGGTTCAGAGAAAAATGGGTGGAAATGGAGGACAAACACATCAGCGTAACAACATTAATTAGGGCTTCAATCCTTCATTAGCAATGTACATATTTTAAGCCCCTCTCTTGAAGTGCCTTAAAATTAAGAGTTCCAGTGGGCATCTTATCAAGAACTACGTGGTCATGAGCTGCAACATCAGTGATGAGCCAACTTGCAGGTCACAGTTTTAAATGTTGCTGAGATTATCACTGATCAGCTGATGAAAGCTTTGTTCCTGTGGTTAAATGATGAAGAACAGCCCCAGCACAGGGCTTGGGCAGAGCCACCAGCGATGGTGGGAAGCAGAGGGGAACAGGGACATCCTTCACAGACAGCATCCTTGGAACCTGCAGTTGCCTGGCCTGCTGTGATTGCACTGTTCCCATTCCAGAGTGGGTTCAGAGCTGTAATAACCAGTACAATGCCCAGGCCTCTTCTCCACCGCTGAGCCTGCCCTACTGGATCTGATTGGTTGGGTTTTGATTAACATAGTACTTAAGGTTTCAGTTTATTTAGATCTCAAGATGTGCTGCCATCCTCTCCAAGGCACTTCTCTTCCTCTGTCAAAGGCTTTGTTTCCTACTATAGCAGATTTTAAAGCAGGATTTCAACCCAGCAGGTGCAGAGGGCACCATACAGGTGCAATGAGAAAACAAAGACTTGGAAAGCTTTTGTCAGCCTAAAATACTGCCTGGTATTTTGGTAAAATAATTATAATGATAATAATAATAATAATAATAATAGCTGTACCGACAGCTGAGGTTTGCCATCGAAAACCTACAATTTTAAACAACTGTAACTCCTAAATTATGAGAGCTACCAGCCTGTTTACCTCTACATTTACTCCCTTGAGTTTGCGTGTGTGTGACTGTAAAAATAGTGGATCTTATTTGCTCTTTGGGTAACTCTCCTGATTTAAACATTCTTATGTCCTCTGACCACAGCGCACAGAAACAGCGTTGGCTGCTTAGTCTATGACCATGGTCTCAGTGTGCTCAGTTCTGATTAAACTTAGTAGTTGCAAAGCCATTAAGGTATCTGAATCTCATCAGTTATAATTAGAACAAAACTGTCACAGTAACAAAGCAACATGAAAATGTACTGTTCCTTTAGAGGAAGCAACTGCAGAAGAGCCACCTAGAAGATACAGCATTTTACATAACTAATAAATCTGATTATGGGTCATTCTGTGTATACAGGATGACTTGAGTTTAGAGATAGACAAA
Organism: Phylloscopus whistleri; assembly: GCA_017589585.1. Lineage (NCBI taxonomy): Eukaryota > Metazoa > Chordata > Aves > Passeriformes > Phylloscopidae > Phylloscopus > Phylloscopus whistleri. Next base: position 2,886,332 of record JADMLD010001395.1, on the reverse strand, counting down.
GTCTGAAATTTCCTTTCTGTAACAAGTCCCACTTTCAGAAAATATTTCCAAGCAGAACTGCAAAAAGAATGGGACATTTTGAGCTCCTCAAAACATTGTAACACTATATCAATTTTTTTAATACTACATTTCAGCACTCCTGAAACCTTGATGATATACTGTCGTGACCTGAAACAGGCTACTCCGAGTCAGCTTTAAGTCTAAGGTGTGGTTTTTTATAGCAAAGCCCTACTTTCAGGGAATAGTAATTTGTTAGAATGTCTTTCCCTGGTTCTGTTCTCTTTGACGAACTAAAGACTCGTGTCCAAATATGCATCCCACTGGAAGTACTGTTAATAATTGATTACACCTCACTGGCCAAACAAAATCAGTCAAAAATGCTGCTTTGAAAAAAAGCTTTGAAGACCCTGTTATTCTAAAATATTTTTTAAGAAAAAAAAAAAAGTGTAATTTTTAAAAATATCTCAACTGATTATCTATACAGCTCATATATTTACCAAGATAACTCGCCCCTCTAAAACCTCATGTTTTTGAAAAGTGTTTGTGCATTTATATACAATGAAACACCTTTTTATTCCATGATAAACTTGATTACAAATGGATGAGCAATGGCACAGAACATTTTCAGATGGAAATGGAAGTCTGTGATGGGCAATCAGAGAGGTAGATCTCTGTGGCCTTCACTTTACTGGGTGAGTGGGAGTACTGGTTACATCTATGGAGAATAAAAATAGAGCTTAATATTTCAAGCTTGTTTTAACATTTATTGGGTTTTCTTTCCTAATGACGTTTTTGACATCTTTGCACATTCAGAGATTTGAAAAATGGAAAACCAAATGCATCAGCATTATCCCACAAAAGGCAATCCCATTCTACTCTTTCCTATTCTTTCCCATTTGTCCTCCACAGCAACAGATTGATTGTTTAGCCAAAGAAAAAAATAAATAGAGGAAACATTAAAATTACAACTTAATTTTCAACAGCACAACATCAAGACCTTGCCCTCAACTAGTAATGCTGTGGCAGGGGCCAGTTTTTGGCAGTGACTACCCCAGCCCTGCCTCCTAGCTCGGCACAGCACATGGGTTCCCAGCAGGGCAGCTGCTCCCTGTGCCAGCCAAGGTGTTCATCTGCCTGAGCCAAGGGCACTTCCAAACCTTCCCAGTGCCTGGTAATACGAGCGTTAAAATGAAAGTCAGTAAAGCTCAGGTCTTAATTCCAGAACTGGCATTAACCTGTCATGTCTAATTATGTGTTGCATTAAGCATTCCTGAAGAAAAAAAATCCATAAGCAATTGCCTGTAATAAAAGGGACTGTCCACAGTCCAGTCTGCACACCAGAAACAGAAGCTTGCATAGGGTTGTGACTGTGCTCATCATGATGTGTCCTGGTGTCTCAGTTACCTTCTTACCTTGGCTGAGGGCTGGTAGGAAATCTGTTTTTTTCCTTATATACGGCGGTACACTCTGTCAGCATAGCGGGTTTTACAAACCCATTATGCAGCACACAGGTTTCCCAGGCAACACATGCAATACAGGCTTCAGTATCCAAGTTACTTGTGTTGACAATCCACATACCATCTGCCATTACTACAGCTGCTGCCTCTACCACTTGGAAGTTTTCAAACTTTTGTAGGAGCTACAGTCACCTATCATTTAATAGGGGGAGAAACTAAGGCAGTTGGTGATAGATCTACACTGGTACATGGCTGTTACACATGCTACCACACCCTGCTGTCTCCTTCTGGGGATTTTTGTTTATCAATGGAAAATGTAAAAGTGATTCAGAAAAGGTTGATCAACTGCATTTCATGCTTATATCTTGAAAAATAATCAACACATAAGTAAAAAGTAAAAGCATTAATATAAAAGCATTAAAAAAGAAAAACCATACTTGTTCACAGCTTCTTACTCTTTCTTAAGCATAAGAAAGGAAATAGACCACTTTATTTTAAACCAGACTTCTTTACAGCATCTCTACTATTGAAATAGAGAAGTAAATAGAGCCTGCAATCTGACATGCAAATCAGAGTTCAGCAAGGAGACAGATCTTCTAATTCTGTAGCAAGCACAGTAAAACCTGCAAGCAGTACACAGCATGTGCTCATCATTCACGTGGGCTTCTCTTCCTTGCTAAATCAGCACTAGACACAAGGAGAACAAGGCACAACACGACCATGAGCCCTGGCTCAGGCACCGAGGTTCCTGGCAGGTGTCTGGCTCTGCCCCAGCCCTTCGGCAGGGATCTTCCTCCCCAGCAGAGTGGTACCTCCTCACTGGCTGTCTCAGCAAAGGACATTGGGGTCCGTACACCTCAGCAGACACAGAAATTACTCTTTCTCCCCCTCTCTCTTTTGGAGTTGTCCTAGTTGTACAGCAAGATTGATTTTATCCATTTAGATGATTGCAAACAGTGAAAAAACAGCAGCTTTTATAAAGGACAAAAACAAAGCTAATTTAAACTTTTTCTTAACAGCAATCCTAAAGGACCCAGGGCAGGAAAATGAATGGAAGAAGATGCAGGTTAGGTTACCAAAAGCACTGGCAGACAGCTGCTTAATCCCAGAATTGTCATGTCAATTTAAACCCTTCCCCTGGCAGGGATTCAATTCTTTTCATCTCTCCTGGGAGCTTGAAAAGGTCAGAGAGAGAACATTACCCTTGTGCACATGCAGGCTTGATTGCCTTTCTAGAAAGGCATCTCTGCTTGAGGCTTTGGCTGGCAGTTCAGGGATGGAAAGAGCCAGGTACCCTAACGGGGATGGCTGCTGCTCAGCTGCTGCTGACCCCCACACCACAGCAGGCAGCTGTAATCCTCACTGGGCCTCAGCATCTGCCAGGCACCCACAGGACCCTGTGGAGCCACCCTGGCTGACAAGGCCATGCATAATTCTGAGTGTTTCTGATTGTACTCAGTGCACATCCCTGTATAATGCTGCCTGAAGTGGGTGTCACCCTGCTGATACCACAGAGATGCTTTCCCTGATGTGGTGAAAGGAGTTTCGCTCTTGGATCTTGTGGACTTTTGGTCTCCCTGTTTCTGTATCTAGTGAAAGAGACCTATCTCTACCTGAATGATTAGAGAGGAACAGAAGAGATACCAGATTCATAGCTGCACTCATCCACCTGAACTCCTACAGTGTGCACAAATACACCACATCTTCCCCAGATCAGATGTACTGCAGAGCAGGCCTACCACCATGCAACAGAACCACACTCAGGCACAGCAGAAAAAAACCCCTCTCTTCTACACGTAACAGTGCTCTGTGCCTTTAAAAACTCAAGGCCTTATTATTAAAGTTTCCTCTATATAAAAAGGGAGCCATGGGAATGGAAGAACTCCAGCTGGGATGAAACACAAGAGACATCTGCTCAGTAGCAGGGACTTTGGCAGACTCCTCATGGAGGACTCCTTTCTCCCCACTGATCTCTTGATGCCCAGCTCAGTTTTTTGCCCACCCCTCCACAGGGACAGGGATAGGGACTGTGTCTGCCAATAGAACACCCTTCAGACCATGGAAATTGCAGATCAATACAAGAAGGTTTAGCTCATTCCCAGCCATTTTCTCCTGTGCAGGAAAACATGCACACATACATGAGTCTGTATTCACCAAAAGAGCTTGTAGCATAACGCAGAACAAAAAATCTGCAAGGCTGCTGAACTGCTTATCTCTGAGGGGTCAAAGAATGGAGGAAAAAGCAACATGCACTGAAGCTGGGCTGGAGCCTGCTGGGAGCTGCTGAGGAGAGGCTGAGCCAGTCCCTGGGAATGTACACACAGGCGTTCTGCATTCCCCCCTCTCCTGACCACAAGAGGGACACCAGAAATCTTATTCTCAAAAGAAACACATCACAGAGCAGTCAATAAGAAATGAAGGAGAGCCCATATCCTTCCTCAGTTCATTTTACCAAAGGCACTGACTGCATACTCCTCCCTCCTCTGACTTTCCAGGGAGAATTTTTCTCCTTGTCATTTTCAACATCTAGGACCTGCCAAGACTGCCAGAAATCTTCTCTAAGCACTTAGGAAAGGTTTCTGCCCTGCACCCACAAGAATGCCAAAACCAGCCTTGGCTCATCACCACGCAATCAGAGTGCAGAGCCTCCTCTCCTGAGCTGCCACAATGACTGAAAGGACATTTGATCCCCAAATCACTTTCCTGTCGTGGTTTCCAAACAGTTTAATAAATTTTCATAGTCAATTTGAAAAATTCAGCAGGAGGATATTGACTTTTTTTTCCCCACTGTGTCATACACTTGAGTTTCGAGAAAGTTTAAAGCAAGAATTAGGAATGAATCTACCCTTGTTTTAATCTGAAAGGCTTAAAAAGTTTACTTAGTATAAGTAATTTTCCATGACAAACATTCATGATTTCATAATTTTAAAAGCATTTTGTTTCCTAATACTTTCTAATAATTCAAAGTACCCCTAAATGCCTGGTTATCAGCTATATTATTCCTTACACTGACCCCACATATATGGGATCACCAAAACCAGGGCTAAACAATTGAGGTTTCTGCCAGAAAACCATGCACAACCACAAATAGTGCTAAAAGTGAACTTTTATACTAGGGAATTTTTGTTTTAGAGATGATACACCTTGATCTGCTACATTCTTTCAAGTAATTGTGAATATTTTTCCTCATTCTTTTTCTCCCAGCTATTCCTACTCCATGAAAAGCTCAATACAATAATATAATTATATTATATATATATATATCTTTTCTCTCCTAAACTGCCAATTCTAGTCACTGAATAAAATTATGGTAAATTGTATCATAGTCTGTATATTAGCACTAGCTGATCAAAAGCAAATTTTGTAAGACAAGTGTCATTGTAAGCATGTACATTTTAAGAAAGTTTAGAATTTGAACTGAAGGAATAAAAATTAGATCTGCAAACTCATCTTGATGTTTGGCCATACTTTGAACAAAGACAATGAGGGAAAAACCTACATTTAAATAGTTGCTTTGTTGTGCTTGATATTGAAATTCTGTGGACTTTCATAAAAGAAATATCAAAGCCAGAGAAGCAGCAAACAAAAATCAAGCACCAAACTGCAAAATGACTTGTAGAGACTACACTGCAGGAACTGTCTGTAAATTTTCACTGATGGAGGAAAAAAACCCCACAGTGGAAAACATAACTAAACCACCTCATTTATTGTTTTCAGAGAGATTTATTTTCAACTAGACTCCTTGGGACCATCCTCAAATCACTTCTCAAAACCTAAAAGCTCTAGAGTTGCTGCAGGAAGGATTAGAAAGCACATTTGGCTCGCAAAGAAACAAAAGAATGTCTTTGAGTATCTTTGTAAGACGTGACTCAAAACTGCAAGCTGGCCAGGCTACATGCCAAGTCTGTGTCTTGAAATGGCTGATTTATTGGCAAAGTTTTGTCCTGAATTTATCTAGATCCCTTTTAACAAAACATAACAAAATAATACCTTTGGCTGCAACTGTGCTCCATGTGTGGAGCCTTGTAAAGTGACTGTTGTTTTTATTTTGAAATCATGGCTATGGTCATTCCTGGACCCATAACTCCATAATCTTTGAGGACTATCCCAAGAAAGATAGCTGAAGATTTTCAATTTAATTTTCTCTACAAGACTGTAAGAGAATTATTTGAATGTATTTAAGTATCCAAGAGTGAACTGAGCTTGTGAGGTTCTGATTTCTGTACATTCAAAGATCTAAACATAAGATAGTGATACAAATCCCTATTCAAATGTGCATTTATTGCTCTCTGCTATACACAATGAAGAGCTCCCAGCAGACAGCATTTTTATTTATGTGTGGGTGTACTCCAGCTCTGCATTTCCTTCTCAAAGCAGCACTTAGCAATATTTATGCAGTCATTTGAGTCTTTTATAACACACATAGTTTTACCTCTAGATACAATATCAACTTTGGAATATCAATACCATGATATCCTTTCTAAAAAAACAAAGTTTGAACTATCAGACTCGAGTATATCAAAACAAATTCCTGTCACATTGTTTCAGACAGATTTTTATGGAATACTGATACATATATGATACTTGCTGACAGGCTTTCAGCTCTACCCCAGGAAATGACTGTAAATTCATGGTGTCTGCAGATGCAGTATCTTCAGCCCATCTCAGCCAGCCCCTGTGCAGTGCAGCAGTGACTGGCCATGCCTCTGCCCAGGGCACAACCCTGCACCCTTTACTAGGGGCTGGCAGTGGGGTAATCCCTGTATTTCAGCCATGTGGCAGTAGAATTTGATTTACCTTGAGCCCAGTCCTGATAGCATCTGATAGTAAAACCTTGTACTTCCCCCCACGTGATGCAAGCAATACAGGTAACCAGGGCTGCAAGTCTAACCCCAGAATGAGAAAGTGTGCTGCACAGTAAGACACCCCGAGAGCAGCAAGTATTTAAGGATGCTTCTTACTGTCCTTCTTTCTCACTGAAGAGCACATCTGTGTTTTCGCTTTAGCTCAGATGGGGAAAGATTTGAACCAAACCTAGTTGTAGACCCTACTGCCTCATGCTTGCTTCACATAGAAGTATCCAAGTACACAAACTGAATAAAACAACTGGAAGATATCCTCCAGCAGTGCATCCACTCTGCTCCCAACAGCACCAGAGATTTACCACACTGGACAAGTTCAGACAAGTTCAAATAAAATCATGAAAAATGCATAATAAGGATGTCAGGACTTCATCAGCAACTGTTCTGCTCTGCAGACCTGCACTGCTGACTGATAGGCACGCCTGACCAGCAGGGTTTCAAACCACAGGGGCATTTTGCTACTGAATGTTTGCCAGTCAGAGTTTGTACTTCTTATCGCACAAACCACCAAGACTAATCCCATTGTGTGATAGACATTTGTTGCATCTTCTGTTCAGCATCATATGAGTTTCTTGGACAAAGTCCATCATTTGGATGTTGGCTAGTGCACATGCTTATTTTCAAAGGAGCTTTTAATCCACTTATGTTTAAAAGATTTATTGGTTTAATTATTGGTTTATTTTCTGGTTTATTCCTACCCTTTGATGTTACTGGTTATTACAAAGCTCCTATAAGGGGCTGTTAATTACTCATGCCATTCAGAGATCTATCAAACTGTGATTTAAAGCAGCACATACATTGCTTGATGAAGGGAAAATCAAATTCTTTTTCACTCGCTAAAGAAAACAGAACATTTTGCAAAATGTTTTCATAATGGTGACATAAAAATATGTATGCATTGGAACTGTCTGAAGGAACATAAAGCTGAGGAAAGAAAAGAGGTGAATTTTCAGAGTGCCACTATCTCACGGCTTTGAAGAAATATCTGGAAAAAATATCACAGGATACTTTAGCAGGGGAGACCCACAGAGACTGAGGTCTGTTGTGCTGAAAGAGCAACACTCAAGGAGCTTTCAAAGCAACTTCATATTCTCACTGTAAGAAGGCAGAGAATGGTGTTAAACCTCCACCCTCAGCAGGAGAATTAGTGTGCACATGGTGTGGAGTTACATCTCCTTCTTAGGAAAGATGGCAGGTAACAAGGCGTGTTCCTCAGGCCTTGCACACTGGAAAAATGCATTGTCTGTGCCAAGAAGAAGAATTAAAAAGCTTGTTATGCATCTATTTGCATTATTTTGCAATGCTGAATAGTGCTTGCTAACATACTACTCTTCTGTTGAGAGAAAATCAATAGTCTACAATGATTTTCAAACCTCTGTAGGATCTGCTATGACCATATGCAAAAATTTGGAAATGTTGATTTTTATTTTCGTCTAGACAGATGAAAAGCAGAGAGCAGCTATGAGCATGTCTAGATTTAAAATTGTAGTTCAAAATCTGCCTACGAGTTTGGTAAAAAGGCATTAGATCTCAGTGGAAGGCCTGATAAAAAAAAAAATTTTAATGGTAATGAAATGCAGACTGACACTGAAAAGTTGAGAGCCAAGTGACAGGCTCCCAAATGAAAGAGGTCAAATCTTAAGAAGCTGAGTGAAGGTGAAAAACTGAAAATAGTAGGTGTTGCTCTCTAAAGCAGACTCTTGATGTTTAGAAACCAAAATGCAAACTTAAGTCTAGTCCAGATATTATCAATAAAAAGCATTAAAATGATCAGACCATCAAATTACAATTCCAAATCTATTCCAAGTGCCTTCGTAAATCCATTTGCAAATACAGCCTGTAGCTTTTGGCAGTTAAACACCTCATGGAGGCCAACTCTAAATAAACCTCTCATATCCCTTAAAACAGTCCAAAAGAAAGATTGTGCACCTGAATACAACCAGATTATCCAAGTGAGTGCTGGAAAAGTTGCTAAGAACTTAGAAGAAAAATTTTCAGGGTACATCCTCTTCCTGTAATTCCCTGTCACAATTTGAAGATGCTCTCACATGTCTCTGGTACAAGTCCCCCCAAGGACTGAACTGAGAGCAGTTATCCTAGGTCCAGGTTACTTTCGATTTCATAAGGTAAAGCTAGTGCTTCACAACTTCTCACCTTAAGACTGGCCAGAATGATTAATGAAGCACCTGGTGTGGCTACGTAACGAGAAACTTTATCAGCTTTGCTTCTGGATGGCTGGAAATGTAGCTTACCTAGACTGAATACACTCTAATGGTTCAGTATATACTGAACCAGTTGTGTGCTTTATAGACTGAGTTTCATTCAAATCAGGTGAATCCTACAATCATTGTAGCACTGAGTCAGCATTTAATCTTTCCTACTGCTGGTGTGTGCAACCACTGGATTCTTAAAATTAGATGACAATTCAAGAGGAAGAAGTACTTAAATCATTTGCACTGTATTCCTCACAAAGCTTCTTTCCCAGCAGACACTATCAGCTCTGACACTGTATGTGACCCAGAGCTCCACCCTTCCCGTTTTACGTGGTGTCAGTGTGTTGACAGTAGGTAGTAGTATTCAGCTCCCCCTATTCAGCTCCTGGGATGAAACTCTACCTCTGTTTCAGCTGATGTGCAAGGAACAGGCTCCAGACCTATCAGTCTGTTGGGCATCAAGTCCTAAATGTCAGCCAATTAGAAACCTAATTCAGAAATGGCCAAGATATTTCCTTTTACATCCAAACATTGTTTATGGCCATTAGATATGCCTGCTCTTCACTTTGATGGAAACCAAATTGCACCCACTGTCAGGTAGAGTCTGCAGGTCATACTTCACTGTTGGAAGAGCATGTAATCTGTATTTTAAAAGCTCCACAGTATTATTTCTTTCTGGGCTACAAAACACAAGTAGACGTTCACATGATCCTTTTTTTCTTGTGTGTGTGTGCCAGGAAAGTCTGTGGCCTAAAGCAGTGTCTCTATCTTTCCCTGTCAGTGCCGTGACTGTGACATATGGTGGCTATATGAAACATCCCCAGAAAATACCCCTCCGTGCTGTCTTCCTTGCTTTTGATGTAAATTGTTGCAAAAGGTAGTTTAGGTTATTCTGACCTTGGAAGTCAGGGGCTTTGTACAAATGTAGTCTCTCCTCCTTCTTGATACAAAGCTACTGGTTTGATTGTCCTGCCTTGATCTTATTTGTCACTTTATGTTGGTGTTTTGTCTCTGGATCAGTGTATTCACTTAGTCTGAAACACTTGGAAAAAAATGAACATATTTTTATCATAAAGAATGAACATTAAAACTGAGTGTAGCTTGGGTGGATTACATGGGCAGAAAGGGTTGTTAGGAGGCTCTGTTTGGAAGGGATTGCACATTTCAGGAATTCACATTTCTGACTGATTTAAGTATAAATGAAGAAAATGTATATTCTAAAATAGATTATTCTAAGCTTTTTTTAAAAAGTCTATTGAAATATTAATAATTTTCTACAATGGCCCACTTAAATGTGAATACATATATTCTTTGATAGTAATAAAAATATTTCATGGCATTCTCCTAGTTTTTGGATTTGAAGTCACTTCAACAAGAACAAATACATTTTGGTGATGTGAGGTTTTAAAGCAGAGAATGACTTAAATATCATAGTATTTTTATCTTGAGACGTGTATTCCATATATTCTGCCCTGACACAAAACCATATTTGTGTCTGTAAGTAAATACCTGTTTTTGCGTATCTGTAAGAAATATGTTAGACTCCAAAATAGGTAAAGATTTTAAATATAGAAATAAGGTCAAAAGTACCTCATCAGATTAAAACAGTTTCAGAACTCTTCCCTAATTGAATACCAATTAAGAGGAATTTGCCTGTAATAATGTCTGAGCTGAATCAACAAACATCATTAACTACAATTTCCAAATCTGTTCCATTTTCCCAGACCCATTACATTCTTTCAACAGAACTGAGTGATTTTGCCTGATCACAATGGATTAACATAAGCATAGGTTTAGACTACATCATTTAGCAAACAGTTTATTAAAGATGTATCTCTTGTTCTGCCATGGCAATGAAAGCCATTACCAACCGCCTGTGTTAATTTTGCAACAGATCACAGTGGAGATCTGTTCAACCCATTAATCTAACAGGGGTTTTCCAGTACTTCTCTTTCCATTCTTTAAATCTGTAAAAACATATCATTTCTTATTAAACAAACTATGAAAGAATTTTGATAGCTGCAAGCTACAACTCCCGTCATTTGTTTATTTAGAATGATGGAGGAAGCAGCGCTAAAGATTAGTCACAGTAATGTTGACGATAACACGTGAAGAAAAGGCATGTATTTGGTCTACAACCACAGATGGCTAAATGTATTTGTGAAAGCTGCCAAGTACAATGAAATAAAGATGTGGTGGTTGTAACAAGCAAAGTGCAAAAATGTCAGGAGCTCTTACCAGAAAAATCAGCATGAGTAAAGTCAAATTCACATGACAAGGTGAGGGCACATGAACAGCTACAAAGCACACACAGTTGTGCTTTCCAGCCCCACAGAAACACGGGCATATGAAGCAAACAAACCTCATCAGCTGTGCTTGTTGTCTTCTGCTTAAATCACCCACCCACTGAACACTGCTGCAATGATCCTATTTATGGGTTCAGTGCCTGCTTACAGACTACCTTGCACAGATGATGCTATGTTGTCTAAAAGAAGACCAAAAAACAACCGTACAAAAAGCAACTTTCTATGCCAGGGTTACCAGAGCTGCTGACCCCCCATGCATTGGAAAGAAGCAGGTGTTACTTCACAAAGTCTCAGATTTACCCTAAACTCCATGGGCATTGGTGAATTTTCCCTTCACAGGTGGTTAGCAGTGTTTTTGAAGGAAGTGACTCCTTTCCCCTCTTTTAATATTATACCCACAGAAAATTGCTTAAAAAAATAATTGGTGGACATTTAATGGTGTAATGTGATAGAACAGTGGCTGAAAAATTAGTCACAGTCAACAGCCTGAACTCTGCAAAGCAACACGGTGGCCAAGCACAGCTGTTGGGGCTCCAGAGGAGAAGAGTGGAGAGGGCCAGGGCGATAGCCAGTAGATATATCAGAGCTGCCTGCAAACAAGAATGAAAAGATCAGGTCCTGATGCTTATGGTTCCTCCAGAAGCAATCAGAAAAATGAATTATTCAGGGTAGCCTTGAGAAAAACCACTGTCAGAGTAAAGGGAGTCACACACTCCCTTTGGGATGATGTCTGATGATAATGTCAATACCAGATATATTAACACCAAATATGGTATAATTTCTTGATTGGACTTGGCCAAAGGGATGACTGGTAACTTTAGTTTATGATGAATGGAATACTAACAACAACAACCATTGCTTTAAACCACCAAGAAGTCCAAGCCATACCAAGGATAAGAAACAGCCAACCTCCTGAAATCATTATATGAAGTTCAGTGTGAGACAGTGACCCTTGGTCAATACAGCAGTTTGGTACAGGCATACAGGGAAAACCAAAAACTAAATGGGTTTGATACATAGAAAGCACAGGACAATCCACATATTGCACTGCTAAAAATCTCTTACCGGGAACAGAAGACTGGTAGCATCAAATAGCTTTCGAAACATTTCTAATAGGACCAGAGTAAAGGCTTTCTTTTTTTTCAGCAGTGCCTCCAAAACAGCTGCTGTAGTTTATGAAGCTTGTGCTTACCTTAAAGAGCAACATCAACATATCAGACTGAATTCTTACACCACGCTCCCAGGTCTATCACTAACAATTGTGAAAAATGTCAGTAACATCTATGTGGTGAGTTCATTAGCTTCAAGGCGCCCTGGAAATGCAAAATCAGTATGTGAGTAAGTCAAAACCCTGGAAAGGGACCACGAGGAGGCAAGAATAAAATTTTTAATGAAAAGAAAGCCCTACAAATGCTAAGAAAGAAGAAATGTGACTAATGTCACAGGAGATAGCTAAGAGCGCTTCCATCTTGTCAGATGAGAAGCTGGGGAAAGTACACTCTGAGTGAATTTTCTTCTGGCCAGTAAAGGCCCCTAAAGCCTTTTTAGAACAGCCAGAGTTGTATCTTCCCTGAGAAGCCTTGCACACAAAGAGCCAACCACTCATGGGCAAAAAAGGGGCAGAACAAAGCAATATTTTTCTTTTACTTTTACAAACAAAATTAACTTTTCACAGGCAAAAAATCTGGGATCGGGGGCTAACATACGTAACCCAAGAAGTTCAACACAAGACCAAAAGAGATGTTGGGGGCTGGAGACTTATTGGGGAAGGATCAAGGATGTGTTCTGTCTCTGGCTTAATGACTTCAAGCTAATTCAGCTGATATGCACGTGCCTCTCAGCAAAGCACCAAGGGCACATCTTGAAAGTGTCTGACAATCAGCAGAGCTAGTGAAACCCATGGAGACCACAGCAGAAGACAATCCTGCTAGCACGACAGAGCAGCCATCCTGAGGGCTGCAGAGACTCATGATTTTACAGTGGAAGTCATCAAACAGGAAGCCTGCAAGACTTTGCCAGGCACAAAATTGTGCCAGGGGACTCCAGCATGCACAGAGACTTCTGTTCTGCATATTGAAGACGGAAGAAAAATAAAAACCTGCAAGAAGCATGAGACAAAACTTCTTTCACCTTCAAAGAGGAATGGGTTTCTTTTAACTCCTGGTGCTAGGCATTGAAACAACAGGTGAAACTGCAGCCACAGGAACTTCTGAGAAATGATGCCTGCAGGCGACTCCCTCAGAACTGTCATCTCCCCGCTATCCCCAGAGTCTGCAGAAAAGAGGAATCTTTCAGCATGAGATGAGAGTCAGCAAATTAAAGCTCTCATGGACCAAAGGAAAATAAAGCAAACTCTACCATGGGACTCACATTAAGTCTTTTTTATCTCTTTTTATCAGAGGAACTATCTTGAAAACCTATAGTGATCATAATTGTTATGCTACCATGTAGAAAGGAAAGCTTTTGTAGTGAAACCTTAGTTGCAGCCATTTAGTGATTAGCAGCTCAAAGTGGCACTTTCAACTCCATCCAGATATTCAGTAGCATCACTGTAGTGTGCACTGTTAAGTGTCCCAGCCCATCTTGCAAGAACACTAATTTCAGATTGTTCCCTCCAAAAGGCACACTAAAGTCCAGGAGCAAACCTACTGTAAAAGCTACTGGGATGGAAATGCTCAGTTTTGCAATTATTGCCTGTCTATTATGGCACATGGACTCCCTTATCCCCAATACTAGCCTGTGGCCACTCTCTCCATGCAGGTCAAGGCTGGATTTTTCCCTTTTCCTAAGGCCAAACCTCAGGAGAATGTAGGCATATACAGGAATCTCCAGATTCACGCCCAACAAAATAAACAAAGGAAATAATTTAAAGACCTATTTAAAAAATTTTATTAATGACCTCACTACAAAGTGGCTTTTAGAGATATGAAAGACAATGATTAAAACATGAAATCACATAAGTAATACTGATTTACATATCAGTTCACTTTTTATAATTTAATTTTAATTTCTTAAATTAGTTACATACTCTCTGTTTTGACAGCTCCAATAAAAAATTAATTGCTATCAGACATTTATTATTGTTAATCACAAACCTTGATTACTGGGACACAGAGATTCATTTTTGGTTGCCTGTTTCAGCCGACGCTGTGCCAGCTCTCTAGGGTAGCCCAATGTACTATACTACTATACTACACTCTTAGTTTCCCAATGGGTTTTAATTGCAATAATTTAACCTCCCACTCAAGCCAGAAACAGGTGCAAAATAACTCTGATCAAAGTTTAAAAAAAGCTTATTTTGCTACAATTCTTCTTTTTTCTATGTTGCTAAAAGAATATGGATTATCTTTATTTTCACATCTGGAATTTGCTTAATAGAAAATCCTAGTGAAATGTTTTCCTTGCTGCCAGAGAAAGCATCATACAATTAGTGCTGTAATTGTCACCAATTTTTGGACCATGCAGGCGCGAGAGAGGAGGTAAAGATAAGGGAGTGTGTTTTCAGATTCCAATGGAGAAAACAAGAGTAATCATCATATAAATGGGTGTATTTTTCTCAGTTGTCAGAGTTACAAGTCCCCATGTGTTAACAAACAGAAAATAACACATTCATTGCAGTCAATCTAAAATAATCCCAGTGTGAAGGATGCCAGCAGCAGCCCTGCCAAGATGTGCAGCGTCTCCCCGTGACCATGCAGACTCCACTGGTCACAAGTGGAGAGGAGCCCATGATTGCATTTCAATGACGATAAGGCTGCCAGCATTGCTGTACCTGGGAATGACAGTTTGTACTGCAGAACAGCAGAATATCACACCTGCACATTGACGGCTGTTCACTTGACTGTTTGAAATCTTAGCTAGCTAAATCATTAAGCTGCTGGAAAAATGATGTATGTCTGAAGTCCTGACATATGGAATAGCTTTCCCACTGTCTGTCTCTCAAACTCAGAGTAATTTGAAAATTATCCATCTTCTCTTGATCTTTAATATACTGATTTGTCCCATGATCTCATTGCACTTGTATTTGTTGATTGAGGAAGCTCAGTGGTACGAATTAAATAGTAATTGCTCACAGAGCAGAAATTGCTAGAGAAAGTTTTCAGCTCGTTGAAATGCACAGATCTATATCCCAGGAGTGCATTACTAGAAACATCTTTGTTATGTTCATGGCTTAACTGTGTCTTACACTTTCCCAATTAATAAGATTTCATAACCCCTGAGGTTTATGTGCAAGAAGAAATTGTCAGTGAGTTTTGAATCCTGGATAGTGAAGAAAAGTAACTACTTTGGCTAATAAATCCCTCAAGTAACAATTAGTGTTATCAATGTAATATACATAGTTTATGATTCCAGTAAAATTGCCAAATGTCTTCTTTTACATATTCAGACAGCCACAGCCATAAGGTTTAGTTCCTAGGAACACAGAAATTTGCTCTGCCTACTGAACATGCAACCAAGAGGGTTTTTTGCCAATTAAAGCTGTGTCCCTCACAGGAGTGACCAGTGCTCCTTGCTACTGCACCAACAGTGCAACAAGGCTGCCACCAAGTCAAATCCCTAAGGCTTCATCCAAAGCTACTGAAATGAGGAACAAGATTTTCCAGATATAGAACCCAGAGATTTTAAAATATACATATATATATCAAACAAAAAAGGGATGAGAAAGAAAAGACGAGTAGACCTTTCAAATTCCTTATCCACACCCCCTCTGTATCTGTTACCAACCAATGCACTCAGTTAAGGAAAGACTGACTCACGAAACTGTTGCTCTTGTCTGACGATAGTGGGTTTGCACAGAACATAACAGAAATCAACACTATGCCATGGTTCAGGGGACAGTTGGGATATGTTTTTCTTTTTTTATTTGTTGTTGTTGTTTTTTGGTGTGTTTTTTTGGTTTTGTTTTGGTTTGTTTTTTTTTTAAGTCCTACCAGTCCACCAGCTAAGGAGAACCCTGCTTAAAAAAACTTAAAATGAAAAAATGCAATTTCAGCCCATTTTGTGTTTATGTCCATGCACAATACAGATTTATTCCATTTAATAATTCTTTAGTGATTGTGTTAAGTAAACTATTTCCCAGTGCTTTGAAAAGCTAGAATTTGGAGTTGTCACAGGATATGTTCTGGCACTGACAAATATTTGACCACGTGCAAGGTAAAGTGGTAAAGAGATCTTCCTGTCAGTGGTAAAGACATCTACCTGTCTGCAATCCAGGTTTTCACATTTTTACAGAATAGTAACTCAAATACCTCCAGCAGAATCAATAAGGCAGTATTGAGAGCAGAATCACAGAATGATCTGGGCTAGAAGAAACCTTTAAACATCTTCTCCAACCTCTCTGCCACACACTGGGGTATCTTTCACTGGGATCAGGTTGCTCAAAGCCTGTCTGACCTGGGGCTTTGAACAACTTGATCTGAGGAGGAAATTAGTAACTGAAATATGCACTTTTTTCAGTAGACTCTGCAGCCCTTAGCTTATAGCGAATTTGTTATAGCTTCAGTCAAGTGCTTAAGAACATACTCAATAAAGAACAGAGACAGTTTATTTTAAAGGTATATTATCAAGGAAAAACAGAATGAGTTTTTTTCTCCTGTATCTGAAGCATTTCTTCCTTGTGCCTCACTCAGGACAGTGAACCTAGACTATTTACTTTTTTATTTCAACTTTGCTTTCAAGTTTTTGTGGGGTTTTTTGGTGTGTGTGTTTGGTTTTTTGTTTGTTTGTTGGGGTGGTTTGTTTTTGGTTGGGTTTTTTTTGTTTGTTTGTTTGTTTGTTGTTGTTGTTTTTTTCTTGTTTTCTTTGTTGCTGTTTGTTTGTTTTTGTTTTGGGGTTTTGGTAGGTTTTGTGTGTGTGTGTGTCCTTTTACACTCCAGGTGACTCTTTCAACCAGAGACCAAAAACAAGTGCAGTAACCTCTTCAGCAGTGAAATCATTTCTATTCAGGTTAGGTCTTTTAGTGTGTTTGCTTTTAAACCCTATTGTTTGTCTTGAAAAAAATCTTACCCATCCACGTCTTAAATTGATTCACAATCCTCTGAAAATTGCCATTCCTGACAATGCAGCTGATGAGCCATTTGCTACCCTTCAGGTTTCTGAGGTGTACACCAATATCACAGTTGTATGTGCCTCCTAATTATCTTCAGCTTTATAAAACCCCCTAGTGACACAATTTAAGACATACTAGATGCACCTGAAACGGAAAAAAAATAATCAAGTGAAGCTTGAATTCTGAACGCCAATTTTACAGACTCAGCAGCAGCTTTTTCCTTATCAGCTAAGGATCACAAGGCCACTTTTGTCCTTAGCTGCATTTTAGAAATAATAAAAATGGCCAAACTAAAATGAAATGAAATATTTTCTCAGTTTTATATTAATTTATATATATATATGTTGACCAGACAGATACAGTGCAAAATAGATTTTGAAGACAGAAATGAAATTCGTGAACATTCAGACCTTTTAGTCTACTCTTGCTTTGTCTTTTGAGGCACCTCATTTCCAGATAAAAAAAATAGACCTGGACCTCTTGGAAAAGAAAAACATGAAGTAGAATTTGTTCTTTAACTAATAGTATACATTGCTCCAGGTTTATTGATATCTATCTTCCATGTCTCAAGAGCCAATAAATATTCATGGGACAGTATTGTACTAATTAGCTTAACCTGTAATCAAAAATATATTTTTGAGATTTATAGTGTGATCCTGGGAATTTCAACTGGCCTCCCAGCAGACAAAGAAAAGTACAACATACTTCATGTGGCAGCCAAATGTGTCACAGAAAGCTCTGCTGTGTCCTGACTGCCATTAAAAGCAGACTGTTTAAGAGCAAAGGATCATGACATCGGCTCTACCCACTGGTACTTTTTTTTCAGTGTTAATTTTCAAAATCCTTTCCACCCTAGTAATTAATGAAAATATGAATTAGAGCCAATTTTTAATATACGCAGATTTTTGACACTAGAAAGTGTTAAGATGAGAATAGAAAGAAACTTCTCTATGTCCCCATGTCCATTTCTAGCCCACAGCTCCATGCTGTGGATGCCACCCCCACAACAAGCCAAGGGTCTGCTCTATTAACATCTGTCCCTTCTCGCCCTTGTTTCACTTCCGTGTCAGTCTGAATACTTTAGCATTTATCCATAGAGGCATAACTGTGGTATTACTGCTTGACAAGTGGGGGGTCTGACACAAAATATTGTACACAGACCAAAACCATTCTTTAAAACAGATTCATAACTCCTGGATTTCAGCTGTCACACAAAGGAGACCTTCTCACCAGCTCTCCTAGTTTTCAAATAAGCACTTCAACATACTCAGCCTCTCAGCAGCATCACACAGGAAAGCTCACATAACATGTTTTTCTTAAGGGAAGATCTGAAGAAGAGTTTTAGAGGAAATAAACTCTAATTAGCAGGTCTGGAATAAACTTATTTTTTCTTCTAGAGTGACCTTATTCCAATTAGGCCAAACCTATTGGATCAGCAAAATTGTTTAGGAACATTTCAAGGACACTTGGCAGCCTGAAACACACATACATACTCACACATTCAGGAATTACTTCCTTGCAAAACTTTGGCTTTTCTAATGAGCTGAACACAAACCCATAACATTAAATTAAATCTAAATACCAAAGAAATTAACAAAATGACAGTATTAAGGTTTCTATAAACTTATTTTAATTGCATACAAAGTGTTTTCTACTTATACTTTTTTAAGTATCTGCCTAAATAATCTGTGATAAAAACATGCCTTAGAAAAGAAAGGATGACAAAACATGGAAATTCAATGAGTTAATTTTTAACTTTTTTCATTTCAACATCAATGTTTCAATATTTTGTGAGATTTAATAAAATTTCATCTCCTTGAAAGAAAGAGAAAAAACATAACAAGTAGAGATTAAGATCTAAATTTTCTTAATTTGGAACTATTTTGCTTTAGTTGACCAGGCTGATGGGGTTAATACACAGAGACTGTAGAAATTCATAAAACTGTTCTTTAATAATATAACAAGTTTTCAAACCACAATTTCAAGTATCAGTTTGAAACCAATTCCTATAGCCATTATTTATATCATATCCAGAATTGTGCTAATAACAACCATTCTTCAGTGCTAAGTAAGCCTCAAACATTTGACAGTAGTGTAAAAAGCACACCAATTTTTAGTTTCCTAAAGCTAACTTGCATCAAAAGCTCCCCTTAGGAAGCAAGTCTGAACCAACAAAGCGCTAACCTTCAGCACAGCAGCAAATAATACAATTCCTTCTCCAACAAAACCATAATTTCTCAAACACAGGCAGGAGAGACCAAGTCTTCTGATCATAAACCAACTTCCTAACTCACATTGTCATGCGACACACCCTGTGCTGGAAAAGTGGAGGGAAGAAGAGGGGCTGTGACAATGGTTTTCTGGGGCACCAATACCACTGAGAGACGGCACTGCCCGGACCTGTATGGAAGCCTCTCCAGCCTCATCCTCTGCCCCGGCTCCTCTACTCTGAATTGCACTGAAGAGTGCATTGCTCCCAGGAGAGCAGGGCCCTTCAGCAAGTCACATGTTATGGTCACAGCACCTGAGCTACATGTCTGCTGTATCACTCCAGAGGGGTTCCAGAGCTGCAGGTTGGACACAGCAGCCAATGGCACTTACTGAGCTTGACTGTATCAAACTGAAAGGGTAGTGGTGATCCTTTGTGCACTTAACAGATGTAGGTGGTAGTTTTGTTTACTTATGCTGGAAAAAAAGCTCTTTCTAGAATACCTATAAAATGGTGAATGACCCCCAAACATGATTATGAAGTGCTTCTGGAGTGACCTCCACAGCAGAAAACATCAGCACATGCAGCACTGATAACATTTGCACTCCTGGTCAGAACAGCAGGCTGGAGTGCAGAAAATACCAGCCCAAACATGTTTCCCCTCTTCCAACCTGCTTTCAGGCCAGGGAGCCCTCCTGTGTATACATGATTTATCAAGGTACTTTGATAAAATCAGGTAATGATGGGCTCCATTCCCCTGCTGTCCTGCTGAGTTCCTAATGTTGAGGGCATGGCTGTTTGCTGCCATGTCTCCCACCTGGGCTCATCAGAGGCATCAGTAATGCCTGGCTCCAGCTGCCCATGACTGGGAAGCTGTAGGAAGAGCCTGCTGGCAGCCAGGGGGGCAGAGCAGCCAACACAGCTAGGAACAATGGTGCAGAGGGCAGGGCAGTTCTGGGACTTGTCAAAGCTCCAGCTCACCAGAGAGGACTGGGACACAGACAGGGAGGAAATCTGGATGGATCACTTTGGGTCACAGACCATTTTCACTTATTTTGATCAAAGGGCAGCAGAGCTGGCATTTAGCAATAATTTGTTGAGCCAGCTTGTGAGCTGCAAGAATATTTTCCGCTACTCAGAACATAACTGTAGTAGCAGCTCTGACTGAGAAATCAAGTTATAACTATGACGTGCTGAGTGCTCAAATAACTGTTATTTTGACAGACTGGCCCAGATTTTCATCTCATTTCTTGAGAGAAATGCTGTATTATTTCATAAAAGAACTCCTGCAATACCCATTTATGTCAAAATAAGAACATAATGTAGACTTGCAGTCAAGGATAATCAAAATTTCTCTCAGAAAAAAATCCTGTGTTATGCTTGCACCTTGAGAAACCTGCTAGGGTTGGGGTCAAAATGTCAAAGTTTGCAGTTTGTGAAAGAATCTTTCTTTCTTCCTGATGTATTAAAAGAATTATAATTTGGCTTTTGATGTTTCCAAAGGTGGACATAAATTTATTTTATTTCTGCCTTTGCAGTGTAAAGGAATGGGTGCAATGCTATCAAATTTTAAGCATATGCAGGGAAGGAAATACTAACCTTTTTCTTATCCTGGTGACTTTCAAGTGATCGAGGAGCTAAGTCAGAAGAAATATATCTCTCTCTTCTGTATCCAAAAGAAAAAAGATGCGGTAACTAACATTTCTCCAAATTTCTGCAATCATTTAAATCTTAACTCTTTTGAATTTTGGCAATTATATACACACGACAATGATAAGTAGAAGTCTGTATTAGATTTTCATTAGCTGTAATTCCATTCTAAGACCTAGAATCTCGTACTACAGACACAAACACTGTAAAATAAAAACATTTGGTTGTGTTTATGTAGGACTGAGCTGTTAAAGTGAAAAACTGCTCTACAAGTCTTCCAAGAACAGACTAGTAGAGAGTGATGTTTTTGTTATTTCCTGCTGCGACAGAAATATTATTAAGAGTAAGTCGAAAGAGCAGAAATGCTACAAAACCACAAGAACTGCTTGGTCTTTGAACATAAAACTCAGGTGCATAGCAGAAGCAAAAGGTGCACCCTGGGCCTGGGGGGTGAGACCAGCCAAAAGGGAAAATGGTAGCCTGGAGCTCAGAGCACAGTTTTCAGGAAACTCAGGCTTTTTTGTGTATCCAGAACAGTGTCATCCATTTGCCTGAACATTGAGCAGCCTCTGAATGCCATCTTCTATGTAGGAACTCAATAATGGCTCTGTATGAATTTTCTAAAGTGACATGCAGTTATCATGAAACATTTGTAAGCTGCTGACAGATAATACATCTTGAGAAAATATCCAGTATCCAGGTTCCTTCAGAAGAAAACAATTTCATTTCTACTCTGTGACTTCCGTAGTTAGAATGTGCCAAGTTTAGCAGTTACTAATCCATTGCTAATGTTTACTGAACTAAAATCCAGATGTGCTACTACTAGTGGCCAGCAGCAGGATTCCCAAGGTCCATAAAATCCATATTTTAAGCCATATGTTTCCTGATGGCAAAAGATCAAAAGATAACTGCAAATATCATGTCAAAAGTAGCAGAGCTAAAACAAACAAACATTTTAAAAAATAATCTTTCTCTAAAACATATAGAGCTCATGCACAAGAATATTTTACAATCATAACAAGTGCCATATGGCTACTGAATATCTGATGTGCACTGGTGTCTTAGCGCTATCATTTATGCTTTGCAATATACTCTAGCAGATAAGTTGATTCACTCTAGTTTCAATTTGTTCTACTCCTGACTGTATTAATTTTTTATCAGTTAATAAACCTTGCACATACAGTCTTGATGATGAGTCTTAGCATATCTGATCTTTTTCTGACAGAAGACTACATCAAAGTAGTAAACAAATATGAACATGTGTCCAGCTGTTGATCCTTTCTCTACAAAAGCTGTACCTCTGGCTCATCCTCTGTCACTTGTCCTGGTATTGTCCTAGTTCCCCACTTCAGAGCTAGGATCACCAAACAGAAGGACAGCCTTTGAGCACCCCTAGAGCTGTGACTTCCATAAAGTTCCTTTCCCACCAACTGGAGGACTTCTGCCCCTGGGTCCCAAAATATTTGTAAGACCTCCCTGACCACTGTGCTGCCCTACTGCTTTGTGTTATGAACTTGCAGGGCAGTCAGGCTTCTCTGAAAAACACAATTTTTTGTATGGGTCCAGTTTAGTAACAGTGCAATCTCCTAAAGGGAGCAGCAGAAACTCATGCTGGACTAGAGCTAAGATGGCCCCACCTGAGAATCTTGTCCTAAATATTTGATACATAGAGCACAGGGCCAGGGCATGTTAAGCCTGGGGGCCATTAATCCCCATCTGTCAGGACAGAGCAGTGCCTGCTCCCAAGCTGTCTGGCCCCATGCCACGGAGCACAGGTGCCCGGCAGCAACAAGTTTGTGGCCAGCCTACAAAGCACAGCAAGCAGCTCTGCTTCTGCAGGAGGTTCTGCTCACGTGCCAGCACCAATAAAACAGCCAGAGAGAAGCTGAATAATAGTACTGGAGGTGGTATAAATGCTTCACTTGGTGTCTAATTTTCAACAAAGTTGGATAGTGATTGTGGGTTCTTAGACATAAAAAAGGACATCACATACTGGCTTTTACTAAGAAACACCAGCCTTGACTTAAGCACATACACCAGCAACCTGTGAAATGGGTTTGAGACAGAAGTGCCATCTGGTTACAAGGCAGTCCTTGAGTTTGCCCTTGAGTGCCTGGGCTGTCAGCAGTGGCTGTCCATGCACCCCCTTTCTCCACAGAACATCACTCCAAAGCAGTCACATTTGCCAGATCAGTGGGACAGCTGCATCCCTGCCTGCAGATAGTGGGGAGTTGCAGCACTGGAGTTGGTAACGCTCACTGTATGACCCCCTCAGAGCTGGTTCTGCCTGCAGTTTGAAGATACCCCAACTGGGGGCAATTTTATAGCAATGTTACCTTGCAAATTATTAATTCCTTCACTTTTCAGAAACTCTTAACCATGTGGTTATTCCATACCTGTAGAAACACCTATACCGCAACAGTTATAGAGCAGGTTACAGTGAGATGAATTTTGTCTGGTACAGAACACTAAATGGCAGTATTATTTTATAGTGAAATCCATTTTGCAAATAAAGTTGGTCTCTTAGAAAAAAAAAAAATCTGCCAGTAAATGACATACTCTGGTAAAATTTGGAGCACAGAGCTAAATGTTCCTCTCTACACATGCACGTTATTCCTTCTGGGCTCTGTTCTTATAGCCAGTCCACCATGGGACCACATCCAGGGTCTACAATTTCAAGGGAGTGACCCTATGATTACCCAATGAACTTGCAGGAGTTTAATTTTCCCCAGCAACTTCTTTGTTCCCCTCACTTCCCATTTATTGGAGATTGTGAATATCACATATAAGTAAGGTGTTCATCTTTGCCTTGTTTTAACTTTTTCACAACTATGCTCATTGCACATCCTGATGGCAGTTTGTTTTGTAAACACTTATTTCCGCTCAGCACCAGAATTTTCCTATGACTTTGTATCCTGTAGAGCAAGGTAGCACAGGGATAGTCTTGTTCTTGAAATCTCAGCATTGGCTCTTGCTGACACGTGCCATGTTTTAAGGTCAGGGTGCTAAATATCCCTTTTAAGATGTTGACAAAATAGTAGTGTTAGCAGGGAAAAATCTTGCCTTTAAGTCCTGCCTGTTTTCACAGGTGCTTTCCTGCAAAAGCAGCTTGAGGTTTTTTCCCTTCCATGAAATCTCCTGATCATTGTTCTAACACCTCTCCAGAGCCTTGTGGGTCATAGGACCATGCTATTGAGCTTTCCCACGGTAATTCCAGGAATAGCTCCAAGATATGAATCATTATGTCCTGCCTTGATCATCAGATGCTTCTGCAGCCTGTGTAATGCCCCATCTGGATAACTCTAATTCATACATTTGGGGGCCTTCCTGCTATATCCCTGAAGCTGCCTGTAGCTTGTGCACAACCCTGTTGCCAATACAGTAACCAGAGCCAAAATCTCAGTGTGAATTGAAAGAGGTTCATTGCCTTGTAATGAAGTAGAGGATTCATTTCTACCTCACGCAGTGTTGCCCTACCACACACATGAATGTTGGTTTGTTCACATTCCCTGTGGCTTTTCCATCACTCGAGGTGAGGACATGCAACCTTTTTTCCCAGTCAGAGCTACAAAAGAGATATTATTGCTCCTTGTTGTTATTTCCTAAATTTACTGTCTAGTCTTGCTAATACTGTCTGAATGCCTATGCCTTGCTGTTCCACACCACCGCCCTGATTCCAGCCTTATGCTTCATGGAGCACTGATTTATTCAGGCACAGAGGGCTACAAGAGAGCAGGAACACGTGCGTCTTCATGCTACAGGACACCTGTTTGCCCTTGCCTGCCAAATAACATTTTGTTCACGACAGTTGTGGTTGCCACCAAGACAGATTGAATTACAGCAGGTGCCTGGGAAACTCAGGAACTTTTGGGGGGATAGAAGTCTATGCAACTGTAAAGCACTTACTGTGTTTGGAGCCAGTTTATACTTGGACAGACTGGTGGGGACAAAGTGAGCCACAAGGAGAGGAGCCTAATGGAGCTCGTGAAAGAAACATTCCCATCGGCGCTGAGCCACCAGCTGCAACTGACTGGATATCAGCTGCCTTCTTTGCTCCAGAGAAGACTGAAATTAAGTTTCCATGTCTGAATATGGAGAATGAGACAATGTTGTGGCAACAGGGGCTCCATGAGTTGGTGAAGAATCTGGTGAGGTGGATCTGAGGCTGCTGCCGTGCCATGCCCCGTGCTTGACCACCAGCACCAGCTGGTGGTGCTCTTAGCAGTGTTTTGATGAACCTAAAAATGTACAGAAAATGCAATTTCCTTATTCTCATAAATACTACACTCAAAAAATTTGCAGGTTCTCAGAAGATAACTGGTTCAGACCAGTCTGAAAATCCACTATCAAAAAACCAAACCCCCAAAACATTATGGAAGTTGGTTGTAGCTCCTAATCTAGATCTACATAAAAATCTGTAACAGATGCCATCTACCATGAAAAGAGGAAGCAGCATTTCCTGGCAGGACTTAAATATCAGGAAAATGACATCCAGCAAGGTGCAGACTGCTTTCATGAGGGTCCTTTTAGACAGAATCTTTTACGCAGTGGGGACTGTGCTGATGGTAAGGACCTGTTTGATAGACAAAGTGCACTCACAAAATAATCGAGATGCATACAGTGATCAAAGGGAACTAATTGAGAACGTTAAAAGAATATCATGTAGGAATTGAAAGACCTAAAAATGATGAACCTACACAGTTTGCTACACATTGGGAACAGTCATTTAAAAAATGGTAAATAGCAGAAAGTATGAGCAATCTTACTCTTTTTTAAAAAATATTTTATTATATGACCAACTATATATGTTGGTCCTTATCAGACACATAAAAAAATCAAACAAAATCCCTTCTTATAATGCTTATAATGTAATGTAAAATTATAATTGTCTAAATCAGATACACAATTAATAATTCTATTTTTGCTAGGGAATACCAAATTCTATTATTATACTCTGTGCAACACAGAGGCAGAGAAAAAATTTTCCTTGAAAATTCAGTACTGACAAAATAAATTTCTTCTTATTGAAAGATTTGTCTTAACTTCATTTCTGCATTCTTGGTAATTTTAAAATAGGAAATTATCTTTTTAAAAACCTCAATCCTGTGTTTTATGAGGGACCATTCTGTGCTTTCTCCCAATCCCTATCATTAGAGGCCAAGAAAACACAGCAGAAAAAAATAAACCTTTAAAACAATTCCACAAAGATTCCATAACAGGTGGATTCCCCCCTCCCAACATATTTCTCTCCATAACTTTGAAATCCATCTAAGTCCCACTTCTAAAACGTGCACGTGTTTAAACATTAACGTACAAGAGATGTCATGAGAGTGAGAACGAAAGCCCCGGTGCGAGCAGAGCCCGTGAGGAGCCCGCACCCGGGCAGGAAGCTGGGGCCGCCTCCGGCTCATCTGCACCCCGGGGTGCTGCTGCTCGGCGGCCCCGCAGGGGCAGAGCAAAGGGCTCTGCGTGTGCCCCTCGTTTTCAGCAGAGTATCAAACTCTGTGCTCTCAATCAGGAGTGCAGACCTGGTGCAGCTCTCATTGACTGGCTGCAAAGCACACAGCAACACTTGAGAAGAATCAGCCTCTTGGTTTGGTTTCTCGTGACAGTGGTGCTGTACAGCCTGGGCAAATTGTGTGGGTCCTGTTAAATCTCAGAGTGGAAAAACACATCAGTCTAGGACACGTGAGCTCGAATAAAGAGAGAGATGTAACACGTAAAGAAACCTTCATGGGATGGTTTACAACATGCAGTGGTTTTTAAATGTTGTATAGAAATAAATAGGCAATTATACCAAAGAATAAGATGGCAAAATACATTTAAAAACACAGATAAAAAATAAATGTTGTTAAATTATACAACTCTGAAGAATAACAGAACCTGATTTAAATGCATATATGAAATTTTAAAAGGACTTCCATATGCCAAGAAAAATAACAGAAAGCAGGTGCAAAGCACTTTAAGGAATAGGTTGAACTTGATTTACAAAAGAGACTGAATTTAAGGAACAAGAGCTAGGTAATTTAATATGAATGTAGGTATATGGTGAACTACTTCCATAGAGACAGCAATTAACTTTCAGCTAATAATGTATAGCATTCAACAGTAAGAGAGAGTAATAGTTATCCAAGATTAATCTGAAGCAATAATCAATAATAATCAGTTTTATGATAATCTATGATTATCTATTACTCATGACCTATTTAACCTTTAGGGTTTTGTTGATATCAATAGCTTTTTTACTCATGCATCTTTAATCTCTGCTTCTATCACTCAGAATATTATAGTCTGGACATAGAGATTTTCTTTTAATTATTGATAAATTTTCTGCCCTTCCTCAAATTTTAATAGCAATCACAATAATTGAATTAGAACTTAATAAAACAGCAATTTGAGGCTTTTTTTTTTTTTTTCTTTTCTGCCAAATAAGACGTTTTATCCATTAACTTTAAAGAGGAGAAACAGGGCAGAATTTTTAGCCAGGCTTTAAGGACAAATTATTTTCAAAGAATGATAATTTTTCAGATTCAAGAAGAAAAATCCCTTAAGTCTTTAGGGAAATGGGATTAAACCAAGATACTTCAAATCATATCAGCCTTTAAGTAATAGAAGCTTTCCTGATAGCCTGAGATTAGAAGGGACAAAAGGGCAGAGTTCTCAGCCTGGCAAGAATACAAGGCAGGAGAGATATGTATTCATTCCCTACACAAGTGGCAGCACTTTATATGATTTTTGGAAATCAGAGAAAGGCTTGAGAATCCCTTGTCACTGACTAAATTACTTAGTAAAATGACATTTCTTCAATATATAATCGGAAAATATAGAAGGAGAGGGAGCTTGAGTGGATAATGAGACAAAATGTATGATTTCTTAACCAAAATACCCAGTTATTTCAGTGATAAGCAAATGATAAATTCTCTAGCCATAAAACAGAGAGGAACATTTAGTGTCTCTCCAGGACAGAGCCTGAGCATGGCAGGACCCAGGACAGTAAAGCCTTAAACATGAACATCAAAGACAAAGCAGTTACTGCTTGAACAGTTTAAGATACTTAAGTGAAATGTCACAGGTTCCATTTCATCAACTACTTAAATGAATTTCAAGAAGTAGTACACCAGTAACAGTAACAATTTTGTTTTTAACAAGCATATTACAGTGAGCTCCTCAGCTTTATTCAACAAAAGTGGAGACACTAGCAGTGCTTATAGGCATGCTTCCTAAAGAAACATGCAAACTTACTTTCACTTCTGAATGTATTTGTTCCTATGAACATGAATACAAGTAGCTTTCAAGAACCAGTGGTCACTTGCAGACATAATTCTAAGATTTAGAACATATTACTGTAATGAAATTTTCAGAAGTTGGGAGCTGAGACATTGAAGCTGGTTTGTCATACACTAACCATAGTCCCGGGACAGTTTCTTATATTTCCAAAACCCTTCCAATCAACCTTTGGAGGTAGCTTTTTGTTTGTGAGGTGGTGATCTTTTCTATTTGGGTTTTTTGGGAGGGAAGGGCTTCTGTTTGTTGGTTTGGGGATTTTTTGGAGGGAGGAGTGTTTCATGTTCTGTTGATTTGGGTTTTTTGTTTGATTGTGGTGTACCTGTTGAAGTTTTTTAAAATGTTTAGTAAATATCTGAGACTATTGGTTTAAAAATAAAATTTAAAAGCTTGCAAAAAAAAAAAAAAAAAGAAAGAAAGAAAGATTCGGTGATACAGACACCAAAGATTTGGCATTTGGTTAACAGTTGGACTAAGTGACCTTAGAGGTATTTTCCAACCTTACTGATTCTATGATGTCATTGAATGGTCACAAATAGAGGGGGTGCTAACCAGGCTCGAGTTCTAGACTCAGTTACATGCTGTAGAGTTAATAGTAATTTGCACTTACAAGCAAAGTCTGAGTCCAAACCCACAGGGGTTGTGATAAACAGGGGCAGAATTTCCCTCCTCCTCCACCAGGCAGGCCCACTGCACCCTGTAAGGGTTTATTTGCAGGAGAAAGCAGATGGTGTTTGTAGTGCTGCATTCCAGCTGGGATTCTGCCAGGGAAGGGCAGCCTTAATTTTTGTCCCCTTTTCACCATGACAACTTTGCCAGCCTGGCTCTCATCACTTGTTTTTTGTGGCAGTGTTAGCTAGAGGAGGATTACAGGGCAGCAATGTTGACTTGTGATGCTACAGTTGTTTTTTGGGTGAGCACAGACATTTGCTTGCAAAGCTAGGAGTTAAGTGTAAAAGATGCAAGAGATGTGACATATTGTTCAAACATTGAACAAAACAAAACAACCAAAACTAAAGGATGAAGTAATTGCAATTAGGAGAGCTTGACAACTTGCTCACTGAAATTAGTATCGTAATTAATGTTAAGGCCAAAATCATCTATCTTGTGAGCTATCCTGGCTGACCCCAGAAGAAACCATCTTTCTGGATTTCTGAGACAGTTCTGAGACAGTTTCCTAAGACATAGAAGAGAGGAAACGTTGTTGCCCTCCATACAACCATCAATGCATTCTGACTAGTGTACATGATAAAAATAATTTCACTGAATTAAAGGGACAGAAACTGAGAAGAAAAGAAGAAGTGATATATATTTTCTTTGCTGAATGCCTCACATGTATTTGGCAGGTACGCTGGAGTGAGCACAGCCTGCCTCCAAGAGATTGCATGGGAGTTTGACTCCAGCCTTTCTAGCATTTTGTGAATAGACCTAATGTCACAGGCTGGATAACTACAGAATTGTGTTGCTGTTCACTTTAAAGCATATCCCTTTGTTACCCATCACTTCAAGAACTACTTATTTCATGAAATGAGCTTTTCTAGTGTCAATCCTTCCAACTAAACAAAAAAAGGAGATGAAAAAAGACTATTTCAAAGTCTGTTCTTTGTATATGAACAAATGATATGGAGTGAAATACACTATTCTTCAAGCTCGAGAGGTGAATTGGTATCCAGCTAGGACTGAAGCGGCCCTTAACAATAATACCTGATAGTTCTCATTACACTGCAAATGAAAGTGTTTCACAAGGATCACTTGAAAGGCTCAAGTAAGATATATTGTTAGCATTTTTCTATTTGGAAGATCAGTGGGATAAGGAACAGATTAAACTAACAGAACCTGTTAAAGGGACTAAATTTCACAAGCACAAATGAGCTGGATGAGCCAAAATAACCTCTATCTGTCGTGTTTCTCTACACTGAGAGACCAAACCATTCTTTAATCCTGAATGACATTTGTTTAGACAAGAAGAAAACACTGCAGAGCACAGTCCCTGCAGGAAGAGCTCCAGTCATGTTTCTCTGCAGCACAGGCAGCTCCAGAACTGCTTCTCCTTGAGGTGCCCATCCTGGGAAGGGTGCTTCTGGCATGGTGAGCTGTGGCAGAGATGGTGCAGCAGTCCTTGGCTTCAGGAAGTGGGACCAGAGAAGAGCAGCCCCTTGAGCACGGGAGGCATCAGGCCTCCTCTCTGCACCCTCTGGCTGCCCACACAAGGGGTCTGGTGTTGCACAGAGGTTCTGCAATGACCCCCAAGAGGGAAAGAGGTGTAAGTGCTACAGATTTTACTACAACTTTCAATCTTTTTGTTTTCTTTGCATCATTTCTTGACCAGTTTGTTTCGTCTTTTGATATGGTTGTACAAGTTTCTGTTTTGATGTGTTACATGTGTCATCTAGGACACCAGAAGGGACAGCACTGCTGCCCTTGTGGCTACCAACGAGTGGGAAGGCAAAGAAAACCCACTCTGCACATCTAACAAGTCACTGGAGCTAACTAAGCAGATTACTGGATGCCCCTCTGCATGGAACCATCTCAGCAAACTCTACAAAAAATACAGTCTGTAAAGATTTGAAGTTCTCACTGACTTTAATTTGCATGGAATCAGGTTCTCCTGTCCCTGCAGAAAGAACTTACTATCTCTTTATTTTTCTCTCCCTCTCAAGCCCTCCCAACACCATAACATCAAAACAAAAATACATTTCCATGTGTTGCCTTTGTAAGGCCCCCAGCCTGGACCACACTCACAAGCAGAAAGAGAGCTGGAATTCCCTTTGCCTTTGGCCTCCTTTCCAGCTGGAACTCCAGTGTCAACAAACATCCTGAAAACACCCAGACCATCAGCTGGGACCAAAAGCACCCATCCTATTCTCTTTAATTAAGTGACCACATCTCTAGAACTACTTTAAAAAGACCCTTTTTGCTAAATAAATGTACTGGGAGATACCAAAAAAGGTTGGTGTGTAAGAGCAAGGTCAAGGAAACAGAAAGCAGGTTTTAATGGAACAAAAATCCCTACTGAAACGCCTTATTTTCACGTTGCTTCAAATTGTATTAACATGAATCATCTAGGCACTGTATGTGAAAACCAGAAATCCCTCTTTTTCCTTTTAAGTGAAACAGTGAAGAGCAAACTCACTTAATGTCATTTGATTGCCTGAACAGAAACTAAACAAGAAGAATAATTAATCCTCTTTGCCAAACATAACGTATAAAATCTTAATAATTCTTAAAAGGCATTTATTGCTGAAATAAAAAATGTTTTGGTGCTTCTAAATGGAAGGAGAGGCAAAGAAATGACACTTTGGCATTTTATACCATACTTAACAACATCAACTCATGGCTTTGCTCTGTGTTTGCTTTGAATTAAAATCTCAGTAAAAACTCAAGCTTAGCTCTTTTGGGAATGCAAGTGTAGTTTAAATTACATTATGTAGAGGACCAGAGGGTAAAGGGAAACTGAATGGTCTCTCTCTCAGGGATGATAAAGCAGGGATCTTCACAGGGAAAGCAGGAGCTTTAGAAAACAGCAGCATGAGGTAATAGCAAATGTGCTAGATCTTTCTCCAGGAGGATCTGAAGGAGATTAGAAGGAGAGGGACTAAGATAATAGCATTTGAAATTAATCCTATTTATTATGCAAATGGTCTTGTTTGCCAACCCATTTCATACAAACAGTGGCTGCAGCCCTCTTTGGCAGGTGGTGACTGCTGAATGGGGGCCCTGGGGGTGGCCTTAGGACTGCTCAGTAAAACTGCTGCCTCTAGAGCAGGACTCACCCTGCTCTTCTCATTCAGGAAAGTGTGTGGGGAAAGGAGCAGCCACCAGCACTGCAGCTGAGCTCTCTGTACCAGACCCTAAGAAACAGAAACCCTCTCACCCTCCTGGCTTCTTCAATGTCTCTTTCTCCCATTACAATTTAAAGGAGTGGTTGTAATGCTTTTCTGCACCTGGCCTGCAGCACAGACAGGAGAGGAGCACCTGGGTGACTCCATAATACAAAGTATAAAGGGATGATTGTCACACTCTGCCCTGAGAAGGAGTGAAATCAGCTCCCTGTTTTACCGTATCTAGCACATTTAGGCTGGCATTAGTACTGCCAGGGCTTGAAAAGGATAAGAGCAGCTTTAGCTGAGGTGGTAGCTTTTATCAGAGCTTTATTTCCACTGCTTGCTCCTCTTAAACTTCATCATAGTTGGAAGGCTGAAGCATATAAGGACAAGAGTAGCTAAAGTCACTTGTGAGAATAAAATGTGTAGTCTCAAGTCACTTCAGTATTTTTAAAAAATGTTATCCTCTGCTTTGCAGCTCTAGTCATGTAAAGAATAGGATATAACAAGGATAACTTCATCCCTTTAAGTCACAATCCTCTTAGGATACATCCATCTTTTCCTTGGTGCAGTCATATCCAATTTGAAAGCTCAGGTCTTTTATCACACCCACAGTATCTACAAGACCTAAATAAGCTTAATAAAAAAAAATAAATCTGTAATACACAGTAATCAATATTTTCCAGGAAAGTGTATGTTGACTAAAATGTTCCCTGAGTGGAGGAGGATGCTGTAACACCTTTACCTAGGACAGCCAGTAGTGGGGGTTTGGGTGAGGACCTCTGGATTCTGGTTTGGCTGCCTCTTGGGGGCTTGCAAAACAGCCCCAGTGGTGGCTGTGCTGCTGAGCTCCCCGACATGAGTGGTTTTTCCCTGCTTAGGCTGCAGCACACACTTCCCTGTACAAATTCATCCCCTTAACAACCCCTCACTATTGAAATCTAAACCTCCACAACTCAAACCAAAATACAGAAATGTCACAAAACTTATTTGCATGAACTCATACTTGCAACAGATAGAATGAGAAATTTCACACATTTTGTGCTTTAATACTCTTCACTACAAAGGGACTACTGTACAACCATTCCATCATCAAAAGAAGCCACAGAAGGACAAAAAATGTTCAAATATGAAATTAAAAACAGAACGAGTTCAGCATAGAGTAACTGGGCAAGAAGCCTCTGAATTCTTAGACCTCTTGAGAATGCACTTGTGATGAGAAGTTGGCAAGAGTTTAAACTCAAGTCTTTATGCAGACATTTATCATAATTTTCTCTGCCTAGTAGCAAGATTTGTCAGCCCATTCAGACTGCCATTATCATTGTCATCCACACCATACTCCACTGAGAGTAATTAACCAGTACCTGCCCTAAGTTTTTAGCTTCTCTGTGATCTTATAGCACACTTAGCTCATTAATCTTGTCTTTAGGACCTTTCCAGACATCAGGCCTTGGCAATTTTGCCAGGGAACATTTCATGAGCCACTCTTTTGCTAATTACTGGCTGAACACAAATGTAAAGCCTGGCCTCATTCATTTAAAACTGGCAGGGTCTTTGCACAGGCCTCAAACTTCAGACTGTCCCTGGGGAGCAGCACCTTGTTCTGCTCTCGGTGCCTCCTGCAGTCACCGGCTGAGCCTCCACACTGGTGCCACCTCTGTCCCACCAGCCACACCGCTGGGGACCCCACCTGGGGCACCCATGAGGGCAGGAAGGGCGGCTCCAGCAGCACCAGGGCGGTGCTGGCTGGGAGAAGGAGCACTTTATGCCTGAAGGCAAATGCAGGAAGAACTCAGCAAGGGAAAAGGGAGACAACCTTGCTTTTCTTGTCTGCCTTTGCCTGGAGTAGCAACCTTTCTCCAAAGTGCCACTTCACTCACTCCCAGCACTAGACTCAGGCTGGTTCTTTTAGGAGAAGGGAGGCAGCAAAAAATGGGCTGGGTTTGTTTACTTCAGACTAATTATTTTTCTTTAATTATATTACTACTAACATAATTTTATTAATCTGAACCAGGCAGTAATTACATAATATTAAAAAAACCCTTGTTAATTACTCTTCTTCTGACTACAGGTTTTATTCCAACAGGGGCATTGTTGGGAGAAAAGTAAAGTTGTTCTAGTGAGGCAAGTTTATGATGACATTTCTTACTCTCTGATTGCCTTACTGTGCAACTGGTGCATCTCAATGGAATCTGCTTTGCTAGTTCATCTCAGTGTTTCAGGCAAAATCAAAAAGCATGATAAAATTGTAAGTATGTATTTCAGTGCACTGTAAAACACACAGACAAAGAGCAAACGGTGCTTGACCATGAGATATTCTTCTAAATCTCTCCTGAAAGCATTACAAATCTGCCTTTCTTATGGAACAGAGATCACATCCCTGAAGGAGATCTTTATAATTTGTTCCTTGTAAACTAGCATTTATTTTCATTATTAAGTAAATTAATTTTTGTTGCTTTCATGTTTTATTGATCAATAAGACCTTCAAGCATTCACTGAAGCTGTCACACTTGCAGATTGATGTACAGCATACAAATAATGTGTATATATTGTGCAGGATATATGGGCTTTATTTCTTTCACAGGCTCTGGAAAGGTTGTCCAAGGATCCCATATTGAAAGTCACTGTATCAATACATAGGCCGATTTTAAAGCTACTGAAAAATAAATTTACATGTCAAACTTAGATCCAAACTCTTATTTCAGGCTCTGATTCTATACTCATGGCAGGGTTTGAGGCTGAGTACTGTTAGTTCTAAAGGGGCCCCTTGTTCTCACCTTGAGGTTGAGTATGCCTTGAAGAACTTAATGCTCCAGCACCAGTGATGAAATGTCTGTCTATAAATGCAAATGATCACAGCACATATGCTCTTTTCCCTCATCTCAGCTTCAAGACTGCAGATTTCTTGTGTTCCAGGAACCCTTAAATAGCAGCATTAATGTAAAGAATGGATCCCCTCCCCCTATTTTTTGATTAAATAGGACCCAAAGGCAAAGGCCTTCACAAGTGATGTCACTTCCATATTTTGTTCAGCCAGGAAAAAAGGCTCCTGAGCATGAGGCTGGTGGAAATTCCCACAGCATACAGGGAGAGCTGCAACAACTCCAGATCCTGCGCAGGAGGAGCTGCACGGAAAGAAGAGCTATGGGGACTCTGATGGGTGCACAACACAGCTAGGATGGAGCTGGCTTCTCCTCATTTCCATCAGCCACTTCAGCTCAGAAACACAGAAGCTACTTGGTTCTGTGGACACCAGCTGGCCAGACTCTAGCATTTCTGCAAATAACAAAGAGGTCAAGTAGCATAAAGCTCAGTTTGGCTTTAGGTGGCTTAAGACTGAGTCCCAATAAACTTTACAAGTAGCTTACAGATTCTGAATTCAAATAAGACCAGCATTTTCTGTACTCAGAGTTACAAGCAACCTGTTGATGAAGTTGATTATAAAGGTCAGCATGTAAAAGTCAAACAAACGCAGCTCCTTCCTTAAGGATTTAACACACAATCAACTTCATCCAGAGATTCACCGAGCAACTGACTCTGTGGGATGGGTGCGTCTGTGGTGTGTCAGTCAGGAGCTGGGGGCAGTTAGGACAGGAGAGCTCTTCTGGGTAAAGAATGCTTTGTACAGTGTTAGGTTCAGCATTACATGTGCTATGTACATACAGGCACTTCTTCAGGGGGCACTGCCTAAGGAGGAATAAAACAGTTCAAACTTGACAGCATCTCCAAAAGTTATCAGCAACAGATGGAGAAGGGGTGTGGGTCATAGAGCTTGGGTGGTGAAGAATGCTGAGACCAGCCTAATCCATCAATCCCAATCTTAAACATCCTGATGATGTGAAGAACGATGTTTCCTGGCAGACACTGGCACCAGTGGCAAAGTTCCTGTCAAAGGAACCAACAAATGACAGAACTGATAATTTATCTAAAGCTGCTGAGCTGACAGAGCTGGTCTGGAACCATATGACGGACAGGCAAGCAGTTTGTACAATGGGATGTCTCACTTTTTAAGGGCAGGGACTTGTAAAACACCCCCTTCTGGGAGTGCATGAGGAGATTCCTCCCAAGTGGGGACAATCCTCAAGGTTACTCCTTTAGGCTGAGTGAAAAACATTTGCCCATGGTCATTGATAAGGATGAATAACTTCAATTTCTAATTAATAATTATTTCACCAATATCATTGCTTAAATCTTGCATTAAAAATAACTGCTAGTATAGTGCATTGCCTGTACTATGCAGTAAATAATTCTAATCATAAGTCTTTTAGTCTTTATCACAAACAAAATAAATAATGCATTTTTATATCTATATTTGTGTTTCCATACTTAATCTCACAGGACAAGGTTGTATAAAGGTTCAATTACATCTGTGTAATCCTCTTGACAAACTATTGACCAAGCCTGGGGCTAATATTGGATCCAGCAGTATTCTGAGGAGTTTAGAAAGCAAGAAGGTTGCATGCACCTCATGACTCAACAGCTGGTCATAAAGTTTCTAAGAAATTTTGTCTGAAGCTTCCATTCTAAGCAGAACAGAAACTTCAACATATTCCTTGGGGACCCATTTTCTTTTCAGTAGGCCTTTGATAGGGGCAGTAATCCAAATATCACCATTGCCCACTGTCTGGGAGAATGGAAATACACCATTAAGAGCTACACATCACCCCAAGAATGTGTTTTCTTTCTACTCTGTTTCATCATTAGCCTTGAGAAAATGACAATGTCACAGAAAAAAAAAAAATCACTTATTTAAAACACTGTAAATTAAAGAACAAAATGAAAGGAAGAAAATTTATTTTATGGTATTAAAAAAGCCTGTAGTCTTTTTTCAGCAATGTGTAAATGTCATTTAGTGTATGCCGAAGATTATTTTGGTGAGAAAATCTGTTTCTGGAAACCTCTAGTCTCACCTACTAAAACCATGCTAAAATTAGAGTAAGAGCAATATATCTTAGTTACAATAGAGCTCTGAAAGATTATAGATCAAGTCTTGTTATTGTAAGGCACAGTAGGATTCAGGTCCTCAGCCATGCAGAGCACAGCTGCTGATCTGGGGGCAGAGACTTTAAATCCAGGGGACACCAATGATTTTATGGTGAGAAAACCAAATTTCATCTTTTCTTTCTCAGTTCTGTGGTTATGAGAGGCCTGGTAATGACATGCAACTTGTGAAAGAGAAGTATTGACTTCCTGCCCTGTGGGACTTTGGGGCTTGTCTCACACCAATGAGATCTTCCAAATGGATTACTTGCCTTCAGTGCTGACCATACTTTCCTCTCCATGCTCTAACCAGCAGACCTTTGGTACCAGGCTTTGTTAGATAAAATGCCTTCCAGCATCATTACCTCTATCCATAATACAGCTTAGATCCTCCAAAGACATCGGGGCAGGTGGTATTTAAGGGCTGCTCTCGGTGACCTACAGCAGAATCTAGTTTGAGGCTTCACAGAATCTTTCTTTATTACCAATATGGGAAGTCAGCATAGATTCCGCTGAACATATCCTGTAAATGATTTTGCCAGAAGGAAGGACAAAAGACAAACCATGTGAGGCACTAGTTAAGCACCTGACATCCATTTTCATCAGAGGATTATTTTGTAGGATACACAAGCCCTAGGGGCCAGGTTCTTGAAGGAACTTCCACCCAGCAGCTCCAGCTTAGACACTCAGAGCCAGTATCTGCAACTGTGCTGAACCTGCATTCAGACTCAGTCCTGATGCTGAGAGGTGTCCACTACCCTCAGCCCTGAGTTTCCAGGGGTTTGAGAGCATCCTGAATTAACATCAAGCTTACTGTCAGTTCTTCTTCCTTCTCCCGCCTCCCTCCTGTTTTATTACAAGTAATCCCATCCTGGGAATCCTAAATCATGTTACATGATTTTCTCTGTCCTATTATCAGTTTCTCTCTGTGGGAATAGCTGGCAAGTGCCAAATTTATTCTGTACAAATTGTTTTAAGGGAAGACTGATGTTTTTCAATCTTTCCTTAAATTGAACATTGTATCTTGCTGGTGTGGACTGCCTATCAGAGGCTTTTGATTTGCCATGCTCTTACCCTGTGTGGAGAATTAGATTGATGCTCTGTATTGCTGAATAGATGTTGTGAACAGCTAGGAACACAGCTCACACCCACTTAGTGCATTTCTTCATTTTTAATATCTTTTCTCTTACCCTTTAACAAACTGCAGCGCAATTACTCTGGGGGGCAGGCAAAGGGCTGACCCTCTCACACTCTACATCAATCATGATCAATACTGTTTGCACAAAATATGGCTGAAAAGACAGTGTCTACCCACGAGGGGAGGAGAGCAGGACAGATACCCAGTCACACCACAGCATTTACTACTAGAATCATTGATTACAAGCCACTGAGCATGAGTACAATCATAATATTTATCATGTCTACTCTATTACTGGGCTAGAAAAAATAGTTTGCTTTTTTAAATTCCTTTTTCCTCCCCTCATTTCCTCTGCCATTCCTCTCACACATGTGCCTGCACATGTCCATGCTCACATGCAGCTTTCCTCTTGAAGCTTGCCAATTGCCACAGATTCATCTTTCTAAGTACATAATTCAATCCACTGAACATTACGCTGTGGTAATGCTGATGAGCTCTTAATTCTTCTGTATTTATTGCAGCAAATTTATAACTGACCTTAATGAATCTTCCATTATGAAAAAAATGTCAGTGCCAAATCTCTTAAGAAGTTCTGGCATACAGTGGTTTTAAAGGGTCAATATGTGGTGGGGTTTTTTTTGTGTTTTTGTTTGTTGGTTTTGTTTTTTATGAATCATTTAAAAAAATAGGAACATATATTTTAAAAAACAAGATTACACACACACAAAAATGTCGTACTCATCTGTTCAGGACCTTGGTTGACAGATGAACATTGTTACTTAACTAATGCTCAGTAAGCATATAGGAAAATTATTTTTTAAAAAGCACCAGCGTGTAAGTCATCAAGAGCCCTATAGTCACTTCTGCATGTTCATGAGGAGCCACCCATAGTGAGAATTCTAATTTTAGCATGATCCAGCAGAAGACAAATTGAAAAAATAGGATGAGTGTAGGGTGAAGAGTGGCAGGACTTGTGCCTGTTTGAGGGCAGCCAGAGTCATC
The DNA here is from genome assembly GCA_017589585.1 of Phylloscopus whistleri. Classification (NCBI taxonomy): domain Eukaryota; kingdom Metazoa; phylum Chordata; class Aves; order Passeriformes; family Phylloscopidae; genus Phylloscopus; species Phylloscopus whistleri. Next base: position 2,847,358 of record JADMLD010001395.1, on the reverse strand, counting down.
TTGCTTTGGCTGCTGACAACTGCCAAACAGTAAAACTGTTTGATTAGAAGCTCATTTACCTAGTGCAGGACAACATTATTTTAAAAACAGCTTTTCTGAGTTAGTGCACTTGATACAAGTGAAGTAATTTACCTGTAAGATGCACAATAGTAATAGTGCTTACATAATATCCTGTGGTGGTTGAAAACTCTCAGAGGGCTGGGCAAAAGAAGACAACATCACTGCTCTCATTTAATGGGTAGGAAAGGAAATACAGAGGGTAAAAATTGTTCCTAGCATGAAATGGCAGGTGAGCAGCTAAGGAAAGAAAAGCCAATTATCAGGTTAACCAGGTTTTGCTGCTTTTCCTGCACACTCACAGTGTAAATATCAGGACAAAACTTACCTTTTGGAAAAAAGTTATGTGTTCACTGGAAAGGCAAACTACCCAAGAGAAGGGCTTGAGAGCAGACACAGTTGCAAAATCTTACAATGGTGCATAAAACCCCCCACACTTCTAATGTACATCTTTTTGTAAAGCACTGGGAAACAGTGCCAGAACAGAGAACTAGAGCACCATTTCTTGACCTGGACTTGGCTCAAAGTGGATTCAGGTCACCAAAAACAAAGTCCCAACAGTCTTGTCTACAGCTGACCACAAGAGCCATCTCCAAAATTACAGACACCTGTTACCTTAACAAACCCCAATGTGGTCTTCCCCCTTCTTGTCCCAGAGCTGTCTAAAACCAAAATGCTTCCTCCAACAAATCAGCCTGTGGCCTGAGTGAATTACGAGGGGGAGAAATCAATTCTGTCATCTGCTCATGGAACAATAATTGTGCCTCGTATGCTACTCCAGAAGCAATGCCATTATCAAAAGCATCATGCCTGTAAAATAACACTCAGTCTGGGAATGGTGCCAGACTGAGGGCACATGGCTTTTGCTCAGTTTGTAAAAAAGAAATCAGCCTAGGTGTTTGTTCTGCTTCTGACTTTCCTGTCATGAACCAGGTCCTTTGCTCATCTGTACCAAGTAGAACCATGGCAGGAAATCACCAGGAGCAGTCCCTGTGGTCAGTTAAGGCACTAGGCACCCAAGGACACAGGGAGGCAGGGGTTTCTTGGGGACACCAAAACAAATAGCTGTTGATAACGTTATGGCATAACAAACTTCTGCCCCCAAAGCAGTGCACAGAAAGGCACTGTTGTACTGGGATCATCCAAAAAAAACAACCTGGTGACAAACCTACAGAGCGTCAGGAGGTTGTTAAAGACTAACACAAGGACATAAAATGATGGTAACCAAATAAAGCACTGTATCATCAAAATCTCTAGGAAAGTGGTGGTCCTGGGCATTCACTGTTTTGTTCCCACATTGCTGCTTCCCTCGAGGTTGGCATCTGATGAGGTGCTGAGCTGACTAAGCACAGGAGAGCCTGAGGATGGGAAGCTACTCAGAGGCTCTACCATTACAGCAAAGTGAAGAAAAAGGAATTTTAAAATAATCATCTGACACAAAAGTAATTGTGCACTTTTCTGGTCTCTGCTTCTTACCTGTGACAGATAAAACATTAGGAAGAGGTAATACAGATCCAGGAGAACTTGTAATTTGGATTACATGGGGGATAATCAGATTGCCACTGGTTTTGAGCTTGTTGAGCTCATTTTTGACATACTGTAATTCTGAAACTAAGTTGTATCAGCCAGTAAGTGACAAGTTCAGTGCTAATCTATAAAAATTACAGCCTCCTTACTGCTCAGCTCATTAAACTGACTCTGTCTCCCGGCCACTCATTCATCTTCATAATCATTCCCCATTCAGCTACTAACCTCCTCTGTGTGTGCAGTTTACCATACATCAGGAAGATAAAGTGGACTGATATTTGCTTCTAAAGAGCAGTGACTTTTAATTTTTACACACACTTTAAGTACAAAGATAAATAAGATAATTTGATATCACATTTTCTGCTCAAACATTAGAAAAACGAGACCATATTCAGCTGTTATAGCAACATTAATTCCTAAATGTAGTTATGTTTCCATAGCACAGCTGAAATATCCATGTCTGAAACAACACACATCTCTTGCATTGTCCTGCCAGTGAAACAAGGGGAGAATCACAAGTAAGACAAGATTAAATTATGAGTTTGGGTTACTACTTGAGAAATAACATGCCTGGCACAAGAAAAGCCATGGAATGTCTCATGGAGCATGCCAGCCACTGGCCAGGATAAATTGCTAAGGAGTGCTGTAGGCCCTGAGCACCTGAAGAAAAAAATGGGACTTCTCCAAAAGTGTCTTTTCACCCCTGGCTGGGAGGGACAGTGGGCCATGCATGAGATACATGGACTGTAGAATACAGAAGTGTGGAGGGCAAGGAACAGCTGCTTCAGGGGCAGGAGGTGGCAGGGATGGTTCTCTCAGCCTGGCTGCCTGCGTGGTTCCTGACTGGTTTGACCCCTGTCCATTATAACTCCTGGTTTTGTAATAATTTACAGACTTTTATGGGTAGAAGAGATGATATTGTGATGTGGGCTGACTGATGTTTAAGACTCTAGGGTTTCTACAATCTGGTACAAGAACTTACAGGAGACAATATACAAAAGTATTGGCAGTTTCACCACTGCTTGTGTGTTCCATATCAGGTTATGAGCAAATTATTAAATACTAATTCTGATTTCATATTTATTCCTGCATCACTGCCCCATCACTCTGCAGCAGCTCCAAACCTGGAGGAAAGGCATCTACAACTGATCCTTTGCTTTAGCAAGAGCTCAAAGGGAGGGGTACTTCTTCCTCATCTTATCACCAATTTGCCAGGAAGAAACTGAGTATGAAACTTACACTATAAGCAACAACCTTTCATTCCATTAGTAATGGAGCAGAAAAGAAGGGAAATACAACTTTTTAGGTGTATTTCATCCAGATTGGACATAAAAGAGTTTACTGTCTGTGCACTTCAATTTTAGAGAAGCTCAAGGTACAGCCTCTATAAAATGGGCCTTCCCAATGAGAAGATGTAGCATTTTTAGTTTGATCACTAGAAAATGGTAGGTTTTGCTTTCAGTAACACAGCTCATTTGCAGAAATTAGACACACCCAGTAGCTAACAAAGATTACAAGAATTGTTATGCCCTTTTGTCTGTCATACTTAAAATCAAAATACATAGAGCAAACAAGGTTTGCAGGCAACACATGTAACCATATACAAAAGGATGTACATAACGAGTATATTGGTATACACACCACAGCAGAGCCAGTTACAGGATAAGGCCCTCATGAAACAGAAAGGGAACATCCCAAGAAACAGCAGTTAAGCTGGAACATCCAATGTGTTCACTAATATCAGTTTCCCTAACAGCTGAGAATGAACATTTATCCAGCAGGGAATAAAACTCTCTCAGCTTCACTGATGTGTGTTAAGGACCAGACTTCACGTGGAATAAAAAGAGTGATGATGCAGGCACTGCAAAGCCACACAGAGTAGATGCTGAGAAATATGCAGGTGGTGAAAGCAGCCACCAAGATGCTGTTGTGGCTGCAGAGGGGGAGACACACAGATTCAGGTTAATTCTTGTCCTGCCTGACTGAAATCCTTGGCTTCAACGTCAGCACAAGTGTTACTGGGACTAGAGCTATTTGGAAACGTCATGCAAAGGAAAAAACAAAAAGAAATAAAATTTTGAATTATAGCAGGCAATTCCAGAAAGAGATATTAACTTCAGAGAATTGTGACTTACTTTATTCAAAAAACATATTACAAGTTGGGACTGTATTTTTAGAAGTCTAATTAAGCAAATATCAGGAGTATATTTTTTTAAATTTACCGCTTTTAAACTTAAAAGTTCCTAATTCGTAGAGCAAAGGAAGGGTGGATGAGAAATACAAAACGTTATCTTACAAAATCACTACATTTAAAAGCTTTTTCCTCTTCATAAGGGATAAAACAACAGTTATGGAAAAAATTGTCCAGAGAGCTGAGCATAGGAAAAGGGAGCAGAAGCAGCACGAGTAACATCTCCCCAAACAGCTTCTGCCCCAGGGATCAGAGCTGCAGCCCCCTGCTCTGGCTATACCCCACCTCCTCCCAGCTCCTGCAGCGCTGAGACCTCAAAGTGGCTGAAATACTTTGGACTACAGCATAATTTATGAGCTTTATTTGATATGGAACATGCTGGATAATCAAAAGAACAGTCATGGGAAAATGTGGGGTTTGGGTCTGCTTCTCAAGCTTCTACCTTAGCAGGTTTAAAGCTCTTCTATGGGAACGCCCTCACTGCATTCCCAATCTCTCCTGAAATAAGGTCCCTGCCCTCTGAGGAGCAGTACTGCATCCCTGCTGCTTATTCCTGCCCCCCTTGATTCCCATCTCCCTGACAGTAACAGTGATGAGGAAGGCACTCCTGAGGTTTAATTAATCAAGTCAGTTTCTCTTTTCTGCTCCTATTCAAAGGTTTTGGCCATCAAGTTTGATCTTGTCAGAAAACCAATAGTTAATTACTTGCTCCAGGTACACTGAACCTATTCAATTCACTTTTCCTTCTTTGATTAAGTGAGTCTGTGGATTTCAAATAAACATTAGGCAGAAAGCCTCTTTGAAATGCATCCCACTCCTGCTTTATGTCCTATGCATTGCCAAATGTGGAGCCATTTTCCCCACAGAGCCATTGTCCTGGCATGCTGCATGATGAGAACCCTTAAGAGCAATGGGGCTTGTCCTGCTCTGAGCTCAGAGCCTGCACACGCTGAGTGCAATCCACATTACAACCTGTCAAGTGTCTTCACTGGCTTTGCCATACACTGACAGGTATGAGAGATCAAGCAAGTGTTAGAACAGCTCAGGAATTGACAGACTCATGTCCAGCCCAGCCTGACAGCTGGCACTGATAGGAAATGTGCATCTCCACCCCACGCAGTGAAAAAAGTTGTTTAACTGGGCCACACTTGTCAGAGTCCCAGCACTTCCAGATCCCATGCACTCATCTAAGGGTGACACTGAAAAGGAACATGTGAAGCACACTGAGTGCTCTTTCAGTGCATATTGCTATAATGTGAAAATGGAAACAGCCTAAAAACTAAAGAAATTGCAGTCTCAAGAGAGATACAGCAGAGTCAATGCAGCTCCACAGATTTCACTCTACATATGTGTTGTCACTCTGAAAAGTGAGCAACAGGACTACTCCTGAAGTGGTTACTCAAGGCATTGAGGAAGCACTTGTTTCCCCAATCTGTATCAGCCTCTACTCCTTTCAAAGGAAAAAGCATTCTAAAATGGCTCCAGTTCTTCACAGTTGTGCTCTTGTTTATTGACTACAAAATCTTTTACGTGACAATTATGTGACTGCATTTCGGATTTAGTCCTAAATTTACAGACAGACTTAACATTAAACACAAATCAGCATTAAAGCTGGATACTGGTTGTTTAAACTATGCAAAATCAAAGAAAACTTGGAAAGATATTACATTAGAGTTCTGCAAGCAAAAAGAAAATAATTAACTTTTTCAGAAGCAGCAATTTTTAATTTAAAATTGAGTACTTTCTTACTGTTAGCAAGTATGATTATAGTCAACTGGAACTTTAAAATCACTTAGAACTAATAAACACTGAAAGGTGTTACAGCTAATTTTAAGGTTATGCAGACAATTTTATATTGCTGAAGCAGTAATTTTTTAAAGCATGGAAACATTTACAGAACACTGTTATTATTCTTGAAATCTTATTGATAGGTTTCAGATTTTTTTTAGATTTACCAAGCCTGTTTTCTATTATAATCCTGTCATGCATTAAAAAATCTTGTTGTGGTACAAGGGGAGCCCTATGTCTGAGTACCTCAGACCACAAAGGCTTGAGGTTGCAGGGTCAGGCCAGGTGACCCAGAACTGCTACAAGGTTTGTACCAGCCAAGCCCCTTTTTCTGCCCCAGTCATCCTCAGCTGCCTGCTGGCAAACCAGCCCTTCCCCGTTCTGCCTTAGGAGACACATTGGGGAGGAAAGAAAAAAGGGGAAAAGTGGCTCTCTACATCTGGCCTATTTTCAAACACAGCTGTGTTACTTTCATGCTAGAATTATTCAAGTCAGAGAAGACTTTGAATCTCTCTCGTACAAAGTTCGGACTCCCAGGAAACGGCAGATCCGTGTGTGCTCACATACAATGACAGATTTCAAATATCACCATAAAAATCCAACTTATTTTGAAGGAGAATCCCCTGCTATGGGGATGCTTCTGACAGCCTCCACCTTTCTGAAAGGAAGTATTTCTTGCAAGACACTTGAAACCCCATCGTTGCTGAAATTGAAGCCACCCTGCAACCTGGATGCCTCTCACGGGCTGCAGGGGAAGGTGGGTTTGCTGCCAGGGCTCTGCCAACACCACCTGATGGAGAATTGTTCAGGTAGGAATTGTTCAGTCTCTGTCCCTCCAGACAGAAAAGACAATGTTCCTGCCACAGGCTGGTCTTAAAGCAATGTGAACAGCTTTGGCAAACACGTCTTTGGGAGCAAAAACTACAGGTTCACCTGGGCTAAAACTCTGTAACTTGCTTTGCTTTTGCTAAATTGCTCATGTTATTTTATCAAGAAAAAAATGTGGAAAAATCAAAAGCTACCTGACATGGAAATATGGATGGTTTTCAGCACCAAACAACTTGTTTTGCCATTTCCTTTGATTATTAATTAATAAAAATCTTAAAATTGCTTAAATCCAAAGGCAAAGTTTAAATTTTTATTTACTAAGATTTAAAAAAATGGGCAAATGGATGTTTTAACTCAACCTTGGTCACTGTCCATACCATTCTTTGGAATCACCAGCTCACCAAGCAATTAAATATTCACAGGCCTTCTAGAGGCACATAGCCAACTTCAGTACACTCAAATTTTTACTAGGTGCATCCTGAAGTGGAGAAAGAATTACTGTGTCAAAGTGGACATATTATATTTGAATTCTTTTCTTTGTGGGCTGGGGGGATCAGTCCCACAGCACAGCAGGGCTGGGCAGCAGCTTCCCTCACAGATCCCTCTTCTAGAGACAGAAGGATCCCAGCTGCACCACTGGAAATTATTAATTAGACATTACAGTTTTACTTGGTAAAAATCTTTTGTTTTCCTGGTCTTAGCATCTGTCCCGTGGGTTACAGCTGAAACTGAAAGCTATAAATGCAAAAGATGACATGACTCCCTGCTGTGCAGGGACTAAAAGCAGCAGTGCAAACAGGAGAGTGTGAAGTTTTACTGTTCCTGTCAAAGACAAAATATCTTAAGTTGCAGTGACATCATTATAAATTGATTTTATCAGATAAGAAATATGAGGATTTGGCATTATTCTTATAAAATCCTAAACGCTGTTCTAGAAGTCTTTATAGGTGGAGCCATTTTTTCATCAAATACACTATATTTGGGTATTTCTGCTTTGAGCACCACTTGTGAGTAAAAAAAAAAAATCAGGTTTAACATTGTCAAGTCATATATACAACTACTGCCCAGTCACTAAAGACTTCTTTTTACTGAAATACTGTTTACTTTCATAATCAAGTATTCTAAATAATGTTAAAAATGGATTTGAGTATTTTTTTTTGCTGCTAATCTGTTGCCGAGCCACTCGGTTCAAAATCCATGAACAGAACTTCTAATATAGGTGCCAGTTATCAGGAGACAAAAATTGACCATCTACACTGTAGAGGGTATATAACAAAGCAAGGTAAAAACTTATAAAGAGCTCATTTTATTCTGAACACTGCCTAGTGTGTGGATTGAGGACTGAGATTTATTATTTCAGAACACACTAGACAAGTTCTGTCACAAACACATCAGCTGTGTGCACACATCCTGGACCTTCTGTGAGCCTCACTGGGGGGACACACATGACTGGTGCTGAGAGAGAGTTAAATCCCATCTCTACTGTAACTTTTCATCAGCAGCAGAGCAGGATAACCCAGTATCTGCTTTGCGGAAACATGTCCTTGAGGCATACTGGTATCTGTAACCAGCCACAGAAAATACTCGGAGAAAATTGGCACACCCGTTCCCCTCTTGGAGACTGCAGCCTCCTGGTTACTGACAGAGGAAATTATCTTATAAAAGTCATAGATTTTTTCAGAATTAGATTTGAAGAAACTCTAGGGAAAGAAAGTCCAATTTTTATTCAAAGGGAACCCTTTATAACGAGCCCTTGGCACAGAGAAGCATGATGGATGATATTCTTCCACCCAGATACCACAGGGAGGAAGTGCTGGCTTTTATTTCATGCCTTAGTCACACAAGACTGGCAATGCATGGGAGAAATGTAGCATTATGATTCAGCTTTGCTGGCAAACACAGGAAACGTTTGGAGAAGGATGATCTTCAGTTCCAGGAGCTGGGCTACAGGAGTGCCAAAGTATTCAAGTCTACTGAGTTCATAGCTTTGCTGGGAAAAAGCTTTTGCAAGTTCACATAAAACAAGGCAACTACCACCATTATAGGATTTTATAAAGTTTCTTAATTCAGATAATACCTCACTAAAAGCTATCAGGAAGGTTTGTGAAAACAAACATTGAATTAATTTGAGCTATGTCAACAATCAATTTGCTAGTGTGGAGTCTGATTTAAAAACACAAACAAACATTTTAGATGGAAAGAAAAGATTTTTCCTTGACAAAAATTGTTTCCATTTTGGGCCACATGATTCACTCTATTCCCTCAAGGAAAAGATGACATGAATACATGAGGGGATAAATACCCTGAATATACTGAATGGACAAGAGACCAGAGGCACCATCCAATAAGGAGTGATCTCGTGCCTTTGCAGAGGAGACCACAAGCACCAGAGCACCCTGCTCTTCCACTCCAGTTTTGGCTCAGGATTTAGACTGTCACAAGCAAGTCCCCTAACCATCAAGTAACAGGGTTGTTTTCTGTCCCTCTGTATACTTAACTGTCCCTACAGCACAGAAGCAAATCAACAGGAAACACAGCCTGCTGTGCCAAAGCTGCACTACTCACTGACCCAACGCTGACCCAAAACAAAGGCTTTGTCTTTCCAAGATACCCATGACACCATGAGGGAAAAACATTACCCTTCCATCCCTGTTCATGTTTTGATGACACAGCTTGCACTAAGAAGCATTTGCTGCTATGTAGATTTGCAAAACCAAAGAAATTTCCATACAAAAATAGTTAATGAGAAGTGAATGAATTTATACAAAACAGCCTGTCAGAGGCCCTTTGAGTTCACAGGGACTTAAGGATGTTTTGTAGATCCTGAACAAAGTATGAATAAGGCTGTCAGAAAAAAAAAATTCTGTGGTGATGGCGTGGCATAAATCCATCCAGTTCTGCAACAAAGTGCAGCCCTTCAAATAGTGTTTGAGTGTTCCATTTGTGTATTTTTATCTCTAATTTAAATGACAAACAGGAAAAACCTTCCACAGTATGTAGTCAGACAAAACTCTAACAAGCCCAGCACAGACACCTGACCCTTACAACACACTGAAGGGACTGTTGAAGTTCTTGTTGTTGATTTCTATTAAGGTTTTCACCTTGATAGAACAAACAAACAAACAAACAAAAAATACTTCTATATGATTGCCTTTTTAATTTTTTTAAACAAATAACATTTATTCAGATGCACCAAAACTCTTCTTTCAGTTTGGTGCATGGGCTGGAAGAAGATTATATCTGTCCCAAACACACTGTAAAATCATTTCCACTCCCCAAGAATATGCAGGTTTCTAGTACAAAGAGGAATGGTACAAGTTCTATTTTGTTTTAAAACCACAAAGTAGTTCAGCTCTTAAAGAAGGTTTTCTTCCTGATTTCTCCCTCCACTCCCTGCAGTGAAGGGACATTGTCCAGCAGCAGTCTGCACTTCAGTTAGAAAAGTGAAAATGGTCTGAGGAACACCCTATCTCAGACATCAACAGTGGCAAAACCACACAATTTCTAGATTGGGGAGCCCAAATCTCTGAGCAGATATAGAGAAAGCTAAAGAGGCTTCAGAGGTGGAAGACTTAAAAAAAAAAAAAAAAAAAAAAAAAAAAAAAGAAAAAAAAAAAAGACTTTAACAGCACTTTTCATCATATCCGAATGTCAACAAAGGCTCCTGGCAGCAAACACAAGTTACATCCGTGCCCAGGCCCAACCTCAGTCATCCCTATTATACATCACAAACAGAATTCCCAAATTCCTCTGTGGCTCATTACTTCCCATGAAAGCTCTTCTCTAGGAATATCCATCAGCCAGTCATTTAAACTCAGCCTTTCCTGTCTGGAGCAGGAAAACTGTCTCTTGAATCCAAAGTACCAGCACATCCCTCCTCTGACCTGTTTAAGCCAAAATTTGTTTGGCTCTGGAGGTTGCTGCAGACTCAAAGTTCTCACTCAACAGTAGCACTCCCCCAGAATTTGGTTTGGGTTTCACTGTTAGACACTGCTGTGCCTACAGATACCTCACAGGATTACTAATCCTGGAGTCATGAGTCTGATAGATGACAGAGCTGAGCAACACTAAATCTGGGCTCATTTTATAGCCAATACTTTTTACTTTCTTTTACATCTGAACAAAAAGATCACTTGAAGATAAAACTAATTTTTTTTTATGAAATAAATTTCAATTTCTCATGTATGCTCTAGTGACTTGAATAAAGGTCTAAAACTAAATACACTTGTTTCTTTATGACTAAGCAACATAAAATGAAGCAGCCAATGAACCATAATATTTAATCTTTTTCCAAGCTCACCTAACTTACTTTTCAGATGTCAAGCATGTTTTCCTAGTGTATGAAAGTTGCTTCCACAATTTTCTAGAGTTAACCTATGTCTACTATTACCCCACTTTTAGGTGCTCAGACACAAAAATATTATTTACCCACAATACAAGGCTTCAAGGTTTTTTGAATAAATCATCTTCTTGTATCTTTCATTTGATGGGACAAATGTACATTATAAAGGTAAAACTTTCAGTTCTTATACAACATAAGACTTTCCTGTGGTAGCCTGAGATGATTTAATAGGAGGGAAAAAATATCCTTTTTTATGACGTTTACTTTAGCCCAAGATATAGATGAAATTGAGAAGGGCTCAGAGCTAAGTATTTTGATTTAATCTATGAAGTAATAAGGGCATCAGTGAGAGGGGTTCATGTCCTTAATTCTTATACCTACTAATTCTGAAATCTGTACTGCTGGCTTTATTCCAGAAAGAGCAGATAGACTTTTGCTTCTAGTCACTAAAAAGAATTATAGGTTTAGATACCTTGATGTATGACCACCCACTTTTATTCACAGCAGAATTTATTCAGAAACTAAAGAGACAAAGCAACATCTAGACCAAGAGCAGACCACCACCACCACTAATTTTTTTTTCAAAGTCATTTGATAATCACAGTTTTGTCAAAGTGAAGTCTATGAATATGAGATCAACCACTACAAGAAATCTGTAAAAACTTCTGCAAACAGCATTATTTCTTTAATGAAGTAGATAACTTTATGTTTCTATTTTTCTTAAAAATTATAGATTATATTTACACTATTAGAAGTTAAGACACATCTGCTTGATGAGATTGACTACTTAATCATTAGGATCTGGTCTAAAAATACAGTAATGCTTACACTCATATATTGTCAGAGATGGTACTGTAATTGTTCTCTTTCCATTCCAGCTCCTTTTGTGCAAGCAAAGGATTTCTACATAAAGAGATCATGCACACTTAAAAGAATTTACTCTGTTTAAGAATTTTTGTCTCAAGTCTTTTTTCCATATTAAAAGAAATACTGAATCATATAGGAGTTGATATATGAGTGATAAATAGGGAACAGAAAAATCATAATGAGCATCTTTGTATTTTCAGAAAGAAAATGCAAAAATTGTCAGCTTTCATTTGGTGCAATTTTTAAAGTGCTAATAAAAGCTATAGCATCCTGATTTTTTTTCCACAGTAGGCCAATCTGCCATTGAATTGCCATTGAATTGCAGTCTTAATGAAGGCCTCTTGAATTTTACTGTATACTAATGAAATATAAAAAATTGCAAGAATAAAGCAGATCTTAAATACCCGTGTACATGGATGTGTATTTTATGTGCAGGTGTATCTCATATTCATTTATTCAGCTATCCACTGCTATGATGGGAGAAGATTATTCTTTACTTCTACCCACTGTAGGATTTTGCAATCAAAATTAATAGCAAGGACAGTTTTATCCCAGCTACTGCACCCACAGATGCTGTACATAATCTTGCGACCAATTTCTAATTATTTTTTTAATCACAGATGATAGTGACAGATGGCACTTGGGGAAATTCAGCATTATGGGTGGGGGTAGCTATGAATAATGACAAAGATAGATGTAAAGCAACATGCACATCAATATTTTGCCAGATTTGTTTCTGTCAAGTGATAAGGAAACAATGTTTTGACTATAACCTCCAGCAACAGCTAAGACAATGTTTGTCTTCCTTCTTTCTTTGGAAGGAAGTTTTTATTACTGTCCATTATTAAAATATGCTGGAGTGTGAGAAAAGGTAACAACTGCCCTGCCATTTAGTGCAGTGACAGCCAACAGAGGGTGGCAACAGCACATGGGGTCAGACCCACTGAACACAAGGGATGAAAATACTCAGAGTTTCCCACCACAATTACATCCCTAAAGGTTTGTCTTCCTGCTTTTCAGTGTCAACCCAGTATGAGAAGCACGAGCCTACAGGTAGCATGGGATTAGGAAAATCCTCTTGTCAGCACTAATTACCCCAACTGTAGGCTCTTGTGACATGTCACACCTACCACTCACGATTTTCCACAATTCACTTGCTGGGCAATTACCACTGCTTATATAGACAAAGTACAAAAGTGCATGGGCCAAAACCCATCAATAAAATATTTCCTGACATGAGAACAGGTGCATTTCCCCCCCCCCCCCCCCACAGCTACAGCACACAGCCCAGGGATATAAATGCAATTTCCAAAGATAACTTAGAAAACCCCTACAACTTGCATGAAGTCTGTAGTCAATGAGGCCCTGCCCCAACTACCCCTTAGGGCATGGGGCCCTCTATACACCCACCTTTCATAAGATTTACACAGTAATTTAATGTTTAGTGTGAATTTCAGTGATGCTGCTTGCTTTGCTTCTACTCAGCAGAAGGTGCACAGGGCTGGTTCCCAAGTAAAGGGCTGCAGGGCTGGTGCTGCTGAGGTACCAACCTGACCTGCACCAGGCAGAACACAGTTCTACCCAGCCAGGAATGGCACGCACTGCATTGCTGCTGGCTTTATACATTTCTGCTGGTTTTATGCTAAATCTTTTGGAAAGCCTGAGTAATTTAGATTAATGATATTTGATCTAGTATAAGGTCTGCTGGGATAAAGTAGCCACTAAAAATATTAAGGTAATATTGTCCCCACTGGCTTTTAAAGCATCAGATATAAAAGTGCAGACGAGCAGACTTCAGGGCTTCCTCCTGTCTGGGAAAGGTAATTAGATTCCCTCCCTATAGGATGACATGTTTTACACTGCAGCCACACCTGCCTCTGCACTCCTGCCATTTCCTGAGGGGGCTTTTTTGATATTATAAGCCCTCATTTAAATTGGATCATTGGAGCTCAATATTGTATCTGTTCTTTACCCTGGAAACAGAATCAGGCTATAGAGTGCGTGTAAGACTGCTCTTGCCAGCTGTGAATACAAGTGGAGTTTCCCATATATAATTTTTATTTTCTCAGTTCCTAAGTAGCAAGAGTTAAATGCTCTTCCCTGATCATCACACAGGTTCCCTTGAAGTCTATTCAACAGTATCTGCTTGTATTAAACTCCAATTGATTTCAATAGGGGTGCTGTAGTCACAGGGAGAGCAGGATAACTTTGAAGGAATGTGTTATGTGTTCAAAAAAATCCCAAAAAACTAACACTTAACCTTCTTAAATTTACCCTTGTTTCTGCTTTACCACAGTTGGACTATAATATCATGGTTCTGAAAACGTTTTTTTTCTTTTAAATATATTGAAGTTCTGCAGGAAAATTTAAAAGGCAATCATAAGAGAGAGTAGGAATTTAATAAATAAGAAAAACGATATATACTATTATGTTTATCCTTTTTTTCTAGATCACCTGACTAGTGGTATTGTCACAGAATTCTGTTCTGCTCTAACCCACCAAGTAGCTGAGCACAAATACAACTCCAAATGCTGTTCTACGTACAAGCCAGGCCATTATACAGAAACCTGAACTCTGTGATTACAGGAGCTTCCAGTTTCATACTGTGCCATGATTGCTGGTAGCAGAAAGGAAGCTAGTAAGCAGCATATTCCTTAAAAACATTAAAATGAACTAGCAAGCCCCAGATGTAGAGGGAGAAGAGTACAAAGATTAAAAGTTTCAATCAATGTATCCTAATCAATCTCTGCAGAGTTTGAATTAATTAGAAACTAATCCTATATAGGTTAAAAAAAAAAAAGAGGAAAATGATAAAAGCTATGAGTGAAATGAACGACAAAAAGCACAATGAAAATCAATTCCTTTTTCATAAAAGCTAGACTTCCCAATTCATTTCCTGTACAAATTCATTGCAAGACTGATTTAAATTACATAACTGCCTAATCTTCCACAGGAATTCCCTGCCTCACACTTCCCTTTCCTTGCTTCAGTTGATATTTTCATACATGAAATAAAACTCTCCTAGTGGAAAGGTGGAAGAGGAAACAAATGCCCGTCTTACAGGGATGCCATCAATAAGCACTGTCCTATTTGAAGCAGCTAAGGAATATTTCAAAAGAAATCCCTGCTTGACTAGAAAATGTTAATGGTAAGACCCCAGAAGAGCAGATTTTCACACCTGAGAACTGAGGAATTTGAAGGAAGTCAGCTTTGAGGCTGCTGATTACTGGACATTAATTCTTTAACATTTTTGTTGCTCTAACACATCAGTAAGTTTAGGTAGAAAAACCCAGCACAACTTTCAGCTTGGTGAATGTATGAAAAACCCACACAATGTTTAGCAGAAGAGCAGAGCCCCAGTGGGCAGCACTGCAGGCAGGGTGCCCACGGCCACGCTGCAGTGTCCCCTGCCAGCACCAACCCTGCAGCACAGGCATGCAGCCCACAGCACAGCCACCCTACACCCTCCCACAGCTGCTCCAGTGTCCCCTCCTTTAAAAAGCAAAATATAGCCACTTTAACAACTGCCTGCTGTCCAGTGAGGGCTGGGCCATCCTACTGCTCTGCCAGATTGTCACCTGCCAGGCAGTGAGGCAGGTCCTGGTGAGCTGCTCCACACTCAGGACTAACAGCCTGCACCTCCAAAATGCCCACCTCTGTCACAGCAGCTAAGGGTTCAGCTCATCTCAACTCTCACTGTTTGTGCCAAAGGGAGTTTTCTCGCTCAGCCTAGTTTGTGTAATCACCAGGATGTGAAAGTTGCCTCACGATTTTTTCCTAATTAGAAATATTTCCATTGTCTACTCCACAAATAGATGGCAATATAAACTTAAGATTTTTTCCCCAGGGCACAAAGAAAACTTGCATTTCCTTTAGCTTTACGGTATCAAGGGAATTAGCTAGCAGCAATGCCAAAGTCTCTACCTGACATAGAACACTGAATATATTTTAATATTATTAGTATTATTTGAATAAAGGTTTTTTACATACCAATGACCACAAGTGAAACCTTAGCTGGATTTAATCCCCTCCATTGAGAGTGGATCTGGTTTGAACAAAGACCTCCAAAGGGAGCAAAACAGATAATATGACAAGCTCATACCTTCTCAGAATCAGAATGGGGATGGAACATACAAAGGAGAATTTGCTAGAACTTCCAGGATTAGTGAAGAGGAGCCAGAAGATCATCTGCTTCAGATTTTGCTTTCTGCTCTGTGTGAGATGTGATATGAGGTCTGCAGCAGTGCATCACCAGCTCAGAGTTTTTTAGGGAACCTGAGTCAATTTCAACTAGTCACACCTTAAATGGTTTTCCTCGGCAACTTCTCAGAAATGTACAATAATGAAGCTGATGCTGACATTCAAGAAATGCTTGAAAAGCTATCCGTTTCTATTGATCTGATAGGCAGTGTTACAGAACTATCACCAAATTAAGTCACAGCAGAGATCCAAACAATAAATTAGTGACTTAATAGTGATATTGAATTAAACTGCAGAGTTAAACTGCAAAGCAAATACAGCAGATAATTAAGTCACAAATCTAAAGCAACAAGCAGTCTTCGTCTAACGAAACCCAGAGACCAGAGAAAACAACTTTTGAAGAAAACCAAGAAACATCAAATAACACTGAAAAAATAATGAAAAAGTATGAACAAGATTTCTCCTGGAAGAGTGAAATACTTAACTGAGTAACGCCACAAGTGTCTGTTTTGGTTCTCAACATCAGCTTTGGCCATATCTCACATGAAACAAGTCCAAAGAGTAGTTCAGGAAGCAAGCTGCATTTTTTTCATGCTAATTGAATCTTCTCCTCTGGGTCTCACTTTTGTTACGGACACTTTCATAAAAGAAAGATTTCTTTCCTCATTTCACCCTCTGCACAATGCAAAGCTGTTAACAAGCTGTTATACATCAGACTGCTACTACACCCAGGATTTAGGAGAGGTAGGACTGAGACAGACAAGATAATTTCCTCAGTTATTTCCAGCACAGTTTCTTAACAACCTTACCAGCAACAATACCCTGATTGATACAACCACACTCTCAGAGTGCTGGAAATGAGTTTTAGTAGCTAGTGACAGTCTGAGGCGTCTCTTATTGAAGAACTTAAACAGGGAAACAGCTGCATATCAAGTGTGTAAACCACTATAGTTTGGGGTTTTTTTACAAAACCTCAAGTGCTTGTTTGGATGGATTCTGTCACACAAACAGTGCAGTGGGATAGTTGGTGGGATATACCAAGTTTTTGGTCAGTATCTTTGTTCCAAATGACCTCAAAAAGTCAAGCAAGTTTTACATTTTATTTGGTTTTGCTTTGTTTTGTGTGTGGTAGCATTTTAGATTATTTGGTTTTGGTTGGGTTTGTGGAGTTTCTTTTGGTTTGTGTGTTGGGTTTTTTGGGGGGGTTGTTGGTTTTTTGAGTTTTTTTTTTTTTTTTTGGTTTTGAAGTTTATGAAATCATTTTTCCCTTGTCTAATTGAAGAGTGCCCAACGCAAAGCTATAAACTCCCTAAACATTCAAAGACTTGCTGCTCCAGTAGGCAACTAACATTTAGAATGAGACAGATCTGGTTATTAGTTAGCATACTCAAAAAGAATATGATCTGCAGCATAATTAGAGCACAGGACTGGTTATTGACCATGGCTCTTCCCATATTTAGTGCAATTGTATTTTAATGGATGTGCAGTATTAAGTTTTCCTCAAGTGTTGGGTTATGTGTGACCAGACCCCCAGACACATTCTGACATAATATAGACAAAAATCAAGAACTGGAGAAATTCACCACCAAGGATTAAATCACCTAGCAAACTTGGTAGCTTTTCTTTCCTGGTTCCTCCTATTCCAGGATAGGAGAGTTTTCCCCACAAGAAGAAAAAAAGCCCTCAAGTAGAGTCCTGTTTTGAATTACCCTCCAAATTCATTGACTGGAGAGAGATTTTAGTCTGAATTTTGGTAACATGAAATTGAAATTGATCCCTAGCTCATCACATAAATGTAGCCGCTTCCACATTCAGATATCACATTGAAATCATTAATCACACAGGTTTAAGATAAGATAATATATCACCAGTTCTCTGGCCCACATAAAGCAGCTGCTGTGTTTGCACCTGACCACTCACTGGTCTGAAATTCAGAGCCATTTATGAGAAGGTAGAAGACAAGTTTTTTGGTAATGGCTGCCTAAAGAAAGTTAATAGAATTTAAATCAAACTAAAATAACTTTTCTTCATTAAAACAACCTTTGAATAATTTTATCTGACAGTTTAAGTACTGTAAAGGGGTCTTACTCATGTTTCAACTAAAAATTTTTTACAAGTGTGTGTAAGTAATCCACCCCTTCAGGTTGTCAATAAACGAATTACTTCAGATAAACAGAATCTGTAGTACTTTAATAAGGCACTAATTTGAATTACACTCCTAATGGCAGGTAGGCATACCTAAGGATTTCATAGACATTGATGTGTTTTTTATACATTAACCTGTACATATGTAACATGTTTACTCTCATAAAGCTCAAATGCTAATTATTTAAGCTGGCATTAAGCAAACCCTGTTTTGCCCTTACCCCTCCACAGAAATCAGTTCTCACACTGCACAGGGCAAGGTGACAACTGCCATTAAACAGAAAAAGCATTTTGTTTGCAACAGGCAATTTCAATTTACTGCTGCCTGAATTTGTACTGTACATAGCTCTCCCTCAAAAGTCTTGGTGAGGTTTTAGCCAAAAGTTTCTTTTCCTGCCAGAGACTGAAATGTGAGTTAATTTTACTCACACTGAGCAATTAGCTATGAAAGTATCAAGGAGTAAGAGGAAGAAGGCAAAAAAACCCCAAAAACAACACAACAAAAAAAACCCCAAAAAACAAACCAACCAAAAAACCAACCAGAAAGAGGAGGCAAGAAAAGGAGTCTTTGCTAATTTTGAGAGCAGAGTTGCTCCACATTTCACCAGTAAACTGAGTTGTCACACACCTTCTCTGGCCAGCAGGACAAAAAGAGAGGAATTTCAGCCTTTAGTTTATTGAAAATTGCTCAAAATAAATCCATTTCTGTCATAAATTGATACAAAAGAAATAGGTTGCAAAAGTGGGTGAAAATACATTAAGTTTTCAACACTGTTGACAATGACCAGCTTGAAAATGTTCAGACCCCTTTAGAAACTGTGAAGCAATTTGAAGAGAATAAAACTTCTAAAGCAAGATAATTATTTAGGGGTTTGTTTATTACAAGTTGGTGATTTTACCTTGCACACAATTCATTATTTTAAAGCAAGAAATTAGATAAAAGCATTAGGTACTTTCTCCATAGCATAGCCACTTTACTTCCAGGTACCAAAACAAAACATTAAATTGTGCTCATTGGAAAATAACTTCCATCTCTACCAAAAAGAGCTCAAGAAAAGTGTTTGTATTCTGCTTCACCTTGCATGCATTAGTGAAGATTACTTCTTGTGAAGTTCTACAAAAGAGAATAGCTAAATTTAGTCCAAGGAACCAATTTTTCCATCTCTACTGAAAATGTCATCTATAGTTCAATAATAAAATTTTAACTATTCCCAGCATCCCTATGTCTACATCTATAATACTAAATATCTGAAGGGAAAACCAAATCAGCACCAAGCACGTGAGCTTCACTGGTATGCGACCCATGAGGTAACACAGTTCTGTTACTGTCAATTCATTTAACAAAAATATCTGAGAGCAGAGTTCTGACACCCTGGAGGACTACTCTGGTGAGCTGCAAAAAAACACCCCCCCCCAAATCAAATCAAACCAAGTCCCACCCCCTTCTATAGTTTGAAATAGAACATGCCTGGACACACATCCACCTTAAAATCTTCATTTCATATTTGGTGACTGGTACCAGCTGCTCTACCTTTCAGCTGTGTAACCCAGTATTTAATGGTGCTGCAGTTTGCCAAGGTCTGAACTCTGCAGAGCATTCATGGAAAGACTGGTTCAGGGGGAGAATGGAAAGACTTGTCAGCTGAGAACTTTGGGCTGTCGACTCTTTGCCATGTGCTAAGACACAGTAGCTACAGGAGAAATTCATGCTCATATATACTCACATATATTATTTTACAAGGCTTTGCAGAGAGTACATGGCAGCAGCAGATCTTTCACTGAGCAGCACATGACTAAGATATGGCAGAAAGGCAGAAGAATACAGCTTTACATTATAATAATTAAAAAAAATCATGAAACATTAGGTTCTAGGGTAGCTTGCAGCTTAAAGTTGACAATGAAGAATAATTTGAGACTTATAATATGCTCATTTATTCTTATTTCAGCTCTGTACACAGTGCCTTATCACTTTAAGAAAGACCTTTCCCTCCTAAATCACATTATTTCCATTACTTAGGAAATTACAATATTTGTACAGTTTATACACATGTAATACAATAGGATTTGCATAATATGAAAGGCATTAGAGCTTTGATTAGGAGAATCACCTGCACAACCCCTCAAGTATTAGTTTCTGGTTATTCTTTTAACCCAAGTATTTCCATCTCACATGTTAAAGCTCCCAGTGAGCTGCCAAGTTTTGTCTGGGCTGCAGCAATAGAAGGTGGCACTGCTTAAGGCTCTGTTAATCCCATAAAGCCAATGTGTGAGGACATGAGATCACCTTGACTCACAGGAGACACCACACTGTCAATTCTGCTGCCAGGACAGAAACACCACAGATGTGGTGCTGTACATGCTCCTCAACCAGCTAAGCAGAGGGAAATAAGAGACCAAAAGCTTTTTCTTTCTGAAAATTGCATGGAGAGCAATGCTGTGTACTTCCATCACAACAGACACAACCTTTAAAACCTAGTGCCTTAAAATCCTGAACTAATTTGTTAATGAGAATGTACTTTCACACCTGTGGAAAGTCCTCAAATAATATTTTTATTCTATAAATCCTTACCCTTGGGGAAAATTGCCTTTCACTGCATCAGCTCACCAGGTGTCCTAGCTGTCTGTGATGGTAAGGACAGTAAACAGAACAACCTCAATTCCAGAGCTCTCTGTTTGGTACACAAAGACACTGCAATTAAAGGAAACCCTTTCAATAGTGTGGTAGTTTTGGGGCTCACCATCTCTGGCATGCAATCCAAGACTATACACTTACATTGGAGAAGACAACACAGACAGCTATTTCAGAGGAGTGAATTTTCTCTTAGTGCCTACATTTGGAGCACAGGAAGGGGCTCAATTATGCAAGACACTGCTCATCATCTCAAAGACTCTGCAGAGTTTGAACCCCAATAATTGACAGCACCACAGCTTAGGATAGCAAAAACCCTTTCACACAGATTCACAGGGAGCGTGTACTGTTTTATACACAGATTTAGCTGTAAAAACTAAAGCAGGCCATCTCCTAAAAATGCAAATCCCACCTTATAAACACAGAACACAGGTTGTCCAGATTGGCACTTAAACTCACAAAAACAAAACAAAAAACTAAGTTGTATTCCTCAAGCTTCCCAAAATAGTAAAGGCTTCAATTTCTGTTTATTTTTGCTCCATGTCTTGTTAATCCAACACAGGGTGGAACAACTAGACCTGATATTTAGCATCCCAAGGAAAAAGAAAGATATTATTCACTTCAGCATGAATCTCCCCACACAGGAATTTTCATTGCCAGGTTTTGACAGATTAGTTTATAAGTTTTGGTGATATAAATCAGATAAGAAAAGCAAAACATCTGTAATCTAGCAAAACAGTTTTACTACTTGCCTGGTTATGTTGGTTCATTACAGTGCAACGATCAGCAGAGTTTTGTATCTCCAAACTATCTCTCGCTATGGAAATTTTACTAAAAAAGTCCTTTTGAGATCAGTATGAAAGTCTGATGTGCCCCTAAAAGCACAGTGCTATACTAAAAGCATTTGTGCATGTGAACAAAACCTACCTGGGATCTCTGCAGGACAACACTTTCCAAGGAAGACATTCAAGACTGTCCGGGCAGCCAAGGCTATTACAGGATATTTAGCACAAAACCAGTTGCCTTACCTCCTTTACTACAAGCTGCTTCATTTACAAATCCTTAATATCTTTAAGTGAAGGAGAAAACATGCACCTCTGCAGCAAAACCAGAGGAATTTCTCTTATAAGGCTATAGATCTATTACAATTTTTAAATAATGCTATGATTGTCTTTCTAGTACACTATTATTAGGTTAATATTATGATTTCACTTTGTCAGTTCAACAAAATTACATATTGATGTCTTGTTTTTCCTCAGCAGCTTACCCTGCTGTGTTTATTTTGCTTGGCAACTGGATTTCGACTTTAAATAAGTGTGCAAGTTGGAAAGAATGAATTCCATTAAGTAATCTTTTATAAATAAGCAAAAGGGATCACAAAAAAAGTATTTTTGTGATGTCTTGAGATTTTCTGAAGTTGCAGTAAGCTCTTCAAAAGGCAGAGAGAAAATAACATTGTCTCAGTGAAACTTGATGCTAAAAATGGAAAGAGGAATGTAAAATTTAAATCTCTTCCTTTAATGCATTAAGACAAGATGAATACTTATTTTCCTAGTCCAGACATCAGGTAGTCACAACAGAACTACAATTTACTGCACCAAATTTTTGGATAAAACACAAAAGTTAGGTGCTCCTATTTTCCAGTGAAAAGATATGTGCTTTCTAAAATGGATACCTTGCATAGCACCTGTGCTCTCCCTAAGGTATATTTGTATTTACACAATGGATAGCCATTAACCATTAATACTAACCATTAATTAATATGTTTAAGTATACTTTCTAATTTTATAATACAATAGAAATAGAATTTAATATAATATAAATATTATTTAAGGCTCTGCTAAGAAAAAAATAAACCCAAACATCTTTAGGTAACACAATTTTGTCATAAAGAGCAAATTTCTTAACACTTTGCATTGTGAGCAAGTGATTTTTATTATATGTATATTTAACATTTGTATTTAGGACTGTCAATTAAAGACAAGAAATATATAAATCAGATCATGCGTTTTTCCTGCAAAATCTCATTTCCTTTGTAGGTCCAGTACCTATCACTTTCATTTCC
This sequence comes from Phylloscopus whistleri, assembly GCA_017589585.1. NCBI lineage: Eukaryota > Metazoa > Chordata > Aves > Passeriformes > Phylloscopidae > Phylloscopus > Phylloscopus whistleri. The sequence goes on along the minus strand of JADMLD010001395.1, from coordinate 2,824,719 downwards.
ACTGAGGATATAATTTGCATCATGAGCAATCTTATGGATATTGTTAGTCTCATTTGCTTGATAGGGTAAGAAAAAGAGTATATGACAGTAAATTTTAATTTTTTAGAATGAAAAATTATATTTGCAATTGCCTTTACAAGGCCACCTCAGAAAAACCAGCTCCTAATTCCAAAACAGAGGACACCACACTTTGAAAGTGCTGTAGTTTAATACTTAAGAAAAAAATAGCAATAAATCTTTTTGGTTCTATTAAAATACCTCTGCACTCAATTCCTCACTGTATTAAAATCACTTTAGAAGGCAGTTGTTTAGCTTCTCATTCTGTCTCCTGATCGTATTTTTTCCTCTTTTCAAGAAGATGACAAGTAACATTAAAATACTGCTGTATGGGGAGGTTATAGAACATATCACAGATGTTATTGAGTAAAGAATGCAAAAGAGAGCTGGGGGAAACAAATGCATGCTGAGCAGACTCATAACTCTACTTGACTCTTCCTTTACTTGGAAAAAATTTATCATGGTTCTATTCTTTTAATTGACTTTTTAAAAAATATCCAACTAATTTTTTTTCCCTGTTCTTCATGCTTTATAGCCTATATCTGCCAGGGTAACACCAGAAAGAAGCACATCCTGAGCTCTCCTACCTATCTGCTGCCAGCAAAACTAATTCTCTAGCAGTAGTCTATTCAGAAATTCAAAACACAGAAGTTGCAAGCTGAATATACAGTCAAGCATAATTTAGTAAGAATTTTCTCTATAAAATTACTATGGAAAAAATGTTTATTAAAATGTATTTTAAAGCTCTTGAATGACATTGAGAGACTTAACACACAAAGATTTAATTGTGATGGTTTACAATGAGTAATTTTTCTATTTTGCTACACTCAGCAAGAGGAAGAAGGGCTGTTACACACAGCACTTCATTCAGCACAGGGCAAAGCCCTCCAGAACAGTGATGGCTTGGCTGTGCCTGGCAGCAGCTCAGTCAGCTGGGCAAAACCCCACCACCACTATGCAAGCAGTCTCTTTTCCAAGATAATTAGAACTCACAGAAATCACCAAACATTAATGAGGAAACAAATGCACACAAGAGAAAAGAATTCAGACATATTGAGGCCAAATCTGCCCAGAGCACCAACAAATGCTGTGAGCACATACCAAAGAAAGACAATCTGTGGCATCTGAAAGAAAAATAATCACTCTGAGATGTTCAACTTGTTGGCAGCTAGAAGGTCTGCTAAACCCCAGAAATATGCAAGGTGTAAAGGGTTTCAGCTTTGTCAGAGCTGATTTTCCACATGGAAGCTGGCTGGGTTACAAAAACACACTCAACTGACAGTACAGTTCAAGTGTCAATTAAGATAAGACATCAAACAATTTACTAGTAATTAAGAAGCTACTCAGACATGACAAATAGATTTGCTACTAAAATTTGGTCATGGTCTTAAATGATCTCTTATAATTGTCAGAGTGGAAGAAAGCAAAGACTGAAAGTTATGAGTATGGGAAAATGAAGATTCAAAACAAACAGAGCTGAAATAAGAAATATAGTGAGGTTGATTGCTATATAACCCTAATTTTTCAAAGGACATGCACAGGATCTGGACTTGAAATGAAGTTCAGAGTTAAGAAGAGAGCCTTGTCTCAGACCTAACCAGTAGCTAGAATTTTCTCCAACCCATTTCATATCACCTTTTTCAGAATGTGCTATTACTTACAAACCCTATTACTTGCTACATACCTGCTAGTTGTCAATTTATAATTCACCCAAAATATCATGATTGCTGACTGAAAAAAAAACCTAAAAAAAAAAAAACCTGTAAATTTCTAATAGTCTTAACTTGTCTGTGTATTTTTATGTAAAAATGTAATTAGGAGAAGACTGAATTTCCTGAGGATATTTTCTGTTAAATTTCCTTTCTCCACTATATCAAGCTCTATTACTTCAAGGCAGGCACATCTGTTAATTTAACTAACACTCAGGATCCATATGCATAAATGAATGCTTTCATTTGGAAGGGAGTTTGTCTCAGCTGAAAGCAGGTCGTTGGTAAGTATGGTTTATTTTTGTATCCCTCACAAATGCAGATATATCCTTGTCTGAACAGACTGACTCACTGGAAATGTCACTACAGACAGGTAGAGGCCTCAGGCAGAGATCAAGGTCCTGTTATCTTCAGCATTTTGTAACCGTACACTATGGGATCATCCCTCTTACAAAAAAGATATCTTCAGGAATGAAAGGGTACAGCAGATGAATGAAATGAGAGAAGAGGAGGTGGAGGAGAAAGGGCAGTTAAACCAGCAGTAAAATAATTTCCCACTTAGATTGAAGCCATGTGCAAAATTCAAGTTGACAACTGCTTTGGATATTTTGACTTATCAGATATATTTAGTTACTCAGTAAATATAACCATTCCCTTTCTCTTCCAATTGTTTTGGGGAGAAGGAAGAATGTAGTATTTCACTCTTTTCTCAATTACTTTGATATATTTTTCTCCCCATGTTCTATTTCTAGAGGTATTAAGACCCAGTAAAACATCAGCAATCCCTCCTACACAGACTCTCTCTTCCAGGTAGTCTTCTTCCTCTTTGTTCCTCAGAATATTAACTGCACCTTTCTAAAGAGATGCTTTTATGGTAGTTTTTATTGCTCCCCCCCCACATTCTTTGGCAGCTGAATCAGCAAACTGACCCAAGTCAATGCATACTGTGGGGCAGCTGCTGCCAGTGCAAGAGGGGTGGGAGAGCCTTTGATGAAAATGTGACTACCCCTTTTCAGCAGGACAGCAGCAGCTGAGATCCCTTTCAGCCAGCCATGAAAGGATATCCTGTTCCATTCTCCTCTTGGTCCTTAATTCTGTGATTTCCAAACCAACCCCTGCCCAATGCCCTTGTGGTGAGAGTTTTTTAATTTTCTCTCATTCTTCGCAGCCATGGGTTGCATTTGCTTCTGTTTTGTCCGCAAGTGCTCTGCATGTTGTTCTTTAGCTCTTGCAGTACAGTTGCCTCTCAAGCCGTAGGACAATCAGGGCAGGAGGCAAAGAGTCATTAATGAGCACGTATTGAAAGGTAGGGAGAAAATTAGTTTGTTGCAATACTGAGGAGGAGCCAGAGAAAGGAAGGTGAGCAGAAACTGGGAGCACTGGCAGCACCACCAGCTCAGAAAGTGGTTTTAGCAGCAGAACAGACAACAGGTAAAATCAAGAATGACTCTGCAGGCATTGGGGGCCAACAGGAGGAAGTTTAAGAAAGAGATGTGAAAGAGTATGGATATGAAGGAGTGCCCAGATCTTAGAAATGTTCTGCAGGAGAGTACTGGTGGGGCAAGGACACATGGGGGCACAAAAACAATACAAAAGAGACAGAGCAAAGGGTTATTGTTATCCAGAGTACAAGACAGATGGAGGGAAGCTGCATGGAAGAAGGGAGGGGAAAAGCCACTGTGGTTGAATTGACAGGAACATAGTGATTGATTTTATCTTTCATCTAAAAAGTATCTGGGACAGCCTGAGTCCTGAACTGTGTTTGCCAAGAGAAAAATCTCCCTCCTCCTGCTTCAATCCTTCCTGAGTGCCTTCAGTAAGCAGAACAGCCTCTCCTCGGCTCAGGATAATAGACATGAATTCATTAGGTAAAATTCACACCACATCATCCTGCTTCCTGGCTGCACAGTCCTCTTCATCCTGATTAAAGTGCAGTCTTGCTGGAGGAATACACCAGCCGCCAAACCTATTTTTTTCTCAGTCAAGCACAGCTCCAAGTATCATTACCACATGGGGTTACCATTTCCTATCCCACAAGTTTCCGGAACAGCATTTTTTAGGTCAAAATACTGTTTCAGTAAAATCAAATCACTTCCTTCAGAATGCAAATCTTTAGACTTGTTACATGATAGAAGACATTCAAAATTAAAAACCAGCTTAATACATTACCGCATGAAACTCTGTTTCAAGAAGGCAAAGGAAGAACACTTAGCATAACAGGATTTTTAAGAAAATTTAGAAAAATCAGGCACCCCTCTTCCCTTACGTCTACGCTTTCTTCCATAAAGTTCCATCACAGCAAAATTTCCTCTTGGCCCTGACCCTTCCTCCTCTCCAACACCTTCTACAGGTTTGTTACTACTTTGGAAACCATAACACTATAACAAAAAACCATATATTTTGCCTTATTTGCAGTTAAAAGTGTTCTGGTTTTGCTAACACAGTACTTGTTTATGAGTATTAAAAATATTCACTTATCTTCATTCAAATTGTTTTAGTCATTACCAAGTATTTAGAAAAATTACCTCTGAATCCTTTCCCCTTCCTACGAAAATGGCAATTTTTCTGTTCAGCAAAAGTGTGTCAGTCTCCAGTTAAAATATCAAAATCTACCTCTCAGCCTTCAAGGGAGCAGAGCTGCTGATATTCTCTGCTAACCAAGCACAGTGAGTTCAGAAAGTGGGACTCTACCAACTTATTTTGTCTGAGTCTTTACATGTGATCGAAGAAAGTTAATTCTGCAAAGCTGAACCAGGAAAGGTATCAGACCTCACACTTTATCACCAATTAATTAATCACACTTCTAATTAGCCGGCATGATTTACAGTTTTCTCTTTTATCATAAAACATTGTCAAGTAGTATGTTAATTGTGGTCAATTCTCCACTCCCTCCAGTTATTAAATTTGGGTACACTTTTGTTCAAGCTAGAATTTACCTGTTGAAGGCATTATATGTTCTTAATCACTTTTCTGGAGTTGCTCTTTGCTACCAGGTCTTGTCACTATTGCTTGTAACAAAAGATAACAGCTTCTATTTTCCACTAGCTGACAAAACATTCCAAGTTTATCACTGTATTCCAATTGAAAACTAAGCTTTACAGCTAGCACAAATTGAGACAGTTTACTCTGTACTCCTGCACCTGATGGTGACTCTGAAGCTGGCTTTTGTCAGTTGGGTAAGCCAAAATTTATGGCACATTTGACAACTTCAGTAAAAACACTGAAGGATGTTGCACATTACATTAGTGAATATATGTTGTTAGGAAGATTAATGCCATGGCAACAAATTTATAATCATCGCAAATAGGAACTGAAATGACCATCTCTACCATTTCTATTAAGAATTAAAGGGAAAAGTCCTCAAAAAAAAAAAGTAAGAAACCATAAACTAACAAACATCAACCAGCAGAAATTCAAACGTACACCATTTCAGTAAAGAGAAATTAGTTTTTCATTGAGGTCTGTGCATTGCTGTTACTAATAATTAACAGTACAAATTATGGGATCAGAGGTGGGTCTTCTGATGTGAGAGAAAAGGGAGGGAACTGACTCACCCAGTGAGAACTCCCAGAGTCTGTTACTGGCTCTAGTGCAAGATTTTAATTAGCATTGAAATGCATTATATTTAGCCCCATATTTCATCTAGAGCATCCAGAGCACAAAGCAGTCACCTCATCATAGCAATTGTTTAAAAAAAATAGTCTGAGCATGAAATCATGATTTCGTTTGTACATTGAGATCCCTAAAGCAATATAGTCCTAAATCTTCTTTAAATGGCCAAAAGTATAAAAGAAACAGAATTATCAACAACAGACATATTTCAGGCTAGAAATATATTTTTTTATAGATCAAAAGGTGATCTATAGATCAAAGGATCCTACTACTACAGAATGAAACTATTTGAGCATGTAATATCTTTTACCTGCCTGACCATCCAAAATGTAAAATTTTGTTGCCTTTACTGCTGAGCCCAATTACTTTTCCTTCTGGAGTTTGTGCCTGAACAGCTTGACTGACTAAACTACTAAGGAGTAATGAAGAAGAGACAAGATATTTCTCCTCTTTTCTTGACACCTAAAACCTACAGAAACAGAAAAAAGAAGGGCAGAGAAGAACACTGGTCAAGCACAGGAAGAAAAAATCCCTACGAGAAATAATGAGTGAGGCAAGATGTCAGGACAGTTTGGAAAGAAACAGCTCTATAGAGGATAAGAGCACTATGGAGAAATACAGATGTACTGGCAAAGCACATAGGAAAAAGGGCACGGTAAAAAGGGCACAGGTAGGTACTGAGAGCTGGAGGGACAGATGCAAGTAATTGAGGATGATAAAGTGGCAGAAGCAGAATCCTACTATAGGCTACGCTGCCACACAACTGTAAACTAAACCAGGAGCCTCACCCTCATCATTCCTTTCTCATGAAGCCGAAAGCACATTTCACCTTTCTTCAGTACCCTATTCTCATGGAGTTACTGCATTAGCTCAAACTGCACAGGTCTGCACTGCAAACCTTGGTACTGACTTCTAGAACTGATTCCTTCATATCTAAAATTTCTTAAAAGTATCCAACTTCAAAAGCTCTGCCCAAAAGCATGCAAGTCTAGCACATTTTTCAAGAATCATCAGCTGGCTAGTACAGAGTAATAACAAGATAATACTGCTTGGACAATTGTTACCATCTCCTTAATCCCACAACTGCCTCTGCAAGCCCTGCACCCCAGGCAGGGGCAGGCTATAACTCTGAAGCTGGGCTTGTGTACACACCCAAGCTGCTGCCAACACTGTCTCTGTAACAAGGCTTATTTGGTCTCAGCTTGTTATCCAGGCTCTGCATTAGCCCACCACAAACACATCTCTGAGCACTGAACCACCTCTAACTTCCTCTGGCAATCCTTTAATCTTTAAGAGCCCTTCATGTCTTCTCTGCATCAACTACACCTACAGATGCCAAATTACCAGTACCTACCAAGTGATTTGCAGAAGTGACAAGAACCCATACACTCACCTTATGATTTAAAAAAGTTTCCTAACATATCAAGTACTTCAAAAATGAATTTCACTGAGTTTTCAGTGTCAGACAAGTTTATAGTACTAACCTTACATCTCATAGCCTCATGTCTAAAATGTATCTACAGCTAAAGACAGACATTTTTCTCTCACACACACACACAGACTCTCATAATAGATGCAATTTAAGGATGAGTTCATTAATACTTGTCACAATACTACAACTGATGACAGTGCCATACACAAGTCTAGGCATACATTAACATGCCTGGGGTTTTTTATGGCAGGGCTAGAATAGCAAGTAGTTAATAATACATGTGACCACACACTGAAAGATGGAGAAAAAAATACCTTTCACAGAGAGTGTCAAATAAGGCAGAAATAAGAAAGGAAAGTATTAGAAAACGGAAAGAAAGGAATGATCATGCCATATACCAACATACCAAGTTTGGGTTTCAAAACTCTGTTGAACTCTGAAATTTTTTTAAGCTTTGTGCATTTCACATTGTAGTCTTAATAGCATTTCAAGAAGAGGAATATTAGCTTGTTATTAAGATGGTATCTAACAGTCTGTAAAGCTACTACATAGCAAATCTATTATTTAGAAAATAGAAAATCTTCTAGCAGTGTTATCTTGTGTTTCATCTAAGTACTTGGGAAAATACTTTCTGCAAGAAGTGGCACAATTTCAATATTTTCCATGACAACAATTATGCCAGATGTATTGTTTTCCCATTATTAATACATACTGATAAATTTTATGATGGAGGGAGAAAATTCTGTTTTAAAAGCACTGAGAGCAAATGAAATTACAACATAAGAACAAAGCTGTAACTATAATATAGAGACTTAAAGTTATTTAGTGAAATATTATTAAATATGCATCAGTAAAACAAAAATCTTGGGCAAAACTATAATTTGATGTCTACCCTCAATATTCTTCTTAGCATTATCTCATCCAAAATATTTAAGTACTAGATACTACAGTCCAGAGACTTATCCTGCCAGAAGAGAGGAAGCAATGAATACCCACACCATAACAAGTTCATAAAATGTCTCTCTACTGACAGAAAACCTATTTCCAGTATCCCACAAATAACTCAAGTTATGAAATCATTCATTATTTCAGCTGCAAGCAGGGAGCATACTAAGATGCATTTATAATAGAATGGGAAGAGGCATGCAGTGAGTAATATATCAGTGCAATTAAATACAATTTCAATAATAAATTATGTAACATTGTAAACCCAGTGCTTTATATAAATATCACCAATGACAGTACATTAGAGTGCATTTGTGTTTTATTTATATTACAGCAAGGAATATATAATGCTTCTAGGATGTTTTCTCTGTTGAAGTCAAGGGTAAAATCTGTGTGAAGTACAGCTCTTTCTGTTTTACCTATTAGAACTCAGGCTCTGCTATTTTTGGTTTGCAAGACACTGTTTGAGACCAGAGCATATGTTACCTTCTTCTAAGCTGTAATATTTTAGCCCAGATGTGTTTGAGTACACACATAGCAAAGATTAAAGGATTTGCTCCCATCTCCTCTAATTTTTAAAAATGTATGAATAGCAGGCTTAACTACTCAAGAAACTCCAAAAAGAGTTTTCCAGAAATCAGTGAAGATGTTAAATCAGTGTCTGGTGGCAGGGGAGCAGGTGCCATCAAAGACAGATGCTGTTTCCATCTCTTCAATCCCTACAGCCCTGGAGAAGAGCTTGAGTGAAGACATCCAGCAGAGGTGGGTTGGAGGAAGCTTACATTAGAGGTGGAAAGTGCTATGGCAGAGAAGAGGCAGCTGTCAGGCTCCTCAACCTACAAACTGTTACTCCGCAGAGCAGTTTTGTGAACCAGGAGGAAGCACTGCAAGACATTTGGACACTGTTCCCCAGCTTCAGTAGTTGCTTTTGTAACCTGGGATATGCAGATTTTGAAACAGATACTATTTTTGTCAATGACTTACTGACTAAAGATTTAAACTGCTAAATGAAATTACCTGACATGAGAAAGAGCTCTTGGGAAATCCAGTACTACTGATAGCACTTAGACTCACATCTGCAAGAGTTTGTAATAGTTGGAGTTTTGAAAGGGAACCTTTGAGAGTTGACTAAATGCTTAGGAAAGTAGATTGACTAAAAAGTTGATAGAGCAAAGAAGCATTAAATTATTCAACAGCTACATCCTACATACTTCCACAGAGCAGTATAATCCTGATTTAGCTGTGTTCCCATGAGTTGCCTCTGAATACATTCTGAAGTTTATAAATATGCTATGAAATACAGTATTTTTAAGAAGTTAAGAACTAGAAGCTGGCAGCAATTGCATGTCCTGGGTCAACAGTCTTTAGAGCTCAAAGGTCCCAGTCTAGACGTTACTCCCTCAGCCCCCCAGCTCAGTGTTACTTGGATAAAAGCCTGCAAAGTGAGTCTTTTTATTTTCTAATTAACCATTCACATTATAGTTTATTGTAGGAAAATCTAAGAGTGTTTAGAATCCTAGACTTTATAGCCTGAAAGTTTCTTCCCCGTTATAAGCTCCAGATAAAAGGAGCATTTGAGGCTACAAGTGAAGACATAGCTTTAATCAAGGTTTATTTAATGCCCAAAGCAGTGAGATAACTCATCCATCAGCAGAGCCAAGAGGTGTGGGCAAGAACATATGCTCCATCATCTCAAATAGATGATCAACTCGCCTTTTCATTTCCCACCACACGACCAGCAGTCATGTTTTCTCAGGCAGAGCGTGGCAGAAAGCTCTCAAGGAAGCAATTTTATCCACTCTTCCCTGAAAGGGCCAGTGCCTTAAAGGCATAATTAAGTCCTAAATACATAATAGTTAGTGACATTTAGCAAAGCATGTCATCTCTGGCAAACCGCCACTTTATAAGAAACAACAAACAAATCTATTTGCATTGTTTTCAGTTGGTTTGTAATTTTTTTTGGAATCGTATTGTCAGCAAGTGCAGAAGAAAGTATTAGATGAAATAAGCTGGTTAACAGACTGAAATAATTATATTGACGCAGTGAAAAGAACTAATACATTTTGTAGAAGGCACTATTTGGGGACAAAAATAATCTCTTTAAAGCCACACAAAATGCTTTATTTCTGCTACCAACACTTGTATGGCTTGCACTGCTTGCAATTGTAGAGCTTGACAAATAAAATTATCATTAGAAATTCAGAGCACCACTAGTGCCCTACTCAGTTTTGGATTAGAGAGGCCTTCCCTCAGCCCTGCCCAGCCTTGCACACACCTCCCCCTCCACATTTGCTCTAAAGAATGAATGTTTCACTTCTTAAAACATCAGCAGAAGGGTATTACTGGGCAAGCATGGCCAAAAAATCTCTTAAACACCTCAGTCTGCAGTCTCCTTGCTCCCAATGTTACACCACAGCAATTGACAGGAATACTTGGTCATAATGTCCCCCATGGGAAGAGTGGAAGAAATTAATCTCAGAAAAGATAATAATGAAAGCAGGATGTGTCAGAACTTTTTAATTTAAATGTCTCAAATTCACAGCCAGTAAAGGAGAGCATGGAAACTGTCAAGAAGACATCATATTAAACCAGGAAATTCTTCACGTGCTCCCCATTAGAGATGACATGAATAATCAGGTTTCTTCCCTGGTCCCCCTTCCCCCAATCTCAATTTTCAAATTGTATCTAACAGACAACAAAATTATTTTCAGCTAAACACCCCAGGTCATACCTAACCCATGAAGTCAGTCCTTCTATACTCAAGAGCATTCTTGGCAGAGAGAAATTATTTGTGTATCCTGTCAAAGCAGGTGAGTCCCAGCAACTATTTTCAGTGGTTTCAGAATTACTGCCTAAGCCTCAGTTGTGCCCTCTGCTTGAATTGCTGGAGAACACAACTTCCAATAAAGATGCTGGGTTTGGCAGTGGATACCCTACAGCATGGGGCTGTACTGCTGTCTGCCAACTTTGCTAAGGCAACAGCATCCTTCAGAGTAAAGGAGGCAAGCAACGTCAAAATTGACAACATGAGATTCAGAGCTCTGCTATTAATGGAAGAGTCTTCTGCATTTAGTAAGGAGAAAATGTTATTACTAAGTGTTTTAGTAAGTGAACATTTAAAATAATATACTTTGAGAGGATAGAAAACCAGTATTTCATGTCAATGACCACTAGATCCTGCCTTGTATTACAAGATACCCTCTGCAATATCAAGTTTAGATAAACTGAGTTTATACATATATAAAGTTATGATGGTTCAAGCCATGATCATACCTCTGCCAGAAACCGCTCACCACATGATTCAAGATAAGGACAATCTCTTCGCTTCAGAGGCCAGGTTAGAAAGGCCAAGCATATGAACACTACAACTTTGCGACTGTATTTGTTGTGCAATTAGACTTTGTTCATTCTTTTCCCTTTCAGCATGGGATTCCTAAAAGCCCATGCTAAAAATTGCACAAAAAGTTCCATCCTCAAGAATTATTTTCTCTTTAGCTGGCGGTAAGGTCTGATTTTCATTTTTATTTATTAAAAAAAAAAAAGATAGCAGTAACTGTTAAATTCAAATTCAGTTAAACTACTCTGTTTCTCACATAATCTTTGTGGGATACTGAGGGACAGTTTCAAGCCTTGCTAGCCTGTGTGTTACTAACATGACAAGCTCACATTTCAGTGCAGTATTATTGCACCTGTGAGCAACACGAAGCATGGAAATAATTTCATTGCTTGAGAGCAGTTCACAGTTTGAGCATCTGGAAGTGCCTGAAAAACCTCAAGGGCTGTGGACCATAAAATGCACGAAAAAGCATGATTTACAAGTAGAGCAAAATGCTATTTAAAAATGCCAGATTAGCAAATGAGATCTTAATACCATTTAAGAGCTTTTTACACTACTAAATATATATCCTCAGAGCAACTGTGCTTTTAGATTAGAATGAAACTACAGCAATGAAATATGAAGAGTAAAGACTTACTGAGAACACGGTTTGTCACTTGTGCAAGATGAGCAGTGTTTTCTGTTTCACAGAGTGACAATGTTTTGGATACAACAGGCTACTGGGATTTAAAGTTATAAAGCCACAGGAAAATAACTTTGTGCCTAAGATAGATATCTAATTTCTCACACTAAATACCCACACAAAGCAGCAAGCACCATTTTGAAATAAAGTACTTGCATAGGGCATATATAAATGAAAACAGATTATAATTGTTTTAAAATGGAAGATGTTTTAAGCAGTAGCCTTTACCCATAATTTAAATTGGATAAAATCATGTATCCTTTTGCAATTTCAATGATCAGGCATCTAACCTGTTCCAGGTTTGAGGTGCAAAGCTCCTGTTGGGTGGCCTTGCAGCCTGCTCTTTCCAACACACCATGTGAAAAAAAGACATCTGGCCACTTCTGGCAAAGATCAAATAGAGAAAGCTCCAATTTTCGTTTATGATGTGTGTAATTTTTCTTCTGTGATTAGCAATCTCAGGTCAACAGAAATGTTTTGCTACACACAGAGGAGACACACAAGCCTTGATTCTCTGTGCTCCAGCTGCAAGACAAGCAGAAAAGCTATGGAATCCTAGTCCACTCCATCCAACAGTGACAGGTCTTCCTTAATCCTTCAATGTTGCATGTAGTGCTCCAAGGCAGTGCAAGAAGGCTCCTGTCAAAAGCTACTGAAAGGGAAAGAACAGCTCAAAAAGAAGAGCTGGGGAAAACTGGATCATGAAAGGCAGTCACCCTTCAGCTACAGAGCCAAAGTCCAGGTAATGGGTAACTCCAGCAATGCTCCTCCATGCCCCTGCTGCTGGGAGCAGAGCACTCTGCTTTTCACCCCAAGCAGCTGTCACCATGCGTGCCACAAGACAATGCGGCAGCACAGGGAATGCTTCTTGTGACAAAAGCAGCTCTCACACCCATCTCAGCAACTGGTACATACACAATTAAATTTATGACTTACTGAATGCACTCCACAGAAGTTGGTGCTTGGCCAAACAGGCTCTGCACCCCAGAGCCAGCTTTCCCATTTGGTTTTCCCAGTGGCTGTGAGGGAAGAGAGAGCAGGCACAGCTCAGAACAGACCCAACCAGATAATGTTAATTCACGATCTGCTGCTGATGTATTTACTTCAAAAGTTTTGCAGTGAAGGGTTGGGGTAATCTGCTCTTTTTTTTTTTTTCCTCCCTTTACCTTCTGAGATTCTGGAGCCTCAAATTTATTCACCTACAGAGATATCACTCAAATGAAATTGCTTCAGTGAGCCACCTGTTTTATACTTTTTTTTTTTTTTCAGTGTTATACTGTGTTTGAATGGCAATTTCTCTGAGGACAGCACCTCTTATTTCATATATCTGTATTAGCAGCACAACAGGCCTCACACTTGCTGGACCATAAGTCATTATTATTTTAACAATAGTGAGAATATAATAAGATTTATGCCACAGACATAATTTTAAAAAGCTGGATTTTTATTCTCAGTGTTAAATTAAAAAAAAAAACAACAACAAACCCCCTCCCCCCAAAAAAACCCCCACCAAAACAAACAAACAAACCCAACCCCCTCCCCCACACACACAAAAAAAAAACAAGGCAGGAACTCCTGATTTTCACATACAACTTCCAAACCCAGGGGCAATAATTGCAATTATTTCATGCATTAACCTTTGTCCTATCCAGGAAAGAGGAAATGCAGCTAAATTGCTTATCAGAACTAGTGCATGCAAGTGAATTAGACACAGCGAATGCTGTAGCTGTGTCTGATTCTTGTTTAATAGCTTTGGATGATACCATTTGGCACTAATTTCACTCTCTCATTTTATTTTGTCACACTTGGCATTTACTTCTGTGGTACTCAGCTTCACAGCTCAATACAATTGAAGTTACAGTGATGCTGAAAACATCGCTTTAGTATCTTAATGGTTTAGGATATATTTGCATTTTTTCTTCCATCTTTGATCACAGCACAATTATCTCTGCAGTATTTATTGTTTCTAGTGATGCAAAGTGCTGGAGTTATTAAACCTTGTTCTAACCTTATGCTTTTGTATCTCAAAGTACTTTCCTCCCCTTCCTGATGCAATCCAGAACTCAAAAGGTCAGTTATGCACGTTGCAGTTACATTGCAAGACTTCTGCTATTTCCTACCTTTGAAGGTATAGGTTAAGCAAAAACCTGAGCCACAAGGACAGTTCAGATACAGAACTTTACATTTATTTTCCCTAAGCTCACACAGCTTGCAAGACTGAAAGAAGCACAGTCAACATCATTAAAACAAACAGTTCAAAATCTTTAAAAGCAAGATACAGGCAGGGCAGTTTGCAGGTGCCACAAACAAACTAAAGCCTTCCATGGTATTTTGCTAACAGGATTCTTCCCTTGCTCATAGACTCTAATCTTCAACTAACATCCAGCCACAGTGGACATGTAGAGGCAATAATGGAATTTCTCTGCCATTCATTTGGGTCTGAACAGCATTATGTACTTGCATAACAATATTTGTCTTTTGGTTACAAAAGAGCAACAAAGCAGGGAATTAAATCTTCAAAATAGTTAACATGTAACAAGCCCTAAGACAACGGTATTTAAACAACATCCATCATCTTCTCCCTTCCTACCCAAATCAATAACTCAATTATGGAATCACCTCCACTTTTTCAGGACTCACACTCCACTTTTAGTTAGAGCACTCATAAAAGACCAAGTTTTCAGGGAAAACCAAAATTCCCGATTAAGTCATGCTCTGAGTTTAGTGACCATTTAGCAGAAACTGTCCTGTAAAAACACAATTTGTAATTTGTCACATTCATAACTATTTTCTCTCCTCCTCCCACCTGAGTAGCCACCCATGCCCAGGCAGCTCCAGCACCACACAAAACTGCAAATGCCCCCCACCCCGAGCTGCCCGACACCTTCACAGTGCTCCTGCAACCTGGCAGGACAACCAGAGTCAAGTCAACCAAGAGATCACATCAGGAACTTTATGACTCATTCATTTAATAAATGCTTTGCTGGCTCGCCCAAACATCCTGCCTCATTCCACAGGATAAAGTTGTGCTATCTACCTATGACTATTTTGAAGCCAAGACACTCGAGTCAAAAACATGCCCAGAAGGGCACAATGTTTCTGGATCAAAGGATCATCAGCAATAAAACTTCTGAGAGGGAAAGTCAGCCCTGTTTGCTGTACACAGAGCAAATGCATTTTGGTGAAGAATGTATCTGAGCCCAGCACTAAATGACAGAGAAGCAATCCTCTGGGTGCCAGTAGATTAATCCTATTGGTTTTTAAATCCTGTTGCTTATAGCCAACCTAAAAAAAAATTGGCTCATTTAACAAATTTAGAGCACATTTTCCTAATTTTCAGTATGTCCTAAACACACCTTTATATCAAATCTACATTTTTGGGGTTACCTCCATTCAACATCAAAACTGATTAATGTTCATTGCCACCTAATTTGTTGTATTTGTTGCTAGATATTCTATACATAAATCAGTGGCTGTCAGCTTGCATAACTCCCTTTTACGTCTTTCTCTATTCCATTGCACCTGCTGCTTCTCAAGAGTGATTACTTAATTGTGAAATAAAAGATCATTATTTAATACTTTAGCTAGGAGAAACAGTTTCTTGGTCATAGATTAATAAGGACTCTGAGTTTTACAGTTTGCAATTGAGTTTATGTTAAACATGTTTTGTCATCTTCTGTAATAAGGCCCTGAACTACAGCAGACAGACAGATCACTCAGAATTTGCTAATGCCACTGGCATATTTTGATTCTTCCCTTGCCCTCTTCAGTGGCCTACTTAAGATTTTCATCTTTTGAACTGCAGTAGTTTCTTCTGCATTTGTGGGGGTTTTACTCTTTTCCCAAAATACATTGTATCAGTGTTATAATCCTCATACTTAAATGACAGAGCCACAAATACTTAGGGAAATTGGAAACATCTCCAGCTTATTCCTGTCATAATCAGTAGTTTTCTGTGTCCTTTTGAATTATCACAATAAGAACACTGGGATTTTTGGTAGAGAAAGATCTTTAAAGTAAATAAGTGTTTCCTCCACTGAACCAAGGAGAAAGCAGAAGTATCTGATAAGTTAATAGTTTCAAAAGTAATACAATCTCAGGAAGCACCTACTGCCATCCTACTTACAAATTCATACTCCCCAAATATTATCCAAAACCTTTCACTGAGGATTTAAACATAGCTGGAAGAAGACCAGAATTTTTCCACATTTTCTCCTTTTTCCTTGTTTAAATATAGTGATAACTAATTCTAGCTCTGAACTCCACCATCCAGTGGCTAGCTTTTCACCATATGCATTTGCAAGCTGCTGGAGGTTGTCAGTCCACACCTCTAGTGTGCTCAGCTGTCCCTGAGGGCTTTGTGTTTGATGAAGGATTTCAATCCTGCTGTTAAATAATGTATCTTTCCTTAAAGCAAACTAAAGTTTTTGTATGTAGGATGAAGTCTCTAATGCTTCACTAAACAAATGAGCTATTATCTTGCATAAAACAAAACTACAAGACTGACCAGAAATGAAATTTGTGCTTTGACTTACACTCATGCATTGTTTCCTTTACTGGCTCATGTAAACATCTACCTGAGGAACTGGTAAACATAACTAACACCTCAGTTGACACCGTCAGTTTTCAGAAGCAGACTCCCAATTTGACTTTTTCTAAGTGAACAGGTTGTGTAGGCTGCTGATTTTAAGCCTTATTGTTAGGAGTTTGAAAGGAAATTTGTCCATGATAAAAAAAACTATTTTTGAGTGTAAGATTTTCTATCCCAAGTGTCTTTGCAAGCTACCCGGTTGTCTGTGCTAATACAGAGCCTGTTCTTTTTATCACTGGATGTTCACTTACACCAACACCCAGGTACAGGCAAGTGAGCCTGCATAGGGAATATCAGCACAGGCACACACACCTGGATCACCTAACCTGCAACCAGCACAGCACTGGAGGGTCACAGCTTCAGTAACTACTGTCTTTCATTGTCCTTGCTTTTTTGTACACATCAGCTACTCACTGGCTTCTCATCCTCCCCTCTCTCCCTAGCAGGTTTTGAGATCCAAGCCATAGTTCTTCAGGCCCTGACTAGATGGCATTTCATACTCTGCCACGAACCATGTCTAGAGCTTGGCCATGCCTGACAGACTCGTGCTCAAATCACCACTTATTTTTTTGAACAATAAAAACCACCCTGGGTGTGTTTCCCTCACACCACCTTAAGAGTAAAGCGGGCTATATACTGTTTTACACCCATGGGAACATGTCATGGAAAAAAAAAAAAAAATCAAGTCCAAGAGTTTTCAGTCCAAAAGGCAGCTTTCAGAAGTGCTGAGAATGGACTGTAAAGAAACCATCTGGTATGTTAAGTTAAACACCAGTTAGCAATCAAACAGCTACTGTTTCTTGGGGAAAAAAGTTATGTATGCTCATAATTGTCCATTCAGGTATCAGGTCCCGTTTAGCTTTCAAGGTTCCATACAATTAAGCTATTTTTAAATTACAAGCCACTCATCATTACTTGATTACCCATTACCATGTAAGTGAATTAGGAAAACAACACTCAGCATTTAATAAAACATAAAACAGATTAGCAATTAAATGCACAATTGTTCTATTGGCTTGTTTTCAACAAGCTTTCTCAAGACTTAAAAAAAAATACATGTATGAACACTGCCATTTAGGGTGTTCATTTACCTTTTAAAAATAGGATACTTCTTTATTTCATTATACAGAAGGAACCTAAAATTTATCATTAACACTATCAAAGTGACAGTCAAATGGATTAAATGCACAACTTTATGTATTAAAGGGAATATATCTACCTGATATTGTTGTATATAATTCTTTCATATTTGAACACATGGTTAATGTAATTAGCAGTACTCTTTCAGGCTCTGAGTATTCGAAAAAGCACAAGGTTCCTTAAAAATATTTTTAATCCCTGTGTTATACTAGAAGACATTCATTGCCATGTATTTTTTTTTATTTAAAAAGGAGGGGGAATCCTTGTTCCAGCAGCTGTGATTTTCTAAATAATGGCTCACTTAATTGCCTAATTTTGTCTATAAAACAGTGCTTTATACATAAGGATATCAATTCACCACAAAAGCATGCACTGAATAAACCCCTCTGTCACTGCTTAATTACTTGATCAAACATGATAAATATTGGAGGGCAATATCAGTAGTCATGTGAAATAAAATACACAAGGGCAGTGAAGAAAATAATCCTGCCTTAAACCTTGGTCCCACTGGAAGCAGGAGTAGAACACTGCAAGATCAGGTTCTTAGCCCATTATCCTTGTTCCCACTATACCAGAGCAGATGTCAATAGCAGGTTTGGATAAACCACAGCAGGGACATGAGCAGAACAACAGTGCAATGTCTGTCTCAAGTCAATACAACCAAGGGAAAGCAAAAACATCTGGGGAAGAAACATTTGTTCCACATGATCAGCAGAAAGCCTCTGTAAGGGGAGGAAAGGAGCAGCAGATGCTTTATTTTTGCAAGAGAGAGGAAATTGCAGTGTAGAGCAAGCTACACTACTTACCACACCAGTTTGGGGAACTGGGGCAACTAATTAGCCACCCCTCAAAGCTGCCTCCTTCCCCTGTGCAGCCACAGGCACACACACATTTAGCAGACCAGGCTTGCTGAGGAGCTGCCAGCACCCTTCCCATGTCCTAGGCACTGACAGTGGGTGCAGCTCCTGCTGTGGCTTTATCCTGCTGAGCACTGGGGAGGAAGATATTGCTGGTCCTCTTCCTAGAGGTGTTTATGCCTGTTCCTCCTTCAGGTGCTTGTCCTACAGACATCTGGGTGGAAATGACTTTGCAATGGGGCATATTACACTATACTTAGGAGTTCCTGGCTCCATTCAGTTGTTGATGTCAAGAACACATCACACACCAGCTCACACATCAGGCAGCACTATACGATTAGAGCACTTCTAACCTGGTAACACAAACTACCTTTAGCACACTCAACTTTATGGAGAGTTAAAAGTTTTTTCTACACATTTGTTGCTTAAGTAACAGACACTATATAGGCTGTTCTTTTGATAAGTTGCATGCTACCCCACTGGAGCAGGAGTGATATTATTCATATTTGTGCCACCAAGGAGATGATCCTTCCCACACAACACACCTGCCAACAGCAAACACCACTGAAATTACCTCCACCACCTCTGGCTTTCATTCCAACACAGTAAGAGAGACAAAGTTTTTGGTTCTTGTGACCAAGCTAAATTCAACTACATACACTTGCTCCTTCTCCCTCCAGTAACCACATTTGTGAATTTACATCTCACTTCCTTCCTCAAGGCATTTTAGCCACATGGAGTCCCTCTCAGCTTCCAGCTGATGCTGGGCAAACACGAGTAACTTCTCCAGATTCTCCAACATGACAGGATCCTGCCTCCCACTGCAACAGTGACACTCAGTTAAAGCATTTGCTGGAGGTGGGGAAGCGATGTCCCGTGGCAGTGTAAGGTATTTCACTATGGTCATGTAACTTCTCTCAGGCTACATTTAGCTCACAAGTGCTGCTCAATATTGCTGAAGACCAAGTATCAGAGAATATGTTGTCCCTAGGCTGAAAGGATGCATAACCTTCTTTTAGTAAAGCACCTTGTAGTGCTAACAAAACAGACAGCTGAGCAATTCCCACTTGCAAAAGAGTGAGACAAAAAAAAATAAAAAAAATGAAAACCAAGGCAACTGATCCAAGCATTAGGCACTGAATTTTTGGAAGCAATGCTTGGAAGTAATTAGATTATTTAGGCAAGAGTAAAACATTAAATAATTTACAAATAAAATACAAAATAAAAAACCCAAAGTGTTGTTAGCCTGAAAATTACAACTTCTGTTCAACCAATTAATAAAAATAAGAAAATAAGTTTCAAAGAACATTAATTTGAAAAATATCAAAAAAAAATAAAAGATATTTGAAGTGGTAGGAATAGCTACACAGGAATCCACACTATTACGTATTGCTGCTGGACCATTGCTTAAACCTAATTTAGAGTCCTTCCATCCTATAGAGCTCCTAGAATTATTAGAAAAACAAATTGGAAAGCCTTCCTCCACGGAATAAGATATCCATAATATCCAACTGTTGCATAAATGGGATAATTTATTTATCATTATCTTGGTTGAATTGTGAACAAGCAAGTAAGCCTTGCTGGACAAACCTAAGTGCCATTTCAGCACACTGTTAATATGTCTCACAATGCCTAACAGAAAAATTAATTTCCTTTTAATATTAAATGATCACACTGTATTTTACAAACACTGAAAAGAGATGATTCAGTCAAGAGAGAAAAAGTAATTTTCCTTTCCTCTATTGTACTTTTTCCTTTTCTCCCAGGGTATATGAGGGAATAAATACCTTTTAAAGAGTAGTTGTTTAAGACTGATCTTATCTGTTACCTCAGGTCACAGCACAAGAGGATACATTGCCTTTTTCTTTTAGCTGCAAAGGATTTTTTGCTGGAAGGACATGGTCACTCCTGCTCCTAGGAGAAATTATTATCAAAGAAATAACACTATAATAGAGTGTGAACATGCAGGCTGGGGCTATCAACATTTGTCCTCGCTCTTAAACTTGTCTTTGTTAATAATAAATTGTCTAAATTGATTCATAATAATGACACTCTTCCCCAAAGGATAAGAACCAAGATAGTTGTTTTCCTTCCTTTTATTCAGTCAGTGAAAAAGAAATCCTCTTTCTTTCCACTGAGCTATCTGGTAATTATGAACAATTAATCACTGGCCTGAGATTTTATACTATGGGATTTTAAAAAATTACAATTAACAAAAACTGAGCATAATATTTAACTATTTCGATGTATTTTTTTGCACTTGCCAGTGTCTTTTGTAGCAGTTTCATTTTGAATTGGATGCAATTCAAAGAGACAGGAGCAACAGCAACTAATGCCAGGCTCAGGTCAGGTCCAACTTCTTTTTAAAAATGTTGGATAATCATGTTTTATTCCGTACTATAAATATGTTTAAGCTGGAACAGAACCAGAAGGCCAGCCTGGGAGAGCTGTCTCACAGTTTAAGAATGCTATTCATCAATAACTGATAAAGAAACAATTAAAAGGGAGATTTTTATCACCACATGATGGAATTAGAAGCGAGCACAAAGAACATTCATTAAATAAGTTTACATTATGACGGCATTAGTCAACTTGGTGTATTTAGTACACCCTTAAAAACACAAGGCTCAGATTCATGACACAAAATTCAGAAGGTCTAGAAGTTGAGATCAGGTAAGCATCCCAAGGCAACTAATTAAGAGCAATCAGTCAGATCCTGCATGAGCCAAAACTGTTACAAGTCATTCAGCAACAGCTTTTTTTCAGAATGCAACAGGAGCTGTAGTTGATGGTTTTTTTTGTTTTTTTGGTTTTTCTTTTCCACTGGCTCAGCAGCTTGAAACAGGCTGAGCAGGGCACCAAAAAAACCTACCTATGACATGAGAATACCCAGTGCTCTTCTATTGCACCCACCTAACATCAGGGAACAAAGCAAGCCATGCACACAGTACTTCAGCACTCACACCACAATCTTATTTTAGGAGGTTCAGCTCCCTGGTCAAAACCTTGTCAGACAAGCCCATTAAATTATATAAAAGAACCTACAAATAAGCTTTAACATGATTTCAGCTCACCAGATGGTGGTATTAAGGTATTGCAAGAGGCACTAAACAGTGTTTGAGCAATGTTTATTGTCTGCCCCAATATGTTTCTTTAATAGTGCTGGATGTATGAGGAATACAAAGTGCTCCATCTCTTGCTCACTTAGTGAAAATCATTTTCCAAAATCTGCTCCACATATCAGGAATCATCAGCTTTTAAAGCAACATGCCATATGGCATTCCTAAATTAGAGGTTAAGTGGAACAAAATCCCATGAAGTCTATGCAATATTTCAGGGAGAGAAGATGTTTCCAATCATGTTTTCAGAGGCATTTGTCTGACCAGACAGTGGCTCAAGTGGAACTCCTGCACAGGCCTTTTCTGCTCCATTCAGTCCCTCATAACCCACCCATGGGACACAGCTGCTCAACCCTCTGCAGGCAAAGGCTCTTACACATTAACAGGGTGTCTTGTCCTTTCTATTGTTTGCCCACCCAATACACACAAATCTATACATTTTACATCATACACTGCCTAGGTATGAAATGAAGGGTCTGCTTAAAAGTTAAATGACAAACGCAGCTTCTTTGCTGCTCTGCACCAGTGTTTTACTCCCCATAAGTTTATAAACTGAATTATAGACAGAAGACAGATTGGGACTTTGTTTTGTGAAAAAACACCAATGTTCTTGAGGTTGAAGAGGAACAAAAATTACATTCGAGAAGATACTGAGATCTGGGAAAACTTATCTACTTCCAAAGTTCCCATAAAGCTAGGATTACTCTCTCTGTCTATTTATAATACAACAACAACCTACTTTCTTCCCCCCAAAAATACCCAACCAACAGCTGTACCAGATACTCAGTGAGAAGAGCCATCTAAATACCACATATAGTAACAAAGACTTCTTTCAAAAGTCCGTAGAAGTTTCAATTTTGTGCTGTGAGGTAACAGCACAGGAAGAGCATAAATTTCATGGTACAAGCCTCAGTGATATTTGAATCCACTACACTGCTAATCACCAAATCCTAAGGGAGAGGACTTTCTTTCAAGTCTCGGTCTTAATTGCTAAACACAAGGCAGCAAACTCAGTAGCATCAGTGCTGAGTTTCTACCAATAAAACACCAGTAAGAGGAGAGGCATTTTTTTCCATGAGCTGGAAAAAAAATGCAAACCAAACAATAACACCACCACACCACAAAAAAAACCCCAAACAAACAACAACACAAATTCAAAAGCAAACAAACCAAAACAAAACCACAACAAAAGCAAGAAATAGATCACTGGGGAGGGCATTCAGACAAAAGATCAAATATTACGGTATAATTTCTATTTCATATCACAAGCATATAACTGTTCAGTAATTACTCAGCAATTGCCAGACAAAAGAAGGATTTTTTTTTTCTTGAAGAAACACAGGGTAATTATGCCAAGTTGCCAGAGACACTGCTGTAGCTTGTAATGATTAGGCTTTATAATAGTGAATCATCACATAAGATAACACTAACCAGCCCTAATACCAAAGTTAGAAGCCGTTATTTATGCAGTTTTTACACTTATAACTGTATCAATAGATTGCCTACATAGTTTCCATACCATCATTAAAAGCCTATTTGTGTACATACATATTTATGCACTCACCCCACCAGCTCTTCTGACTAGATCTGGTTCTTAAGGTTACCAGTTCTTCACCAGGAAAGAATACAGGTCAAGAGCATTAAAAATATAGATCTTTACATTTTGAAAGTCCAAGATCTGAAAGAGGCAGGCAGACATGAAGGCGTTTTTCAAAGGACTAAGAGCTGGATTAGGCTCTAGTCTGGAAAGTACAAAGGCTGCATATATTATATAAGATTTCTCTGATTACAGAAGGCACCATGAATCTTGAAGTACAGATAACTACAGAGAATCAAAGGACTGGAGAAAAGGAATTCCTGCTAATGTACTTGTACTCTGAAGAGTGACTTTATTTAAAGAGCAAAGTCACATTCAATCACCTCCAAATCTCAACAACAGTCAAAATTGTTCCAGGAAGAGAAAAGCAGTTCTATTTACCTCTCTTGCTAACTCCCCAATAAACCTGAAACTCACCTTGGTTAGTTCTGACTTTAAAAAAAATCTCCCTCAATGTGGACTAAAAGCACATGAAGTTATACCACATTTACACACCTTTTAATTCTGTGGTCTTAGGAGCCACACAGGACACAAAACAGGCAAAGACCTGAAGATGATGCAGAGCAGAGCTGGCTTTTGTTCAAACCCAGTCACCACTTTCACTCCTGGTACTGGGGCCACAAGACCCAGTATATACTTATTCATTCCTGGGTCAGGTTCGCTGGGCTGACAGGTGCATGTAACATTGCAATGGTTTCACGTTTGCTGAATTCTCTTTGCCAATTAGTGTAGCTGCCAACACACATCATTGCTAGAAATTATGTGAGAGCCTGCAAAGACACCAGTATCCAGTGATCAGAAACACAGAGCTAACACGATGCCATCTCTGGGTCGTCGTTTTAAAATATAAACCCCACAGTTTAAAGCTTCCTTTATTCTTTCTTCTTCTGAGTCAGTGAATTTTGGCACGGCTGGCTGTAAACACTCACTAATGTTTCTACATAATAGAAAGATAGTAGATAACACTAAACATACAGAGTGCTGTGCTTCCAGTTTTACATTAACCTCTTGAATGGCACTTTCTTAAACTGGGCATACTGTATAATCCTCTACCTTTGATCTAGACATAACAACCACTTTAAAAGGAAGGATTCTGTTTTATGTTTTATGACATGCAAGGCTGATTATACTCAGCTATGAATTGTTAGGTGTCTGTCCTCAGTTATGTGCTCAAACATTTAAACACTGAGACAGATTTTGAACTCTTCCATTAGTTCGTATTAATAAATCCAGATGAAAGTCCCAACTTTCCCTATCACATTGAATGATTACACAGTGTCTGAGTTCGTATGAACTACTAAGACACGTATTTCTGAAATACTAAACATTATTCCATCATGTTCTGGGATTTTAAAGGTATTTCAGTCTCCCTGTTTAACTCACATGCCTTGCACTTACTGGAAAAGAAAATCTTCTGTTTCTAAGGATGACTGCACAGGTCATTTTTACATCATCCAGCTCTAGCTCATTGTCACAGCTCATCACAACTTGGACAGGCTGCATGCCTGCTCAGTCTGAGCCAGCACTGCCTGCAGATGACAGCAGTACCCAGCAAGTTACAGCAGTGTTCTGGGGGATCCTGTCACCTGCAGCAATTCACAGGAGGGACACCTGGACAGGTTTGCTTCACAGAGCTTCTCTACCATTAGGAATTAAAGTTTCCCAGAACAAAGTTTTTCCTCCTGATCTATTATCACAGCTGCATCACAGTGCTCTATATAACAACACCCTCACATCTTTTAACCCACCCCACAACTCTGAATACTATAGGAATGACACACTTTGGGACACATGTTACTGCAGCACAGCAACACTTCTGTACTGTACTGTGTTATTCATGGTCCATGAAGATGAATTTGTTCTTACATAATTTTGCATGCGCATTGTACTTCTGGTGTTTTATCTTCATAGAATGCAGAATCTACATTGTTCTAGAACTTCTATTATTTTGTGCTCACTCTACCTCTGATAAACTTTTAAATTTTAGCTTGTTGAATGTGTTATTGTGGGACAGTGCTAAATCTGTGTAATAATTAAATTCAGAGATGTGTGGTGGCTTAATGTACCACTGTCTGAGTCAGACTTCTTGATAGGCTTACTCATCAAAGTAAAAAAATAGTTTGGATTCAGTCCAAGGTGAGAAGAGCAAAGGTTTAGGAAATGATCAAATATTAGCTGTCTGAAAACAGAAGCAAAAGAACCACCCACAGCACTTCAGGCAACTCCTGGCATTCAGAGGAAGAAGGTAATCTGAAAATATGACTCAGGGACTTATACACTAAAAAAATCTGTCTCTTGAATTCTGCTTATCCAGATGCAACTAGCTAATGCTTTTTACTACTGAGCATATGCTATCAAGCTTGCATATCAAAGAAACAAAACAATGTAAAATATCATAAGGTAACAAGTGTGAGACAAAACTCCAGGAAATATAACCAAGGATATATGAGGGAACAGAACACCCAAAAATAATAGTAAAACTTTTTTTCAAGGAGACAACCAGATGGCCCAAGAAGAGTGCAGAAACAGAAGAATCTACTATCTACATTTTGAATGTTTAAAATAACTGTCTTAAAGATGGCAATAAAGGTTCCTCTTTTGCACAGTATCTATTTTTATTAGAAACACTGAAAAACTAAAGATTTTTTTATTTATAGGACAAATTTATTGACAAAGTCATTAATAGGTTAATTGATGGTAGTGGGATTTTTTTTGCAGTAAGGCTAGATTCTTTGGCTTGTATTATTTCAGTAGGATTCTCTTCCCTCTCAGTCCTTCCTTTGGGGACTTTGGGAAGCCTTTCCAAGGTTGTTATGGATTTGCTATATCTGCAGTACTACACCTTACTATTGCAGCCTGCCAGCTGTACTCCAGGAGCTGCTGTGCAGAGCTGCCAAGTTGACTTTTCACCTTCACTTCAGCATTCTAGTTCAGGCTAATTTCTCTAGACTATAGAGGAAAACTAGAAAAACTGTATACCTCTTGCAGATGAGGAATAACTCCTTCGGTAATCCTACTGAGAGAAAATACCTCTTTTACGTCTCATTTGTGAAATCTTCCCCTCTGCATTGGCTTGAAAGTGTTACTACCCACTACCACATCCAATTCAGCTAATAAGATCAGGTGTTTGAAAAAAATTCCCAAACTACATAGAACTGCTCTGTGCTACTTAGTAAGCCTTTCTTTCTGCTGAATATTGTTGCTTCAAAGAGGGGTTAAAACAACCACCATTAGGAAACCAGCCTTGCAGATGACACACATAAAGAAGAACTCAGACCAAAGCATGGAGACAGGGCAAAGATACACACAGCAGGCCAGTGGAGCCCTCTCGCAGCCAGCCCTGAAGCTGTAATAGCCAAAAGGTATTATCCACAAACAGGTCAGCTGCATTCCCTGGGAGGGATGTAGGTGTAGAGCAGCAGGGAGATTACATAAAGCAGCTTTGCAGTGCTGTGAAAAAACATCAGAGAAACAGCGATCTCATGGGGTGAAGACAGGGAAGGAGAGACCCTCTGTGTATGATTAAAGCAAAACTTTTTAAAAGTCTTTCAGAGAAACAGAAGCAGCTTATTTCAGGACAGTGTTATGCAGACTTTATCTGTCACAACTGAGGAAAGGTTTTTGCCAGAGGGACTGTCAGTAGTCAGCTGGCAGAAGGACATGATTCCTGGGATTAATGACAGTTAGTAAAGCATCACATTTTGTAGCAAGAAACATGAGAGGGATGAACATGCAAAAGACATCAACAATTACAGAATTAAGTGGGCACAGGCTTCCTTCTTGCAATGGGATAAAAGACTTGCTGAGAGGGAAGATAATTTCCACACAGCAGAGTTAAAAATAAAGTGAGAAATCCATGTATTGCAAGGGTACTGAGGCAGTGCCAGGACACAGATTTAAGTCTATGTGGGTATGTACTTTAACTCATTAGCTCTTCTTTTTCATATCTATGCACCTGCAACTTCATCATATGTGTCTTACCAAAAAGCAGGAATGCCAGAGTTACATGTGTCTCTGTTTTGACCTCTTAATTATTTGGCTAGAGACAGAGGGACCTTAACACAAGAAGGAAGAGCTTCTGTTTGCAGAACCCACTGGGTAACATAAAATAATAAACCTCTACCATCAAACAGGGTTTCACCAAAAATGTGTATTTATCACTTAGCAATATATTCAAAATGCAGAGTGGGATGAGCTAAGGGGAGAACATTTTCTTTGTTTGCCAAATTCATGCAAGGTCCTGAAAATAACACATTACTGAAGTGAGAAAAGCTTTTTCTTTCTGTCCACATCTTTGGAACCAACCAGCCACTGGAAAGAGCAGCCACAGTTTTGGAAGGCAAAAAAGCTCCAAGGACACAATGCCAAAAATCAAAAA
The DNA here is from genome assembly GCA_017589585.1 of Phylloscopus whistleri. Classification (NCBI taxonomy): domain Eukaryota; kingdom Metazoa; phylum Chordata; class Aves; order Passeriformes; family Phylloscopidae; genus Phylloscopus; species Phylloscopus whistleri. Next base: position 2,797,263 of record JADMLD010001395.1, on the reverse strand, counting down.
AAAAAAAATCTAATAGATAAATACTATTAAGGTGTGCAGGTGAGATGTAGAAAAGACACACATAATGCCTCTTTGCAGTGAACTGTGCACATAATTTACTGGAAGTAAGGGCACTTGGAAGCACTGGTATAACACCCTTCAGTAAAGGACAGTCGGGGTAGATCAACCAAAGGCTGAGAAAGAAGCATTCAAATGCTGATATCAGCAAAAATTTCATGCCAACAGAAAATGATAAATTGCTCATTTCTGTGCTAAAACATCTTTTCCCCCCCCAAACAACAAAAAACTGATCAAGTGAAAACGAGCTGCCAAAGCTACACCCACAGAGATGATTTCAAGGACAAGTTGCACCTAGAATACTCACGCACTTGCAGTAAGGGAATAACCACACTTCAGGCTACTTTTTTATGTAACATATATATCCACACGCAAATTACAGCTGAACATAGGCTGAACTTCTCTTCACGGTTTGAAATGTGGAATTCAGATGAAGTCCATGTTCCCACAGCTGATTCATCAGCCCTTAACTAAGGAGCCCCTACCGCATTTAAGCCTGATCAAGCTCTGAAATAAGGCATGGTACATTTTTGCACTGCGAGGCTAAGGGGTGTGTTCCACAGAGCAGCACAGAAAGCTAGAAAGGGGCTTCTGTTTCTTGGGAAAGAGGAGCTAGGAATTAAGAAGGAACAGAAGAGGGATGAAAAACTTGCTGGAAAAAGAAACTTGCCAAGAAAATATCTGGGAGTTATGGAAAACCAGTGACATTAATCTGGTTCATCTGTTTTCCCTACAGCTCCAGCAATGGAGATCTGGAAACAATGCACTCACAGCACCTCTGGTATTTGAAGTGTATAATTTTTCATTCAGCCTAGCTTACATTTTCAGACTGGAACAATCTGACAGTATTTCCTTGGGACAGAGGCAAGAATATATAAAGCTATTTCAGTAAGAATTATGCTGAAAGGATGAGAAATAAAAATAAGCAGTTTTAATGAGAAATAGTCAAAGCTTTTTTTTTGTCCCTAATTTATACCAGGAGTTGCATGGCCCAGAGCAACATGAAAAGCTAAAAATTGTCACATGCATTGCACACGCATTCTTTTTGTGGGCTTGGCATCAGCTCCTGTTTTGTCACTTTGGTCCCAGCTCAGAGAGCACAGTAACAGGCAAGAACCAGCCCAGCAGGCTGGTGGGGAGCCAGGACACCCCTGGGGGTGCAGGGGCAGGCTCAGGAGACCAGAGGCCCTGCCTAAGGGACCCCTCCATCTTCTTTTTTGTTTAATCAAGGTCTGTCCATCTGCAAGTGCTGGGCTCCCCCTTCTGAGACATGCACAGGGACACACAGACAGATATTGCTGTGAACTGACTTTTCAAAAGAACCCAAAATGCTCTGTTGGTTGCAGCAGCATTGTTATACGATGAGAAGGTCTCTGTTAAACATTCATATAACACCAGGTCCAGAGCAAAAAGCAGCAACAAGTTATACGTGCTACTACTCACCAAAATACTACTTTGAGCTCCTTTTTTTTTTTTTTTTTTCCCCCACAAGAGATTTTTTTCCTGCAAGTCATAAAAATCAAAATAGCTCCTCTCATTGCATCGCTTTCTGGAACACAGGCTGTACATTAAATGAGAAGGCCAATACTTTTTGGTGATTCAGAAATTATCTCTCGGACCACAGACTCTCACAAACAGCTTCCAAGTGTCACTTATTTAAATAACATGACTGCCCTGAAAGAAACACAATGATCAAGGAGCACAATATACCATTTCTGGCCTAGAGAAGGTGCAACCTTATTTGCTGCATATTAAAATTAGCAAAACCATTTACCAGACCTTTATAGCCTCATACATTAAAGCATAAGATGCAATTCTGCTTGGAAAAGCAGCCCAAGAGAAATGGTATATGACAAATGGTATATGACTGAGTTAATTTTTCACTGTATCACCATCTTCTTCTCAATTTAGGAAAAAAAAAAAAGGAACAAAAATGCCCATGGAAGAACTGATAAAGGTGTAGTTTTTCTAGCCCCCACATTTTAAAAACATAGTTGGATCTTCCCATCCTTACAATATGATCAATACCAGAGGTTAATGTGCTAACAAGGTTTTAAGAAATGAAAAGGCTGTCCTTTACTTAAAATACCATGAACAAAATTAGCAACAAAGTCTTTTCAGAAGAGGAGGGCTTTGTTGCCATATTTCAGCTACAAAAAATCCTATTACAACTCCATAAAGGCATAATCCACACAACTGGATTTGAAGCTTCCCCTATTTGCCAGCCTATCCCCAAGACAGAGGGAAGGGTGACAGAAGAGGAGGAGCCCAGGACAAGAACATGATCTTCACCAGCTCTCACACAGCTGAGCTTCCTTCTATGGAGCAGGCACAGCAGATCAAAACAATAAAATACACAGATTATGATAGGGAGATCATTTGTGACCTGCAGAAGTCAGAAGTCATCATCTAACTACAAAGCTACCAGTGCAGCCTCAGGACTATAGGTATCATCATGCTTGCCCAGGTGGTGTTTAAATAAGCTCTTGGGTTTTGTGCTAGCTCCAGTCTGAGCATAACTTAAGTTTACCAGAGAACAGGCATTCATCCCTTTGGTTAAAAAAAAAAGAAAGTAAAAAGAAAAAAGAAAAAAGAATTTTTAAGTGTCAAAGACAAGGTTTGCGAAGAGAGCTTCTTTCTGATGGTGAGACTTGGCCTTTTCACCAGTAGAATAATTTTGGAGCTCCCAAGCATGAAATAGCCAAGGAACCAAGGAACTCCCTACACAGGAGACCAGGCCACCAGAGCATCCCTGGATCTTCTCCTGAACAAAGCTTTTTCTCCTACAAATACAGCAACAGCTTTTACTAACCAACAAATTCTTATTAAACAACCTCATTATTTGACTCTTCAGCTCTACTTGTGCAAAACACACTATTAGGATTGTTCTAGCCAATTGACAGAAGAAATCTGTTTCACACAAGGCTGAAAACAGGGATCAGGAGAATTCAGAGTGTCTAGACCAAGTAGACCAACACTTGTGACACGTCAGAAATTAAAAATCCTCAAGACTTTTCATTACTGCAAAAGAATCACCTCAGTCTCTCTTTACGCAGCAGTAGCTAATCACTTTTCACCTATAATTTCACCTGATCCTTTCTAAAAGCCAGGTCATAAAAACACAAAGAACTGCTCAATTGCAAATTGTGACCCAAAATGAAATCACCTCATCCCCACTAAGCGCTGAAAGAATCATTGGAACACATTTCCAGGAAGAAATGTCAGCCTCTGTCTACTGAAGAGGGCTGCTAACAACAGTCTGTCTCCCACTTAGAACAGCACAAGATAATCCACTTTTGTATCCCAAATCAACATACTAGAACTCAGTCCCAGTGTACTTAATTTCACTCTTCAGAGCAATGAGATGGTCACTATGTCTCAGGCTGACACGTGAGAAAACCCCACCGATTCACAGGACTTAAATACATGAACTGCATTGGAAAAGTGTTAGACAATGCTAATTGTTTCTGTCATGTTACTAACAAGACTAAGCCTGGTGCCTTCCCTCTCTTTTTGTGCCCAAATTAAGTTTAGGAAGTTTGGCTACTGCTGTCAGGAGACTAACAGAAAGTGGGATGGTTATCAGACAAATCAGAACAGCTGCAACTTTGAGCTTCATCTTACATTATATCCAACACTGATCAGGTGATGTTGAATTAACTTGAAGCTGTAATGCAGACTGAGTACATTCATAGTGATAGAACTCTCGATGAGACTAGACTGATTGCAAAGATTTCAGCAGGTCAGCTGTAATGAAGCTGTTCACCCATTATATTTCCTACTTTTAACCTATACTCCCAGTATATTACACTCCACCATTTTAATTGAGAAAATTAATCTTTTCTTACAGCAGTAGAAAGGTTGAATGGTTTGCAACAGTTCAGTTTGCCCTGCAATAATATTCTAATCCATTTTTTCTTATCTCAACCCTGCACAAGGTTTACACCCCTGAGAGTATAGAATTTACTAACATGTCAAATGCACTTCCTCCCCTTCCCCCAGCAGCCAGGGAAAATATCCTAATTTCCCTACCACATTTCCATATATGGTTACTCTTGGTTTAACTCTCCAAACTGGTTTACTCATTTGCATATGTAACTATTTGAAGGCCCTACAATTTCATTTGATCTAAGATTGATGCTCTTGTTTAAACTTTTAAAACTTGAAGAGATGCACTGATAATAAAAGAAATGAGACTTCTGGGCTAAAGACCTAAAAATATTGAGGGGTAGTGCCTCTGCCTATGTAAGTCAGCATACTTCCTTTGATAAAGTTCTGTTAGTTAACAGTCAGGATCCAGTCCCACCTGGATTGCCTCTAAAGTAGATAAAAGTAGTGCTGAACTCTGAGGCATGAGCCAGCACCAAAGAAACTTCAAAGAAACTGCTTATGTTTCCCCAAAGTTAAATTCAGATTCAAGCTACCCACTACCTCTAAAGAACCTTCCTTTTAGTCAGGCATAGTAAGTCCTTGACAAACTTGCTTGAAAAAGTTGTACATGGAATAGTCCAACAGATACACTTCTGTTTTGCAAAGGTATCAAGGATCAGTAATTCTATACTCTTACTCCGAAATGTATATGATACTTGATATAAAAGTGCACACAGCTCTGAGCAGTCGTTTTAAGAAAAAAGAGAACCTGTCAAACTAAATATCATAATCCTGTGTAGTCTGATCATAAAATGAAATACTACTGAAAACTGACTGATGGGTTTGCTATACTACAAGATAAGATCTTGGCAAATAAAGCTGTTGCAAATATTTGAGAGGATCTTATGCACGTGCTGGATCATGTAACGGTTTAAGGCACTTCCTTCCAATAAAGAGCTGGGGCCTCTTTCTGTAACTAATACAATTGAATTTTATTTTAGGCTGTGTAGGGAACATACTTTCACATTGCAAAATCCTTCAATACTATACTTCATCAGAGGTTAGAATCAAGTTTACTTGCTTGCTTGCTTAATAATGACTGAGAACATTAACTTTCTGTGCTGGTGGGAAAAGATGCAATATCACCCAGTATTTAATCTGCTAGCTGTGTTTCAGCAGGCTCACAACGTAACAGAAAATAGAACAAATCAAAAGGCTTGAGTCCTGCTCCTGCAGGCAGTCTGTGCACACTCCTGTGCAGGAAGGGACAGTGTGAGTTAAGCTCCCAACCCTCATGATGGAGGCCAGGTGTAGCACTGTGTCCAGCAGCACCCTGCTGACACTCCTGTCAGTTATAAATGTAGCTTCAACAAAAAGAGTTGCTTTTCACTCAGATGTAACAACAAACATCCAACCTTATCTACGCGAAGCAATGTACACAAAGGTGCAGTACAAGGCTACAGGAAAGCCATTTTTATTTCTTGTAGACAACTGAAATGGGATTCCAGACAGTGAATGATATGGCCCTTCCTCTTTTCAATGTCTTCAGCTTTGTGTACAACAGTGTAGCTCAATTATTTGTAGATGATATATAAAGGCTGCTGCTGAAGGACTACAGATCTGTTCCCAAAAATATCATCTGAATACACAGAATCATAGAATGCATGCTAGAATATTCTAAGATTTATCCTTGTGGCAGGCTTATTTGCCAGATGAAATATTTCAAATAATTATACAACTACAGAAACATATGGAAAGGTTCATTATGGATTATTTAATTTAAATTCACTCTTCATTGCTTCTCAGAATCTCCTAGGTCACTCAAGAACAACTATATAGCTCAGAAGGCAAGCAAGCCACCTTTTTTTAAACTTAAATAGGAATAATGTGGCAGGTTTCACAGATGCAACATATCCAGAATTTATACACTCCTGGCTACAAGGGATTTTTTTCTTTGCCTTCTGTTTCCTTGATAGTCCTTATGCCTTCAGGGATTTTGCTTCTTAATTTGGGAGGGGCTGGGAATGTGCACGTGCTGAAGTATACTACACTACACTATTTATATAATTTTGGCCATTGACTTCAATGAGAATGAAGCTAGAGCCAATAAGGCATGTTATCACAAAAGCAGTTTGCAAACTGTAACTGCTCATTCTTCCCACACTGTAGGGAGGTGCGATTAGTGATGCCATTATCCTCACCTTATGCTGCAAAAAGAATTGTAACAGAGGCTGAGAGACTGCCAAGGGCCTTGGAGGAAAGCAGTGTTTGTACAAGAAAATAGACTCAGAAAGAAGCTCTGGGCTCAAAGGGCAAAACCTCATTACTCTGAAGAGAAAAGCAAGATACAACTAAGAATAAGCCTGCCCAGTGTTTAGGTGGAAAATTAAGATAGGACAAAGACACAAAAATAAAGTAAACTCTTTATTTATCTTAGTTGTATCTAGCTTTTTTAACGTACCAAAAACCATCTGTACTTATGTAGATCGAAATTATAATGTAGTGAGAACAATATACACTTCTACCACACACACAATCTGCTGAGAACACGAAGGAGATGTTTTAACTTTGCATGTAGGTGTAAGTTTTGAACATTTTAGAAACTTAAGCAACAGAAGTTACATGAATTAATACATAAAGTACATGAATTAGGTTGCCCATTCCCGTTTACATACATGCTTGGCTATGAAAGCCCATAGAAAAGATATAATAAGAATTAGTGCCACACAAATGTCTTTGAGCACTAAGCTAATGTTTCACTCCTCTGTTGTCTAAGTATCCGAGCAAATCTTTGCTCCCATGAACACTCAGATTTAAACATGAGATTAGTTGTATTTAATCAAGGCTGCATTACTGTTTGCCCCCTGAAAAGATGACAACAACAGGGAAGGTTTATTCTAAAAAAATTTTACTCCAGTAAGTCAGCCTAAAATTAATACAGACCCAGTGTAGAAATCCACATAAATTAATATAAAGACTACTTTTATAGGCCTGATACCAAGGCAAGTAAAATAAAACCCTGAAAATTACATACACATGCCTCAGTGTCGAAAACCTGGAGAGAAATTAGTTTTTCTGAATGTCAAAAAAATTTGGTTTCAGTGAGCTGCTAAGTTTCAGAATAATTTCTAGGGAAGATACTATAGGTGAAGTCCAAAGAGTTCTGAAACCGCTAAAAATTATCATTTCCTCTTTATTGTCTGCTTCCCTCTAAACACATTTCTTTTGTCCACCAATAAGTCGAGGCATGTAACTTCCTCTTTCAAAGTGTGGCCTTTTCATAGTTAAGAGGAAATGCCCCAGTAGCTCAAACAAAAGTAGTTGTAACATTCAGAATTTGCCATCTGACCAAGATTTGAAGATTGATGCTAGGTGGCAACAAATGGGTCAGAGCTACCTAGTCCAAATCAAGTTAATAACCTCTCTCCAAAGGAGCTAAACCACTTCTATATTGTATTCAACTTGAGAATCTATAAAAACACTGGGAGGGCAGTAAGGGGATGGACATGGAAGTCTTTGCAGGGAAGGAGGAGATTAGCCATAGCTGCACCACTGGGGGAAGAGGGATTCTGCAGTAAGTTAACCATGTATCAACTACACTGCTGCTGAGCTGCAGCATTCAGAGGCCTCATGATAAAAAGGATTAACCCCAAGTTAGGCATACAGTTTGTCCCTGTATAGATCTCTGGAGTGGACCCTGTATATTTAGTAAAATGATGAACACTGGAAACAAAGCTAACCAATGAAGAGATAATGGCACATCAATTAATAGGTAGCAAAGACAAAGGGTGAAGGGATGTACAAAAGAGCCAAGAGTGCCTGAAATTTCAAAAGGCGTTTCAGAAAGAGTAAGCATACCTTGCTCTGGAGCAAGCTATAAATAAGCACATATTAGTGGCATCACTGAAAGACGACTCAAGACAGAAAGCACTGTCAGGCAAGTGTATTTTTGTGTGATGTAGATCTCTTGCTTACATTACAAAGTAGGCTGAAGCACCTGACCTAAAATGAGAAGTGGCAAAGACAGGGCTCCAAATGTTCAACTCCAGGTCAGTCAATACTACTGAAAGTGATTCTTCTACAAACCTAATCGCAAATTAACAAACAATTTACATCTAAACAGATTTGCTGATATCTAAGCCTATTGCCTGCCTGTGCAGAGCTAGGATGTATGCAACACAAAGACCAGTCTGGTGGTTTACAGCCAGATTTATTTCATCTTGCATCTTCAGCCACTGTACATTCTAAATCCGTAAAAAAATATTATAATCAATATAAAAATAATTATCATGAGAAAAATGTATATCCTGAATTATTATAGCATAAGATCTATAATGGATCAGATAAAATGAGAAGATCTTTTTGATTGCTCAAGTATTAGTTTCTATCTCAGGGACTGGACTATACAAAGCAGTGGTAATGAAATATGGATTGGCAAGGAAAACGCAGGTTTTCAACAGCAGGCTGCCTGCAAACTTCTGTCCCATCTACTGAGATCCTCCTCGGTCTTCTGCAGCCAGCAGGCCAGCTGTGTTGCTCTACTTCTTACTGGATGCATTTCAGTACCAGAAAAATGAAACACTGCCTGGAACAGAAACTGCCCTGGGCCAGCGTTGTCCTCTCACAGGCTGCTGGTCAGCCCGAACACAGGACACTGCTCTCATCTTGCTTGCTGATAAAAACAGGCAACAAGCTTCAGCTGCATGACTATTTCTCAATATTCCATTGAGCTACAGAGCACTTCTGGGGAACCTCTGAGAAATGGCTGCCTGTCTAAGCCATGTTGTTTTACCATGTTCCCTCCTCTTTTTGATAATCATACCGATAGCGTCTGGCACTTGGATTGCTCTGCCTTGTGCAGACTCGTCTTGCAATTACACTCAGTGCTGTTTGCTGGGAGGCTGAAAGCTCCAGCTGCAGAGAGGCTGCACAGACCAGCTGCTTGCCAGGAACAGAAACCTTGGAAAATTAAGTAGGGAATGTAATTAATGATGCCTGTTCCTTTGACCAGGAGAACACTTGGACCCAAGATATGAAGCAACAATTACTGAAGTGCACTTAGAGAACTGTGGAAAGGAGCTCTAATGTAATAATGAGCAACAATATTCTACAAACTGGGTACATGTGATGTATCATTCAAATGATTACTCACACTGATCACAGGCAAACAGAGGCAGAGATATCACACACTCAAGGAAACAGTGCCAACCTGCCAGGAAAAAAAACCACAAAAACATCCAAAACATTTCTAATGAGAAAGGAGACTTTTATATCTGGAGATGACTAGGCTTCCAAGGACACTCTACCCTCACAGAAATAACAGCTCTATCTGCATCACCATATCCTGGAGATGCTAGAACTAGGCAGGTCTTGACAGGAGATATTTCTTTTACACTTTTATGATGCTTTAAAGATTTTTGCCACTATTATCATATCTGCAAGCATTTCTTTGTGCCAATGAGGTCATAAAATGCCAGGCAATGGAAATCACAACTAATCTTCACTACAGTCACGAAATTTTTTAAGACAAAGCAGACACCAAGAATCCTCTACCAGCCAATGGTTGTCTTTTGTGTCAGAGTCTGGAAGGTACGTGAGAAATACATCAGTATGATAAATACATCAGCAACTCAGGAATTAGAGTACTCCAGGCAGGGTGTGCCACTTATCACCAAATTAAGGACTACTGTGCTGGACTGAACTGTATAATTGTGAGAGAAAACACTTTCTAGAGGAGAAATGTCAAACTAGGAACTGACAGAAGTGTGCTCAGACTGCTCACCTCAAACTCTGCTTTTCCACTGCAAGAGATATTCCACTAGAGACTCTTTTCCTTTTTTTGTGTCAACCAGTGTTTCACCTGAGCAAGGTGAAAAAGGGAAAGGTACAGTTTCTGAGGAAGATGCTTAAGTTTCTCCAACTTGCTCTTGCTGTTTGGGGTATGATGGCAGCCTCCAAATGTTGGAGAAAAAAAACCCAAAAATCAGTGGTGGAAGCAATCAAACCTGCTCAGGATAGTTATTGCATGTGATGCTTTTCCTAAGCTGAAGTACAGACTACACCAATTTAAAGGTCTGAGGTATTAAAAAAAAGCACAAAAAAGTACACTAAAATTTCAGAACTAGTATGCAAAAACACCTTCCACAAAGCAGTTGAACCTGGGCTGAGGCTGTGGGATTACTCAAACCACATTTGCAATGGCTTGGCAGTTTGAGAAGGGTCCTTGCCAGTCCTGGGACACAGACCCACAGCAGGATGCCTCCACATCTGGCAGTATTTCCATTGCTCTCCTGCCTCTGGCAGGGAAGGGAGGAAGGAACGGGGACTGGCACATTGCCAGGGGTCTTTAGCTGGCCTGAGAGATGAAGGGGGAATGGCTTTCCATCTTCTCAGCCATCAGCTCCAGCTGAGAGCTGCACTGAAACAGCTTCATTTGCTGGCTTACCCCAACTCCGTAATACTGTAGTTGACATTAGAGATTCATTTAGGCACTATTGCTATCAGTGTTATATTGCTTCCATAAGCACATCACAAATCACACTAAACCATCACAGTTTTAAAAACCAAAGTTATTCTGAAAGAGAAAAACACCAAACAAAAACAGCAAAACCCAGAAGAACATTAATTTGTTAAGAGCCTGAAAAATAAATCATGACAAAGGAGTGTATAGCTCTGTCACCTCAGACTACAGCTTTTCTTGGTGTCCCAGAGTAGGAATATTTTGACTTGTCACTTTCCCATTCTACCTATTCAGAAGTGAAACAAAAAATAATAATTGTAATTTTAAAAAAGATAAAAAGAAAAAAAACACCTCTTTGGGCAGGAGAATAAGGGTGAATTATTTCTAGCTTGCTCAAGGTAAAAGTCTCTCAACTCTAGAAAAAGCGTATTGAGTGACATGATATCCCAGAACAGAGCATTAATAGAGTGATTTACAGTACTTGAGAAGGAGGAAGACAGGGTAGAAGCAAGACCTAGTTGGCACAGTTTGTCATTTTACCTTTCCACTTCTCCACACTTGGGCTGGTGCCCCTCTGAGAAGAGACAAAAGTAAAGTTATTTCTGATCTGCAGTGTTTTTCAGCAAATCTCCAAACCAATCATAAACCAAATCTCAATGGCCACAAGTTCTTTCAGAGTGCACCTGTAAAATACTAAACAGTGATCCTTACAAAGGTCCACTTGTTAATGTACTCAGACCCTTCTATAAAGTCTCAAGTTGGTAAGATTAAGTCAAAGACTTCTTTCAAAGTTAGCATTCATAAACTGAGTGTATTTTACAGGTTTTTTATTCGATGAGATCACTTCTTGTTTTCCTCTTTTCCAAAGCGCACAAAACTCAGGCCAAATTCCATCCTCATTTAAATCCAAAATGGTTGGTTTCAGATGGGAGTAAAGCCCAGGTCAGAATTGGATCTACTCCTGTATTTCCTGAATGAAAGGGACATGATCTCATCAGGGCATTAAAGATCCTCTATAAGATGAGTCTGCACCTGTCAAACACAAAGCTAGTGTGCACAAAATGAAACCCATCCTACGAGTCCTAACAGAAAGGGAAATATCCCACTCACCATAAAAATGGAAGGAAACTCAAGTGGTGCAAACAGCCTATTACAGTGTTAGGTAATTTGACTAAATTTGCTGATGTTGAAAAAATGCTTTTTGCTCCCAGGAAGTACTGGGCAGACTCAGTTTGGCCAGAAAACACTTACTATGATGATTCAGGCATGCAAGAGAGGTGGAGAGGAATTTTTTACAAGGGCATAGATCAATAGGACATGCAGTAATGGCTTAAAACTGAAAGAAGTTAAGTCTGGATTAGATACAAGACTAAACTCTTCACTATGAGGCTGGTGAGGCACTGGAACAGGTGCCAGCAGAGAAGCAGTGGATGCTCCACTCCTGGAAGTGTTCAAGGTCAGATTGGATAGGACCTGGTCTAGCAGAAAGTATCCCTTCCTGACAGGGATTGGGATTGCAACTGGATGGTCTTTAAGGCCCTTTCCAAACCAAACCATTCTATGATTCAAACTTGAAAGTTACTTCAATCACCAAAATTTAATGCACATTGTACATCAATTTCAAAGTTTTGCAACAAATAGTATTTTTAAGGTCTTATTTCAACATTTTCACAAGCAAGTTTTTCTGCTAGAAAGAATCTGATTTTACTCTTCTTTATATACAGAAAGTTAATATTCAAAGGCAAACAAGTCAGTTATTGTAAAAGAGCAAGTCATACTGAGCAACAACAAATAACAAAAGACCCCCTTCAACAAAAGGTTGCAAACTTGCAATGGATTATTTTTTAAAATAAAAATTAAAGAAAAATACTAAATCCTATAACAATTGAATCAAAATCACTATTTAAATTTTTAAAAAAACTATTTTTACTTAGCAAAGCCCCTTCTTCAACAAATAAGTGCAGCTAATTTTTGTTTCAGATAATGTTGAATCACATTTGTTTTCAACTGTAAGTTAAATTGCATTTATTCCATTTAAAAGGAATATATGTATTGAATACATTCTTTCTTCATATTAAGTGTCATGCACTGGTAGTCTCATATAACACTCAATCTCACAGCAACACAGACTGACATGGTCATCCCCCCTTACAAAGAAATAAATGCCCATATGTGGAGCTGCACAAAGGACACAGCCAAGAGCTGGTCAGATCACACAGGTTTTTCAGGCTCATACAGAGGAAATGAAGGTCTGTACAGCTCTTGGCTCTGCACAGATTAATTCCCACTCTTAACCAGACTACAGATGCACATTAATGCTTTCGGCTGCTGTAAGAATAAGCGTCAGCATGGAGAGTCATTATGCCTAATTCCAGAGCTAAGCACAGTTATTTGTCAGATAGTCTGGGTTAGCACTATTCTGTTTATTCAATCACACTATAATAACTGAGACCTTCAGTACAGTTGACTGGGCACTTATTTTGGACTTAGCATCTCTCACACATCCAAATGAATACAGACTAAGTACCGAAACCATTGGAGGTACGCTAATTCTTTAGAGTCTTTCTGTTGATGCACAAAACTACTTTTGACTGCAAGAAACAGGGTAGGTGATGTCTTAGTGGATCAATTTGGGGATGACAGCTCCCCATGATCACCTTTTCAGTTTCCACTGGAAAGCTCCTATTTCTTCCCAGGGAGAAAAATGAGGTGCCTAGGACCTCGCATGCAACCTTGGGGCTAATACCCGCAGGGGTGAGTACTGCTCTTGGTGTCATCTTTGATTAGTAGGAACTCCCATAATTGTTTGATCCCGCTTCTTGAATGTGATATCCTACTCAGTGGCAAGCAGTTAAACACTACTGATAATATTTCTAGACAGAGATTAGAAACAGCCTTCGTATTTTGTGGTTTCCTTTCTCAGCTTGGTCTTTCTGCATCCCAATTTGTTTGGCTCCCCATGGTTTTTCCCCACTTTCACCAACAGGAAGCCTTGTAAATAATACAGATGTTCAACTGTTCCTCCTGCTTCCCTCTGCACTGGCCTTCTGTAGTACCACGTTCAAGGCAGCCAGATTACAGACCTGTCATTCTACCACACAGCACCAGGAACCACTGTGGTGACAGAAACCAAAAACCCAACTCAGATTTAAAGGCATTTAAGATATGGGAGAACAAGTATAGACCTTTCACTTTTTATTTTGTCTGACTTTTCCACCCCAATTCCTCAGACAAATTCCAACAGCACTGACCTATGTCAATAGCTACTTTTACCTTGCACTTGACTGTGTCACCTTCACTGCAGGCTCACAAATTGATCTATGATTCCCCTTTTCTCCTGATAGTTAGACAGTAGCAGATTGCCCACACATCTCAGTTAAGCAGGAAATTCTATAGTTTAGCATAAAGGCAGGGGTATCCCCACTGAACAGCTTGCCTTCTTTTACGTCTAGAAGGTCTGTGCTTTTCCCTACCATTTTGCCAGGTCTGAATCATCAAGTTTCTCAGTGGGGTGCCCTGTTTTAGCTTTATCAGTTAAAGGTACAGATGCATTTTATACACTAACCCTCACAAATTCTCTGTAACACAAGAGCGTTATTCATGCTCATTTTATTTCTACTCAGAAACATTTTATTTCTACTCTAATACAATACTACACAAACCTGATAAGAACAAAGTCCAATTACTGTAACAGGACAACATGCTCAGAACTCAAGAGCAAGGCTGATAAGCAGCCAGATAACACACTAATGAGTAAAATTTCTGTAGTTTGTTAAATGGCTAATGAAGGTATCCAAGACACCTATAGCATTTTATAAACAAAAACATAAAAAAGTCCAAACACAGCATTTTAAAAAATACGCAAACTCATGGTATTAATTTATCCACTTTGAATGTGGATAAATTAGCCAAAAAACAATCTTTTGATGATACAAGTCTTACCTGGTTATATGAAACTACATAATGGAAATTGGTCAACATAAGCATGAGAGATGCAACAGGTGAAGACTCTGAACACTCAGATGCCACTGCATGCATGAACTATTTGTTCACCAAAACACATTACTGTACTTGACCTTCATCTGTCCTGACTGAACAAGTACACCTGCAAAGTGGAGCAAGGCTGAGCCTTGGGAAAGAAGGTGTGGAAACACTCTGGAGCAGCAGTTATAGCCACAGGCAAGCATGTCCTCCCAGAACTGTATTTTTAAGTGACACCGGTACCGCAAATAGTTAATGCAGTGGGAGACAAAGACCCTGGAAAAAAATAAACAATACCAGCACTCCAGCTGTTCTGATTTCTCCACAGAAGTGATTTGGACATGAAGAGAGTGGTGAGAGGAATAAGGCAAATGTGGACCAAAGCTGAGACATGTATACGACACAAAATTAATGACCACAAAGAACATCTGTAGCACAGCTTACATTAACAATATTATCCACCTTAACAAATACCCTGAGGGTTATAAAGTCTGCAATTATCATAACTTCTACTCTGAAGATTTGTTTCTCTACATAACAGTGATAATTGTGCTTATGTCTTCCTGTTGGTTAGGTAAACAGCTAGCAGTGATGGAGCAAAAGTCAGTCATGATAAACCCTATAAACAGGCTTGTGATAAATGGCAGCAGTTAAGGCAATTGGAAAATAGCTCTATACATAGTGATGCTCTCTAGCTCTCCACCCAGTCTGACCTTCATGAGGTGTGGTGGAAAACATCTATCCCAGTAACAGCCATATGAAAGACAAGCAGTGTGTTTCTTCTAAAACTAGGCAGAAGAGCCAGTAGGCAAAAGCATCACAGAACACAAGTATGCTTGTTTTTCCTTTGTGACCTTGGGCATGTCATTTATTTGTCTGACTCTTTTTTTTCTCCTGTGCAAAAATGGAGATAACTACACAAGAGCTCTTTAGAATTCACTAACTCTTGAAGGCTGTCAAGCACTAGACTGAGCCAGCAACAAGTACAAGAGAAGAAGGCTGGCAGGCTGATGCTCTTGTAGCCAGGCCTTTTGCTGCAGGAAAATAAGTAATGGTTTTGAGCTGCAAGAGGGAAGATTCAGACTACATAGAGAAGATATTTTTTACACTGAAACAGGCTGGCCATAGAGGTGATAGAAGCCCCATCCCCGAAAACACGCAAGGTCATACTGGACATGGCTCCTAGCAACCTGCTCTAGTTGAAGATATATCCCTGCTCATTGAAAGGGAGCTGGACTAGACGACCTTTAAAGGTCCTTTCCTACACAACCCATTCTATGGTACTTTAAGCTGTAATTTCACTGCCCTTGGTGCTTTCTCTTCTTGCCCACTCTGAGATAAAAATCTGCTACTGATTTAATCAACAGAAAAAGGAAAGTCTGTTTAACAGGCAGTAGTTTAATAGCTTGAGAGCGCTTAAATAAAACCTTCCCAATAATGAAGCACTGACTTGGGTCTAGTAACCTCATACTTTGATCTCAACAGGGTAAACGAAGAGAGGCTGCTACATGCTGGCCTTAACATCAATTTATCCTCCCTTTCACAGGTCTGCATTTAAACATTGAAAAAGATGACATTTGTGCTGCAAAATATAACCAGTATTGGTGTTTTAGGCATACCAAGCTGAGGTTCCCATGCCTAGTGTTAGATACAGAGATGGTTTATTAAGACAATAGCCGCAGCCAGAAGAGAGGGCAGTCACACTGGGGCTCATTCACCCTGCAGCACATCCCTCTGTCCCTCTGTCCCCCCACCAGCCTCCAGGCTTTGCCATGACTGCCCACAGTACAGCCCCACAGAGATGGGGCCTCCTGTGTGCCCTCTTCCACAAGGGCAATGGGAACCACTGAGACAAAGCTGCTTTTGGAGCCACAGCCAAAATCCAAAATCCTCACCTCACTGAGTCAAATAGGAATGTGACAATGACTCCCACAAGGCTAAACTTCACCTTTTGCTGAGACTATGAAGTGCAAACAGCCTTGACTCACTTCCAACACCACACTGATACTTGGAGGCTGCAGGAACACGCACATATTCATGGTCCTGTGTCACTCAAACTGCAGCAACCTGCATTTTTCTTTCAGAACAATTTCCAGAAGCAGGATATTTTTTAATTTTATTTCATGTTGAATTATACTTTAAAATAAACCCTTATATTTAATTTTAGAGTTGTTATTCATGTTATTTCATGACGTAGGTCAATGATAACAGTAAATACAACACATTGTACTAAGCCATGTCACAAGTTTTATAAACATAATGACATGTCAGATTAAGGCACACATAAATACTGTCATTTTTAAGGGCGACTGCTGGTACTTGGAACTCATGAAACTTCGTATTTTCTAGGTCAAAATATTTCCTTTTCCCCTCCATAATAAGACTTATTGTTATTTTCCAGATCAAACTATTTCTAACTGAAGAACAGCTGCTTTCAATATTTTTGAGCTTCTACTATTAAACTAAAACAGCCTCTTTCAACTACAGGATCTTTCAGGGACGACAATTACTCAGAAATAATGCAAAACCTGTATGTTTTAGCTATATATAAAAGCACATTACATTTCAAACTAAAGTGCTCTATTAGTCAATTTAAAGTTTCAAGTGCCTCCTAATATACTTAAATTCAAGAAAAATTCTAATATAACTTTTTTCTGTCTATGGAAAGAAAACATAATAACATGTTGCAACTTCTAACACGATGTTTCCATGTAAATCAGCTCCATGTCTGAGATAAGAAACTAAGAAGTTGAAAGAATCCAGTTTATTAGAAAAAGATAGTTTAAATTTTGATTTAATAACTTGGAACTTGTAAAAGTTGTTCACCATTTTTCCTCCACAGCAGAAAAGTTACTAAAAGTTTCAAGTTTCTATGGGACTCTACTTTTCCAATACTTTCAGGTTTTGATTTATTATTATCCAAGAACAAGCTTCTAATATCAGATTTTGCCAATAATGCTGCAGCCACAAGGAGGAACATTTTACTGTTTACTGTGAAAAGAGTCAGAGCAGCGCAGTGCCAGGGAGAGAGACCAGGAGTACCTGCTCAGACCAGAGTCATGCTCTGGCCACTAACAAATTTTCCATGAGCAAAGGAATTTCCAGAGCAAATAAGTTACCTACTGGACCTACATGTGCTCTCACTGCACGTGATAATTTCCTTTTCATAAGGTAGCTCACAACTCTCAATACCAAATGACATTCTATAACCAGCTTCCCAACCAAAATATTGGCATAAGATTTTACTCACATTGCTTTCTTATCATGCAGCCTCAACACTCATGTGGTGTTCCCAGGAAACCAGTTCCCTTGGCAAAAGGAGTTGGACAGAATAGTGAAGTTCCAGTTCCTTTGTTTACTGCAGGCTGCAGCTCCTCTCAGATTTCTTTTGACTTGCTCCAGCAATACCAAAATGAGGATAAATAATTCCTAACTTGCAAACCTAGCTAATTGAAGCCCTACACAACCATTTCGACTAAGTGAAAGAGCACAAGCCTTCTCCTGGCCTCCTAAGTACTGAACACTGTTGTGAAGAGTGAAGAAATCACTGCCTAAAGAATGGGAAACCATCATGATTTTGTGGGCAAAATAATACATAAGGACAGAACTATGCTGAAGTTGAATTACACACATCAAACATGGTTTCATCTGGGGCTTCTCTCATTATTTCGGACGACCTAGGAAAAGAAAGATTAAGGCAGAGAAGAGAAGGCTGAGCAGCATGCATAACAGAAGAGGAGTGGTTTCAGCCAAAGCTGAAGCAGAACCAGCCCCTTTCTCTAGGCTCAGACACAAGAATTCCCAAGCATAGCACCCAACCACACTCATCAACAGCCACAGAGGACAGCCCTGCTGTGGGGACAGCCTGCAGCTCCCACTGCCCAGCCCCAGGGGACAGCAGCCACACTGCTCCCAAACATACTCTATAACCACTCACACAGTGACCTCCACATGGCTTACTCTGCAGTAAATCCTCATCAGCATTCACTCTGAGGAATTAAAGGATTACTTCACTAGAACTGCCTGAAATAAATACTCTGAAGACTACTTCTTTAATAGTTTACTAAATGAACAAGCCCAGTTTAGTTGATGCATCCCTAAGAGCTGAAAAAGATTAAGCAGTGGCCTCCTGCTGCCCTCTCCCAATCCCCACCAACCTCACCCCAGCATAGGTCAGAGCAGGCACCAGGCTCCTCCTGCACCACATCTCAGGTTCTCTGCCAGACCCCTCACCTGCCTTCCCTCTGGGGCCACACCCAACCCATCTCTCCTGCTTTTGAGCATCACAAACTCCCTTCTGCTTTAGCCAGCACCAGCCAGGCTGCACATGTCTCTCTGTCAGCACACTACAGGGCTGATCCCATAACCCTTTATTGCTACAAGCAACCCTGCCAAGCTTTCATTTCTAACAGGAGCCAGACAGCCCAGGAGCATAGGAGAACTAAGAAGCACGCAAGGAGGCACGGAAAAGGTTGGGCTCTTGCAGTTCAACTGCTATGAACACACAAAGAATGTACATTAATCTAAGACTCAAGCTCATTTGGATTTTTTTTTTTTTTTTACATCCAAACTGTTATATGAAATCTGAAAAAGTTCTAAGCATTATTTTTCCTTTAAATCAAGTGTGGCTTATGTCCAAGTGCTTCTAGAACATCTGAAAGCCCAAACAAGCCAACCTCTACACTGCAGATATTCAGCACCATTGCGTTGTAGAGATTCCCAAATTTCATAGTTTGTGTCACACTCAAGCAACAACAAAAAGAAGCTCAGCGAAGAGATACAATTTTTTTAAGGAAAAGAGAATCTAGCCACCCCCTCACCCTCTTTGCTATCTGAAATGCACTTGTCCAGAAAGAGAAATCAATGCATCCAGTGGAGACACCTCAGCTGGGAATTCATTATTAAAATCCAGTTAATAGTGACCCCTTATCCTTTTAACAATGTTTTTTCAATTTCATGACATAAGCCTAAGACAAGAACACAGTAACTCAGATGACCACCCAATACCAGTCAAATACCTTGAGGCACTCATTCCTAGATACTTGTAAAAGTTGAAGGAAGCAGAAAAGGGGTGTCCTTCCCAATGGAGTTTTCTGCATGTTAAGCATGGAGACCCCTGCATCACTGGCCTCATCTTTCCCATCTATTTCTCTTGCCTGGAAGGCCAGAAGCTCCATGCTCATGTTTATTCCAAGCCAGGTGTCAGCACAGGTGCACCTGAAGATCTCCAAGTTCCACTTAACACTACTTAATCTGTCACTATTGGAAATACACAAACTTCTCAGCTGCCGTAACTCAACATAGGAAAGTTGGGACTTACAGCTTGAGGTAACACCAGGAACTAAGGAAATACCCAGGCTCTCTAGGGATTCCATTTTGGCTGCTTCAGACAATGATCAAGCCCTGGACTAAGCCCTGTGCCAGCTGTTAGTACCAAACATCAACCCAGCCACAGCTACATGAACCACCTCCACCAAAGCCCATTGACAGCACAAGGAGAAACCCACACACTCTCCCTCACTATAAGGGAAGTCTATTTCTGGAGCCATAAGGAAACGACAGGAACTCTAATGAATTTAGTGGTACTCTCTCCTACTTGCACCATAGAGTGTCTATATACGCACACAAATATAAATTATTATAAAAATTTTAGCTAGTCTGCTTTTTTCTATGATCATTAGGACCTGTGTTAGGAAAAGAACTTTGGAATACAGGGTAGTAGAAACAAAACGCTAGCAGCACAACTGCAGGCACTTCTTCTGCAGCTAAAAATACTTTTTTTAGTATTTATTCTTGGGTTGTTCCAGACAGTACAATATATCCACATAGTCTTCATATAAATTAAAAGAAAAAAATAATTCCCAATCATTTGCAATAGCAGGAGAAAACATTTCATCTCCTTTACCAGGCTTCCACATAGACCACATGGAAGCAAAACTGTGAGGAGCCTATTTCATCTACTTTGTTTGCAATTTTGAAACAAGAGGAGTTTTGGCATCTGCTGCTAACAGCTCAAGTTCACAATCATTTGCAGTCCGCCTTGAGAAGTGTCAGGCAGTAGTACAACAATGTTCTGTGGGATCTCAGAGATTTCAGTACAGGTTATGTATCCATACTTTCATCACTTTTTATGAAGTGTTCTAAGTGTTAATAATGAAATCGGCCAGAGACTATTAAATACTGACTGAAGTGACAGCTCTGCTATATTATTACAGTGTTTGCACAGCAATCATTCCACAGGTTAAGTTATTTTAGGATGAGTGGTGTTTAAATTAAATATAGTCCCCTGTGCTTTTGTTTCATTTAAAATCTACCACAGACTCGTGCAGAGTCAGTAAGTTTTGCTGAGTCTCATTTGTTTGTTTTGCTTTTACCCTTTAGTATTCTTTTTGCCAGGCAAGATGAGGAATTCAAAGGTCCTGAGTAATATTTCACAGGCTTTCATAGCACAAACCACCACAGAGCATGAATGATGATGGAAACCAGGCTTAAATAATTTAAGCCAAATAGCACACACAAACTCTGTGCACCATCTTAGCCAATCTAAGTTTCCAAGTTTTTCTGCAAAAGTCAATACCACATTGGGTCAAAGTGAACAAGGACAGCAAATTCCAGGTCTGTCTCTATAAGCACAGATAAGAGAGATACTGTATTTAAGTCAGAAACAACAGCTTCCACCTTTGCTATACTGTTAACATGGCTGTACACAAGTACTTACCTACTCAAGAGCATTTTTCAGAGGCATATTATCTCCTTCAGACAATTTATGGCATTAATGAGATTTAACTAATAGCTTTCCTGAAAAGTGAGCACATTGCAATAGCTGTAATCCACCTATTTCTCTACAGGGAAATATTTCAAGTTGTAGTTTATACTCCACTTTCCCCAGTGGGTTGGAAACCCATAACAAACATTAGCACTGTATCCATTATTAATACTTACTCAAGCACATTTTAATAAACACCACATACATATGCATATAAGTACATACCCCACATCAGTCTTTAAATGCTTATGGCAAGGTATTTCCCAGAGCATACACTGTTCCTGCCATGGCACCAAGAACATTTACTGTTAGCTGAGAGACAGTCCAATTTGTAGGAGTAGAACGAGTAAAGAGAGCAGTGAGGCTGCAGAAGAACAAAGACAGAAAAAAAGCAATGAGTTAGACGGAGGTCTGAATGATGGTCCCTTCCCAAAAGCACTGCTTAAGCACAGCCCACAGTGGGTGATGAGGTCACTTTCAGTCACAGGGCTTATTTCAACATCAACATGAAATAACTATACTAAGGCTGGGGTGGATGAGGCAGAGAGAAGGTGGAGGATACTCTAATAATTTTTATTACCATGAGAGCTATAACAAGACCCAATGGAAACAGTAAAAAGGATAAAAACATCTCCCTAACATCTGAAGATATTTCAGCAGGGCAGGGACCAGTGCATTCAACTCAGCAAAGTTCAAGCTAGTCAAACCCCAGTACCAGCAGTTTTTCAGCAACAGGACAAACAACAACCAAAATAATCTGATCCCCACTCAGCACTATACCTCCATATATATACAGCCATAAGAAAAAAAATAAAATTAAAACCGAGCACTTCAAAAGACATTTGCTTAGGAAACACTTGTGTTATCTTTATGCACTTCAGCCCCTACTTCCTCTAGTAAAGCTACTCATCATCCAGATGACAGCCTCAGTGATATAAAACCAGAGTAACTTACCTGCTCAGCCTGTGGAAAGGAGCCTACACACAACTGAGGACAGTCCTATGCTTCCCAGCAACTCCTGTGCTACAGTCAAACCTGCTCCCAGGCACAGGGAAAAGCCCCAGGCTGTGCCCATCCCAGCCAATCAGTCTCTGACTGCTTGGTTTGCTCATTGCAAGCAGCTGGGCAGCGGGAACAACCCAAGCAGCCCCAGCTGGGACCCAGAACCCACCAAAGGCAGGCACAGAGCCCACAGCTGAAGCACTGTAATGCAATGGGGACTATCATATTCAGCTGGAAACAAGAGCACTGCAAGTGAACACAGCTGAAATGGGTAAAACGAATTGCTGAGTCACGAGTTTTACTGAGGGAATTAATTTCAAAGTACATTCTGATAATTTTTTTTTCCTTTTATGCAAACTTCAGTGTGTGGATCTCTAAAGCCACTGTGTGGAAAGCGCATGTGGATGTTCCTGAATGAGCAGAAGGCAGCAAGGAAGAGGCAGCCCAAGGAATGCTGGGTGAGGGACACCAAACACAATCAGGAAGCTGAAAAATCTGTGGCATTTTAATACATTTTAATACATTAAATCACCTATTCTGTGAAAAAGGTCAGTCCTCCAACTCAACACAAATAGTGGACTTTCATTCATCTCCTTTTTGAAATATTAAACTATGGAAAGCTGGGCTTCAAGCAGTCAGGCAAGAATGACATGAAATTACCAAAACATCTACTTCACATTTACCTGAATTTGTATTTGCAGAATAGTAAAGCCTTTGGAAATCATCTTTAAAAAAGATTTGTTTTCTGGATGTTCAAAGGAGCACCTTGGAAGGATTCTGCAGTTCTGAGCAGACAAGATCATCACTTCTAGAGCTAGAGTCCTTTCAGCTGTCATGAGATGGTTTCAAATCCCCAGATAACTGAAAATCTTGACACACACCACATGTTCCCAGAGTCTGCCGTGCTAGAAACACTGCTGAACACAGTAGAACCCCCTCAGCTGAGTATTATTTAAGTCATGTGTAGATATTTGGAGGGTCAGGGGCCTGAGCAATAAAGAGCTCATGGGATATACTGTAATAAAAACTGGAACTAGCAAATTCTTGCTTGAGTAGCATTTATGAAGATTTATTGTAAATATATGTAAACATTAAGTAATAAATGTTGTAAAATATCAGAATGTTACAGGCTTTAGCTGCTCTGTGTGAAAACATTTTACCTAAGATAGCTTTTAAAATAGTCCATGAATATCCATGCTTTGCCATCTGCTTTTGAATTGAATGATCCCTCGAAAGCAGCACCATAAATATTTCCACAAATGAGTGATCTGTTCACATTATATCCCCTAATGCTATCTTATGGCAGAGCAAACAAATAACTCACATGTCACATCACTGCACACAGCAACAATAAGGTGCACTCTGACTGGGTTTTAGCACATTACTAAGAACTGCATCACTGGTTGTCTCTGAGGATCTAACCTGGCTTTTTAGAGACATATTTCTTGACAACCTGTCAAGAGAGGCTGGAGATGCACATTGAAGAAAGAATACCTTTAGCATCTCATTTTTTTAGACACGATAAATTCTAATCTGGGCTGAGTCTCAAAAAGATCTGAACAAAAGGATGAATAGGAAGTAGCAAAAGAGGATTTACAAAAGTGGTTTTATAAAATTAAGTATTAAAGGCAGAATATGCAAATGATAACTTTTATGCATCAGTTATAAAATCTGCTAGTCTAGTCAATACTTTCAAATATAATAAATTAATTTGCTATATTTATACATTTGTTAGCTTTTTCAAAATGCTCTCAACAGCTTATTGGGAGACCATGAGCATTGTAGCAGCCAAGCAAACTGACACACAAGGTTCACAGAAGTTCATTGACTGAAGAAAATATTTCCTGGTTGATGATCACAAAACTGCAGGCCTCTGCTTGATCCTTCCAGCAATGCATTCAGGCTGAAAAGGGGGCTTTGGTATGCTTTTGACATTTTTTTTTTTCTGTCTGGCATTGAGCATATCAGTGGGTCCAGAGGAGAGAGGTGCTGAGCGGTGTGGGGAGCACGTTCACCCTCCCTTCACGCTTTTGCTCTCTAAAGCCCCACTGTCAGTCTGATTTGAAATCAGCTTTGTCCTAGAAATGGGCTGGTTTGGGTGCCTACAAAGAGGCAAGGAGAGCTTAAAATAGACCTTGACCCTGGTGTGGCAAGGCCAGGGAGGTTTTCCAACACTCTGTACCAGCCAAGTGCTGTGGCACTTGCTCGGTCTGCTCGATGTCTGCAGCTCCCTAGTGGGAAGCTCTGTGGAAAACCCTGTTGTTCCTTTTATTTTAAAGTAACCACTGAAGAAAGCCATATGGTGGGGGAGTGACATCAAATGCTAAAGGCAGATGAACAAAACCAGTCTGGGTCTACACTTTACACCACATCACTTTCTGATCTTTTATTTCAAAAATGAATGAAGTAAAGCTTTAATAAAGCTCCTTTGTTTGTCAGAAATAAAACATAAAGCATTCAGAGGCACAAGTGGGGAAATTACGAAGGAAGAGGAGTTAAAGTGGACTTAATGTAGTTTTCCTTATTGAAGCCATTCTTGTGACAGATGGCCTGGTCTCCCTGCCCTCCTAAAAGGAAAGAAATAGTCCTGCAGGTAGACAGTGAACAAAACTTCAACTAGATCAATTGTTTCAGGAGACACACCCTAAGCTGAAGTAGCTAACTGCACTGACTGACTAATCTCAAAGCCGGTTTTTCCTGTGAGGAAAGACCTTTTCCTCTATGCTGCTGCTGGAGAGTGTCCTCTGGGGCTAACTGTGCCTGGCAATTAGGAAGCTAACTTTAACATCACAGCATCTAATGTTATATCTAACTTTGCCCTTGGGTCAACTGGTAACATCAAGGACATTACCTACTGGCTAACAAATAACAAAAATGAGGCATGGTTGCAGAAATAATAACACTCATGCAATGGCACAAAGACCTACAGGTTCTAAGAAAATTAAGAATACCAGATGTTACTGTTCTTTCCAGTTGCCATGCAACCACAGCCACCCTGCTATGCTTCACCTTCCTAATCTCCTTAACAGCTAACTCTAAAACAAGTACAATTAATTCCCCAATGAACAAGACAGGACATGACCCAGTCCTGTGGTTACAGGAGTACTTTGATTGTTTGTATATAAACACTAAACAGATACAGCACCAGCACACAGCGTGGCACAGAGCTGGTATTTTGTACGACAAACATTGTCATTTTTGCAAAGGATGAACTTTCCTGTAGCGCAGGTTTTTACAACTGCTCCTAACAGATACTGCTTACGCTGCTCAGGAGACAGTCTTTGCCAGTTCTCTGGTGATCCAGGCAGCCTCTTACCCTAGAAACCCAGATAGAAATGAGTGTGCTACGCTTCAGCTGAGCAGCATGTAGAAGCATTAGGACACATGGAGCCCACTTATGCCCTCTGACAATAGCTTTATGAAAAATGATGATATTTTCTCCTTTAAGAGCTATGTCTCAGGTGATCTGCTGTATTGTGGTTTTTAAACAAATAGCTTCTGTACCATATGCATAAGAACATGATTGTTACAGCTGTGCTTAATCAGATCACTTCCATTATCAATAAAATGGATGGTGAACAGTCGCTTCTGCTTCTAACAAATATTTGAGTGTGTTTATAGATTTAGAGAAAGTAATAACTACTCAAAAATCCCTTTGATTCTGATGTGGTTCTCATTTGCACCAGGCATAGACCCATGACACTAATATTTCTACATAGCTTCCTGACACAGTGCAGAGCTGGTGAGCAGCCAGAGAAATTATTCAATTAGCACTGAATATGAAGATATCCCAGGGTTTCTGATTCGGCATTTAAGATTGTATTGTAATGACTGTAGATTGTACAAGTGACATGCCAGTTTTGTGCAATGCCTTATTTCACAGTATGGAGGGGAAAATACATGAAAGGGGAAAAAAGCTATTCCATTAAATTTTGTGTGAATTCAAGCTTGGGGGGAAGCATGTATTTGCATATAAACTGTGTAGGAATAATAATGATATTTCATATTTCCAAAATGATGGCTTTCTGATATTTTTAAAGGTGTTCTTAAGTGATAAATACTTTAGTAAAGCACATGATAGATATGCTCTCAAGCATATACAAGGGGTGAAAATTCTCTGTGCATCAGCTGTAGAAAATACTGTATCAGAAAGAGCAACATATTTGGCTGTGCAATAGGGTAGTGTTAAATCCTTTCTTTTTCACACCTCCTGTGAATGTCCTGTTCTCATGAGGGATTGCCCATTCTTTCAGCCCATTGCCAGAAGTCACCACATTCTCCCAGCCTAATCAGATTTCCCAGGCCGAGCTGTCCACTTGATATAACGACCTTGGCAATCCTACAAAAACCAGGAAAGAATTAAACAGCTATGTGTGTCAGGGCCTCATCTTCAGAATAACAAAATTACATGTTGGTTAAAGCACCAAGAGCACACCCATGCCTGGAACTCTTCTTCCAAAGATTTCCTCCAAAGGCTTCTGATGCATGGTTGGAAATGCAGCACTGTAGCTTGTTGTGTTGGCTGATGAAGAGAAGAGCAGACCTGACTGGTTACTCCCCAAAAATATCAATAAGTGGATGGTTACCTATGAGTTTGGCGCTTTTAAGATGGAGGCTGATAGGAAGCAAGTTAGCATGGGCAGGGATGTAAGAAATTAGTTGGTCTGAGAGGGAGCAGCATCTGAACTATGTTGTGTGTAAGTCAACTAGATCTTACCCTTGGCTTCATGGCACAAGTATGTACTTGTCCAAATCATGCTTTCATGAGTTCATCAGGTTTTAGGGTTCGCCAGTTTTCATGCACTGTTATTCAAAGCAAGGTTCACAGAAAAAGTCACAGGCTGTCTGCATAAAAACTCTGCATAGCTGTGTTCTAGAGCCAACTCACACTTCAAAGTCAGACATGATCATGTTAGGCAATAACTTTTCACAGCAGCCAGCACTGGTGCCATGATTTCCTATTACTGTTTCTCAAGCAAATGGAAATGCACAAAGGAATTTTTCAGTGTCATACAAACTAATACACAAATCAGTTATAACAATATTTTAACATTCTGATTGTATACTTAGATTATTAATTGCTAGTCCAGTCCTCCTTATACTTTCCCATCTCCTCATTATCTTGTTATTGCAGTGGATGATAAAGGAGAAAGACAGACAAACCAGAACGGTACTATAGCCAGAGGGGCATTTAAAATATTGTTCTGCACCTGGGAAACAGGCTTAATTACTGGTGCTGTCAAAATGTTTTAATGTAAACAGGTTTCCTGATGGATCAAATTTGCCTACTGAGAACTATCATGGCCCCAGATACAATCCACTTTATGGTAGGGCTTAAAATGCATGTATCGTAAATTAGAGCAATGAAGCTTTAAAGATGCTTCATCTGCTTTTAATGCCTCAAATTATAGAAACTATAACAAGTCTTCCCATTAAAATTTAAATAGGATTAAGAGTATAAAATTCTCTACAAAGTAGATGTCATAAGCCTGATTCTTTCTGAGTTGGTATAGAGTACAGACAAAGGAGGAAGGAAGCTCCTACTTCTTTCTTTTGGGCAGCTTGGACTTGGTCTGGCTTCTGGTGTGTATTAAAGAGACTGAGTGTCCTAATCCATACACCAGAGGCAGTCTTTGATGTACCCAGGGAATACTCAGCCATGCCTTGTCTGCCAGCTGGTGCTGCTCTTTCTGGAGGCACCACAGAGCCGCTGCCTGCTCCCTGCCCCTGCGCACTGCCCTGCGCCTCAGGGGCACTTCAGCACCTTCAGAGAAGCAGCACACCTCCTCTTTACCTATCCCAAAAGAGGATTCACCACAAAAATACCTGCACGTGAATTCAGAGATGATTCTGATTACTCTGTTGTATTTATGTAAGCATCTTATCCTATTCATGTTACTCCTGGTAATAACTTCTCAGAGCAGGTTTCATATTAAGCAGTGTTTGTCAAAAGTAGATTTAAAATCTGTAATTATAACATCTGCTTCCACAGCATATTTATATTCTGCTCATCTATTCAAGATACAGAAACATGGATCTTATTTGACCAAGAACCATTAGGTAAGGAAGTTACGCTTTCATATCTGCATACATACCTCAGAATTTAAAAGAAGAAAAAAGTAAAATAAATGAAATTATTTCATGTAGGTGGTACATGAAAGAGGAACCTCAATTCATCTTATAAATTATTCATGGTGAATTATTCACTTGACTCCTATAGAGACAAAGCGGGTGCTATTTTATACTATAAAATCTACTCAGACTTCAAACCTGTATTAATATGAAGTAATGTGTGATTAGAGTTGGAGATGTACTTTTAAATCATTTTTGTGAAGTCCAACTTTTACTAAGAGTACTTACTAAGTATGCACTCTGTTCCCTGGTAAGAGCATGCAAGTGAAATGCAGAATTCAAGAAAAACTAAATGTCACACAGCTTGATAGACCAAAGTTCTTTCATTATTTTGAGGGATAAAGCAAACAAGTCCAAAACACTCTAAGGGCATTCCTCCAGATTTTTGTTTTCTGTTGTGAGACCACAACCTTCGCTGTGCATACCACAGCAGACTTTGGAAACACTGAAACACTACTGTCAATCAGTGCCCTACTGAAACAGTTCTGAATTCAAAACAATCCTTTTCTTAGTAGAAATCTTTTCCACAGCTTCACTACTATAAGAATTTGGAACATTTTCCTCTTACTTCTGTTTTATATTCATTCGTATTTGTTCTATATTCATTTTGGCCTGCTTCAGCATGTTAGGATCAGGACTGAACTTGAAGATGCTCTAGGTTCAATTAATACATCGTTTTCTTAGCTGAGACCCAGTCACAAATTTCACACTTGACTAAAGACCCCTGGATCAGCAAAAACTCATCTCCAATAACTAAAATCCTTTGCTGATCGAACATAACTCTGCTAAATGAGAGAAACTGAAGTATTTGGCAGCTTCGGGAACCTGTTCAGATGGAACAGCACAGCCTGGAGAGATGTAATAACAGCTTGCTACCTCCCTACCACACACACCAACTAGTTCCCATGATGACCTGGTATTTTAGGGCTATTATTAACACTAGGAAAACTGGATAGCTGACAAAGCCATCTAGATAGTGGGATGGGATGGGACATAACAACCTTTCTCTAGCGATGACAGCAGCAAACCCTTCCAAATCTACAGGGTCATTGCCATATTTCATCTTTCCCAGGAAGGTTTTGGCTCACCAACTCAACAGTCAGAAATTAATGTCATACTTTACTGTCCCTCTCTCCAGTGAACAGGATTTCAATGTAATATTGCTGAGCAGGTTATGGGTTCCTCTTGGTCCAGTTTACTAGATCACCCATAGCTAGCCCTGGCAGCCAACAACAGGTAACACCAACACCATGCACAATGTTACCCATGGTCTGCCATTAGACTTTTATACTTACAGAGTCCGTGTTTCCTGAGGAAATATAAGCTAACATCCAGTATTTTATGAATGAAAGGAAAAAGAAAAGCAAGTGTAGTTTACTATTTAAAATCAAAATTGTACTTGCAATAAACTTATAATAATGGGGGTCAAATTGAGATGCCAGAGTTGTTTAAAGTCACTCAATGATATTCGAATTCATATGTATTTTTTATGAATGTTAAGATATTTTATTTGTTTTGATCAGAGTCTTTTCATTGCTTAACCATTGGGATTAAGGCTAGTATGAACTTTAGCCATGTACAGTCATGCTTTATTGCAATAGTAAGATTGTCACTAAGAAGATTGGTAAATTGATGCAAAAGAAACCTGATATGCAAAGTTGTGCCTAGACCTCTTCAACAGGATGTCAGATATTTCATTCAGTTCCCCGTATTTTATTTAGAGTGATATAAATTTTATTCTGAAGATACCTTTCTACTTCAACTTATGAATAACTGCAAGATCTAAAATTATCTCTTTTATAATTCATTAATATTAATAGGTATGAAATCCATTCAGAGAATTTAGAGCAGTGGTTATTTTCAAGGAAATAGTATAAATCAATAAGATAATAATCATTAAGTTGTGATGTTATTGTATTAATTTATTACATCATCCAATACTAGTAGAGACATAGCTCAGAATCAGAAACTCATCAAGGAGTTTTTATTTTGAAACCTAACCAGATGACCTTCTGTCTTTAAACAGTATTTTTGCTTAAAAGTATGCTTTTCAGAAATGCTATGCCTTAGAATTGGCAATTAGAAATTTTAATTATAATGCAGAGTCTTAGCATAATTTGTCTCACCTCACCTTCTTTCTGTCAAGAAATCTGCATCTTTTTCCCTTTCAGATATATTTCTATGAACTACTATTAATTGAAAGTACAAAGTCTTTTGTGCTTTACTTTTACCTTTCAACTTTTAATCCAAAGAATTAAATGCACTTGCAAAGGATTTTTCCTTCAATAGACACATATTAGAGGCAGGCTTAAAAGACAAAGTTTGCATCTGTAACTTCGTTTTCTTTAGAGACACTAGGAAAACAACCAATAATCTAAATAATTTTGGAAAAGAAACAAGTCAATGACAATTAAGAAGACAATTTAAATCACTTTAAAAAATTATTCTAGTGAAAGATTATTAAAAGTTTCCACTCTTGAAGATCTAAAATGCAGCTATGAGATCCATAGCTGATCATCTCCTAATCCAAACAAGGCAAAGCAGAGAGCAGGAACCTCTGTGCCTCTGCTCCTTTCCCGCAGCTAAGCAGCCACTCTGCTCCTTCTAAAAGTAATCAAAAGGGATTTGGACATTGCTAGCAGACAGACATAGAACTGTCATCACAATATTAAAACACAGAAAATAAATGTAGAGCAATCTGAGAAAGTCTAGCCTTGAAAAATCAGCTTTTATCCTTCAGTTAATTAATTCTGGAGAAAATTTTTGATCAAATCTCATTTTTAACCTTCCTGTCAGTTGGCGAATTGGCCTGTTTTTCTCAAGCGGGTGTTGGCTGATAGCAATGTTTTATGTCATACATCTTCAAAGACTTCTATTTTTTAAAAGAAGACTTACACTGGGAAAGGATGGGAGGTCTTTTGAAATTACAGTACAATGCATATATTTAAGTTTACTTGTAAAACGTTTCAAGTTGTGTGTGCCCCACAATGTGCCTCTCATGAAAAGTTTTTTTGATTTATCACCAAAGCAACAATTTGAATGTCCTTTTCAGAAAGGACAGCTTTTTGTAGAACAAATTGTTTCATAAATACCAAGAAAAGTCATTATTTTTGTGTTCTTAACTCAAAATTTCTATATTTTGGGGAGGAGGGAGGGAGAGGGAGAGGGTAGGAGAATACTGATCAGCTAGTACTTATTACTGAAAAGAAAGAAAATTACTTTTGCTACTGTGAGAGTGACAATAGCAAAATACCTCTTGCAACTACTTTCTGAAATGATTCAGAATTACACTGCAGCACTGAATACTGCAAAGTTGTTTCTACACTAAACATCAGCTTGGACATGTTCACATTTTTTGGAGTGAAAACAAGTATGCATTTTTCTCTAGAGGACTGCATTGTGGGAACATTTGTGTTACAATTGTGACATAGAATTTATATGCTTGCTAGAAACTGACCCTGTACCCTAGGTTTGAAATTTACTATGTATTAATTGCAACTTTGTGTTTACACACAGAATAGCAGGCTATCTAGCACTTACATTTTTGTTAAGAAAAATCTTCTGGGAATGTGAAACACTGACTTTGGCAGTTCCTTTACCAGAAGACAGAGATGCAAAAAAATATGCAAGTTAATCTGCATCAGAGCTGTGTAAAATGTTGGATTGTAAGTGTCCATGATGCTTACTCAATTACTATGTTGTGTGAAGGAAGAGTAGAGCAGTGCTAAAATATTGCAAAAAATTCAAAGTTAGCAACTTTTTACAGATGAAAAGGTGTCTTTGGAAAACCTTTCTACAATTCTTTTAGGATACAGACAAATAAAATCAATGTACAGACATTAAATAATGTGTGGATTATAGGCCTATTATTGCTAAGTGAGTACATTTTCTGCATGGTCCTATGAAAACCCCTTGTTTAAGACAAAAGTTTTACAAAAAGCTTGCCTATTGATAGTTACTTTTGCAGGAGACAAACCTAGTGAACTCTCATCTTTTCAAAGAAAATTTCAGTCCTGGATACAGAAATTGTATTAAAAGTTAAGATCCATCTCCTGCAAGCCAGATGCAGGATGACTGCAAATATCCCTGAGCCACTGTGCACCTTGGATCCTGCTAAAGAGGACCAGAAGCTTTAATTCATGTTTAATTCATTGCTCAGGGTACTTGTCTTTTCTGTAATCCTTCTCTGTAATTTCTTCCTGTGTGAATTTCCAAGAATCAATTTTTTCCCACACAAGGGTCAGGGTGGACACAGAGACAGGGCAGAAATGGTGGCTGACCCTGGTAACAAGATGTGGCTCATACTCAGGGACTGAACACAGGCTGAGGACTAAAAGGACTCCCAGCCTTTCAGATGCTGGTCCCTTCCATTACCTCAGTGCCTCAGAGCAACTCACTGGTGCAAACTGCTCTGGCTGTGACTGCTCAAAAATAGAAACTTAGACCACCACACACAAATTCCAGAATAGATATTTTTATAACCACACTTGGTACAGAAGCCAGATTTCTTGTATTTTACTGAGTGCTAAATATGACCCTCTCTATGGTCTGTTGACAAACAGCAGAATGGTTAAAACACCATTAGAAAACCCAGATATCCATCTCCATCATATTTGCTGCATTGCTGCTACCTACCCTAACCCTTCCAGTGAAGCTTAGGAAGTTGATTGCAGAATAAACCTATTTTAAAAATTGCCGTAAGTTTTATTCTAATAAAAGATTAAAACTTTTTCTTTTTTTTTTTGTAAACACAATACAGCATCTGAAAGGATATTTTTCTGAGTGACAGCTGAAAATCCATTATCTGTAACATGCAGTAGAAATTTCACATCCATGCTCATCACAGCATTAAAGGCCTGAGAAAAAATCTATCCAGTTCAGTGACCTATTATCCATGCTATTTGATTGGATGCATCTTTTCATTTGGATAAAACTCAGCTTTAAACATTTTTAAGATTTCTTTACCCTTTTAAGGGAAATACAAAAGATATGCTGTACTACAGTTGTGTATCATGCTAAAATGGTATGGTGTGAATCATTCAATATGCATTGAAAAAAAAAATCTGTTCCCTCTAATTCAAGGGACTCAGTATTCAAGAATGGTGAAAAAAATGGAACCCGCAAAGTACTTTAACACTTGAAATGGAAACATTAAGATACACTGTTTTGAAACACAGCAGCACCTGTAGATACAGAAAGGAACATTGTGGAATTTCAAAAGTGCCCACACATGCTTTCAACTCACACTTCTGTCAGTATGAATGTCATGATGGACACATAGGTCTGCACCTTTAAGTTTTGGTCCCTTCATTTCTTTGTAACATAATAGCTGTGCACAGAAACAGCCCATATAAGAAACAGGGCAATTTTTCCACACCCTTTTGTTTAAGGGTTTCTGCTGCCTTTTTTCCTGGAGTCATTTCCTGGATCTGCCTGGATCTGAGCAGGCTCAGCTGGGGGCTGCTCGAAGGAGCAGAGGGCCAGCCCTGCAAAGCACTCTTGCTTTGGTAGCGTTATTTTCTCAGTTGTGTACAGCAGCAGCTTGTCCTCTGACAGGCAGCAACTCTGCAAGTTTTGTTGACTGTGGTACAGGGAAAAAATCCCAAATAGTGATGGTTTTGGCTGAAGTCACATTGGAAGGAGCCCAGTTATTCCTCTTCTCTCCGCTACTGGCAACGTGCACCTTAGGACGGTGCTGTCCTTGTGCAATGGACATGGACTTTGTAGTAGTTATTAGGCAGAATACAGAACACAATTTTGGCAGTGTGCTGTATCGATTATGGATCAACTGCAATGGTATCAATGAAGCTGCCTTCACTACTGACTGCTTCCCATTGTGTAAGGTAAGACCATTCACAATTAAAAGCTGTTTCTTCACCTGTCTTCAGAAGCCAAAATTATGGAGTTACTTGTGCACCCACTAAAATCAAGCTGGAATAATGTCTAAAACTTTTCTACAGCCACAGGCTGTTAATGACTACAGTGCTCACAAGAAGTATATTTTTATATTTAATGCTTTATGGCAATATATACCAATAAGATTTGCACCACTCCACTTAGACTTTCAGCTTTTAAGACACATTTTTCAAACTATAAAACCTATGGATAAATTTTTCAGTGGGTGGGAGCATACTCAAAAAGAGATTAATAGGAGAAAAAAGACAAACAGGTTGCAAAAGGGATTTAAGGGATGAGAATCTCAACAAGGATACAGAACCATAGAAGTGCCCTTAACATTTCCATTTAACACGTTAATAAAGGATATTAAATATAGAAGTGTCCTGAGGGAACAAGACAGATGCAAATATTAAGAACAAAGTAGTAGCTAACCTTCAGGTTTTGGATTAACATGTGCTATGATACAGGAAAGTCCATGAAAGCCCGTCAACTACAGTCTCTACTCCTTTCCTTTCTCCAGGTGCACATAGCAAAGAATTTAATACTCAGGCTAAGAGGCTTAAGTATTGGCTTTTACACAATTTTACTGCTTTTCTGTCACCAGGGCTACAGCTATGACTATTGGTAAAGAAAGAGAAGTTCAGCTTTTGCTGAGTGCTCTGAAGTATTTAGGCAGACAATGCAATTAAACATAAAAATAATAATAGGTTTCTCCTAAGGAATATAACAGAAAAATCTAACACAATTCAACGTCAACATTTTATAAACAGATTATATAATATTTGGTGGACATGACAGAAGAATGGAATGGTAAAGCAGAAAGCCAAAGTGACTACTATTAGATATCTTTGTTCAGTTAAAAAGCAATTTCTGATTGGAATGTGAGCAATACTGGAATAGAATTATTGTTATTTACCCCAAAGAGAAGGAAAAAAAGTAAGTTCAGGTAAGAAAACTGCAAATTTTTCTATTGATGTTATTTAATGCCTTTTGTAACTAAATTTCAAAGCACTGGAGAGTTCGCTACCACTATCATACTCATTTTATAGACATGGAAATTGAGATACATGATCAGAACAAGGAGGTTACAAAAAAAAATGTATCCAAGAAATTGCCAACACTGAAGAACAGATTGTGGAACCAGCAGGCAAATGGATCTAAAGAAGAGAGGGAGTGCACATGTAAGCCATAATAAGCACCCACATGGTTGCTGTTTGTCTATTATCCTCCATATATAATGATCTCTCTTAAAGCAAAAAGGTAGCCATACAAATCTCTCTCTGTTTCTTATTGCACATAATTGTTTTCCTCCATTTGATAAAACAGATTTAAATTACTGCTGCATTGTCAGATTATGTTTCTCTGGCCTATTTTGTCAAATACATCAGCTAAATATGTGTCAGGTGACAATTTTGCCTGGTTGGATTTAATGAGACTGTCAGACATATAGGCCACTTCTCCAGTGCCTCCATAAGTTATGGATCACCCTTCCAAATTCCCAAAAAGCTGACAAGTGCACAGAATGTATATTTTCTGTTCAGCAAACTAGCTATCATCACTTTCCGCTTTTTGTTTATTATGCAAACCCAATGGCATTCAGTATTTCTGTACAGTTGATAATTGCCAATTATGGAAGAAAAAGTTATCTGATTGTCAACCATGGAATCAAAAGAATTGAAAATATTCCATCAAGCATTTAACAAAAGTGTAGGAAAAAGATGGACTAAAAATAAAAATCAATGTGTTCTTTGTATGGAAAGATCATTGGCAGAAGTAAATCACACAAAATTCAGATCCTTATTGCTTAATCATCTCACATTTCATTAATCACAGCTGCCAATTGTCCTGTGCAATGTGAATTGCTTTTCCTAATGAAAAAAAAAAACCAAAAAACCATAGGCTGGAAATCAGTTTCACTAAGATGCAGTGTTAGAATGCAAATATTAATTTCTGAATTAATTCATGACAGAGGGCTTGGCCAACCTGAGCTAATCACACCCCTGGGGTCCTCTAATCCTCTAAAGCTGATTATCTCATGATTGTCACACCCACTGGGAGTTGCCTTTGTCATTAGCAAATTCAAACCGTTTCAAAAAAACCCAACTTGTTTTGATGCTAAGGTTGGGTAGTGAATAGGAGCTCCAGCTCTAATCCTTTGGCTGCCTGACAGAAGGAAATGTACTCTAGCAACTCTGTCGTTGCTCCCTCAGAATTATTAGGATTGAGGAAAAACGAACAGCTATCAAGTCAGGAGGCAATATTATATACTGATAAGACAGGTTTGTCCCTCCAAACTCAAAGCAGATACCAGTAATAAATACATGCTATTATCTTTTTTTCCCCCATTCATTATTTTTGGAGTTTGTTTTGAAGGCAAGTTAGCATCAAGACATGAAGATATTTGCACAACAAAAATTGTGAATATGGTTGTACAACACACATTTCATGACATCCTCGACAAAACCTGTATTCTATCGAGACTCTACAAGCTGCAGGTGGAGCAGACAAATTCACAGGATGCATGTGAAACAACTGCAACTGAACGGGTGACATCTGTCTCCAGCAGGTACTTCTTAATTCTATTTACTAGATTACATCAGTAGAGAACTAAAGTCAAAGATTAAAGCACACTGCTGGGGCATTTACACATACACAGTCAGCCCCATTGTGAAGGACTGTCTCCATGTGAGATAATTTTAGTTGTGTTCTGTGAAACTCATGTTGTACAAACACCATAAAATTTGAATCTGTGTCAAGCTGCAAAATTGTGCAGGGAAGCTGGCACTGAGGGTATGATTTCAATTATTCATCACAGTTGTTCAATTTGCTTTGTTTTTGTGCCTGCATTTCCAAGCTGCTGGAATTTACTTGATACATTAGCTGTCTAACCACTGTATTAAGTGCAGGATAGTGGCTTTCCACTCCCTAATCCAAACACTACTTGTGTCTCATTTGAACTGTTTACATTTCTCGTAACGACTCTGTATTTGTGATTCTTTTTTTCACTGTTTGTTTTAAATAAAAAAACAGTAATTGCAGGTGGCCAGAGGTGTACCTTCACTTGCAGGTATGGGATATGTAAAACATGTTTTAATATGTAAACTCTATTAACTTTTGCAGCTGGTATATGAGAACACTGCAGGTCCATTTTTTTGCAATTCTCGGAAATGCTAGTATGACATATTTATTTTGAATCTATACATACATTTAGGTTTCACTCAGCTGCAGTGTCCAAACTATATTGCAATATGCAGAGATTCACATGGATCTCCTGAAGTTTGCATTAAGAGAATTAACACTCCTTCTACATGAAAGCTTGGAAGGTGCAATAAAATGTGTACTTTGTGAAAACATATAACATGATGTGGAATGTTCACAGCATGGCTCATGATGTTCCAGCAACATAAAGTGCAAGATCTGCTGTAAAAGTTTGTGTATGGCTTGCAATTAACTTTGCTTGCAACCTGAAACTTAGGCTACTAAATTTGTGTTCTTTCTTGAATGAGCTGAGGAATTTTTATCAGGCAAGTTAAAATCTATTCCACCTCACACACTGATGATCTGTTCTCTGTCTATTGGTACTGCATGCACGCTGCTATTCATGTGAACATTTGTACTTCCCTCAGGTGTGCTGTAGGGCCTGTGTTCAATGGTCCACATTAGATATGCATGCTGAGAAACCCAAGGTGCACAATGAGAAATTTGCACTGAGTTTCCCATGAAGGCATCTCTCCCACAAGGTACTCACAACATGTACGTCCTATGACATTTTCATTGTAAACAGGACATCAAATTTTACCAAAACAAAGGTAGCACTGTAGTAAAATTGTGCTAAGTACACAAAGACACAGATGCACACACAGACAATAAGGTCTCGAAGATATTATAGAATTTTACCAAAACTCTACCTACAGGGCTAGCAAGATTTTTCCTCAAATCTTCCTGATTCTGCATGGAATTGGAAATGTTTCACATAAAATATTTTAGGCATATTTTTGTTATAAGCTTTTAATGGGCTTGACAATCATAATGAAAGTTTTATAAATTGAGTTTATTCTGGAAAATTTTACTATTATAATTTCAAAACAAGTGCTGTCAATCTTCCCAAGTCTTTATATACATGCTATTTTCATGCAGCCCTCTTGCAAACACGCATGGAATCCTTTAAACTTTAAGTAAATTACTCAAGTTAAAATTGAAAAGCATGAACTGAAAATTCAAGGCTTTATGCACATGATCAAATAAAAACCAGCCACCACTGGCCACAGAAAACTTACTTCTTTAAATTGTTTTACAGTGACAGAAAATCTTCTACACTGGAAATGATGGAGAAATAATAAATACTAAATTCTCTGAATTAAAAGTTGTATCTCTCAAGCAAGTTATCCATCTACTCAAAATGATAACTTTTAAGAGGGGGCCTTGCCATAGATTTTATAGGGTAAGCAAAAAAAACCTGAAAAAATCTAAATCTCATGTAAGAAAGGATCATGTAAGAAACATGTATCAGAGTGTATTTGTAATCAGGATTTTAAATAATGTATATTTTTCCTTACATAGCTCTTTGATGGGTTTATTTTGTAAAAGTTACATATCTGAAGCAAACTATTCTTTATTGTATCTTAATATGGAGTGAAATTTTCATGGGAAATGAGGACATCTAAATTAGTGTCATATGACAGTGAAAACAATTGAGCTGTAAGAACTGAATTTACAACTCTATTGGTGAACCCAAGCCTTTCCCTCTACTTGCCAGTGATTTTATTCTTCAGTTTTTATTTTAAAAATCGTTACTTTTCTGATTGCTTTAGAATCTAAATCTTCAAACTGTTTTGATCATTAAAACTTGTAAATCTCTAGAAATTTTTCAGAATATTCTGATGCAAGCTTATTCTAGGGAGTGTAGAATGTGTGTGTGCAAGCACACGTGCTTGTGTGTGAACATATTTTCCTCAATGGGTCACCAACAAAATGAAGTGTCTGTCTTTTGAAGTGTGACTGAGCTTTTTACAATGTAACTATGCAGCAAAAAAGAGAAATGGGATTTTTTTTAAAAAAAAACCCTCTCACTTCTTTTGAAAGCTGTGTATAAACCAATAATTTAGCATGGAGGGAAGAAAGAATTTTGATAGCTAGGACAGGTTTGGGCAAAACACTTTTTTTTACAGATGTTTTTTGAAAACTTTTCTCAACATCATTGCAGCACTCTGTGTCACCTGTTTTGTATCCAAGACAATTGATCTGAAACATCTCTAACAGTTCATGGGTGAGCATGAAGAGATGGATACGATGTTCAGCCATGATGTCACATTTCCTCACAACATACCTCATGAAGAGAAAAGTCTGTAGCGGACTGCATGAATCAAATGGAAATCAGGTGGTAAAAACATCTTTTAAACCTGTGAATACACTAGTTTTATTTACTTACATTTATTGTGGCAAAACAGAGACCTTGCCAGAAATCAGGCTCACTCTGTGTAAGAAACATATTTTCTTGGCTCCAAAGGAGGAGGGCTTGATAGCTTATATTGCATATTCCATAGACAGTTACGTGGACTCTATTGGCTTCTATAATATTTTGAAAATGCATTCACAATAATATTCCATTTCCATGCTAGTAATGTCAGTGGGAGTCCTGGTAGTATGCTATTTAGGCACACTGAGAAAATAATAGGATTTACAATAGCTGGCAATTTGTTTTCTACTGCCA
This sequence comes from Phylloscopus whistleri, assembly GCA_017589585.1. Taxonomy (NCBI): domain Eukaryota; kingdom Metazoa; phylum Chordata; class Aves; order Passeriformes; family Phylloscopidae; genus Phylloscopus; species Phylloscopus whistleri. The sequence continues at coordinate 2,757,387 of JADMLD010001395.1, read as the reverse complement.
CAATGTCTGCTTTTGTTACAGTCTTTGTAGTTCTTAGAAATTTCTTTCTGGCTATTCTGTTCATCTTTTCCACAGAAACATTTCTTCAGTGCGAATCTCTTCAGTATGAATTGGAGTGGTTTTGCTGCCGTGAGTTTTTATTACTCGAACTAATACAAATAGCACAAATGTTTTTTCCAGAAATAGTCATTCACATTTTTAACGTCTGTAGGGCTGATGGATGGTCTCACCAGCAGTACTAGCATGCTATTTCAGAAGGCAGAGAATATTGCCAAATCCTGGTAGCATGGTTATTGGTTGTCTTTTGTCCTTAATCACTTCCAATTATTGGAGGGAGCCAAGCCTCCAGGTCTTCCTTTACCCATTGCCAGGCTATTTTGAGGATTTTATTTTTTTTCATATGTGATAAAATAAGAAGGGAGGTGAAGGAAGAAATAGTATTTATTTGTCACATCTTAAATAGAGAACTATTGTCCTAAACTTCTTTCTGAAAGTCCAGTCCAATCTCAAACTGACTGTTGCTCTGGTCACCTGCCACACAAGGATAATAGTAATTAACTTTTTAATTGCTAACCATTTTCTTCAGGTTAATCAGTCAGAGCTGTCTTTCTACATAAGTGCGCGACAGAACTCAATGCAACACCAGGATCCACAGACCTATCTAGTCTCAAACCCAGACCTACCCAACTCCATTTACTGACCAAAAGATGCTTGCAGCCAGTGCCCGAATCCTAAAGGTGTGCTTCATTCTGTGGCCTCATCATCTGACTCAGCAGCCAGTTTTTCCTGATGGGCAGGGATGAGTCCAGAAGAACCTAAACAACAGAGTGTAAGGCTAGACTCAGGGCCAGCTTAGTCTGATGGTGTTTGGGATGCTCCTAACTGAGCCAGCACCATGGGACACAGCCTTTGGTCCCAAGGCTGAGCTCCATACAGGGTTCCATGGCACAGTCTCACAAGTGCCCACTAAGCACTAGGGAAAATGCATTTAAGTATTCTGTCTTTTCATACTCAAGAAGATAGAAACACATTTAGTAAAAGATGATTATTAGAAATTAATTTGCTGGGGTTTTTTTCTGCCTAATTACCAATTAATGTAGCTGGAAAGAAATATTTTACACATGTATAATCAAGCCCTGAAAGGATCTGGAGCTTCAATTGAAGCCTCTAACTGTTAATGTATTAAAGTATCATGATGTATCTTCAGCTGATTATATCAAGCACTCTTCTAGAATTTGAGGAAGTAGTAATAAATTAAATGATAAATTACTATTGATTATTTTTAACTTATTATCCTCTAGATTTTGATATGAATATTGCCAGCTGATGCTGAGATATGGTGAACATAGGAAATGGTTTCAAACAGATATTTCTCCATAATAAACGTGTATCAGGGTTGCATTTTTCTCTATGCTCCATTGCTAGGTCATGATGATTTATGGCAATCCTTTTTAGGCATGAATGTATGCATATGTAAACAATAACAGGCTCCATTGAGATGGAGGAAGAGAGTTAACAACAAGGTTTTAATTTAATTTTGTTCATCCAAAACTGCCATGAACAGTAGGTTTTATTCAATGCAGAAATTTACTAGAATAGCTAATAAGTTCTATGATACCTAAAAAGTAATATTTGTATTACTACAATAATTCTAAGAAATATATAATTTCTTATTAATTTTTGGCATAATAAATGCAATAGTTTTACAGTACAAAAGGGTGTTTTATTGGTCATTACAAAACTCCGTTTCCTTTCAGATAGTTCCCTGAAGTTTTGTCTCCCAATTACAAAAATATTCCTGAACACATTTTTAAAAGAATCACAGGTCAAACTAGCTAAATCGACTGAATGAATCACCACAAAAGACCATTTGAAAATGGACTTTTGAAAGTGGCCAGCAACATGATTCTGTTTTCCTTAGCAAATTCAGCCTGGAACTGTCATCACAAATCTAGGTTTCACAGCTTGGTGGAGAAATACCTTTGCATCCTACTTGTCCTAGGCTGTCCATATAATCAGCTTTTAGTAGGGAGGGAGAAGCAGATGCAGAAGATTAGTCTGTCTTGAGAATGCCCATATGAAACAGAGATGAAATAATAAAGAACACTTCGCATACGTAGTCCAGTGAATATTTGTATCTTCTCAAATTTCAGTAAAGATTGAGAAACTGCATATACAAAGACTAGACAAAAAGGTGGAAGTAAATGCACTGAAGTGTTTGTTGCTTCAGTCAATAATAAAGGCCTGGTTTATAGCTCTAACCCTAAAAATTTCACAGAGAAAAAGTTATGTAGAAGTATTAAAATTTTCCAAAAGTATGGCCAAAATAGCATTGAATATAGTTAGTAACCTTAGGATTTTAAAAAAGAAATGTCTGAAATCTTACTTAATTTCATGGAGAAAGCAGCATGATAAAAAAAAATATTAATTAAAAAATGAAAATACCCAAGGCAGCAGAATACAACTCTGAAAAACTTTATCTGAATTACTATAATTATCCAGGAATGCTTAATTTATAGAAATCTCTTAAGGCAAATCTAAAGAGTAAGCATCAAAAATCACCAGAAATCCTTCCTTGGTCCCGCTGTCAGTGCTTGGTTACAAAGATACATCATCTTAATGATCTTAATCATCATCATTCAAACCTTAATCACCACCTATAATAATTATTTTGAGTTTTAACTTGGAAGCCATGAAAATGAAATCAATTATTCTACATACCAGCACTGGTTTTTTTTGCAATGTGTGATTATCACCTTCAGAAGCCATGTGAAAATGTTCTGGCCAGAAGGAGAAAAAGTAAAGCTAAATGACAATTTCTAAAAAAAAGGCTTGAGAAAAGTAGAGGAGTGATTCTACTAAAAAATTAAAAATATGGCAATTTTTAAGGAGTCTGATGAGTCAGAAGAACATTCCTGAAAAGGTGTCCTATTCTACAGATGAGATTTAAATATCTTCTGGTTAATGTGTGAAATCTTGCAAGGCAAAATTAAAGACATTTTTCTTATTCAGTACTTATTAACATTTAAAATAATAAGTAGATTCAATGACTATCGTCAACACTACAGTTTGATGCCGTTTTCAGTACAGAAAGAGAAAAAATTATTTCCCTATACCAAGGAGCTTTAAGAATTTGGATAAATCAGTGAGTCATGACATCAACAGTTCTTGTCATTTTTCCTACTTTTTCTTGTTTGCTATACTCTCTTACACCTTTCACTAAGTATGAAATGGTGTCAGAAATTAAAACCTTGAAAAAGCAGCCTGGCTCACAAAATATTATAATCTAATGTCCACATCAATAAAAATCAAGACTGCAATAGTTCTTTTGAATAAAAGCCTTGTGGATTATGGAGTTAACTCTTTCTAAGGGCTTGGGACAGACTGTTTTTCTGGTCCCAGTGGCCTTATTTCCTTCCTGAAGGAAATTACCTCAAAGCAGTGGTAGGCATGCAAAAGGTTTTTGCAAAGAGCATGAAAAATATATTAACTGCTCATGCAGTGTGACATCTTACCTTCTGTTATTCATTACTGTGTTCAGTAACAGGAATAGGAAGTGCTGCAATTACAACCCCCAGCCCCCCACAGACCCTTCATCCAAAGTTAGTGGAATATTGTTGTGTTGGATGGTTTGTTTCTGTTCAGTTCCAGGGGATTGTATAGCCACCAGCACACTGGGAGGGATAAGAATCAAAAAGAGGAGAAAAAGAGCACGCATCATAGAGGATCATTCTGCAGTTCACATTCTAACAAGGGGATGACAGCCACGCACCATTTAAAGGAACAAAATTGTTCAAGAGACACTGTGCACAGCAGAAGAGCTGGGTATGTGTATGTAGTTGGTGCATGCAAATAAGAACTGAAGATAGAACCAGGGTTTTCCATTATCTATGAAACTTAGATAACCACCTCCTTTAAACAATTAGATAAAATCAGGATGCTCCATCCTGGCTTGAAGCAACCCAAAACAACAGTGGTAATGTCTTCAGATTCTTTATCTTGTTTCCAGCACAGACATTAAAAAATATTGCACAGATTTTTAAAGAGTTTTTAAGGCATATTTAGGTGGTTTTCTATTAATAAGACATTATTACAACATTACTATAGCAACCTAAAAGTTAAAGTTGGAAGAAATTTTCTAAGCCTTTCTACGCAGGTCCTTCTAACTTTCAAAGCTTTTTGAAAATGCTCTAAATTGCTCACTGTTGAAATATTTTGAGTCTGTTGTTAACTTTAGTAAAGTTTTTTTGAGAGGATTGTCATGCTTGACAAATCAGTGTGTATGAATATCACACCTTGCATTAAGATATTTGTTCAGAAGATGAGGCAGTATTCAATGAAAACTGCATAAAAGCAGATGTTGAAATAATAAGTAAGGCTGTAAATTTATACAAGTCAGTAAATTAAAAATTGTTATATCCTTAACACCTGCAATACTGTCCTAAGCAGAGAGATTAACATACTACAGAGGGCACTATTAAATGACTAAAGTAGACAGCATACACAGCAATACAAAACACTATGTAAGCACAGGGTTATTTTGAGAAACAATTTCTCCACTTTTGCGTACAAACCCTTGCTGCTGACATAGGGCCTGATTTACTGTGCTAGAAATGCAGCAGAGATGAGAAGAAAGCCCATGAGCCTGTCACTGGGAACTTTCCCTTCAACAAGTAGTTCTCACTCAAAAGTAACAACAGTTTTCACCTACAGACCTGTATGGAGGGCCAAGAGATTAGCTCTGTGGCACTCCTCGGCTACCAGGTGCAACAGCTGTGCTTTGTCTGAAGCCAGACTTGTGTGGAGATTTCTTCTCCTCCCCCATGAAAGGACCCATAGACAAGGTGGAATAATCTAGAAAGCCTATTATTTTTGTTATTTGCAAGTGTGGCCTTGAAGACAAATTGGACATTTTCACAGCTAACATTTTCCTTTGTAGCTAAAAGAGAAAAATCTAATTTTCTCATGAATGTCAAATGCTTCAATTTTTTCAGTCTTTGAGCTAATGTTGAATCAAGCTCTTTTGGCCAAAAGGAGACAATCATGACTGGATTCACAGAAGTATATCTTCCTACTCCAGAGCGAAAATTAAACAGCATTAAACCTATTTCTGAGAGATGTTTTCCTCTAGCACCTTCTCAGAAATCCTCCACATTGTGACTCCACAATCTCACAAGACAACCTGCTTTATTGTTGCACTGCACTTGGAAGGTGTGGTAATCTTCGGGCTAGGAAGTCTTTCCTGATGTCAAACATAAATCTCTCTTCCTGCAATTATGCTGAATTTATCTCTTGAAGATAAACTATTGTGTTCAGCAGGAGATGATGTGTGGTGACTTGTAAAGAGACATCAACACTCCTTAATGTGCTACTCTTGCAAGACAGGTGGTTTATATGTTCACTAGAGATCATTTAGTTGAAAAGACATATTCATCTGAAGGAAATAGTCCAGATTTTAATGAAATATAATTCAGTACTACTGATATTTTTTTCAGTTATATACAGGATGTAATATACAGTATTGTATGCAGTGCAATACAAATATAAAATCTCATAGATAGCTTTTTAGGCACTGTTTTCTGTTTGCATATATTGAATATTAGATCCTAAAGGAAAACATGCAAGTTTTTATTTCCATGTTTAAAAACCTTTTTCCATATGTGCTGAGCAGCCTACAGAAAAAGTCCCTTATACGTAGCAGATACATACTAATAGACAATAAAGGCTGGAATGTTTTCAAACATCTGAAAAATTTGCAGGGCACAAGTTCCTTGATTCTTTCAGAACACACCTAGAAAAGATACTCCTTTCATAGCATTAGTTGACAGAAAATGATGATTTCCTATTTTAGGGAAATTAAGAATTTTACATTTCCTGCAGTTAAAGGTTTCTAAACACAGCTGTTTCTTGCATAATCAGAGAAGAAATAGATATGGAAGAGACACTAACTAATATATTATGTTTCTTGCTACTAAGTGAGTTGTTTATCAAAACATCTGATTTCTTTTCTTCAGGAAAAGATGACCACATATAATTGGTTAAATGCTTTCTGCACAGCTTGTACTTGCTGGATTTTATACCTCTGGATATTGATTAAACATGGCAAACAATGAATGAGAAATGTAGAGAAGAACATGCTGGCTAGCACTGCTCATCTGTGAACTGGAAACGACTTCAAACTTAGGGGACAGAAGGGGACTCAAACTTTAACTTTTACATCAGAAACAGTGAGTTCAATTTGCACATCAGTCCTCAAAGAAAACACTAACATAAGTTTGGCTGGGATAGAGAGGATGTGATCAAAGACACCGATGTGTGATGAATGGAGACTGTAGCAATGACAATCTCATTTTTAATAAGGATACTGAAGCTGCTGTTGTTGAAGGTCTAAATTCAGTCATTGTCTCAGCAGCCCAAAGGGATGATAGCAGCATGCAACACTCTGAATATAGTTAAGAAAAATAAAGGAGCTATTACATCCCAGAATCACAGCTACATTTCTGCATCGAGGCAATTTGGCAATTTAGTGACACCAAAAGCTGACAAAGCAGGAGAGGCAACTGACACACACTGACACAGAGAACCATTGGCAGTACAACTGCTCCTGGCAGGGAATGTGTGTCCAGATCCAGATCTGCTGAAGTGTAATTGAAACTCCGTGGAAATCAAACATTTCAACTGTGCAAATTGGGTCTGAATTATATCTTTCAGGGTTTATACCAATTTTAAGCAAGCCTCCTCATTTTTTTTCCCCAGGATAACAATATGTGGTCTAAGTGCTACCAACAGCATGGACAGATGACAGTAACAGCAACTTTGGGATTCTTTGTCGTTCTTCTGTGCTGCTCAAGGAAGTGCTGAATTCATAGAATTGTAGAATGTTTTGGGTTGGGAGAGACCTTAAAGATCATCTAGGTCCAACTCCATTTGGGGGGTCCACTAGACCAGGCTCAGGGCCCCCTCCAACCTGGCTTTGAACACTTTTAGGAATGGGACACCCACAGCTTCTTTGGGAAAGCTGCTCTAGTGCCTCACCACCCTCTTAGTGAAAAATTTCTTCCTCATATCTAACCTATACCTCCCCTCTATCAGTCTGAAGCCAATACCCCATATCCCATCCCTTTATGACCCTGTACAAAGTCCCACCCCAGCTTTCTTGTAGGTTCCTCAAGGTACTGAAAGGTTCTCTAGGGTCTCCTTGGAGCCTTCTCTTCTCCAGGCTGAAGAAGCCCAACTCTCTCAGCTTGTCATTAAAGGATAGGAGCTCCAGCCCCCAGACCATCTACTGGTGACTCAACTGGTATCATCATTATATTTTTTTCCTGGCTGAAATGAAAAGTCCTAGAGATTCAGCTTTCACAGTGACCTACAAGGAGCTCCATAGAAAAGGAATATGTTGGGGGTAATTTTCCACATGGAATATTTCACACAGCTTCTTATCTAGAGAAAGAATCTTCAAAGGAAGAGCAAATTAATGACAGAAGATGTTTACTGACAGGGGAAGTTTTGTAAAAACAAACTGGTTTTAATTGAAAAGATTTTATTAACCACTTAGCTAACACTGACTCAAAATACAACACACAGTTGCTCCCATCTTAGGATCTAGTCATGCTTTTTTCCCTGCAAATCTGTCCATGAAATTCTATGGTGTTCAAGAATTTTAGCAAAGTTAGAGGCCAGAGAGCAATTAAAATTAATAACTAGTCACTTTCTGTGAAGAAGGTTATACAGAAATATGCTTGCTGTCAAAAAAGTTAATTTATCACTTACATGACACCTAGGGAACACAAGTATGCTGAAGCATGAAAACACTGCATTGGAGTTAAAATACATTTTTTTCTTCCTTTTCTTCACTCCTTCAACTAAGATATATGATGTTGCTACTGAAAACCTATTCATATTTGGAACAAGATCAGGTCTGAATCATGTTTAATATATTCTATCAGAGGAAAACAAATAACTAAATAAGAAAAGTCATTTATTTACCAAACCCCTGTAGCCATGGTATAACTTAAGCCAGTGCAAAATGTTACGAAATATGAATTGCGACATTCCACACAGGTGTAAATGGATAATTGCACACTGAACATAGAGTGTACAACATACTGCACAAGATGCAAAAAATCTTCCCATTTTTGCTCACATTAATATTTAACTGTCACTAAATCCACCTAAGTACAATTTCCATTTTTTCCATATCCTTGGGTTTAATTTAGTGTGTGTGTGTATGAAAATATCTCACACGTACTCACTGCTCCTATATACACCAAACAAAACAGGGTGACTTACACAGGTGCATCAAGAGTCCTCCAGGAAGATTTGTGAAAAATTATCTTTAAGAAAACCCAGATTTTTATTTTTAACATGTTTTCTGATGTTGCCCAGTACATATTCCTGGCCAGGAGCGATTCTCTGCCGTTTTTGTAAGACCTGGGCTCGTTCACAGCAAGATGAGTCCATTCTACTGTAGACCCCAGCCATTTCTCATCATTATACACAGCACAGCTGCTTTACTGTAACTCATATCTTTTCAAGCGATTTAGGTATTTTTTGCTTTGATTTCACTGGTATGTTACTTAGTTTCACTCATTATTTCTTACAAGATGTTTCACACTTGAAAGTTCTATATTCCTGGGAAACACCTGTACTAAGAATTTCATAGTACCAAGTTAAGACTGAAACATTCCAAGAATGTGTTAAGGAATCTTCATCTTACTACTGTCAAAAGGCAGTGCAATCGAAAGCATGCGTTTTCTTTAAGCTTCCTAAAACATATGTAACATATAGAAATGTTTAAAATCTATGCAAACCATTTTTCTAACTATAACCATTGCTTACTATAATACAATATAGTGATCAAAAATCCCCAAAGATGATGCCTTATCCAAAATATTTATTATCTAAACAATACAATAGATTAAGAAACAAGTGCCAGCAATTCTGTGAATATCTGAGTCCATGAAGTCTTCTATTAGTTTCACGTTATGACTGACTGGTTTGGATACTCAGTAATATTAATGAGATACTGTAAGTTAACTTTTTATTGAACACCAAAGAATACACACAGCAGAAAAATAATTTCAAGGCTGCACCTGTGGGAAAACCCAAAATCAAACCTTGCTTATGGGGAGTCCAAAGAGGAGAGAAACACAGACTAAGAATATAATCTCTATAATATCTAACACATCGAGTCCCTTGGTTCTCTGCAGGGATTTTCTACTGTCTAGCAAAAATAAGATCAAACTGCATTCCTTCTTTTCAGATGAATACAAAATAAATTCCTTTTTTTCTTGTGACCATCTTCTTTGATAAAACTTAAAGCCACTTTAAATCCTTTACTCCTCTTCCAAGTTTTGCCAAAGGCTTAAGATGCATTTGTACAGTATAATCACAGACACTTTGTTTCCTCAAGAAACCAGGCCTAAAACCAGATGACAGAAGAACTAACAAGGAGCAGTTGGGTTATTATGGTGAGAGGTGACAAGGCTGGACAAGCAGGCACTTAAATGGAAAGAGTTGGAATGAAAGGTCAAATGAGGCAGTGAGGTGGGTGGCCAACCTGACACATAAGAACTCAAGAACATGAAAGCAAACAAATACAAAGAGAGAGAAAGATAAAAAAAAAATCAGAGAAGGGAAAAATAAATAAATATATATTGGATGAGAATATGGAGATTAAAAACTAGCTTTTTGGGGAGTAAAGATTGACACTATTTAACAACAAGACCCTCTGGAGGATATAATCTCAAATTATTTGCTGTAACATTCATTCATCTTCACGCAAATTATGTGAAGAAAAAGAGGAGGGCATCTCAGAGGAGATGTTATCCACTCAGTCCTTCCACTTCTCTGAGGAAACAGCATCTGCTCAGCACTTCCAAGGCAAGGAAGTGAAAACTATCTTTATATAACAGCAGCAGATGTAGACTGCCAGGAAGTCAAAGTAGTCCATTGCTTCTTCAAGAGTCTAAAAATTCGCAGCTCCTGTGATCCACTGGAAGCTTGTTGGGGGCTGTAACAAACAGTTTGAAGAACTCTCCTGTGGAGAATATCAATTGTGGGAGCACAGAGGAATGATGCAAGCAATGGAACCTACAAAAGGAAAAAAAATCTATATATTTCAGGTGACATAAGAGATGACAGTGATCAGAGGCTCTGGATGTCATTGATATTCTCCAAGATGGAGCAGAGAGGGCAAAAAGAAAGAATGTTGCATAGTGAAACTGCAAGAATGAGAAGCCGTTCAGAATAGATATTTGAACACTGCTAGAAAATAATCTTTAGTTAAAGAAGGCTCATGCTTCAGGATTGCCCTGGGAAAGAGGTCATGGTGAGAGAAGTTATGGAGCTCTGCGACAGAGAATGAGTAACTAATAATCAGTAAATGTATGTAGTCGCTGACACTACAGCTGGTTTGGAAATGTTATAAAAACTGGAATAATTGTAAAGATTACAACTAACCTGATCTGAAGATGAAAAGGTCTTCGGTTTTATTCAGTAGTTTATTGTGAGCTTAATGCTAATTTAAAACCTAAAAATGCAACTGAATGATTGTAATCCTTTCCTGACATTAGTTTAATGAGGGCCAGAACATTTCATCAGCTCCTGTACTTTCCTTGCTATTAAGAGCATTGTGGTGGGTAGTGGTGAACACGATGTAAAAGCAATCCACCCCGTAACTGCCCATCCCACTGTGTTCTTCACAACCACGTCACTGGTGCACGTCACCTCATCCTGCATAAATGTGGAAAGGCAGATATCAACAGAGGAGCACAAAGGCTGTAGCTCTCTTTGCATCATCTACCTTTACAGAGCTATCTCCATTTCTCTATTTTTCCTTTCCACAGTTTGATTGTCCCTATAACAGCAACTATTGAACAGTTGTCTCTTTTGGTGGCAGGAAAAGTACATGATATGGAGGGAAAAGGTAAGGTTGGCATCTCAGTTTCAGCTCTTGCAAGGAAAGGAACCCTTTCCTTCAAAAGAAAATGTAAATTTTATTTCCAGAGAACAATCTCACAAGGAGCCTGAGCAGCCAAGTCTGAAGCTTGATTGTGCTTCATGGAAATGGGCAGGGAGGGTATTAGTAGTGCTCCCCTGCCTTAAAATTAGATGTGTTTCACAACAACCCTTTCTTCTCCTAATTTTTAAAACTGATTACTTTCCAACAAACTCCAAATAGACAGTACCTGTTTTTAAAATTACTTCGGCTACATTACATAGCCATGCAAAAAACAGCCCAGAAGACACAGGTTATTCTGTATTTCCAACTGGTGGTCTCAATAAGCCTTAACAATATGCACTGATTAATAGTTCCAAGGACCCTACGTAAATAGGGACAATTCTCATTTTACAGATGAGGGAACTCAGATACAGAACGGTTCTGTGACTCTGGGGTCAGAGTGTAGCAATGCTATCTATCTCTTCTGTCAATCTCTGCTGCCCTTGCCCACAGTATATGATCTTCTCTCACAAATTCATAACCAATGTTACAACAGGCCACAATTCTAAATTCACTCTTTCCTTCCCCCAGATAGGGTTTACCTGTCTGATTTCCTTTTCTCACTTTTCATTCTGACCTTTTCTGCTTTCCTCTTTTCTTCTTAAGCTGAGTACATTGTGGGGCTAGCAGAGCTAAAATAACATGTTATACTTTACCCTGAAGGCTTTGAATGTTGTGATCATTCCTCTCTGTTTCTGCAAGGGGCTCAGAAGTCTTCTATGTCTTCAGCTGTCATGAGACTTACCCTTGAGTTACAGAGAAACACTGTTCATAATGTAAAGTAGATGGCAGGAGAGAACATTGTCTGAAAATAAGCTGTTCCAGGTAGCGACTAGAAAACAAAGCTTTTAAATTGAATAATGTTATTCTGAAACTGACCCAAATTCTGTGAAGAACCAGCCTACAGAGGGAAGCAAACCTCTTAGATTCCAGGCAGCAGGGTAACTATTAGTGAACAGGTACATCCGAAGACAGAATAGAATTCTCCCCTTTCTAACGCCGGGCAGAAAAGAGCTATTTATTTTTTAGATGGAAGTTCTTTTGTATGAGGAAATGCTTCTAAATTGAGCACAGTTATGAACAAAATACAATATTTCTTCTTCAGATATGATCCTGGCAATCTCAGGTCCTTTGCCAGTTGCTGAAGCATTCTCTAGGAAAGGTGGATGGGCACCACCCCAAATCAGAACTGGGCACTTTGTACATTTCTAGGGAGTGCCTTTTCCCAGAAATCTGTCAACTTCTTTGAAAGATACTGTGTCCTATGCCTGCTGCATGGTTACTGCCTACCAAGGAAGGTTGATCTACACTGATAAACAGGTTCAGGTCTTCCTGCAGTACAGTCCTTCCACATTCACTGCAAGTACTCCCACTCACTTTTGTTTTTTTACAGGAGGCAGAACCAGAGATTATCCCTTCCCAGCCCTGAGCCTCAGGCACAAAAGCACTTCCTGTTCTGCTGGATATTGCTTGTATGAACCGTGCTTTTCTACAGTTCAGAATGACCCCATCAATAGAAGAGTAACTGCTAAGAAAGAATGCAAAGAAAAGAAGTTGTGCTATACTTTTAAGACTCTTTTTCCATTTAAAGGTTTACTTGTTGGGTAGAATTCTGTGAAAGATAAATCTGTGAATGTAAAGACTGACTTGACTGCTTCCTTGGTACAAGAAACCAATGAAAAATAATATATAATTAAAAATAGCTTTGTTTGTTTCAGGATTTCTTCATTGAAAGAGATATCAAACAAGTGTTTCAGCCAGGGCTATATTAGCACCATAATACTCCAATGTGCAGAATGAGAAAGATAAGTAAATAGAAAAACATCTATTTTTCCTGAAGATTTAAAATGCACATTGCAAAATTATTAAATGGAGATGCTGATACCTCTGATTAACTGAACCACTTTGGTTCTATATCTCCTTTATCCTTTTGATGCTGAGACAGGAAAGCACCACACCAATACATCAAATAACTATATACTGGATATTAGGAGATATCATATGTAAAACATTGATGGGAGTTACTAGCTTTTCTCAAAACAACCTTGCCATCTCTTTATATGTTGGCATTTAAACACTTAACTTTAACCTGTGTTCCAGTTCAACACTAAATTAGATTAATTTGATTGACCAAGATGTTTTCTCTTAAAATTTCTACCAGTAGGATTAATACAGTCTACTTGGAAGAACATTACTATTTAAAATCATGATCAGCCTGACAGCAAAGGCCAGAAGTTCATTCTCATACATAGCTGAAAGAGAGACAAAAATAAGCAGACCTCAGGAATAATGATCTCCATTTAGCTAATTAATTAAAACAACGTAAGGTAACTTAGAAATAAGAATACCTCTGAGAGATTTTTTGGTGGCTTTCAAGATCATGGATACAGTACAAAGTAAAGTCATCTTTTGATGTTACATGAGTGGAAGCAGCTCACTAACATATTTTTTTCGGCTGTTTTGAAGTTAGCACCATGTTCTTATTTGTTCTGTCATAGCACAGTCCTCTCTATTTTTATTTAACCCAAAACACTGATAAAACCACCGTATGTTAATATTCACATTAAATACTAGTAAAAACATAATAAATGGTAGTAAATGATATCTGTAAGAAATTCCAGTATGAATAGGCAATACTACAGTTAGTCTGATCCAAGCAGAGCTGGCATGAATTAAGCTTGCATTTCCTACACTTTCTCACCAGTGTTGCACAGAACACAGGAGCATCATTTCAGCTCAGTTCCAGTTGGAGACATTAAAACACTTTAAACTCAGGCTTTAACTGATACTTTCATTGTGCTAAATATATTTTAAACTTCCACCTCAAGTTCCTGCCCCACTGTGCCATCTTCATGAATAGCATATTCTGTGATACGCAAGTGCAGTCATACAAGTCTCCTACCTGAAGAGATGGAGTAGGTTAATTTACATATTTATTACACATTGTCTATAAAAACACAAACTGCAGTGCCACACTGCATTATGAAGGACTGCATTACTCCAGCAGCAGTTGGGATTACTGCACTGGAAAACACACAACAGTCAGTCTGCTGACATACATGTGAATAGACATAGGGAAATGACACTGGCTATTTAAGACAAAAAAAATTTTGATAAATACCTTCATTCAGCAGCACAGCTGTGCTCCACAGGGGCACAGAGAACATCTCTGGTCTCTCATTATCTGTTGGGAGTGCAGGAGAAACAGCACGGTGGCTGGCCAGGAAGGACACTCATCCATCAGCTGCTACCCAGCCAGCCGAACAGTAGCGAAGGACTCCAGAGAGTGCCTGGTTCAGTTCTCACTCGGAAAGAGGATGCTGCTCCAAATGGTGAAACAGAAACTCTCATTACAAAAAGGAACAAAAGCTCAAAGAGGAATTTGTTATTGAAACCATGGGACAAGACTAAAATCAGACTGGTGTCACACATCCTAATCATAACTTCTTTCCTGTGTGCAAAGATTTTTGGCTGGTGATACTAAATGAGCTACTTGAAGATAGTCACATCTTGACATCACACAGACAGGGTGATAAAAACGACTGTAACATTAAAGCAGCTCAATTCTAAGTTTGCACTACTTCACCACCCAAATACTTCAGAGAAACATTTCAACATACTGAATGACAAACAGAAGGCTTCCACTTGCCCTGAGGATCCAATCCTTTCTTGCTCTTGAATTTTGCTAGTGTATTTCCAGGGCCTGATTTTCCATCTTAGATGGCTTTAGCTGCAATTATTTGAGACCTCACCACTGAGGCTCTCTGCTTGTATGCAACTGCTCCAGCACAGGAGGTAGCAGATAAAATATGTGGGAGCTCTTTAGCTGAGGCTGCCCTCCCCTCTCAGCCCTCACCACCACCATTCGTTCTCCCACTGCAATTGGAAACATTGGACACAAGTCCCACTGTGGGAACACGTCCCACTGACCAGGGCACAAAAGAAACTGCCGGGAGTTGCAACACCTTCTGCTACTGCCCAGCATGCTGATTCAGGGCTCTGGAGGACCAGCCCTGCCCAGTTATTTGCAGGGGTGATTTATCATGATAGGGCCCTGACTTGACTTTCCTGTCCCTTTGTGGGAGATCAGGGTTCCTGTACATGAAGGGAGTGCACAAATGCAGCTAGTTTTTTTGTTCCTAGTCAAAAAAGCAAGATGCCACAAAACTACTCCACAGGAGTCTTTGGTAATCCTGATCTTCATAAGCTAAAAAAGGTATTGTTTTTCTTTGTTGCAAAACAGCATCAGTCAAGCTGGTCTTTACACAGTGCAGACACAATAATGGGAAATACGTAGAGGCCTTACCCTATAATTAGGGTGCTTTCAGAAGTGTCCCTGGCTTTCCAGGCAGGCAAATGTAAAGCACTGTGACTCATCACTAGAAGGTGTGATGGCTCTTAGGAAATTTGTAAGATTTTCTTTAAATGCTGATAGGTTCCTTCTTCAATGGGATGTCAGAATTTGAAGAGCCTGATTGGGACTCTGAAGTGTCAAAACGCTGATAAGCCAGATAAAGCTATTTGTGACAATTGCCACAGGCCCTAAAGGCTATGAAGGAAATCTTTTACTCACCTAACCCCAGGGAAATAAATAGGTTAGTCAGACTGAGGCAATAAGGAGCTGTCCAGGATCCTTTTTCTTAATAACACACTCAGGATGGGCCAATTTAGTCATGTACTTTTTAATTATTACTTCTCTATAAAAACATCCATCAGCTTATGAATAATGTCTGCCTCATGTGTACACTTCTTTCTGACCTCAACTTGATCAGGTGAATTTGACTTTATAATGATCTTGCCTTCCCTTGGTTGGCATGAATGAGGATATCAGCTCGATTACTACCAGCCTATTCACTTTCTGCTTTCACTCAAACTGTGGTCTTTTGGAGCCAGAGCTTTTAAGGAGCCAAAGATTTCCAATCTAAGCAGTCTGTAGATAGCACTAAGACATATGCTTGTGTGTAGACTTACACATAATTCAATCTGAGATAGTTTAGGGGTGGAATATCTCTATTTGTAACAGGGAAATGTAATTTTTACTAGGCCTTCAACGTTATTCAGTATTACAGCTTTCACAGCAGATCACACACACCAAGAATGACAACACTATTTTACTACACCCCGTGAGCAGAAAATGGACAGATTTCATACTGAAAGTTTTCCAGAAATGCTGGTCTGCCAGGGTTGTATCTGTAGAGCCATGCTCTCTCTAACTTATCATTTGCTCACTATACTGCTGAATATATATGACAAAATCATTTTATGGAATTTATAAAGTTACTTATAGACCTATTTTTCTCACACTTCGGTACAGGTAAAAGTCTGCCAGTATTTACATTTTACTCTACTCTAGTCAAATATTCAAGACATTGCACTAGAAATTAAATGTATTAAAGCAACTGTAACTACACATATCTATACATCAAGGAGAAATTTAAAATTAAAATTTCAAGGGAAAAAATCCTCTTGCTTACAGATGAAATAATGCTTAATTATTGAGGGAAATATCCTTACAAAAGTCAAATTACTTTTGTCCAGTAGCCAAGAACAATTCCACCTGAATTTTCTCTAATTTTTCTTGGTTTTTCCTAAAGCTTTCCAAGTAAAATGAAAACTGTAGCAATTAAAAGCTCTTGAATACAAGCTGCTTTCAACAAAAAATAAAGTATGGAATTTTTTAAAGCGTTGATACTCATTTGACACACACAGCACTGAACTCATATGAATGACTACAGGAACTCCAAAGGGGACACTGTGTTTTTTCCTTGCATCAATAATCCACACACAAGGAAAGAATTTACATATCAGAACACAAGAACTCTATGAGAACCCTGAAATACAAACATATCCACATGACTTTGTGCTTCGAAAACATGCATTTATCTGTTATGTTTTTAAGCACTTAATGCTAATTTGCCCATTAAAAATTAGTAGCCAACTGATCATTTGGCCTTCCAGTGTGTAAAATGCAACTGTCAAATACAATGTGTGCCTAATAGTGGGACTTACTGTCTACTTCTTAGGGTTATGATGAAGATTAATTAATATCTGTAGTGCTTTAGTGCATGCTAAGTATTTTTCTATAGATTTAGATACAGCAGTATTCAATGCTATAAAGCATTCTAGCTAAATAGCTAACTCCTGTGTTAAAAAACAAGTTGGCAAAATTCTCCTCCTGATTCTATTCAAGCACATAAGGATTCAGAGAAAGAAAGATACCCTGAAAAGTCCTGTAAGAATCCCAAGTTCCAGGCCTCATAACAGGCTGCATTACAGCAGTCTCAAGATTATTGCTGAGCTACAGCAGCCTCCAAAAAGTCATTCTTCAAACAATTGAAGCACAGCAGTGTTCTGGCTCTTGCCTTCGTCTCTCCTGCCCAGCCCCCTTCCCATCCTTCCACCACCATATTCCCATGCCAAACTTTGTAGGGTGGCAACACAAACCCAACAGATGGGCTAAACACCAGCTGACAAAGGGACCAGGAGGTGGTTTCCTAATGGCTGCTTCCTGTCCACTGCCACATTGACTTTATTTCTCAGAAAAGTTACCTCTGCTGCTCTTGTAAATTCTTGAGAACACAAATGAAACCTAGTAGAGACATTGTTCTTTAGGGACTCATTTTTCTTTCATAAACCCCAAAGAATCCACAGCATCACAATGTAAGAATAATCACATTTATGGTGAAGGCACAACAGCATGAGCTGCAGCTGCTGCAGGCTTCCTGTACTCCCTTCTGTAAGTCACTACATCCCTTCTTGGCCCAAGATTTTTGCCTAATCTGCTTTTCTAGAACTCCCTGTTAAAATTGTTAATATCTTGGGAAAAGACACACCGAATATTTGAACAAGAGCTACCTCACAAAGGGCACTAGTTGATACTGTGACATTAACTACTAATAAAACACAATCTAAATTCTACCCCATCCACTTTAAAAAAATAATAAAATTGTTCATTTCCTGGTTCTACAGCTTGTGCCCATCTATCTGTAGCACTGTAGTAGGGTGCTGCAGCAGGGCTCCAGCAGGGGCTTCAACACAACCTGGAATGGGAATACACTTAGGACAGAGAGATGCACTGCCAGGTGGAGATGAGTTTACTGTCAGGAAACAATGACTTTGTGATAAAGAAGATGAAGTACACAACTGTAAACATTGAGTAGTATTTTCAGTTGAGCTGCTCTTAATCATGAAAAATGTATGCTGGCCTTATTTTACCATCTGTACACCCTTAAAATGATTGGGGCCAGGAGATCAAAATGCTTTTCACCTAGTTTTGGTCCCATCGTTTGCTGTTGAAGAACTTCATGTCAGAGGGAGGAGACTCAACTGTGAATTCCTAAACCTAGAGAAATATTTTCAGATGTCTGTGCAGTCCAAGGCAGCTGTTCAATGTCTGTGTGCTAACAGAAACTTCATACCTGTGCTCTGACAGAACACGGAGGCAGACCCAAAAAGACACTGGGCTTCTGAAAAAAAAAAATCTACCAATCTACCACCTTTCCAAACAGGGCTTCTAAAAAACCCCCAAAGAACACAAAAGCAACAAAATACAAACAAAGGTAAGTGGTTGGTTAAAAATAGTAGGCCTCACCCTGAGTGCCCAGTAGTTAGGAAGACTCTGCAGTGCCAGCTGCCCTGCCACAATTTGAGCACACAATATACTGACAAGAGAAAACACATTCATGATGGTACATCAGTTAAAATTACACTGAAGTCAAATTATGAGAGATGTGAAAAGTCACAAAGATGATTATATGTATATTTGTAACAATGGCTATTAAAATTGTCATTTCTTCCTCTCCTTCAAGCTGTACCTTTCAGTGCAGCCTTCTTTCTGTGGATGACAACATAACAAACATACCCAAGGAACATAAAACCTCGTAAGAACAAAGTGTCATCCTTTGAGACCTGATGTCGAATGAATGAATATTCAATCAAATGTTATTCAATCAAATCTGTTATGTTCACACATTGCTGTAGTAAATTCATTTTAATATAGTAAAAAATGCTGGTAAAAAATAAAATCGAAAATAGTTTTCCTATTAGTCTCCATTAAATAGGCTTTCTTAATTTTCACTTTGCATCCTGAAAGCCACAAAAGCTACACGTGGTAGCTGATGTCGTATGCAACTCTTGGCCAATCTACTTTAATTCTTCTCCTACTTTTTTGAGATTACTGCAAATTTTCACCTGAAATAATTTTAAATACTTTATCCTGACTTTCAAAGTTCCAGCAAGCTTCATCTTGAGCATCATCAACAGAATGGGAGGAGGGGAGGGGGAAAGGCTCTCAGTGCTGACTGATAGATTTTTGATATTGCAGTGCTTCCTTTTTACTAATTATGCCCAGATTGCTCATCATGCCAGATACTGTTTATGCGGGAATTTTCTACAGCATACCTCAGGGGCAGATTGCCTGTAGTGGTGAGCTGGGAATTCTCTACAGCCTACTTGAACAAACAAACCTCCAGTATTCCTCCACATCACATCATTCAACTTTCCTGCCAAATCTTCAGTATACTTTTCAACTGAGCTAAGTTCAACTAACCCCAGAGAAGGGTATCCCTTGACGCACCAGCTGTTTATTCCCTCTAGAGCACGGTATATGCTCTCTGACCCTTTGATCTTGTACAAGATAAGAAAACACTGTAGTTTTAAGTCATTAGGCTGTTGATAATGAAAGCTATCTAGGCAAAAGCCCTTGTGCTGGACAGCAACTGTTAGTCTTGAGATTTCATGTAAATTTCACAAACATTTATAGTAATTGTTAATTTCTTCTCGGCAGAAGGCAGTTATCCACCACCTCAACCTCTCCTTCTTTTCACAGATAGACAAGATCTTTTATAAAGACACTGGATTTTAATGCCAGTTTGATTAGGCTCTAAGATTGGAGTATTTACGTTCTCTAAATTGGTGGATTGCTTTTGGGCAGACAGTGTGAGAAGCTGTTTCAGTGCACACCACCACCGTGCATTTGGGACGGGCCAGAAACTAAACTACATCTCC
Source organism: Phylloscopus whistleri (assembly GCA_017589585.1). Taxonomy (NCBI): domain Eukaryota; kingdom Metazoa; phylum Chordata; class Aves; order Passeriformes; family Phylloscopidae; genus Phylloscopus; species Phylloscopus whistleri. The sequence continues at coordinate 2,737,379 of JADMLD010001395.1, read as the reverse complement.
ATACTACACCATCCTTCTGTGGCATCGCAATTGCTATCAATTATCCCCCTTCCTCTTTAAAACATTTGTGATTTGGTGAGCTGGCTGCGCGCAGAACAACTAACTCTGGATTTGATGCTGAATACTCCTATTGAGAGTGGTGAGGCTGCAGGGTGGCCGGTGTTCCTCTAGCTCCCATGTGTGACAAAGTGCCAAGGGCAGGCATTTGTGGTGGCGGAGTGAGAAACCACCAAGGGTCCCATACCTGTGTGTCCCTGCCCTCACACCAGGCACGAGCCGAGGCGTGTGAGGTGTGAGGCTGACGAGGCCGAGGGCTGTGCACCCCCCGCGGCCCCCCGGGCACGGCCGTTGCCGGGCACCGGCCCGGCGAGTCCCGCGGCGGGCTGGAGGCCGGAGCCCCTCGGGAGCCGGGCTCAGCTGACGGCCGCGGGTGACGCCCGGCCGGGCCGAGCGGCCGTCGAGGGGCGATCCTCCCCCCCATCCCCGGGCCGCCGCTTTGTCCTTGCCCGGCCCGGAGCACGCGCGCCCCCGGCCGCGGCGGGAGCGCGCCTGCGCGCACCCCGGCGGCCGGCAGGCGGGAGCGAGCGCCCCCTCTCCCCTCCCCCGCCCGCCGGGAGCTCCGCCGGCGGCCGCGGGCGGGCGGGGGAGCCCGGGCGGGGCGGGGGGAGGCCGGGGGCGGTCGGGCCCCCTCCCCGCCTCCGCTCCGCGGCGCGCGCCCGCCGCCCCCCGCCCCGGCCCCCCGGCCCGCCGCGGGAGCCCGCGCCGCAGAGCGGGGCCCGCCAGCGCCACCCGCCGGCCGCGGGGCCGCACCGCGCCTCCCCCCGTCCCCCCCTGCTCCGGCTCTCAATGTTCCACACTGCCCGGCCACAGAGCCGCCGCCGCCGCCGTAGAGCCCCCCGGCCGCCTCCGTCCCCTCCTCGGGCGCCGCGGGCCCGGCCCGGCCCCCCGCCATCCCGCCCCTCCGACCCAGCAGCGGGACAGGACGCCGGCGAAGGTAAGGGAGCGGCGGGCGAGGCGGCCGCCGCGGCGGCTGGGCGAGCGCGGTGGGGGGAGGCGGGGAGGAGGCGGGGGGGCTGGTAGAGGAGCTTTGTTCTTGTTTTCGGCGCTCGCTGCCTGGCGGCGGCCGGGGGCGCAGAGCCGGCCCGAGTTCACGCCTCACTTGGTGCACACGCACGGTGCGGAGCGGGGCCGGGCGAGCCGCCGCCGCCGCCCGCCGAGCCGAGCCGAGCCGAGCCGAGCCGAGGCGGGCTGGCGCTCCCCACAAAGCGGGGCCGGGCGGCCGCCTGGATCCAGCCCTGCCGCAGCTCCCGCCGCTCCTCCTCGGGCCCCCCCGGCCGCCGGGGCAACCCCCTCCTTCTCCCCCCCCCCCCCCCGCCTTTCCCGATCGGCGGAAAAATGTCGGTCTGCCTGGCGGAGCTGCGCGGGGAGCGGCGGCGGGGAGAGCCGTGCAGAAGGTGCAGTTTGAATTATGCTTCTTCCCCCTCCGGCAGCTCTGTGGTGGCCAAATGCAGTTCTCGCTGCTGGCCATGTAAATAACCGGGGCTGCTGCTACCCCAGTGGCTTTAAATGCATCGTGGGGCTTTTCCTCTTCCTAAAAAAAGCCCTACCACCAACAAAAATCCAAACCTCGTCCCCCCCTGTGCCAGCCCTTTAAATGCTCAGAGCAAGTGTACATTTCCATCTGAAATCAACCCAAGTGTTACTGGCAGTGTATTTTCTCGGAGAGAGGGGAAGAGGGGGGATCTGGCGTTTGGACCCAATAAAATGCTCTGCTCCAGTGTAAATATTTACAGGTTATTAGTGACTTTTTAAAAAACATTGTCAGTGAGGTCTGTTATTTACAGTGTGTCATGAGTTATTAATGTTCATTGCCTAAGTACCCTGCTAAATCTGTCTCATGTCTTAGAACAAAGTCGACAATTGGCATATTGTTTAAAGTATGAAAAAAATGCGAGTGGGTTTAAAAATTGGAAATATCTGTATTTTCAGAAGTGTAAATATTGCTTTGTAGCTGTCAAACTCCAGCTCTTGGGTATCAGACAAGTATGTTTTGATTAATTTCTCATTGAAACTGACTTGTCACCTATTCAAAGTTTTCTGGAACTTGGGGAATGCCAAGAGAGAGTCCTGCCTGTTGTATGAGCTCTGCTTCTTCTCTTCCCCAAAAAAGTTCTGCGTGATGTCCAGTGATAGGCAGAGGTCAGTGGAACCTGGGGAATGACAAGAGAGAGTCCTTCCTTGTGTATTAATTCTGCCTCTTTTCCTTCCCCCAAAAGTTCCCCACGATGTCCAGTGATAGGCAGAGGTCAGACGATGAAAGTCCAAGTACCAGCAGTGGTAGTTCAGATGCCGATCAGAGGGATCCGCCTGCACCTGAACCTGAAGAGCAAGAAGAACGAAAACCCTCTGCCACCCAGCAGAAGAAGAACACCAAACTATCCAGCAAAACTACTGCTAAGCTATCTACTAGTGCAAAAAGGTAAAGGGGGGGATGAAACATCCTGCAGTCTTTTTGCACAGTATTTGGAATCACAGTACTCGCACTGCGCTTCTCAGGGCAGAGGGATTCTTGTAAAGCTATGTGGAAAGGAGTGAACTATCAACTTTGGTAGCACAGGACCCTGCTAAGCAGTGTTTTAGTTAATCCAAGTCTTGTTGGGGTAACAGTTACACAGACTTGTGCTATGTCTTTAGAAGAGTTGGTACAGAGCTTGTACCTTATAGGCTGACTGGGAGGGGGGCACCTAGGTACGCCTTGTATTTGCAAAAATGTGTGAGAGAGCTTTGGCACTTTTTTCTGAGTTAGGTTTCCATGCATGATTGGTATAGGGTGGAGTCCTCTGGAGTATTTTATTATGGTCTGTAGACTGATGACAGGTCTGTAGACTGATGAGTGCTGTCTAATTAAAGAAGTCATAAAACCCCAGTGGCTTCTCTGGGCCTTATGAGAGCTTTTCATGATGATGCCCAGGAGAGCCTTACGCACCTTGAAGGAATGGGCTCATTCTGCCGTTCTCTTGGGAGAAACTTGGGTGAGTTTTCTCCCTTAGGATCTGTGGATTTAAACTATGACATTCTACAGGTAGCCTCTTCCTTTAAGTATGAGAATCTTCAGAAACTTTGTTTGGTTCCACTGGTTGCACTTTCAGTTGTATATAAGCTTATTGACAGTCTGGCTCTCAAGATGTATACTCTGGTAATTTTCTCAAGGATCAGCTGTGTGAAATACTCAAACAATAAATTCTTGAATTCCAGCTGTCTTTGGAGATGAAACATAACTTTCCAGTCCTTTCCCTCTAGCTGCTTTTTTTTTTGCAAACATTTACAAGTAACCTGTAGCAAGAAAAGTTGTAAAATAGCTGTAGTAGCTTCAAATTTTGCTTATTCAGCGTGAGTGTTGTAGTTCTGACTTTTAGGAACACTTTAGTAATTTTGTATTGGACTTTACTTAATCTTAGCAAATTCTTTTTGAAATATGTTAAAATTGTTGCAGAGAATAGCTGTGTGGCTTTGATGACTTCTGAGCTTGTTAAAGAAACCCTTTGAAAAAGGACTGGCTGAAGAGAAAAAAGTTTTGCTACTACTATGTAGCACTTGTAATTTGTTGTAACTTGTCTTTATTTGACAAGCCTGAGATACAGGTTTTTGACACTGAGTTTTCCCACCTTGTCTTTATTTCACTTAATTGTTGCAAATCTAATTCCATGCATCTCTGATAGTTCAGTAGGCTGACTGAATTTACTAGTATTAATGCAAAGACATCCAGAGCAGTTTCTGTTAGCTCATCTTTTAACACCTGCTATTCACATGAAATTCACAATATTGCTCATATGGGTCCTTTTGTGAAGAGAAGTCTTACTTGATTTTTTTAAGAGGAGTTTAACATGTGTATTTTGAAATTGCACCTCTTGTGTACCTGAATAAACTTAAATTGACATGACGTTTTCAGTACTCATTTTTCACATCTTAACTCCTTGTGAATATTCGTAATAGAGTAAATTTATGCACGGATTATTTCAAGTTATTGTATCACTTTTTATCATATAAATACAGCTACTGTATAAGGTTGCAGGAGGAAAGGCAGCAGAAGGTATGGAGAGAAGCAAAGTTGATCCAGAGAGATTATTCCAGTAACAGAGACAGCCTGGCAGATCTGCAAATCCATTTTTTAAACACACTGCAAAGTAGTAGGTAAAATATTGTGAAAAGAGTGTGTCTGCTGCCAGCACGGTTCACTTGAGCCTCAGTCACAGGTCCTGTAGCTCTGGTTTAAAGTCATTGTCAAATCTGCCAGTGCAGGCTCCCCCCCCTCCGCCCCCCCACCTCATTTGCATATTAGCTTGAAAAGAAAATCTCCCTGGTAAAAAGTGCTCGGATGTGAAAAAGAGTTACTTTTCTGAATAGTTGTGGGAAATTTCTACCCAACTCAGCTGTAAGTGTTCTGTTTACATACAGCTTGGAGCAGGAAAAAAGCTGCAAAGTTTCTCAGCTGTGGGATTTGGGTTATGCCTCTGAGAACAAAGAGGAAGCAGCCATGTTAGCATTACTGAAGGCAAAGCCAATCTTGCATTTAACTGCATGGTGGTAGAGGGCAGTGTAATTCCCTGATTTATTCTATAGACTATCTGAAAAGCTTTGTGTCTGTTCTCATTTCACCAACAGAATCCAGAAGGAGCTAGCAGAAATAACTCTCGATCCTCCTCCTAACTGCAGGTATGTAATGGCTTCTTAAATTGTCGTCGGTGGTAGGAAATTAATGTGCTCAGGTTAACAAAAGGCAAACTTCGTGTTTGTGGCGGGTGACTGTTAGACAGAAATTGCATACTGCAGATTGAACAAACATACAAAACGTTTGGAACTGAAGTTGGATATTTTGTCTGCATGTTGGAGGCGTAGTCATTAGTGATTGATGTACACAGTAAAATCTATTCAGTTTGGTGTTCATAGCTGGTCACTGCCTTCTTGAAACATTAATTATATGGACGTCAAAATATGCTGAAGCTTTCAGCTTAATGTCTGCATGTAGTTTGAACTGGGTTTTTGAGTGCTGAGTTTCTTGAGTGATCTTTTCATTCTGAAGTAAAGAACTGTGTGTGATTTTTTATATGCTTTCTCTTAGTATGTTGTTTAACAGATCAACTGAAGTATTGCCTCTAAATTTATGCGTCTGTTGGTCAGAGTTGTAGTCTCTTGATAAAGAATATCTTTAAGGAAGTTCCCAACCTGGGAGGCACTTCTGTTAGGTTTTAGAAAATGAAATTTTAAGCATGGAGGACTGAGTTATTTAAAGTGATGATTTGGAATGAAGCACTTGCACTTGATCCGTAGCAAAGTTAGATAGCACAGTTAGCTGATTTCTTTAGAGCTTTTGCATGTTTTACTTTTGTTTAAAGGATGCATAAAGTTCTCATTAGCTGTGAGCATCCAGTGTTTAGATTTCCACTAAAGCTAGCTTTAAATAATGTTGCTTTCATTTGAGGCATCTCAGTAAGATTTCTGACTGGAGTATCTTAATAACTCGTGTAACCGTGAGCCATGTACATGTTTTCAAAAAAATTCTGGAAATGCTTTCTGATTCTGTGTTGGAATTGTTTGGCTTTTGAATAGTTGGAAAGGTTTGGTGGGTGTTTTGTAATTTGATAAAATATGAGCTGTTCTTCTGTCTCACTAAGCCATGAGCACAGGGGCTAAACCAGAGCTGTGTTTTATTGAATTTGTGGTGAAGGCGTCTTGTCCTGAGGACTGTGTTGTAGATTGCCTGTGGCAGTCTAATGTATTTGCATGCAGGGTCAGTGGCTCTGTTTGTTTAGGATTTGGTGTTTTGTTGTTGTTTTGTTTGTGTTTTGGGGTTTTTTTTGTGGGGAGATGGGTTTGGTTTGGTTTTAAATAATTGCTTTAGATAAGTTCAAATAAATTACTGGGATCTAGTTCTGTGTTGGTCCTGCACTTTATATTTGGATCAAAGGGGCATGGTAGAAGGGAAAGCATTTAAATGAAATAGAACCCTGAGGCTTTGTTTACGGTTGCCAAAAGGATAATTGTAGCAGTTTCGGGTACAGCAAGTTACAGCTTTTGGAAGCAGAAGCTTCCCCCTTCACACTCTGCAGCACTATCTGATACTTGGCTCCCTGGGAAAGCCTACTCCTCTCATATTAGCACAAGAGTGTTGCAGAGCATTTTGCTTGTGAGCTGGTACAGCCAGATGCCCAGGACTGCTGTTGAGAATGATGAAAACCCCCCAATGTGTCTAAAATTATTCAAGTTTCTTTCCAACAGAGAGTAGGAAAACATGTTATTTTTTGCCAGTGAGGAAGTCAATGCTTCTGTTCCCATAGGTACTTTTAAAAGGAATTCAGTGGATTTACTCAGTAACAACTTTATGATGAGTGCATTTTTACCTTTTGCAAAATAATAATAAAAAAAAATCTACCAGAGAAACAAGCTTCTGTAACAGGAGATCTGGGTTTTCATGATAAACAGTTTGAGCAGAGTTTCAGTGACCAAAGTATTTACTGTTCCATCAGAACTGACTTGTTAGAAGGAGCCTTTCTGGTATGAGGAGGTAAATACAGCTGTGTGTTATGTGCAGAAACAGTTGACACTTTTACTTTCTTACAGGGTGTAGTAGCACAGATTAGGCTACGGACAAACACAGCAGGCTGATGACACCTCTGCATTGCTCATCAAGCAGCAGAATGCTACTTACTGCATTTCTTGTGAAAGAAAAAGAATTTGTAAAAAAACCCCAAAACATTTAAAATCCTGGATAATTTGGGCATATTCGTATGTGCTTTAAAAATAAAAACCTTGTGTCTAAGTTCTCCCAAAACCAGTTTTTCATGCACAATTGTTTCTCTTCCAGTTCTAGAGCACACCCTTATCATTTGCAGTCCACGTGTTGCAAGCTTCACAAAAATACAACTGGCAGCTAATGCTCTTGGGTGCTGATAGTCCTTCTGGTTTTTCGGTTTCATAAATAATGAAAAATTAGCAATTTTTAAAATGCAGTAATGACACATATAAAATGTTAAATGTTGCTTTAATTGGATACAGTACAAATACTGAAGAATATGTTGAACTCTCTCATATCATATTAAACACTGATACCTACTGCCACTGCTCACCTGCCAGTGCAACTGCCCAGAGTCACCCCATGGGAGTGACCCGAGGCTGATCTACTTTAAAATGACACCAACTGGCTGCACTGTGATTCTCATGCAAAAGAAGTGTAGATTTACCCAGCAGTTATTTTTCCTGCAGTCACATCTATTGCTATAATGTCTGCTTTATAAAAATGCCAGAGCCCCAAGAAAACCCCATTCCTGGATTTACTGAGCAGACCTGGGCTGCACATTAACTTCTATTTTAGTCACAGGGATGGCAGAATGACAGGCACAGTAAAACTGACTAAACAGTAGTTTTTTCTTGCCTGTCTCAACAGTAAAGATTGATTTCTGATTCTGTTAATTGGACAATGAACTGTTGAAAAAATCATGTTGTCATGTATCATGCTGTCATGTTTGTGAGCCGTGAATACGAGCTGCATCTCAGGTGTACCAAATATAAAACTTACTATATTCATGCTGATAGCTTTACTCTTTAACATGCAGTAGTATTAAGTTCCTGTGATTTTGGCGTGATTTTCAAGAAAGATAAAGCATCAAAAGCAATAAAATGAAATTCAGTTTTTGGCCACTGAAGATGTTGGAGAAAAATTAAGTGCTGCTTTCTACTCATGTTATCTTCTGTCCAACAGAGAGGCCTGAAACAAGTCAATTACTGTCCAACATACACTGTAGCACTAGGGCACATAGGTAAACTGAGGACAGGTATCTGATTCCATTTTTTCTTTCTTTTGCTGGCTTAACTCAAAGCTGTGCTACTTGATGCAGTGTGCTGTATTTAATTTCTTTTGTGCTTTTAATAGCATAAAGCAAAGCTAAAAAGATCTTGGCCCTATTGCTCCTAGGCAGCTCAGTTTCAAGCCATGGCCAAGCACTTGTACATACTTCAAGGTGTGGAAGTGTGCCAAACCCCACTGTTACAGACTCTCAGGTAAATACTGCAAAGGTTTTGCACGTAGCACATGGTAAATCTGGGCTGCAGAGATGCTCTTAAATAGGTTTGACATATCTGGAATAACTATTTTCAGCTCATAGCATAAAACTGTTTAGCTCAGAGGTCACCGTTTTGTAGTTAAGGTTATGTCTGAGGCTGCTGTTGTGACCTGCCCAACTAGGAGGCTGCAGCTCAGGTGGAGCAGGGCACTGCTGTCTCCAACACTCATTGTATTTCCTGGATTTTAGGGCTGGCACAAGTGGGGCTGTTCCCATGGGTGCTGTGATTTATAGCAGCTTCCTTTAGCTGTTCCTGGCTGCCCTGCTGATCTACAATAACAAAAATGTGTACTCCCAGGTTTTTTTTTCTCACTCTTCCTTATTTCCATTCCTAAATTAAATATTGTTCTTCTTTGTGGAAAAGTTTTTGAAGTTCAATTTAATAACACTCATGTCAGCTTAGTTTATAGTTTACAGCTCATTTTACAACAAATCCACTTTAATGTAAACTTTGCAGGAAATGAATGCAAACACGAAATTCAGTGTATCCACTCAGAGCTTAATTCATGTGGTTTAAAAAGCGGTGAGTTGAAATAGTGTATCTTTCCCAGGCAAGTGAGAAAATGTAAGTCTTTTATATCCTGTACTGTAAATTGGCTTTAATCTCTTCTCTTTGTTAAATTGAAAATCAGATATTTGAAAGCAAGTGGTTAAATAGAAAAAGGTGGAAGGGCCAGGCAACTGGTCAGAGAGAAACAACTTGCTTTCTTTGTAGCTGCTGGGAAATGGGACTTACTGCTAAGGGAGACCCCAAAGGCTCCCTGCTCTGTCATCCTCTAGCCAGTGAGTGCCTGACCTTATAGGTCTGTTGGAATGATTTTCCTTAATAGGGATTGCGATATTGATTTCTATTTATTTTCAGGCATTGTATGCTAATACATACTAATGTGATTTCTTGAGCAGTACTACAAAAGGTGGCAGATGATGGTTTTGCTGTTTGTAACCTCTCCTAGACTTGCAAATAGGTTGATGTTCTATGAGTAATTCATTTTGAAATAATGTATTTTAAAATAACACTCCAAAGTATGTGGACTAAGAACAAATGGAAGCAAGACATGTAAGGGGTTTGTTTTAGTACAGGATTCTTCTGCTTCCTAAGAGCTGCATTTGTCCCTTTCATTAGTGCCGCATCTTGGGCTAATTCCACCCTGCAGAGTGTTGCCAACGCCAGGGTCTGGAGTTTGACACAAAGAAGAATGCCTGCAAAACCCTGGCAGGCGAACACTATTACTGCTTCAGTTACGGACCCGTGAATCCAGATGTTTGTAACTGTCGGACTGTGCTTGTTATTCCATCAGTGTGGGAGCACTGCAGTGTGTGTTTAAAGCAATATTGTGAAGGTATTCCTCAGACCAGCAATTTAAGCTCTTTCAGTTGAGCTGTCTGAAACAATGAGGAGCAATGAACAATTGTGCTGGTGGTGCAGGCTCGTCCACGTGCAGAGGTAGCGCTGAATTTGAGCAGCCTTGTGTTTGTGAGGAAGGTGCTGCAGCTAAGCTTGTAGAAGCATTCCTTTTGTTAACATACTCTGTCTGTAGTTAGGTTATAGGCAAATGTTTACTCTGCAAACAGTTGTGCCTGTTGAAGATGTTACTGCACAGCTGTGGTTTGCTCCAGTTCTGCCATGGAGGTGACTACTCCAGTCAGAAAGTGAAGCAGTTTCGTGTGATTAGTCTGTAATGCTCCGTTGGGAGGCGGGGAGAGGAAAAAAATAATCCAAGTTTGCTTAAATGGTTTAAATAGGTGATTCAAATGAACTCTGCTGGGTTTTTCCTGTCTCCTCTCAGAGCAGTCATTGTTCACACAAAGCTTTTTTGCCACACACACCAGGATATGAATAAGCCAATCCGTTCCTTTGTCTCTCAAATGTAGTAAGTTTCCATCTCCCCTTTGTCAAAACCAGGCATTCTGTTGCTTTTATGAAATCAGGAGGAGAAAGAATATATTGCATGCAGTCAAATAGCAGGCCTTTATACTGTAGCACAAGTGTGTCCCCATCTTCACATGTACGTTTTTTTCTTCCACTCAAGCTGTTGACTTTTCAGACCAGTGTAAGTCCTCCAGTTTTGTGTTTATTCTGTTAATTTCTTGTTGGGCAAATGTCTTCGTCGTACTAAATACTGAATCCTACTGAGGAAAAAAAAGTGCTAGTTTTTTTGGCTTCCACCTCTACAGTGAAAACCCAGTTGTGAACACTAAATGGTTCCCTATAGAAGAGCAGTTGATTAAGTTGTGTAAGAGAGTTATGTTAAGACTATGTCCACAAATTCAGCTTGTGCTGAAGCTGAATGAGCAAAATCTTGAAAAATCACCCAAACTCTTCTTGATAACGTATCTTGTGACACTTACATTATGCTTTTTATTGTTTCTCCCTGCCCAGCTCTTTGTCACCACTGAGTGCAAGAAATGCATTCTATATGAAGAGAAAGCTGAAGTTTGCAGAATGGTTTTGAGAATACAACCCACATGATTATTTCTAACACTTCCTTCCCTATACAGAAATTTACAGTTAAAAAAATACAATGAAGAGGGTTCATGGCTCCTCTAAAAGTATGTTTGAAGTAACTCTCAAATGAATACTGAAATTCTACTTGTTAGTATTCCCTATCTCTGATTTATCTACAATTATTTCTCCTAAGCATTTTCTTCCCTTCTTCTCCCTTCCTTTTTTCTAACCAGAAGACTGTAGTCCAGCTCAGAGTGGGAAATAGTGGTGCAATTTAGCACAGCAATCAGAAGTCTGGTGTTTTTGTATTTCTGTCCAGTTGTAGTAACAAGCTTTATGTTACAGAGTGGCTTTTACCTTATTTGCTGGTAGTGAGTGAAGCTGCTTAAGGAAGAGGGATGATGCAAATTTAGAAAGGCATTTCAGTAAAACATTTAAGTGTTAAGTAGAGCCAGAGTGCACTCTTATTTAATATACTTTCATTTAAAAAATACAATAGTGAAAGATTGTGTAACTCCTGAACATTTTGAATTGTGAGAATATTTAAATTGCTTTCTTTTCAGTTGAGACTAGATGACAGATCCACTAACTCAAAATGCCTCAATTTTGGGGGGTTTTTTCCCCCCTCTGCTATAGTATTAACCTGCAAGCTGTAAACCAAGGTATTTTTATCAGCCCCCACACAGTGAATTTCTCATGCAAGTATTCTCAGTGGCATAATTGAGAGAGGGTTATGCAACACAAATCAACATATCTACTCATGGGAGTAAGTTTTCATGCCTGCAGATTTGCAGGTTTGACACTTGTGTGAGCAGTGTCCGCAGTACTGTCCTAGCTGCTCTGAAATGTGTGTTAGTCCAAAGATTATATAGATATTTCACTAGTTTTCAATAGATCTACTGTCAAAATGAAAAGAAAAATAAAATTCATGGTTGTCTACCTACTTTAAAGTTGCAGAAATATTTCAAACACTTTTCATTCAGCTACTGATATTAAAGAACTGAGCCTCATTATGTCTTAACTTTTATCTGCAAACAATAGAAAAGCCTGAGCAGTTTTTTTAACAATTCTTTAGGTATTGTTGTGCAAAAATACGTGGAAAATGCCAGGTAATGGGTCTTAGAGTTAAGGACAAATCTGGTTTTTGGATTTGTATAACTGTACAAAGGCCCTTCAGGCTCTGTGATGGAACTGACTAAAATATGCCATGTATATGTATTTTTTTTTCTTTTTACACTCGAACTGTGCATTGCTCACCACTGCCAGCCTGTCATACTTAGTTTGTGATCAATGTATGTGTGGCAAGGTCCTAACACTGAATGCTTCCCCCTCAGACTGACTTGTCTCTGTGTATCAGCTTCTTTACTATTACAGACTTGCGACACCTACTTCAAATTCAGTTTAACAAAGTGCAAATACAAGAGAATCAGCTAAATGGCATGAAACCCTTTATGTAAAATTACCTAATTCCTATAAAACTGATGTGTGGAGGTTTCCTGGAGCTGGTGTAACTCGGGTTTGCATAGATGTGGAACATTTTGAGACAGGTAATACACAGGTCAGGAAAAATACCATGAGCATATTCTCTGCATTCAGGGCTGGGTAGGCAGGAGCAGGGGTATCCAGCCTTGGGCAGAGGCATGTGTACCATTAAGCTATCCAGGAACTGTGCTGTTCCTTTATGTTGATGCCTTACTTTGAGCCAGTAACTGCTGGTGATAAATGAGTCCTAGCCTGCTTGCATTAATTTGGATTAATTTTCCCTGTGCAGAGAGTGCACTATACTGTTACCTAGTTCAGAACTGTGGCTGGAGCAGTTGTTAATTTTATAGCACTTACTGTAAAACAGACTGGCCAGACCTTTCAGGAACTCATATGCAAATTTAGTTGACAATGATTACCATTGTAAACATCGATTTCAGAAACAAAGGAGGGGTAAGGGGGTTTTTTTGATGAAACACCAAAGTGACCTGTAGTTAACAGGGAGTCACTTTCACCTGAAAGAATCTGTAGAGGACCATCTGACAGTCCCTAATAATTGACATTTTCCTTATTGACGAGGATACTGGCCTAGAGCATATAAATACTGTATTTGTAGTTAACAGTGGGGGCGAAAGCATTGTAGGCACATTGGAGGACAGGACTGAAATGCTAAGTGATGGGGGCAAATGTAGGAAGTGACCTTAAAAATATTGTGTAATTTAATAGTGAGAACTGCAAGGTACGGCGCTTTAGTAGGCATAATCAGCTGCACTAATCCATGGGGGAAAGAAGTCTGGATGAGGAACACTTCTTCACAATAGGTGTAGCCACTTTGAGGATCATGTGCTTTGAAGGAAGGAGGAAAGAAAGAAAAAGATCTTCACATATAGAAGAAAGTTGCTGCACAGGAAATAAGGCAATTGTTGCTAGTGCAGTTGGAAGTTATGAAAAGCAACTTCAGTTGCTGTAGTGAAGACCTAATATCGATGTAGGAATACCTGGACATAAAGACAGCATACAAAAGGTGGTGGGTCTGCATTGCCAGAGGGTTTTAAGAAACAAAGCACTGACAGGAGCAGTTTAGATACAGTGGATTCTACTTCAAGGAGGAAATTGACTAAGTGACCTCTTAAAGACCAGTTTGACCAGAGTAGCAGTTATACTGGATTTAAATTATAACGCGAAAGGAAAGCTTGTGGGGAAGTGATTTTCACTTTGTTTAAAAATTGTATTTTAGTCAGGGTTTTGTAGTATAATCACCCTGGGAGATATACAGACGCTATGACTCCAAGCAGCAGCAACAATTATTAAAAAGGTCACTGGAAGTGCATGAATTTTATCCAGTTGTCAATCAAAAAAAGCAAATGTCTTGTGATTTTAATGCTGATTTATTATTCCACTTTTTCCCCCTCCCCCCTGATTTTGGCTTTGTTTTAATTTTTACCTAGTCCTACTTTAATTGCAGATGGTTGTCACCTTCTGCTAACTAGAAATAAACTAGGTGTGTGTCCTCAGTTCTCCAGAGGTTTGTCACCTTTGTGAGAAACAAATAGCACAATAAATCTGCAGTAGATGTTGATTTTTGATACTTCATATGCTCTGTGCTTGGTTCTCTGTGTTTGTTCCACAGACCCATAATTATCTCTAGCACTGAGCTAAACAAAAGCAAGGGGCATTTTTGTCCTTACACAGAGGCAGTTTGCAGTAGCTCTGGAAGCATTAATGCATCTTGCCCAGCACCCCAAATGGATTCAAGCACATCAGAAAGCAGTTGTGCAGTACTGTCTGTGACCATGGATCCTGTCTCGAAGCACCCTCTGGAATCAGAGCTCAGACGATTGTAGTGAAAATGTAAGCAGCCTGGCAGGTTTCCAGCTGATGAGTTAATGCTGCTATAAACTTGAGTAGTTCCTCTCGGAGGCATGTAGAAGGGTGCAGGCGCTGGGAAGGCAGCCAGCAAAGTCAAAGAACAGACCGCAAAGCTGAAGGCCAGCCTCAGGGATTCACAACGAATTGTCTTAGAGGTGAGTTCCTCCCTTGCCAGAAACCCTTTATGTAGCTTTGGTGGCAGGGCTGGACATCCGTAAGTAAATTCAGGTTCTCATTCAGTGTAAAGCCAGCCTGCCTTTTGGGAGCTTGTTTAACATAACTTGAGCTGTGCCCAGCACTCAGGCCACACTGTGACTGGCTTAGCAGTACAGGTGCTGCAGAAAGCCAAGGGTTCTCAATCAGTGCTGGCTCAGCTCATGGAGCTTGAAGCTGCAGTGAGGGGGTTTAGGTTTGAACTCAGGTTATCACTTCATTCTGAAGACGAGACATGGAACTCACCAAAATGTGACAGAGTGAATCGTAGAGCATCAGCTGGTCAGATTTCATTGGACAAATGGAAACGTGGGTGCTCTCCTTTCTGTAAGGAAGGCTAGGAGCAGAAAGCTATTTTTGTTTACAATTTCAGTAAGTGTTTATGCTGTAAATACTTTGAGCAGAGTGGATTTTGAGGGGTTAGGAAAGCGTTTCAATAGCTCGCTATGCAATAGGAGAGATGTTCACTAATGGTGGTTCTTGCTGTGAAGGCTGCTATTGCAGCAGACAATGGGCAGATCCCTCCCCAAATACACCTTTTCTGACAAAGGGCCTGTCTGCCATGTCCCCGCTGCCTGGGGTTTGGTAACACTTTAGCTGGTGTTTGTCCTCCCCCCTGGTGTCCAAACATCCAAGACCATCCAGGCTGAGGGATCTGAGGGACAAGTGAAGTGGTGCAGGGATGGTTAGTTGACACGAAGCTCTGTGTTATCATTGTGCATCAGTGCCTGTCCTAACTTGTTCATAGATACCTAGGGCATATCTCTATCTACTTCATTAATATCAATGGCAAAAGCTCTAGTTGGACAGTACAGATTTAGCAACATCTCCCTCTAGAGACACCCTGAGGGCCCAGAGAATCAACACTCATGCAAATATCTGGCTTTCTGTTTGGAGCTTTGGACTTAGAAGGAAAATAATGAGTTTTGGGTTGATTTCCATAAAGCTAGTGCAAAGAAAGGTCTTAAGAAAAATCAGCTTTCACTGAACGCTCTAAAACTGTATTCACATGGAAACAAATCTAAGTGATCTAAGTTACACAGCACAGCCCACTGCACTTTAAGCATTGCTCAAGTGATATACATTCTTATGCAAAAGGTAGAAATACTATAGAACCTAAAATTCTACAAACATGATTAAACATTCATCTGATAGGGTGGTCTTCACATGATAAACTATTTGAAGCACAATCAGTGGCTGAAAAAGTGTTTCTTGTCTGGAGTAGAGATTTTGTATGATACCCATACAAGTTTTATACAGCCAGGTATAGCTCCACATTTCCCTTCTTCCACAGAGTCTTGAGTTGCTGGGGTGGTGTGAAGAATTGCAGTAGCAATTGCAGCAACCTGGCTGCTGTGTATTTTGAGTTTGGTTTGCTTCTTCCTTTTTTTTATAAGCCAGAATTCCAGGTGTTGTACTTAGTTATACCAGAGCAAACACACCACAACCTGTTTTTTTTAAAAAAGAAACAAGTTTCTGAAGTGAAAGGGACAATCAAAACAAAGCAGTGATTTGTTTGATAATACAGAGTAACAAACCTTAAATAGATCCATGTGTGGAGAAGTCAGTTACTTTCAAGGTTCTCTGAAAGCAAATGCAGTGAAAGCATTTTACTTTCAAGTGTTTGGTTTATTTTTCATGGTAATACTGCAGACTAGCATTATTTAAAGTCTTTGTTTTCTGTTAAACTTGCTTGGGGTTTTTTGTTTAAAGAGTAGAAAAAGCAAAGTGATTTCTGATCAGTTAGAAGGCAAGCTAACAGTAGCGGCTGTTGATGCTACAGCAGATATTGTAGGCTGAGCACCGTGTGGTTCTCCCAGATATAAAGAGCATTCTGGCAAAATTCTTGTACAATGACCAGTGTGCCTTACTAGAAATTTGAGCAGGTGGGGTCAGGGATGGAGGAAATGGAGAGTGATGTGAGCTGTACTGCTCTGATAAATGACTTTTCATCCATCTGGATGCTGTTTATGCTGTTTGCATTGCCTCTGAACTTCTCTGCAAGCCATGCTTAATATTTTTGCTGTAGATTGCTACTGCCTACTTTTCATTCAGACAGGACTGTAAGAGAGATTTTGATAACTCTGCTTTCTTTCCTGACAAATGCAAGTTGATGTGCTTAATTTTTCTTTACTCCCAGATTCTGACCTTGGAAAAATAAATACAAATAAAATCTCTTTTCTGGATTGTCAGACTCAGCTGTGCTTGCACTCTCTTTTTGTTTTCAAACATGCGAGTAAGGAGACAGGAATGAGAGTGAACACACCTCTCCCCACACCTGAGATAAGCTGGATACCTCCCTGCTAAAATCATCCATCCAAGCTGGGCAGCTTTCCAGTAAAGATGACACGTGCCCACCAGTGTGATAGCAGCTGGTTTCAGGAGGTAGGAAGATAAGAGTGCCGTTTGAAAAAAAATGCACTTTGGTTTTCTGCTTCTTGAAAGTGTGTGAAGAACAGGTAATTATGAGAGACTGTATTGCTGAAGGTCTTAGTCCAAACCCATTTATGCCCAGAAGAGTTCCACGTTTGTTAACTTTGAAAGAGCCATTGGCTTTTGAAAAAAAAAGGCAACACTTAATTGTGCAGTGAGCAGTCCATGCAGTGCACTGAGTGTTATTTCTGAAAGTAATTCTGTTGATCTTTTTCTGAAGTTGGTCACTGATCACAGACCGAGGGGTCAGTCCTGGTTAGCTTTGCAGTTGATGCCGTAAGCAGTGCTTGGAGTGTCTGAGAGGTGCGGTGCTACATCTGCTTGTGCTTTCCATATGCAACTCTTTGTTCCCTTCAAAGTCATCTGGCAGAGTGCAGAGCACCATGAGTCATCCTGGCACTGCTGGAGTGTGTAACTACAGTCTCTTAGCTAGGTGCAAGCCAGAGCCTGGCTTTTATCCAGTTTGGATGCAGAGCAGGACACAGAAACACCCCATTGCGCTGTTCTGCCTTAGGTGGGTGGATAAACTGCAGTATGAGATTGCACCAGCTGCGTGTGTTCCTAAGAGGCTGAAACCTCTGTTAGGAGTGAACATGTTCCTGGGGCACCCAGCTCTGCTCCAGAGCGAGCAGTGCAGCACTAAGCCAGGGCACCCCTCTCTCCTGCCGAGGAGCAGTGCTGGGCCCAGTGTGCTGGTGGTGCAGCCACGCTCTGCTTCTAGTGTGGCTCCAGTGCCTGTGCTGATGGACACTGCGCCTCTCAATCTGTCAGTAGCTCCTCTGAGGTTTTTTCTAGCCTCTGAAGTTTTAATGGTGGAGTCTGGATCACCACTGGAATAGAAATTTGGGCGAAAAGATTTTCCTGAGGGAAGTTTGAAAGACAGAAGCTTTACTATAAAAGCTTTCTATTCTCATTTTTTCGGAATCTCCAGTAAGCTGTTCCTGATATTATTAATTCTTCTGGCAGGTAAAGTTAATTTATGTATTAGTCTTCATGCTGCTGTATGAATTATAGATTCAATTATGGTCCAGGTGGTCAGAGCTTTGCCGTTCTTCTATATGTTAAATATAAAGAAAAAATAAGTCTGAGCAATTTTTTGGCTTACTGAATAAATGTAAACACTTGGAAACTCTGCCAGAGTATAAATAAATAGAGGATTTACTTTGCAGAGAATGTTATTATCTACTCCAGGGTATTCTGCTTTGTGGGGAGGATTAGTGCTTTCCATTATACTGGGACACACCTTTTTATATCTACTACTCTATGCAGCAGAAGATTAAAAAGTTTTCCTATAATTCCTTGCATTTCCAAATTTTCTTTTGCAATTACAATTCATTACCTAGGGGCCAAAGGTTGATTTGAGTTAACGTACCCTTAACGGGAAACACTCTGATTCCCTGGTAGGTGTAAATAAACTACCTACTTGTAGTATTCCTCTTCTGAGTTGTCTTTTCTTTTCTGCCTGACACAGTTTTATTCATAGTCCTTGAAGGTTCTCGTACTGCAAAGCTACTTAAGTGTGTTTGTTTCTTGCCCTAAACCAGTTTTCCATCCTACTTTCTCCTAAGCTATATGAAAATTTAATTTTTGATTGCAATTTAGTTCCATGAAACTCTTTCCTTAACTGTCTGTTAAAAATCAGGCTGGATACAAGATCCAAGAAAAAACCCTTTTCTTTACCGAGGCTTCATGGGATGTTTGGGCCTTACTTCTTTTCATTCCTCTTCTGTTTCTGCATTTTTAACTACCGCCTTTCTGCTTTGTGGCCCTGAGTCAGAGAAAGCCCACCTTTCTCACCTTTTCCAGGAAACCCTGTGTGTGTTTTAATGCTTTTCCGAAGAGAGTGTGAATTGGCCTTGTTTCAGCTGCCACTAAACATCACTTGACAGAGCCTGTGAGATAATATGCCTGTGTGACTGCTGCAGAATTGGGGACAAAAAAATATTAAGACTACACTTCTTTGATATATTTCAGTATTAGAATATGCCATTTATGCATGCAATAGTATGAAATTTTCAGATGAGGGTCAACTAATTTATTCTTGCAGTTGTCCCCTTATGCTTCTCCTAATTTGTGAGTCAGAAAAATGAGTGTCATGATTTCATTTTTCTTTTGGGCACTGCAGCTACCCTCAAGAGTCTGCTCTCCCTTAGACACGAATAACATATTTGATGCATCTCCTGAGGAAGCAGCCAAAAGTGCATGTTCTGACCTCATCTTTAAGCCTTTCCATTTCCTTTACTCACACTTAATGAAGTTACTATCACAGCCATTAAAGATAATTTTGTAAAAGTAGATTATGTAATTATTGTAGTTGTACTGGTTTTAGTATAAAGTCAAGTATTGATTCTGATTCTTTATTTTGGTCCAGTATGGCAATGCCAGTTGGATCTGATTGTTGGATTTGGAAGTCTGTCTTGCTTGTTTGTGGTTGGCTAGGGAGTTTGTTCTGAGGAAATCGAATGGTTTAGAGCACTTTGATACTTTTGTTTGAAGAAAGAATTTACATTGAAGAGACCCTGTTTTAATGTCTCAAAAGTTTTTCCTCTGTTTCTTTGATGCTTAGTACAGTAGATCATTTACAAAAGTTTTGCCAGTATCCCTTATGTCAGTTGTGGTTCACTGGTACTGATGCTATGGAGAGCTGTGCAGTTGTCTTTTAGATATCACCGGTGTGAATGGATCTGCAAGTGGCTTCTTACTTTTTGTAAACTCTCTTGATGCACTGCATCATTTGATTGGGGAAGCTACACATGCAGTTTCTTTATTTGAATACTCCTCTAATGTGGTTAAGTTTAGACTAAGATCTGGAAGTAAACTCTTCATAGGGATTTTCCTATAACAGCCTAAATTTAACCTTCTTTTATATGAGCATAATTTTAGACCATGAAGTACCTACACTTTGTGGGAGGTTAGTGAATGAATGGGCTGGGGGTTGACAGTGCATAGGCTTTCAAGTCCTTTACTCAAGAAGGAAATGCAGTTGATGTCAGCATGTTCATTTGATGGAGTACATTTATAGGAGGCTTTATATAGCTGTTGGGTGTTAACGTAAAACCCTGTCTTCATTTGCTACATTTGTTTGTTTGTTGTGTCCTTAAGTTATTTAATAAAACATGCAGTGAAACACTAGAAAAGCTCCTGGACTTTGTCTTCCAAACAACTATTGTTGTCAGTGGTAAGGTTCTTCATGTCTTATACAAAACAGTCATTTTTCCTTACAGCAGAAATATGATTTTGAGGAGTTATTTACTCTTCATGTGTTACTGTGCATTTTTCTTTTAAAACTGAATTATATGGATTGGGCCTTTTCTGGATGTTGGAAGTCAAATCAAGTCACTGTGACTTCCGGAGATAGAAATTCTACTGTATAAAATCCTTATTACTATAGAAAACATTCAGAGAAACATTTCAGGGGAGTGCCCACACTCTTCAGATTCCCTTTGTCTCTGAAGGCCACTGTGGGCTCGACTGCTGTATTTCTGTGTCTGTGGTAAGGAGGTGCATACAGTGGTGCCGTGCATGAGTCAAGGTTGGCTTGGCACCGCTGAATTGTCATCAGTCCGGTCTTGTTATTACTCATAAACTCTGGTTCGCTGTAAGCACTCTATAGATGCTCCCTGTTTAGTGCTCAGGAACTCTTTCCTTGGAAATTGTGTGCCTTTTTAATGTGTCATGGCTCAATTATCACATTCATTTTGGCTGCCAAAATAGCCATATATATTGTCTAGCAAGTGACAGCCTGGGCCTTTATCTCTTCCTGGCTGTTTGCCAGCTGTTTAATTGCAGCCCTGTGTTTGCTGTGTGTCACATCTTATGGTGTTCTATTATACCCAGCTAAAACAATATTTTGAAAATGTTTCAAATGTAAACTAATTGTGAGACTTTACATCCTGTTATTTATATGATCTGCTAGGAATGTAATGTAGGTCATTTTTCCCCCTACAAATACGAACATTTGTACCTCCGATCATCTTACGGATTTCCAGGGCAGAGAGAAGACAAGATGGGGATGCAGAAATGCTATCTCGTCCCTTGAGAGATGTAATTAAAGCTGTACACTTGTCATGCAATTTTTCATTTCTAGTTTCCAAGACGTTTTTAAAGCCAAATATTCTCTTTGTTCTGCCTTTAGAATGGAGCAAGCATACAGAAACTGAGCTGAGATCTTAAAAGGAATAGCAAAGCCTGTGAGCCATATTTCTGCCCAAATAGATACTTTGGGTGAAGATGATGTTGGGGTTTGCATGAATGGTGTCTCAGAGAGGCAGAGAATTCTGCAGGTGCTGTACACAGCACGTTTGGTTTGGCAGGCACCTGCTTTCCATTGGGAAAGACCTAAGGCAGGGCTGGCTCTGTGTCCTGTCACCCCACCCTACCTGGGGGATGGAGCCACTCACTGTGAAACCAGGATATTGGAGGGCTAAGCCTCCACAGCACTTAGGTGTGTGGGGAATCCTTGGGCTGAGGATGAGTCCAGTTTTGCCTGCCTCTGTACAGATACTAATATCTTGCTCATCTTTTCTCTGAAGAGATTTTACCTTGAGAGTTTCAGCTCCTGGATGGATTCCTATATGGTGCAAACTGCTTTAGCCTTAAGAGCAACGAAGGTACATTAGCTAACAATCTTGGCTATGTAGATTTTTTGGCAGAAACTTTGTTTTTCCACTGCTTTAAGAGGAAATAAGGATTTGTTCTATTGCTTGTTTAATAGGAAGAATAACTGTTTAACAAGAAAGACATGATAAAAGTCTTAGCAAACAGCTTTACAGTTCAGAGGAAGACAGAACAGAAGAGCACTTAAGAAAGATCCCATTTTTGTGCAAAACACTAAATTTATAATTGAGTAGTAAGGATTAGCTTGAAAAAAAAAGGAGAAAGAACAAGTTATCCTGTAGGCAGGATTAGATCTACAGGATTCTTTTCTTCTTAATTGAGAGGAAAGGATCCCGTCTAGCTAAAGCCATCTAGCATACTGGAAGAGGTTTGATATTAAAACGGACTTTTTTTAAAGGAAATAAAATCATTAAGAGTGCTCTTAAACTCTCTGAAAAATCCAATACTGTGTAGGATAATATGTTCAAGCATGTGCATGTATGATTTTTCTCATTAATCTACTAGAAAAGTTGTGGAAAATAACCCCCTTTTAACATATCTTTTTGAGAAGCTGACCGGTTAAAGTAGAGTTACAAAGTGAGTATTCAAAGGTATTTAGGAGAGAGTTGTACATATATGGGGCAGCTGGAGTGAGAGTGGTTGTGGCAGTTCTGCTGTGCTGTCACTGTGTGTCTCTTCAGGAAATGCATCAAAACAATCACTGCTATCTTTTTTTTCGTAGCAAGATCTGCATAATTCCAGTAGTTTACAGTGTGACTGTCTATCTAGTGTCAGAAAAAAGGCCACTTGGCTTGAGTTTCTGCTTGATAAAATTCCTCATTGTTCAATTAAGCTTTTGTGTAAGTGCTTATATTTATGTTTTGCATGTGAGTTTCTTACGTATCCCAAATCACTTTCCTTTCTGGTGGGACTGAAGACATCATCAGCTAAGTTTTGTAGGATACAGATAAAGTGGGTGCTGAAAGGCAGCCTGCAGAAACCCTTCCTCTCTTCATGCTGCTTGGTTCGATAAGGCAGGTGTGCATGTGTGCCATTGACACGGAGGTGTAGATTGCTTACTTGATTTGTTAAGAAGTTGTTATTTCTGAAGAGGAGTTCCAACACTCAGTGAGTAGATACCCTCTCATTGAAAAACACGTGTTAGATGTGGTCATTGCCAGCTAATGGTGGCTTTGGGGAAGTAAAGTTTCTTTACTGTTTGAGGTCTTCAGATATCCCTGGGAGTTAGACACAAGGAAGTTAAATCCCAGCAAGGCTTGTACAAAGCCCAGCTGGCAAAGCAATGATGCCAATTACTTGTCATGGCTGAATATTCACTGTCTATTTGACAGTGGATATGAAGGAGGACATGATCAGGACAGGTCACAGGAATGCACAGCCCATACACCACTGCAGGCTGATCAAGCCTGAATGTTGAAATAATGAAATATGAATCAAATGCAGGAAGCTGGTGGGAAGCAGGGTGATAGCTGCATTTGCTGTGGAGCTATTGAAAGGTGCAGTGTGGTGCAGCCAGAGTATGGAACTGTCACAGGCTGATGGTTCAGACTGAGTATGGCCCAGCTGCAGTACTGGTATTTCAGGGTTTTGCTTGGCTTTTCATATCCCTAAGCTTGCTGTGCTTCCTATTCCAAGTTCTGTTTCACATGCTGTCTTTGTTCACCATTTCTGACTTTTTGCATCTTCTCCCTCTCCCATCTCCACAGCTGTGATTTCAATAATTGGGACTAAACACTGGCCTTTCTTCAGTGGAATAATTATTGTATAATCATAGCTACTTTCTTTGGGGATTAAAAAGAAAAAAGAAAAACAACAAAGAAAAAATGATACATCCTTGGCAGGAATATGCAGCATGTTCAGGGTTAAAGCAGACCAGGAAAAGGGACACTTCCCTTTCTTGTCAAATTAGCTTTGGTTTCTAAGATCCATCACACTGGAATGCAGCCCTGAAACACCAATTTTCTTTTAAGGAGGAAGCAGAGCCAATTGACTTAAACTTTTAGTTGCATCTGCTGGCAATTTCCACCAGAAGCTAATTACAGCTCGCAGCTATCACCAGCAGATGACTGACTGGTTCCACCTCAAAAAAAGAAAGTTGAAACCCACACAGGGGTTTCTTTTTCCTTGAAATTGTAACACTGGGGTAAAATTTTTCAAGCAGATATTTTACACACACAAACAGAAATCTTCAAAAATTAGGTAAGTTATTTTACCATACAAATAATATCTCTAGGTCTTTCCAAATCTGGAGGTCAGTTATTGGGCTTTGCATTGTATCCTGATATCATATCAACACTACACAGTGTGTGCATTTTTAAATTGTGACGTGATTAACCCAGCTCACTTTCTGTGAGTTGTTTCTTGTCAGTTCTGTAAACTACTTCAGAATAAGTAAAATGGCTCAGACCTTTTTGCTGCATTAATGCTGCAGGTTTGAAAATGCTCATGGGTACTGAAATATTTGCATCTCTTGATACTGTGGTTCCACAAAAACAAATTTTGCAAGAGTGAACCTTTTCAAGAGCGATTCTTTTCAACAAAAAATGGAGCGTGACTTTTTTCGGCTCACATCACTAGGTGGCGTTGCCTAGTAGTCTAACAGCTGATTGATTGAATTAATGTAAATCTGTAGAGTATTCAAAACACTTAAATCTTTCAGTGTGTATATCTTTGGGGTTTTTTTGTTTGTTTTTTCAATGCTTCTAATTGTTCAAGAGAGGGTGTTGCGCTGAGAGAAGTGTTACTTCTGGCTGTTGCAGCTCTTAAGCAAGTAGTGTGTGTGCTGCAGTTTCTGCTGTGGTTCTGCTCTTCCTTGGCTTGCTTGAACACTCCTTGAAGTCGTGTGCTGAGGTACTGAGGCTCTACCAGAGCTTGTGCTGCTGTTTCAGGCATGGTTCTCTCTGTACACAATTAGCCTCTTTTAAAGGTGTGCTGAAATATTAGCAGAAGGACTGCTTGGAGGATGCCAGAGAAGACAGGCAACAAAAACACTGCCAGTATTACTTTATAGAAAGCTCCTGGTATGGCATGTTTTTTCTGAAGTATGGTGTCCACTGTTATTACAGACAGTATGAAGTAAAACAAAAGTGTTATTTGGGGCTTTTATTCTGTTTTTTATTTTGTGGTTTATACATCATGCTGCATCTTTCTCTTCCTGGCTGGTTTCCTCTATTTAGTCAGTGGTCAGTCACGCTCTGGCAGCAGCACTAACAATGACACTGCTGTGCCTGCATGGGGGAATGACCATGCCTGCACACTGCTCTCTGGTGCACTTTTCCCAGGCAAGGCTGGAGGAAACCTGCCTTTCATATGGGTAGTGTATTTAGCTGGAAGCAAAAAGACATCAGGTAGGTGGGTTTATTCAGGGAGGATGGTAAGGAAAAATGATGAACCAAGCAGCTTTTGTTCAGTGCTTTCAGTTCAGCTCCAGCATCTGCTTCTTTTAAACTGTAACTGAGAATTTGGCATAACCTACTCCCTTTTCTTAGTTCACTAGCACTTTTAATTGAAAAGGTTTCCTGCTTGACATTATAGTTATTTTTAAATTCTTTCGTAACCCATTGCAGATGTATTTATCAGTCTACTAAAAATTAAAGAATTCTTGTTGACAGAAATTGATATAACTCATTTGTTTTGTTCTTTTTTAATTTAAATAATATTTCTAGATAATGTCAATCAGTTTGCCTGTAATTATACATTTAGATGTAGAGAGTGTGCACACCTCTGGTTGTTTTAACACTTGTATTTACAAAACAGTATTTTTTAAGACTTTATGGTAGAATTTTAGTTGTAGGATAATGTTGAGGGATTACATTAACAGTTTGGACACCTATAAAGCAGTATCACATTTCACAAAAGAATGAGGATAAAAAAGCCAAGTTAAAGAAACCAACAAACAGGAAGTGTGTACCAGACTTTATTTTGATGAAAGTTGGTCACCAAAGCTTCTGTTTATAAAAGAGACTTAAAATTAGGTGCAGACCTTGTTTGAACAACTTTCTGGAAACCCGTGCAGTGTGTTTCTGTAGGTTAAGCTAGTTCTTTGCAAAGCCTCACTTCAGAGAAATGGCAAATAACATCTGGGGAGGGAGCAAGGTTGTTTAAGAACTGCAGCACAATGCTTAACAGCTCCTCACGTGTGCCAGGGAAGCGCTCTGAGAATACCAGGACAGGAAAACCCTTAATCTTCTTTTACATATCCATATGTTTATAAATCAGAATAATGTGAGCAGCTATAAAGTGATCAAGTCACTTATGGGCTAATCTTTCATCACTTTATACCAGGTAATTGACAATAAAGGTACAAAATTTGGTACAAGAGAGCACTGGTGGGAAAGGTATGCCTTCATTTGAACACCCCAGACAGTAAAGTACTGAAGCACATGCTTGTCTCCCATTGAAGTCACTGGGTTTTAAGCACATGCTTAAGAAACACTTTCCTGAGCTGGGTCCGAAGGAAGGGAGTCAGTTCAGCAGGCCTAAACACAGAAAGAGGAGGGGAGACCAGTGTGGTGACTGCAAGTGGGAAATAGCTATTGTGTTAATTATTTTACAGGGAAAAGCTCTACCTGTAGCTGTGCAATGCACTGCTGAAATTTGTACCAGAGCTCAAGGCCTCATCTTCAAATGATGAGGCCCTGTCTGATCTCCCAGTGCCTTCACACAGGGTGTAGCCCAGTGTCAGGTCAGTGCATCTGGAAAGCACAGGCTTTGGTGCCCCAGCAGGGTGAAGAGAGAGAGCAGGGGAACTGCCTGCTGCCCCCTCACATTGCCACTTGCTTGTTTCAGTTTCAGAAAAATGCCATTCAGAGGGATAATATTTCTGTCACAGCTCCATCCCAGTGTGATGTCTGCAGGCAGGGAAAGGCAGAAATGTGGAGCCAGTAGTTTTGAGGAACTGCTCAGAACATTGCTGTTTGGAAGGACTCTGTTTCATGAGCATAAAATCAAAGTACGCATTCAGTGCCAGTGTTTTCACCTAAATTTTACATGAGGGCTGAATGCTCATCTAATCCTGTTTATTTGGGGGCATTCAGCACATAATACTAAATGTGCTTGATTTTTTTTTTATTTGCAGGTCACCTTTTAATGGAGCTGTAAAAGTAAGTGTAAACTGCACCTCCTTTTGTCATCAGTAAGTGCTGAAGGGTGTAATGCTCAGGGCAGGAGTGGCTCTGGGCTCACATGTGGGAGAAGGATGGGCAAACCCTAGCACTACCCAGTAAGTAAGAGGGTTGAAAGACATCATGGGCTCTTGTTCATTTCCACTCTCTGTTTGTACAGGCCTCGTCAACACTACAAATACTTCCTTTGGGATAGTTCTCAGAGGCCCTGTTGTGCTAATCCTATCAAAGACATGTCCAGAAGGATAGTTTTTGCACTGAAAAGTTTATCTGCAGTAGCTAATGGTTCTCCTGCTTGGTTGAAAAAGAGGTCTAGATAGCTTGTCTTGATGTCCTCCAGGTCAGACATAATTAGGAAACAGAGCTCAGGCTGCTGCTCTGCACAGGGAAGTAGCACATACCCCTTTTAGAGTGTCTTACAGAGCAACTTTGTCCTTGACAGAAGTCAATTAAGTCATTGTTTTCCACACAATGCAGGCAATTCCTGTGATCCCTCTCTATAATGAAGAGAGTATGATCTGGATGCACTTTGCACATATTCCAGAAATGCAGGTGTAGGCCAGATAAAGCAGTCATAGATCTCAAACCCCCTTTTCCACTCCCTGATTTGCAGCTGTTGAATTCATTAGCAGTTCACATAAATGTGAAATGTGAACCCCCCCAAAGGGGGTTCAAATTCACAGTACACCGTGAGTGCTTTGGGCTGTAACCTGGATGGGTGGTGGAATAAAAAGTCAGATCAGGAGTCCGTGTCTTTCTGAGCTGCCCTCTTCTGTCACAGGAGCAGGTCCCTGCTGCTGCAGATCCTCCTCATTCACTCCCTTCCTTGGCAGCTCCTGTGTTTGAATAGGCAATGTCTGCATATCTGTGGTGATGGGAGGAGATGAGAATTAGGATGTCTCACCCCAGAAGATCATCAGTCCCTTTCAGGCACCAGGCAGGAATGGGCAGTGTCTGGAGGCAGCTGCCCAGCTCCCACTGTTCTGTGTGTCTGTCTGCCAGGTCTGGGTGCTGAGTGCTGTTCCTCTAGCAGTCATGTGATCTCCGAAATCGGGATTAAGCTCTCATTTCTTAAAGAAACTCTGTGTGTTTATTTTAAATCACAACTTTTTGGAAGAAAACCCAACTGTTTAACCGTGGCATTTCCAGGAAGGTGGGAATAATGCCAAATGGAAGCAAATGTAGTTTTTACTGGTTGTAAGAAGCAGACTTTAGGGTCTGTGTTACACGTGGATGCCATCACTGCAGAAGTTGTCTTCCTCTGCACAGGGCTGAGCTTCCCTGTGTAAAGTCAGCATTGTAGGAAATTATATAAAGCAGATCTGATGTCTTACCTCAGTGCTAGACATGGGAATTTGTCTGCTTTGAATCAGTTGCAGGAATAAAAAGACACTTTGGCTTGTCCCCAGCACCTGAAACTCACCTTTATGATTGTTGGTGTTTTCATCTCAGTTGTTTTTTCAGATCCAAACAGTTTGGATGACTTTTGTTGGATCTGTTCTGTGAACATGGAAGAAAGTAATGTTAAGTGCCAGAGGCTGGGAGCTGAGAAAGGCCTCAGCCCTTGTGCAGGCAGGGCTGTGTTGAGGGTCACTGTGGTGTCAGTGAGCTCTTACATGAAGTCCTGTGTATATTTGAAAATATAGACCAGACTTGCAGGCAGTGAACATCTGCCAGGGGGTCTGTCTTGTTTTCCTGCCTCCTCTGGGAGCTGCTCTCCCTATGAATTGGGGGATGTGGCTGCCAGCAGTAGGAGCAGGGCTGAGGTGGTGCTGCAGTAAGTTCCCCTTGCTGTGCTGCTGGGAGGAAGGTGAGCAGCACAGGTGAGCTGCCAGGCCTGACAGAGACTGCCAAAAGGCAGATCTCCACAGAGGCATCAAGCCTGTAAGGGAACACCAGCTGGCCTAACTTCCCCTTGAAGGCTGCCCTTCAGTACAGAACTGTCACTGGATCCTGCAAGGAGCTGTGTGAATAGAGCAGTCTAACACAGCAAAGGCAGGATGGCCAGTGCCCCTGAGAGGGACCCCCTCCACACCCTGCACTTGTGTGGAGAGGACAACAGGAGCATTCTGGAGCAGGAAGACTGATGGAGTGTTTCTCAGAAGGAGGTCTTCCCTTGCCTTGTATCTTCCAGTGCTCCAGGAAAACATCAATACTCAAGTAATTTTTTTTTTATTTTTTTAATTAAAAAAAAAAAAAAAAAAAAAAAAAAAGCATTACTTCAAACAGAAGGTTCAACTGGAGCTTGTCAAGAGGAAACACTCCAGTCATGCAGGTACAGAGAGATTGGTGCAGGACATTTTGTGTGTAGAATGGTGTAATGACACTTGCATGAGGTGCTCTGCCTGTCTCCCAGCTTGGACCCACTGTACTGTAGCTTTTTTTTGTTTTTCAGACACTGTGTGGCTCAACTCAGGAGCAGGAGGTTGAAGCAGCAAGTCAGCTGCTACCCACTCCTTTGAGACATGGAAGTATCACCATGCCACCAGGCCTGCTTATATTACATGGGCAAAACATGCTCAGTTCCCTTCTTCTGTGTATTTTTCACCTAAAGGTTAGAGCACAGGCTGAAAGAAGAGGGACTTTGAAGAGCAGAGCCCTCTGCCTAATTATGCATTAGGGCCCTTACAGTAAACAAATAAGTCAGAGGCTGTCTCCTAAGTGGTCTAATTCCTATTGTACAAACCCACAAAGGAGCAGTGGTGTTCAGTTCCTGCTTTCTCTTGATGTTCACGGAGCTCACTCCCAGGCACCTTCTCTGCCTGGAAGCCTGCTCTGTGGCCAGGGAGACTCTCACCCTGCTAGATGTGAGACAAGGAGGGGGAGGATCATTGTTTTCAGGGAAAGTACTTTTGGCAGTGAATGTTTACCTGTGAGAGCCAGGAACAAGCTCGGGCACCTGCCAGTCCATTCTGAACCTGTGATTTGGCAAATGTGAGGCAGTAGGAGGGAGAGCACCAAAGAAAAGTGTGGAGAAGCACACCTAAAAGATCATTTTGTCCAGCTGTGTCTCTGTGTCCATGGTCCATAGCTGAGGCCCAAGCACTTTTCACGGGCTGACCATGCTGCAAGGAGCAGCAGTCTACTGCAGAGCGGAAGAGCATTTGGCAGCATTCTCCCTGTGTGGCCCTTGGCAAGATGTGTGCCCTCAGGAGTGAGCTTGGAGAAATGCTTCCCTAGCAGAAGGCTTGACAGCAATTTAAATGGCTGATCAGGACCAAAGGAACCTGCTTTTCCTTCCAGCTCTGTGTGGTGAAAGGCAGCCCACCTCTCCAACAGTCTCATCCTCTTCATGTTCTTTCTGGCAGCTTCCACCATAGTGCCTCTGCCTTGCAGCACATCTTGTGATCCTGCTTTAGGCTGGAGAGTGGTAAAAGGCTGCTGTGGGTGGCATGGCTATGCTCTGCAGTTAGCTTCAGTTACTGGCCACGTGTGACAATAGCCCATGTTTCAGCTCTTTCCTGACCCGTTCTCCAGACAACTTGCTTTTCTGCATCATCCCAGGGTTTCTGGAATCTCTCTTATAACCGCTGGCTTTTAGTTGGAGGCTTGAGGATTATTGTTTTTTACATCTTTTTAAATTGTCCAGAGGTCCTGCTGTAATTCTTGGTTGCTTCCAGGTCTGGCATAAAGATGAGCTAAAATATCCATATTCTCCACTCTCTTCTTTTTGTTGCTGGACAGGCAAATTGTTGCTTGCCTGAGTACTTACTTCCCTGCAGATATCCTGGAGATGCAGGAAAAGGGCTGAGCAAGGACTTCTGTGTAGGTAGAACATGGGACAGAAGTGTCCACCCAGCTGCTAACAGTGACAAATGTTGTGGGGAGAAGCACTGTCTGTATTTGTTTGCATTAGGAGGACAAGGAGACATTTACAGAGAGAGGAAGGAAAGCACAGTTTAAGTATATTTAATATTCATTTGAGCTTAAAAACACATAAATGTTTATTATCAAGTAGATAATTCAAATTTACTGAAATATACCTTCAAAAGGAAATATTGCAAGTAAAGGCCTTGTGATTGATTGCTTTGTTGATGGAGGGTGGACTTTGGTGAGGTTATTACAGTATAGACTTGAAGAGGATGGATTTGCTAACAGGGCGGGTGATCTTGTCTGGCCTCAGCCAAGGAAAAAAAATGAGGGAAGTTAAGAAACCAGTGCCAGCTTGTGGCATTGGCTGAGTAATCTCAAACAGCCATAAATATATTGTAGCTTTAAAGTCATAGAAATATATTGTAAGGAAAAGGAAGATTTCATTGAGTAGACAGGATAGTGGCAGTCAAGAGAATTAGTTTGCATTTTTATTAGTCAGTCTCATTAAGGGAATGGGAGAGCAGGATTTATTCACTTCCTGTCTCATAAGGCTTATTGGGGATGTTCCAGTAGTGAGATCCTTAAGCATCTCAAACTAATGAAAAGATCATTTCAGGGCTCTTGAACTGCATTATAGCTTGTGATAGCAGAAAAGATGTGTTTATTTCGGGAAAGATTGTTTAACTGGTAAAGAAATGTTCTTAAGCACTGGCAGAGCAATATGCCAGCAGTTGTCACATGCATATGTAACACCGTAGCTGAATATGGATCTAATCTGTTTACTAAGAAAGCAAATAATAAGATTGTGGGGTTTGCCCTTGCTCAGAACAACAGTGAATTAACCTGAAGAGATTTTGTTTCTTATGCCAAGAGATTGTATATTGTATTAAGAGACTTTGTATCTTATTTAGAGAGATTGTAGAGGTTCTGACAGGTTTTTCTGTAAAACAAATATTAAATCTGAAGACATTATAAACAGGTTTTTATCTAAAGCACTGGAGGTCTGATTAATTTTCAGTTTTATGGCCTTTTTTATATTGTTTATTAATTCATTGACTAAACTAATTCATTAGTTATACATTATTAATATTTGTAATTTAGTTGTTAGTTGTTAAATGTTAATTATTGTTAATTCATTAGCTATACATTAAAGTATACTTATGCCTTAGATAAAAGCACAAATTGCCTTATTTTAATGAATTTTGAATTAAGTAAATGAATTCTTACTAGCATTTCCTAGTGTCTAATGTGGAATACAGTGGTTTAAAGAAACTCCACTGACATCAGTGGCATTAGTTAAACCTTAGACAAGACTGAGAACAGAATTTGGTCAAAGGGACTGAATACAATTGTTCATTTTAATAATGCTCTGCATAGCCAGCAAAATATTTCTATACCAACTAAAGGTACCAACCATTATATACCCTGCATGCATCCTGTGAAATGCTACAGATTAAAATTGCTCTACTGAAATCTTTTCAACCTTCTCCATTAAACTTGGGAGGAGCATCTACTCAGAAAGCCTTTAAATAGGAAAATGTCCTCAGTTCTGGATCTTCATTTGCCTTTATTGCCCCCTTCTCTCCCGCCCTGTTGCATGGTTCTTGGATTTGCCACTAAAAGCCATTAACAGCTCAAGAGCTAAACCTGCTCATCACATTGACACAGGCAGTGAGTAGTCCAGCTTCAGGCTGAGAAATCAGCTCCTCTACCTAGATCCCCCCAGTTCCCCAAGGCTAGTTGAGGTCTCTGGTAAATCTTCAGGAAAGGGGACAATAGGACCTCCTCCTGTAGTGTGTTCTGCATGGAATGTTTCTAAAATTGTTCCAGCTAACATAAACTCTTACCTCTCTAGGAACAGAAGGTAATACTGTGTATTTTGCTCATTTATCATTTTAAGGCTCTATTTAGTTGACCTCTTACTGCTGGCATTTGTTACATTTCCCAGATAATAAAAGTGAGCCTGTCTGACTTTCCATAACCACTGGGAAAAGTCCTCTCCACCCCACTCTTCTCCACAAGTTCCCATGCACCCTCTGCTGACAGCTCCTCAGCACTCCTGTGAATTCTCCCCACAAATCTGGACCTGAGCACACAGCTTTTGTTTCATTTTTGGAATTGCCTTTGTATGCTGCTCTTCTAAGTAAGAATCAAGATTGCATCCAGCTGCTCCAGACTATTTAAGTTTTTCTGAAAGCTTGTTTGTCCTGGAACAGCCCTGCTGAAAGGAACAGAGGAGTGGGACATGCCAAGTGTCTCCTTGGCAGCTCTGAACAAATCCTGCCTGATAACATGTTTCTGTTTGTTGTTCAACAGTGGAGTAAGTTTATTGAAATCTCAATGATCATGATTAGGCTTCAGAAGTTAACGTTGTGTCAGCATAAAGATGTTGAATGTTGCCTTGGAGTCAAATTTCAGACTTAGTGTCACTGGTTCCTGTGTGCTTGGTACATCTGCCAGGGTAATGACATCTGTAACCTCTTCTTCAGCAGGTGTTCACACCTAAGACCAGTAACAATTCTAGTATAGGGCATCTTGTCCATCCTTTTGGTGCAGGACGCAGAGGCAGGCCCTCAGCTGCTGAGGGAACAGTACTGACCCCTTTCCAGCCAGACTTCTTTCTTTAAAATCCTGTGTGAGTAGCTTCATTTGATGAACAGCTCCTTGGAATGCAGTGAGTCAATTGATAGAATCCAGTTTACTTTATCAGACACCAAACTAGTCTCTACCTCAGCAGAGTTTATTTTTGGTGTTTCTGTGACTAATAAAACCAACCACATAGAGTTTGAGGGTTTAGTTTTTGGGCATTGGGTCTTTCTGGTTTCTTGTTACAATACCCATGGGACCTGTTGAAGTCTGGAGGTGGCATTTGACCTGGAAAAGGCCTATCAGTTACAGAGTAGGGCACAGCCTAGAGGGCAGTAAACACCATACAGAGAGCTGTAACTTCTCAGCATTACGTGTTTTATGTCAGGCAGGGAAATGGATTGATGCAGCACTCAGCTGGCTTGTTTCCAGACTTCATTCATGGAGTCACCCTGAACAAGGCCTGCTTCTGCCTCCCTCAGCACTGGTGTGTCATATACTCCCAGAGCAGAGTGTGGCACTGAGGTGAGTTTTGGGAAAAGCAACTTTAATATTTTCCACATTATTTGTGTGCACCACACGATGGTGGAGTTTTCCTGCTGATCTTTCCCCCTTACTCTGGTTGCTTCTTTCTGCTGCTGAAGCCTGATCATTCCTGAAGGATCCAGTCATTCAGTAGCTGTGCAGAAATCCCTGAGAACATTTCTGTAGGTTTTAACTGTGTTGTGTGTGCTTTTGACAGTGTATGTTCTGTAGGTGTGTCTGTGCTGCAGGACTGGGATATCCAGCCTCAGGCGGGTGAAGAACTTCCTTTGTCCTTCAGGGAGAGCTGGTTTAGTTCAGATGTGCTGCTGCTGCTGCTGGGATCATTTTTTTGTCTTCTTCAGTAATGCAGCTATGTTTTGAGTCTAAGTCCTCAGCTAAAGAAAAGTAAAGTATTTGAGAAAACTAAATCAAAAGAAGTCAAATGTTTCTGTTATGTGTTTAAAAAAAAAAAGACTGTTTACAGTTTTATTTATTGAGATAGAGGGTGGATGAGATAATATCTTTACAGATGAAAACCATTCTCACAGATGGGGGGGGTCTGCAGAATAAATTATTCAATCCTTTGTCTTTTTTGTGAATATTTGAGTATTACCATGTATCATCTCAAGCTCTGTTTTAGATACAAGTTGCAGAAAAGTAACATCAGTGGCATGTAGCTGAAAGAAAGCAGGAGGCAGGGAAGCAGCCTTGTGCATGGCAAGTGTACAAGATGTCATGGTCAGCGGACTGAGAGCAAGCAAGGAAACTCTCGGCATATTTGGCTGAGAACTGACTGTGAAGAAATCAGAGGCTTTTTATGTCTTACCATTTGTAGGCTTTCTTACAAGAAATGAGGATTTGGAGTACTAAGCTCAGAAGGAATGCAGCTGCTTCTGCTGCTTGGATAGCTTTACAAATACCCAAGTGTAAAACAGTTGCAAATCGGTATGTGCATATGTATTTTTATGGTAAGCAGACTAATTGCAGTATTTCTAAAACTGTACATACAACTGTCCTGTACTGTACAGTTGCTTTAAATTTCTGTTTTTCAAATTGAGGATGCTGGTTTTGCCTGTCTTTATGTGCACTTAATACATCCTGTAATATTTTATTTCTTATATATTTGCCTCATTCGTCTGTTATGACATGGGCATTAGTTTGATGTCTTTCCTAGCAGAAAGGCCCTGCTATTCTCCAAGACTTTTTCTTCCTTATCAAAGTTAATGGTTGTATAACATGTAATTCCTTTTAGTTCCTTTAATGGAACTAAATTCCTTTAGTGGAACTGTCATCCTCATAATTCTCTCAAGGGATGTTAGTGGTGGACTCAGCTTGGCATATGAGCCATAGCTGTTCTCTTGTATTTTGACTGGCAGAAAGCTGGATATAGACAGTTTGCTGTATAGGTTATAGGTACAAAATATTTGTCTTACTAATAGGTGGTGTCTCTGAAGTTGTGAAAAATTATTTAAGACAGAGTGTACAGTCAGGTAGTTAAAGGGAATGTCAGGAACTTATAAGAGAGTTTAGAATTAAAGTTGTCATGTGTAACTTTGAATTTAGCATTACCTAGTTTATGAATATTTAATCATCTCCTCTAATATTTCCTTGTCATTTTCCTTTTTTATTCCTTACTATTGCAATATTTCTAGACTAAAAAGAAAGATTTTTAAGGAGAAATAAATGTTGACAGGAGGAATATAAGCACTGTTAACAGATCAAAGTATTTCAGGTAACTGCAGCAGATTTGCATTGATACAGTTTTGAGATTAAGATGCAAACAGCTAGAGGCAGTGTATCATCCTCTTTAGACTTAATTTATTGTAAAAACACGATTAGTTTCATACTATGCAACAGACATATACCAGCTAAGAAGTATTCTGCCAGTGTGGGGAGGGAAGGGTTGAAAGCGGAAGAATGGCAAGGACGATGGTAGATTCCATCAAGTGACCTTGCAGCTGGGAATGCCAAGGCCTGGAGAGTAACAGTGTGGGAAACCATACATTATGCCTGCTGCTGTTTATCCTTTGTCTGTCTGAGAAGTAGAATTTCTGTGTAGCGATAACACAGGTGTTTACCGAAACTTGGAGGCCCACTCCCAGACATTCTTGAGCTCCCTGACTTGGGAGAGAGATCAAAACAGAGATCATAAAGAGCAGAGAAGAAAATCACAGCGTGGTGTAAACCCACACGTGTGCAGCCCTTTGATAAATGGGTGCAAACAGCAGCCCTGATGCCCTGCCTGGGACCAGGCTGAGCCTGGTGGTGCCAGTGCCCTCATTTTGGGTATCTGCAGCCCAGTGTGGTTTGGGGATGCTCTAGCCAGTGAGGTAACAAAATAAATTTACTCTTTGCAGTTCAGCTGTGGGTTTTTTTGGGTTGTCCTCAACCAGCTGTGTGTGTTGATTCACACAACCACATAAGAAGAGGGTCATTTGACTAGAAATTCAGGAAGAAAAAGCCCTCTAGTTCTCAGTAGCTGCTGTTAGTTGTATGGCATGCTCAGAAGTAAAGTTTTGGAAATGAAACACCTCCACTTTGAATATGACTCTAAGGTGAGTAATTCAAGTGAGTTGGAATCAGTGATGGTAAATGACACTTTGGCGTTGCTGTGTGTCTGATGTGTATTTTCAACAGACAGAAAGCACATAACTGTGTCATGTATAATTAATGTTTCTTCCTTGCATCTGAGGGATTGTCTAGGAAAAGGAATTTTGTCTCCATGGGTTGAGGATTGCCTTCATTGTAAGAAGAGTAACAGTTAGAAGGATTACTAGGAGCATATTGAAGGAAGGGGCAGAAGATCTCTTTAGGAGGAGATGGGAGGCATTCAGCTGAGCCAGATGGAGGAAGAGAGGTAGAGCCTCTCTCTAGAAGAAACATGTGCTCATTCTGGGAGAACTACAGTCCTTCTCTGCTGGCTGAGTTTTTAGTGAAGACATACTTTTTTTCTTGTATTCCTGAAGGGAGGTTGAGAAGGCAGTGAATGGAGTGGGAAGGTGTAAAAGAGCTTGAAAATTTGAACTATAAGGAGGCTGGAAACATACAGTCTGCAGAAGTGGTGCATTAGTTTTGTGGACCAAACTTGTCAAAATCAGTCAAACAACAAGTCTGGAGGGAAGTCAGTGTTTAAAAGCTGGGATTTATTTTTCTGTTGGCTGTTTTCTGATGCCAGATAGACAGCTATGTTTAGATTATTTGTGCTTGGCATATCAAATATACCATGTTGTTTGGATACAACCCTTAGCCATTCCTGCTTCACCTTGTTCCTTGACTCTATGATCTGCTGCTTGGAGCTGTGCCCAGAGACCATTCAGAAGCTAAAATCCAGCCTGTGCCTGTTTGTTAGGCAGCACTTTATTGGAAGTGCCAGCAGAATTGCCTCCTGGCTTTTATTTGGGTTTGAGGGTGGAGCCTGACCTTCAGAGCATTAGAGATTTTCAAGGCTGGGATATTTGCAAGGTGGGTCCTTGCTGCTCCATTCCTGCTGCCTGGGAAGGGTCTCCAAGGGGCATCCCAACGGCACTCTCTCATCAGAGTCTGGCAGGTTCACCCTTTTCAGTGCTCCACAAAGTTCTCCCCACATCACACTGCAAGTTCTGGTCAGGATTTGTAGCCCCAGTATAATTGAGCTGAGTGGATTAGTTTATGACTGTGTAGGCAGTTGATTTTTAAGTGATTAATGTAATTCTTGTTCGTAGGAAGGCTTGACATAACCACTTAGTTGATCTGAGAAGCACAGAAATGCCAGTCTGCAGAGTATATATAAAGCTTTCTAAACAGAAAGAAGAATGCAAAGAAGCATCATCAAAAATAGATCACTGTGATATGTCCCACTTCATATTGCTAATCGCAGTCTTCATACCTTGAGTGGTTTAGTGCCTTGTATGAGGCATGGATTGCTGCACCTTCCATGGCTCAGATGAACCAGTGGTTAATGAGGTCATGCCAGGTGCTGGAGGTCTCTACAGGGCACATCTTGAAAGGGAAGTGCAAGTGCTGAAGTGTTTGAGAGGCATGTGAAAGTGTTATAGATTGACTGCTTCAGAGCATGCTAGGTGATCTGTCTTTTCAAAAAGCCACACTTGTAAAATTGCTGTTATAATGACAGAAATTTGTTAACATTTTAAAAAAAAAGAAGACTCGTAAAAGTGTTTAAGGCATTCAGGATATTATGGGGAGCCAAGTGCCCTGGAGGAAAATGGTGTAAATCTTTTCTTTATCTTTAAATATACAAAAACTTAGGATGGGCTCCTGAGAGCTAATTGACAAGGAAAGCTTATGTGAAAAAGTCAGAAATGACTGATAGATCAGTTCAGCATTAACTGTCAGCAGGAAAATACAGCATTTTGCAGCATTTCTTTCATAGAATATATTCAAAACAGTTTTTTACTTAGTCTGATTGAAAAAAACCCAGTGTTGCTGCCTTAGCATTACACTCTTGACTCCCATGTGGAAGCCCACGCAGGCCTCGACTTCATCACAGCCATGCAGTTCAGGAGCAGCACTGCCTTGCATGAATGGGGCTTCTTGCCTCCTTTCTTCCAAAGGCACAGAGGATGTAACGTGTAGTAGAAGGAGCCAGACATTTCCAAGTTTTGCAGCTTGGGAGCTGTGGCCATACCAGCAACAGAGGGATCATGTAATTAATTCTGTGCCTGCTAAAAGGGCAGATTCATGTCACCACAGACTTCCTGGATAGTCACTCTCATGTGAACACAGCTATTAATTCTATGTTTGCTACTTCTTTCTAGCCATGGAGGTTTTGTAGGGAATACTAGTGTTTGCTTGAAAAAGCAGCTCAAATTAAGATTGTGATTTAGGTTTCACTTGGTTTGGGACGTTCCTTCTGTAGTGTCAGTTCTTATAAACTTGGTGTTTCTGGATGCTTTTGAATACCAGCTACTGAGAACCATATTTTAGGTACTTAAGTTAGTATTTTGGAGAAGGGAGGTAAGATGATGCTTGTAAAAGATGACCTTCCACCCTCAAGGAGTACAGGGTATTGTAGGCTTCTTACCTAAAATGCATGCATCTGAATACATTTGAAACTGAGTTCTGATAGAGGTTACTTTTTTTTATAGCATATAATCAACAACATCCACAGGGTAGAATTTGTACAAAATAAAAGTGAAGGTATTGCTTCCAGTTTCAGTCATGACAGTCTTTCCAGAGCAGGTCACATTCAGCAGTCTTGGTGTTTTGCCCAAGGTGAAAGTTCTTTTGTCCAGAGAGGTTTAAATAAAGCAATGATGGACATTCCCACTGTAAAGCAATAAACGGCATTCCCACTGTACAGCTACCAAAAATCTGTATGTCACCCATCCCTCTTGGCTCTGGGCATAGGATACATTTCCTAGGTATTTCAGGGTCCTCTTCCCTTCCACAGCACAGTCAGAGCACGGTCGGGCATTTGCTTTGCACACCACCTGCTTTCTGTGGTGTTTCAAACCCCTCCCAACTCTGCCAGCTGGAGGATTCATGTGAATAGGGTCTATATTGGGGTCTATATTCCCACTTCATACTAAATCCATCCAGTTAGTTGGTAAGTACCCCTGTGAAATGTTGTACCAAACTGACAGTCTCCTGTGT
The DNA here is from genome assembly GCA_017589585.1 of Phylloscopus whistleri. NCBI lineage: Eukaryota > Metazoa > Chordata > Aves > Passeriformes > Phylloscopidae > Phylloscopus > Phylloscopus whistleri. Next base: position 2,698,563 of record JADMLD010001395.1, on the reverse strand, counting down.
CAGCAGTACTGCAGGAACAGAAATACTCAACCAGCTCTTCATCTTTTTTACTATATCCCCCAAGAGGAGACATTTTCAAATCATTTCCATCCTTGTAAATAGACTTGAACGCTCAGTGCTCTGCAGAGTATATCTCTGCATTGCCACTAGCATGTGTTTGGAGTACAATGTTGTGGACAAAGTTGTTCCATCTAAGTAAATGCCTGACTTGGTCCACTTCTCTTTTCATCCCCCTATAAGATTTTATTTTAGATTATCTTCAATAAGTACAGCACTTGAGTGGCTATATGCTTGGCAAAACACATAGATAATAGACATAGATAATTTACAACTGTTGTTTGTATTCATTTTTGTAGTTCTGAAGTTATTTTAAAAGCACAGCCTAAAGGACTTCTTCCAGAACTAATATGTTTTCACATAAATCTGGAAATGACTGTACATCTGTTCAGATCTCCAGAAAAGTACATTTAGTTCATTAGTTTCATGCTGAAATGTTGACATTTTAGGTTGTTTTATTAAGAGAGAACGAAGAACTCCTGCCTCATTGAAAATTTGTTACATAAAATAAGGATGAAGAGATTCCAAAAGAGCTAATGCTAAGCATTGGATGAAGTTGTGCAGATTGGAAAGATTTCCAAGACATCTATCTGGTAATTAGCTTCCAGTTCGTATGGAGTCCTGCCCTGTAAAAGCTGCTGCTGTTTGTAGTGAAGGGAGAACAGGAGTGAGATGAGGCATAACTCCAAAAAGCTGGATCTTTGTGTCACAAATTACCAGTGGGCTATTGAAAACTCTGAGTAACCCTTTCGAAAACTATCTCCTTCCAAAAAAAAAGTCCAATATTTCTCCCATTGCAGAATTGTGCTGGCATTTGCTTGGTGCAATGGGGAGAGGGAACAAGCTATCAAAGAGCTCTTTATGGCTTTCCCTGCCTGAGCCAGTGTGCCAGTCTGCCCCACACCAGCTTGCTGTGCTCCCCAGGGGCTGCACCACAGCTGGGAGTTGCTGGAGCATGACTGGCTGGTTGCCTCCCCTGCCCAGCCCAAAAGGCCAGAGAGGCTTGGCACTGCTATCAGAGCTGGCACCTGGCAAGCTTCTCCAGGGAAGTAAGGTAGCACAGGTGCAAGGGACCCAGAGCCAGGCCAGAGCTTGATCCTTTTGTTATTTTTATCATTATTGTTGTTATTATTACTACTATTGTTATTTTCCAGCACTTTTTTTGTTTCATTAAGGAAGATTTAAGCAAGAAAGAAAACTTGCCATTTGAGTTAATTTTTTGAGTTGTCTCTTGGGAGCACTTATCTACACCTGGTTATAGGATAAGGGGTGTTTGTGGGGTTTCTGAAGTTCAGATGTATAAACCTTCAAGCACTGAATGGGAATTGCTGAGTCCTGGTGCTTTGGTTACTTGTCAGAGGCTTGGGAGACTACTTCTGTACCCTGTTCTACCTGTGCACTTTTATCAAGTCATTGCCCTGTCATTTTTATTATTCTTTGTGTAAAACAGAATATTAATCTTGTCTTAGGTATCTGCAGTAAAAAAAGTTAAGAACAAAATGATATATTTACTACTTGTTTTGGGTTTTTTTTCAAATATTTTACCATCTAAACATCAGCAATCAGTCCCAGCACACTCACTACTAGTAAAAATGTTTATCTTTTCAGCTCTGAGTCTATTAAGTGCAATGAGCAGACCACCTGTCTTAAGTTAATTTTTACAGCAGTGCACTACTTAAAAATCAGGCATTTGCAGCAGAGAAAAAGCTTTATTGAGATTTGTGATTAGAAAGAAAATTATTTTTCCTAGAGTGCAATGTAAGTCAATGTGTGCTTAATAGTGTTCACTAAATTATACTGACTGAAAATATGAAGGAAGTACAGTTATGTATAAATATATATTAGGACATGTTGGAAGAGATTATACCTAATTTGTATATAACGTGATGAATTTTGCTGCAGTAGACATTAAGCTTATTCTCTCCACTGATAAATCATGCTTATAGCCTCAAATAAAAACCATACACAGTGTGAGCCTTTTCTTCTTAAGATCACAGCCATTCCATGTCTGTGTTGCAGCAGTATCTAATTCTTGAATGTGGTGCAACTGGTGCAGCTACCTGAGCTATTGGAAAGAAGGATTCAGCACCCCATGTTGGTGCTGTCCATGTGCTTTTGATTTGCCCAAGGTCTGAGCTGCTGTATGCTGCTGCAGGCAGTGAACTGCCACTTCCCAACAGCTGCCTCGAATCTGGGCTGTGGGAGAAAATGGCTTTTCTTACAGTGGAGTTCCAGCATATCTTAGTCTAGTGGTACCAGTATTCAACAGCAGAATTCTGTGGGGATCACAAATTCCCTAGGTTGTCCTGAGCAGTGGCAGCTCCCTTAGAAAAGGGGTACAAAACCCTCTTCCCAGAGCTAACCCAGTCTCTGCTCCTTACACTATAACTATATCCCTAGAGAACATTTGCTTTGAATATTAAATTATTAGTAGTAGAGCAAGCAATAGTTGGGCTGGATCTGGCTTTTCAATAAACATATTTTACTAGGTGAGACTTGTTTCACTCTGATGTTTATTGACCTTTCTTTCCCCTGAAATGATTATTATTTTCACATTTTTCTTCAGTGTAGTACACCTTTGTGGAGTAAAATGAGCTCATATCAGACATTGATTTCTGTGTATTTGTATGCATGATGCTTTCTCTATTCCTTTGAATTGCTTTGCTTTTGGAACTAAAGTCAGTATTCCCAGAGTGTTTTGATGCTTTTTGTCCACAAATTACATTTATATATTCTCTGTACCAAGTGTTGCTTCAGCTGCCTCCAGTTCTGCATTACACAAAGCAGATTCTGATCCTCAGCTGCTTTTGCTTTGAAACTCTCCAAGCACTTAAATATTTAACTAGAGAGGTGGACATTGTTGGGCTAATGTTTCAGAACCCAAATGGAGCCTGCCCTGTGCTGCTATAGGGCAGTTAATGCTCATAATGTTGGGTCACTCTAACTCACATACTAAATGAACATTGGAATGGTGTCAGAGGGAGGATCCTGAGCCCCAACTTTATCCCTGCTGTAGCTCTGGAATTGCACACACAGATGTGTGCATGTGTTAAGCCAGTTCAGGTTGAGCTGCTGCAGCCCCCACTTTTGCCCGCCTCCCCACTGCAGCAGTTCTTGTGCTGGCATCCGAGCCAGTCTGCAGCCAGCTGCTGCTTCCAGGAGTCTTGGCAGCAGTCACTGGTTACTTCTCAACCTGCTCAGCACCACAGAGCAATTAATATCAAATAATAAGTTAGATATGTAAAAATTGTCAACAATGATAAACTTGTCCCCTGCACGGAATGTGAAGCTCGTCATCATTTTGCTCTAAGCAGAGTTTAAAGCTCATAACCAGAGTTCTGGTGTTCATTTCAGTGGAAAAAGAAAAAAGTGAGAAGCTCATTTAATCAACCCTCAATGTAGGCAATGTTGTTAGCCAGTGTGGAGACATAACTCAAGACAAACCTGAGCATTGAACTGTCGTGCTGAACAAGAATCTTGAGTTTTACCTAATCAGATTCACGCCCCTTCAAAACAGGTAACTACTTTCAATTCAGCTAGTACACATGGTGACCCCAAGCATGTTGGGAAAGGAGCTGGGCTTAAGAAGGTGTTCATATTGTGTGTAAGGTGGAGAAGGTCTTGGTGTGTGAACAAGAAGAATTACTTTTTGAGAAATACAGCCTTTTCCTAGTTACAGATATTTGCATCAGATTTTTACGGCTTCAAGATGGGCACCTGGCACAGGAAGCTATGGCACAGCATTTTCTGGTTTGTTAGGCTGTACAGCCTGATGTGGAAATGGATATAGGCAAGAGAAAGAAAGTATTTAAAAGTAATAATAGAATTACATTCGGGAGAAAGCCTGTGCTAGAAGGTTAGGAAGACGGGACCAAGAAGTGACTTAGATGCTGAAAATACAGACTTCTTTTGAATGAAAATATTCAGTGCTCGCCTGCAGGTTAACATTCAGGAAGTTAATATGAAACAACTCTTAAGTACAGAACTGATATGCACATATTAGATGTCATTAAATCCCCAAGCATGTGCTTCTCATTCAGTGTTGATATGTGGTAATGGAGGCAGAATTATCTGACTGATTGGTTTTGTCTTTACTTCTGTGTGGGCAAGCTGGAACTTTGCCGAAGTTGAAAGCTGATTTTTTAGAGGAGGGGGAAAAGGCAACTTCCAGCTCTATTGTTGTGAAGTGGTAGAGAAAGCCCAATCCTGGGCATCCTGGAGTTGGAGGAGGAGGTTCCACTGAGGGAGCAGCAGACATGTTGGGTGCTCATCTTCTTGACAGGTGGATACACACACATTTCAGTGAAGGTGACTTGTCAGCAATTCTCTCTTTCTTGGTCCTTCATGAAGTACCTGAATAAATCATGTTCAATAAATTGCACTTTATCCTTTTATGACATTAGAATCAAATTTTTCCACAACATTAACGCCGTTCACAAGTTTAATCACAGAGTCTGCCTTTAGGCTTCAGTTGTCAGATGGTGGTGATTCTCTAATTCACCAGTGTGCTTTCTGTCTTGAAAAACACTGTTCATGAGTGTTCCTTTCAATTTTTGGATGAAGGTACTTTCCTTAGAAAACAAAACATAATCTGCAGAGCAGTAGAAGATTTTTTTAATACATTGGTCACATTTAATACATTTGGAATTGCCTAATGTTTAAGTATTTAGTGTAGGTTGATAGCTGGGGATTTCATTTGAACAGCTTAGTTAACCTGCAGGCTTAGTCTGTTAAAAATTGCCCACTTATTGAGTAATATGAGTATTTATAAGTTTACTACATTTTTAAAGCCATTTGTATTTTTAGTTTAATTAGGTCTTTTAGTGAAATTGTTTTAATTGTTTTTCTTCCTCCATCTGAAGGGTACACATAAGGGATGTTGGGAGTAATAGGTTTTTCTCTTTGTTGACATTAAAAGTGTCATTGAAAATATTGGTAGGAACTCCTAAACTGGATTTCTCAGTGTCACTTAGCTTTGTGACATGAAGATTTTACAATAAAGGGTGGAGGTGGCTGATGTCTGAAACATGTGGATGCCCCAGAACAGCTGAATGACTTACTGATAATGTAATCTCAGTCCAGTGGGTAAGGTGATGCTTTGGGATTCGGGAGATTTACGTTGCAGTCATACTTTACAGCACACATTTTCTGCCCTAGCACAAATTGAGCTTTATATCAACAGCTCGAAAACAGTGTTTTGACACTAGTACTACAGGTCTTTCACCACTGATGAAAGTGAGCTGGTCTTTTGTTTTATGCTAAATGAATGTTATTCCGAACCCATGGCAGAGTAGCAGGAAATGTCTCCCTTTACTGACTGGCCTGTTCTGTGTTTTATTAGGCAGTTATGGATAATTTCTCCAGTGTAGGCATAGGAGAGGGACTTCTGTGCATATTTCAGGTTAGTTCCTGCTGAACATTTGGTTTATTTAAAATTTCTTCATGCCTGTGAGTCCTGACATTTCTGTGTTCAGAACTTATGTTTGGTGAACATTTTTGTGTATTGCCTGGATACAACTCCTCTGTCAAGAGCATAGACATAGACAATCTCATGTGGTTTTTTACGTGGTTTAAATTAAGTATTTCTGTTGTAATTTAGCAAAGTGTGTTCTGGTATTTAGTTATTTTTTCAAAAGAAGAATTACAGGAATTCTGCCTCTGTAATTGGCTAGGGTTGTTCTGGAAGATGGAAAGTACTTGTGCAGACTTCTAACAGCAGCAAGAAAGGTCCTAGAAACCAGCAGGAATGCAAGGAGGAAAGTAATCTAGAACTATTGTAACAATGAAAAAATTTAATGGGGCTTTAGGCAGTGGAAAAACTGTCAGCTTTCCAAAATACATTGCTTGGATTTTCTACATATTACAGCTTTGATGGAATTAGCAAATGATCTGTTACTTAGCTTCCTTTGGTAACAACAGTGTATGTTCTTCTACTAATGGCAAGTTTAGCACTGAAGGTTCTACTGGTCTAAAACCCTTCAGGGTGATTAATAGATCTGAACTGGCTTAGATCTCCTGATGGTACAATGTGACCTCAACCAAACACAGCCACATGGTCACATTTCTAAGCCAGAGCAAGTGACTAAAGTTCATGCCCTATTCTGGCTGCAGGAGGACAAATGACACCTGATTAAGCATAAAGCTCATAATCCATTGATGGTTTTTGAACATGTATGGTTTGGCCAAGTTAGTTTAGGCTGGATCAGCACTTTGCTTGGAGCTCCAAAGTTGCACTTGCTTTGCATTGACCCATGTCCTTGGGCACAAGTCCTGCACTGCTTTACAACCAGCTGAATTATCAGGGGATCCAAAAGGTAAAAATAGGTTGATTGTTGTTGTTGTGGGGTTTTGTTGTTGTTGTTGTTGTTGTTGTTTTGTTTTTGTTTTTTTTTTTCTAATGCTAATTTCTAGATTTCAATCTTAAGGACATGGTAGACTTTAGGGAAGTGACAGAAGGAAAGATTTGTTCTCTGAACTAGATCCTTGTATCCTCAGTTCCACAGAGCCTCTGTGGATCTGCTAGCAGCAGTAAATAACCTTTTCCAGCAAACAAATACAGCAGGTAGTTCAGTGGCAGGTAAAATAAAAACAGATGTAGCTATATAAAGAACACAATAGACTGAAACTCTTTCTTTGTAAAAAATTGCACAGAACATGTAAACCTGAATAGCAGTGAGCACCTTATCAAAACGTGTTTTCTGGTTTTGATACATTGCTATAGACAGCCCTCATGTGTCCAACCTTAGGAAAATGCTGTAATCCTAAAATTAGGGCTATATTTGTAGCTCTTGCCAGTGAAATTAGAATGCTTTCTGTGTCTATAAGATGTAGTGCCCAGATTCTGTAAGTACAGGTGCTTAGGCACTGGTAGTGATAATATGAATGCTGAGAATAAGCACTCCAGAGAGCCTTGTAAACAAGGCATTGAAAAATGAAGAAAATGGAAATGGTTATCCATGCTTGTCACAGGTCACACTACTGAAAGCCACCCACAAACATATGCCTTGTAATGAATGTTCATTTCCTTTCTTGCACTCTATAACCAATACCACAGGAGTGCCTCCACACTTGGAAAAGAGAATTAAGGAAAAAAAGGATAATGGACAAATTTTCTTCAAAAACTTGAAAATATCAAAGCAAGAAGATATTTTGAGCATTTTCTATTCCCATGCTTAACATTAAAACATAACTACTGGTAAGTGATTTGTGCTCTTTCCAGGCCTCACTGAGCAACTCAGACAGCTTGCACCAGATAGAGATCCTTTGGTTGCTTGTGAGATTATGTTTTGTTCTTTAATTGCCAGCAGCATGACAGTGTGTATCTGTAGCTAGATAAAAACGGTAGTGTGCTACAAGATCAAGTTGTCTAGCTCTGTTTTCATTCACTTTCTCACTACATGGAGCAGTGAGGAGGATTTTTTCATGTGGTGAGCTCAGCGGCTTGAATTAGGAGCCAGGCTCCCCATGCTGTTGGTGACAAGTAGGTGTCACCAGCGGGAGATGGAAAACGTTGGTGTTAGGGAGTATTTAGATGTTCCATGTGCTGCAGTCACTCTTCTCTCTGCCTTGATTGTCTGGGTAGTTTGAGGGGCAAACATCAGCATCCACACTAGATATCCTGCATGGTAAATATAAATCTACACCTCTGGGATAAGTTGAAGTTACCTGAACTTGAAGCATTTTTCTTCTGCTGGAAAGAAAACCAAGCTCAGAAGCTGAGAGGGTGAGGCAGGCAGACTCCCTAGAGATGGGGTCTGTGTATTTGCCTGAATTGTGTGTGCTGATGGGATCTGTCACAGCCCCTTTGGTATCTTGTGATATCACACTGAACTAGATCACCCAACAGCTTTAGCTGAGACAGTGGTGTCCAAAGCACAGCCTTTTGTGCTGGTAACATCCTGAGTGCCTTTCTTCCAGCAGGATTTGTAAAAGTCAATATCCAAAGCTGTGTTGAAGATTTTGCAGAACTTCACTGTACTGTAGCATTATGAAGTGAATTTTTCAAGCACAAGGTTGTGGAACATGGCTTGAGATAATTTTTCTTTCTTTACTTAGTATCTTCAGTTGAAATAAGAAAAATCAAAAGAGATATCTTCTTCCTTCCTTAAAGCACTGTCTTCATGTACACTGAATGCTGTAAAAATTACATAGTGACAGAGCTGTGGCTGAGCAGTCTGTGAAGGACTTCCAAGAGTTTTACTATTGTTGAATCTCATTTTGAAGTAAACATTTGGAAAGGATGGAGGGAGGCCTTTCCTTATGTAATTCTCACCCTAGGTGCCCCATTTGGTTTGTTAGCTGCTGCCTTTGTAATGATCAGTAGAGATCTTTTCCAACCTTTACAGTTCTATGATTCTGCCTGCTTGGGCAGCACACCTGAGGGTGGAACCTTTGAGAGGAGAATGTGAGAAAATATTCCACCACTTAAACCTGTGCCATGTGGGCACCCCTGGTGGTTTTCTTGAGGTGTAGACCAGTACCTTTAGTTTTATGACACCAATGACATTTCTCATAAGACTTTTAGAGTCTGACAGACTTCACTGTTGGAAGCTTCCTAAAAACAAACACACCCACCAGGGGGCTTTATGCTATTGCAGAGCTACATTCTATATCATAATAAAGCATAACACAGAGTTAACATCAAATCTAGCCAAATTACATTTTCCTTCATCCTTTTTCTTCTCAATTAGCACAGTCTCAGTACTATGAAGTTGCATTCTGTCACCAAATTTGGAGCCCTGTGTTTTAGAGGAGTGCTGTTGACAGCAGAGCATTTAGCAAGTGCAGAAAGCAAAGTGATACCAGCATCATGTAGATTGGAAATTTCTTGTCCTGGTTTCTTGTCCTGCATTTAGTTCCATATGGGCAGCTTCAGTGCATTTTGATTTAATGAACCGTAACAAAAGCTGAACTTGGATTTCTGTAACCACTGCATCGGAAGTTTCACAGGCTTCTTGCTGGTGTGAATGCCGCTGCAGCCACATGAATGCTCTTAACACTGTGCTGGAAAAGCTGTTCTTCATCTTTGGGAAGCTTGAGAGCCAGGGTTCAGCAGAGTTAGGTTTGAAAGACCTGGTGTGAACCTATGGGCCCCTCAAGTTTAACCTCATGTCTTTTCAAATTCACCATCTGAAGCCACACTTGTAAATTAAATCTGTTCAGTGAACTAGCTTGGCTACAGCATGGTTATAAATACTTTGTCTTATCTGGATCAGGTATATATCCCTCAGTGAAGTGGCATAATGAATATTTGCTTAGGAAGAAGATGCAGCCAGTTAACTCTTAATTTATTTTTTAAAAAGCAATCCATCTTTAATGTATGAAGTAAAACCCACTAATTTTGCAAATAATATTTTGTCATTTCAATTAAATTGCTTTGTTATTTTGTCTGAGATCTTTTTAGCCCATATTGTAAAAAAATAATCAAGTGGATTTTTAATTGAGAATGAAGTATTGGTGCCTTTACTGAATTTGTGATGTTCTGAAGCTAGTTTAGGAGGACAGCAGTCTGTTAGCAGCGGGCTGCCCTTGTATGCTCTGTAGCCAAAACACTGAAGTTGTCATCAGACCTGTTACTCCATCAAGATTTTGCATTTTAAAGGACTGGATAGTGGAGGATTTTTTGTCCGTATAGAGTCCATGTGGGAAGTTGTAAGGAGCTGGGTCTGTCAGTGATGAGTAGAGAAGGGGAAGAAAACCGTGGACGTTCCCCATTGTAGTGCTGTGCCTGGGGGTTCTGTCCAGTGTGGCAGACAGAGAAAAGAGTCCTAGGCTGTCACTCATCAGTTCTCAGGGTTTTAGGTGAGATGGTTGCAGGCTGTGCTTGCAGTAGGGAAGTCCCTTGAACACCAGGAGAGCTTCTGGGAATAAAGAGCTCAAGAACAGCCCCTAGAAGGCCTCCTGTGCCAGCCTCTTCAGTGCCCAGCAGGAGGACAGTATTTCTACTGGTTGTATCAATATAAAATGTTAATAGAAATATTCAACAGAAAATATTTTCAATATAAAATTATGGACAGAGTAAAGCCTCCTTACTCCCAGCGTTCAGCCTGGGTTTTCTGCTGTTCTCTGGGAACGGAGAAGCAGTTCCCTGCCCGTGTCTTTCAGAGTGATGCTCTGCAGAGCCGGGAGCCGAAGGCGGTGCCTCCAGCGGGGCTCCAGCACCGCTCCCGCTCGGACACGAGCGAGGTGTGGCCTGAGGCGGGCAGGACTTCGCTTTCTGCTCTGCCCGCAGGCAGCCAAGTGGGTGGAACCCCACTGCCCTGTTCTTGTGGAAATCACTGCGGGGGCTGCCACTACTGGGAATGGGTCTGCTGTCTTCTGAGTAGAGAAAGTGGGTTTGTTTGCTTCCAGAAAATATTACCTTGGCATTTGTACAGAAGACAAAAGTGGAGTATGGCTGGCTGAGGATGATTCCTAGTGGAAATACACAGGTTGCCAAAGCCAGGTGAGATGTCTTGACTCTGGTCTGTAGTCTTGTCTCCCCTCAAAGCAATAATGTAGCAATTGAAGGGATTTTTAGGCTGCTAGTGAAGCAGGGGTATCTTTTACACCACTGGAAGTGAGACACTGTTTCAGCTGTTGAAAAGAAATTTAACAAGTCTCAATCAGATATAACGATTTAACGTTTTAAAATTTTCTCCATTCTCTGAGTGCAGTTATTGTTGCAGCTTTGCGTTTCTGTTGACATTGCAGCAATCTTTGCTCGGCAGCTAGGATGAGTTTCAAACAGAGCATTTTCTTCTGTTACAAGGTTAGAGCCTTGCAACCCTTCTCATGTTATAGCCTGACCCTTTTCTGTATTGCTGGTGGTAGTGTGGAGGAGAGGAGCAGATAATAGCAGGCAGAGCGCCGTGGCACTGGGCTTGTGGCTACTCATGGATGCCCGTGCTCTGACATGGTGAGTGATTACCAGATAGTGTGACCCTGGACTGGTGCTGCACTTAATTGTGACATTCATTGGGCTGAAACATGTCACTGATTTGATACATCCATTTCATTAATTTGATTGAATTGCATCCAGCTGTTGGAGGTGTATGAAAGAAAGGTACCTGACATGCAGGGCAAGAGCACTAACCTCTGCATTAAACGATAAAACAGTCATTAGGACATCTAATGCTGAAATTGATTTGCTTCACAGAAATTTGGTTTTCAAGCACAATAGTAATTAGCTGCAAGCTTGATAAATGTCAAGAATTAATTGAAACATTTCAGTAACCTGTGTGGGTTTTAAATATTGTCATTATTGCCCCAATATTTTCAGTTCTTACAATAATTGCTTTTTAGGGAGCATGAATAAAATTATCTTCTAAAGTGACTCAAGGTACAAATGGTTCATTGCATTTCCAAAAATGGACCTGTTTGCTTCTAGATTTCCCTTTTTTTCCCTTAAAATGTATCTAGTATTTTCCTTCCACTTTTATGCATGCATTGGAAATAGAAAGTAAGATTTTAGACCCAAACGTTATTTTTGACAGGACTTGTAGGTTTGCTCTTTCTTCCTAGCTGTGCTCTGGAGGCCAGCATTCTCTTATTACCTACTTTCATTTTGGCAACAGAAAAATAGCTACAGCTTCATAAAATATTTTTTGTTGTTTTTAATTAAATAGGATGTCATCCAAATTCCATTATTATTTTGTCCTGTTTATGAAAGAACTGCAACATTTGGTACATGAAATGTCTACAAGATAAAAAACATCTTGGAAAATTATGAATTGAAAGAAAATTCATAATTAAAATCAGCATTTTTTTTCTCAAATATGATCTTAATGTAAAAATAGCTAAGCTTTTTGTGTGGAGATTGCAGATCCATAGCACAGACTGCTCATATCCCTTGTCTCTGATGAGTGTCTCCACATTTGACTTCATGTAAGGATGAATGTCCGACATGCTGTGTTACAGACTGCAAACAGATGTGTGACGAATACATGGGGTGACATGACATGGGAAGAGCCTTAACATTTGTAGGGAGTTTCCTCTGTGTGTCGAGCAGTTCCAGAAACCACAAATTCCCAGGCTGCAGTGTGGTGCCATGCCCTGTCGCTTGCTTCATGTGCAATCACAGTCCTCGGGGCCTGTACCTGAGCACCAGAGAGGGAGAAGGGTGGGGCGGCTTCAGCATGTCTAGGAAATGGAGATGGTGCCTGGGAAACTGTCCAGGTGGGGAGAACTGAAAGGATCTTTTACAGTGCTGTGTTATTGACTTATCTGCATGGATGTGATCAATCCACTGTCTGCATGAGCTCAGTGCTATAGTTCTCCACAGCGGTCAGTTCAGTAAGTTTGGATCTCAGTTTGTGGAAGGTTAGGTTAATTTTTACCCAGATTTGCTTAAAGACTTGATTTTTTTGGTGGTAGTTTGTTGTTTTTTTTTTTTTTTTTTTTGGGGGGGGGGGTGGGCGGGGGTTGGGGCTGAAGCATTTATTGTTTGTTTAGGGTTTTTTGTGAGGAGGTTAGATAGTTACTGTATGATAACAGCATTAATGATAGCTCAGAAGTTGAGAAATGCCGGCTCATTACCCATTTTATCAAACCTTTAGTAATTAATTATGCAGTAACCATTCCTTTAGTGAGAAATGCATTCAGTATTGTATTTCTTAAAGTATTCTTGGCTCGTTGTCTCATTGCTGATTGCCCAGAGGCATAACGCAAATATGTCCTGAAGAAACAGTTATTTGGAATGACTGCTGCAAGAAGCTCAGTTCCATGTTATTTGATTCTCTCTCCCTTCCTTAGTTTTGCTGCCCAAGGGTGTAACTTTTCACTGCAGCCTATGAAACAAGTAGCAATATGTGTAGCAATATACTTGAAAGCCACATTTTTCATAAATGTGTGATTTGTTAAATGCTTGGAGAGGATGAATATGGTCAAGATGTAAAACTACTTTTGTGTATGAATATGATGTCATTGAAAGTGTGATGGGGAAAGGGTGATGAAAGGGTGATGTAGACCCTCAGAGCAACAACATACTCAAGAAAATAGATCTGGGGATACAATTTGGACAGTGAAAAACCAGTAGTTCATGGTCATTCTGTTCCATTGCTGTTTCTCCAAACAGCAGAGTACCCAGCTTTTGTGCCAGTTTAAAACACCGAGCCCATTGAAATCAGCTGGAAATTGGGCAGGCGTTAAAAATAGTCTTTTTTTATTATTATTAAATAAAACGAATGCTGAAGGAAATCCATAAAATATCTCTCTCAAAGGTACACCTGACTCTTTCTTTCCCTCTTCTCTTTTCTTTACACAGTGCCGGTCCTAAAGGAGATAACATTTATGAATGGAGATCTACTATACTTGGACCTCCAGGTTCTGTATATGAAGGAGGCGTTTTCTTCTTGGATATCACATTTTCATCTGACTATCCATTCAAGCCACCAAAGGTAAGGGTAAGGTTTTTATTGTGCTTATCATTTTTTGATGTGAGAAGAAAGCAGCTTGCAGCCAAGTGAGTGCTCATCGCTTTCTGAATATCAAATTTGTTTATGGTCTCTTGAAAACTACACGGTCCAAAATCTTGGCTTGCAGTCTCAGAAAAATCCCATCTAATTTACTTCCTGATTACCCCAGTCAGTACTGATTTCCAAACTTCACCAAGTGATAAATGAGATGATAATTCAGATCAAGAGGTAAGATTCACAAAATTTTGGTTCTAGCAGAAGACAACACAGGACTTATGTTTCTTTCTCATTCTAGCTATTAAATATACGTATAATAGTATTTTCTGTTATGAGCCAGATTCTATATTAAATATTATCATGTAACTTTTTTATAAAATAAGAAAAAGCTAAAATAATTTCACATAGAAAACTGGGGTGTTATATTATGACTTAAAATTGGGTGAATTAGTGTGATGAATTTCCATTATTTTGAAATGTCTATTTACTACTGCTAAAATCAGCAGTCTTGTTTGATAAAGTTTTTGAGCAAAAGCTCTTTTTATTAAATTAGACTAATCTTAAATTAAAATGTCAATTCCTTCCTCAGAAATAGTATAGACACCTAATAAATTGTAATTTACTAATGGATATGAAAGAATTTAAAGGTCATTCCCTTTTCCCCTCTCTTACTGCCAAATTACAACTCTTGACCAAGTCACCAGAAAAAAACCTGCAAACCTCTCAGAACCGAATACATTCTACCACACAACATTCTCTGACTTACAGCTTTGGGGGCTATAACTTTGTTACTGTAAATCTAATACCTTCATTTAATATGTCCCGAGTTAAGAATGTTACACTGAAGTGATGCACAGTTTTAGACAAATTCCTCACTGAAATCTTGTAGGTTTTTTTTAGAGCATGATAGTTTTCGAATTTTCAGGATACAGTGGGGATTTCACTTCCCCCCCTATCAGTATGAAAAAGAAAAATTTCTCTATTTTCTTCTCCTTTGTGCAACTAAAGCAGTCACATGTTTCTCACTTCTTATTTGTGCAGAATGTTCACATGCTCTATCAATATTAGTCTGAAATAATTCAAAAACAAGGATGGATTTTAGTTAGTCTAATAGCATTTTTTTGCCTGTATATTATGTTCTGCCTAATGAAGGGTAAGGGCAAAGATTTCATTGTTAATTTAACAAGACTAATTTTCATGGTCTGTATTTAGGCTTTTGAAAAAAAGAAAAAGATCAACTAATACTGCACATGCAGACAAATTCTGTGAACTTCATCTTCAGAAACCACAGTAAAGTTACATTTGTGATTAGAATGTTCCTGACATGTGGTATATTCACTAAATAGCTACTGTACTATAAAGTAGGTCCTAATTTTTGTGGGTACCATAGAGAGAGCCTGTGTCAAAGCAGTTTGTGCCCCTAATCTTATCATGGTAGGTTTCTTAAAAGCAGAAAGTAGTAGTTTCCTGGCTACAGAAAACAGTCACTCTCTGTTATACAGTTGTGGTTTGGAAGCCAAGCAGAGAGGAGCTGCCTCTGCAGAAGCTCTGCAGAGCTGGATGTCCCACAGGCTGCTCAGAGCCAAGGGGCACCATCCTGGGCAGCACTGGATGACTCCCTCTGTCTCTTGTGCTGTGATTCCAGGTTACTTTCCGCACCAGAATTTATCACTGCAACATCAACAGTCAGGGAGTCATCTGTCTGGATATCCTGAAAGACAACTGGAGCCCTGCTTTGACTATTTCAAAGGTTCTGCTGTCTATTTGTTCTCTTCTGACAGACTGCAACCCAGGTAAGAAGCTGATAGTTCACTGAGAGACTCTCAGTTGTTTGACTTAGTTGCCATGGAATGTAATTTGTATATTTGATTGCATGCAGATTAAATAAAATTTAATATTTTTGAAATTTGCAATGAAGCACTCCAGATTGGACGTGGTCCCACTTCTAATTGTGTTTTTCACTCCTGTGGCACAACGGAAAGTAAATAGCACTAAGTCCTTTTTTTTCCAAGATATGATTGAGAAAATAAGCTGATGTCATTGAAGGTCTGTATTGAACGAGCTCCAGCAAATGAGTGTTTAATCCAGGAAAAGAGCAACATTCTCCTGAGTTATAAATTCTGTGTTTCAGAAGGGGCTTCAGGAAGTCTCTTAACAGCAGTTGAAAGGTTTAATCTTGCAGATGTGGGGAGGTGATGTTCAGAGAGAACTCTTCCTTTTTCAAAGAGACTTCCTTGATCCTGTGGGGAGGAGCTCCACGGAAGCAGTACAGATTCTCACTCAGCAACAACTTGTGTGCCCAGAGTCATTAGGCAATGGATGCTAATTGCCTGCAGTCAGGGCAGGAACTGAGCAATAGTGCTGCCGTTCATTTACAGAAAGTGGTCACAGTTAGGGAGAAAGGGATCATCCTCTTAGGTACAAAGGCTTGATGACTCCTGAAGGGCTCCCCTCGGTGTGTTCTGCAGCCCTGATGCTCTAACTCACACTAGTCCTGTGCACCTCCCTGACAGGAGGGTGCCAGGCAGCACTCCCTGAATGTCTCCTGCACCCCAAAGAGGTGAAACAGAGCACCTGCCTGAGGCAAGATTCGTTCATATGTAGATAACCCCAATAGATTTTCCTGGTTTTTCTTTTTGTTGTGCCTTGTTCATGTGTGCTTTCTTGGCAACGTCTTACATGATAAAAGCTCCACTATATTTCTGGTGTAAACTATATTTTGGAATGGATGCTGTGTTTTAAAATGTGTTTTTGCTTGGGGATTTTTGTTACTTGTGGGATGGATTCTGATGCATTTTCTCCTGCCTTTTGCAGCTGACCCTCTGGTTGGAAGCATAGCCACTCAATACCTGACCAACAGAGCAGAACATGACAGGATAGCCAGACAGTGGACCAAGAGATATGCAACATAAATGACAAACTACTTGTGCAGTGTGAAGGTGCAGAAGGCAACTTTGCAGTGTGCAACAAATCTTTATAGCCTTTACAATACGGACTTCTGTGTATATGTTATACTGATTCTACTCTGCTTTTATCCTTTTGAAGACTGGGATACTGCCCCCCAAAAAGGTAAATGCTATCAAGAGTAGAAGTTTGTAGCTGTAGATTAGTTATGTTTAAAATGCCTACTTGCAAGTCTTGCTTCTTTGGGATATCAAAATGTATTTTGTGATGTACTAAGGATACTGTTCCTGAAGTCAACCAAATATTATAGTGCATTTTAGCCTAATTCATTATCTGTATGAAGTTATTAAAGGTAGCTGTAGATTACTAGGAATTATGTCATTTGTATTAAACCCAGATCTATTTCCAATATGTGGTACATGCTGTTGTGAAAACTGTTTTAACTTTTACCTTTGTCAGTTTGTAATGAAAGGATTTCCTTTTTCCCTTTGTAGCTCAGAGAGCACCCAGTGTATCATCTCAAACACAATAAACATGTTCCCCAAGGAGTAGTTTCTCTGTTTTCCTGTTTTAAATTAATATTTTAATAAATTTAATTATAGTAACAAGGCAAGGCCAATGTATCACAGATCCCTGTGGATAATTTTTAAATTAATATACATAAGCAAAGGCTTGCTATTAAATGTTTAATGCACACCTGTGGATTGTTTAAGTTTTCCCTATTTTGTTTTTAACAGAACAAGTGAAATTTCTAAAATTTTCTGAAATTGAATACTTTTCAGCTCTTTCTCAAGCTGAAATGATCACATTTCATATGCTCACTCCAGAAGTTAACGTAGCTGGTTTCTTCAGGGCCAGTCCTGCTCTCAGAACAGGCTGCCTCAGTCTTGCTACAAAGGTTTTTTTGCTGCAGGAGGGCCAAGTTAGAGATAGTCTGGTGCTTCTGTTTCTGAGTAAAGCAAGTTGGACTTGCTGCCCTAGAGAACTGAGTTAACCATTGAAAAAGGTCTTCCAAAGCATGATTGAACACTGTATCATCTACCCAGAAAAGAGAGGAGTACAATAAATTTAATCAGATTTATGTGACATAAAAACAGTTGTGGGGAAAATAACCTTTCTTAGTAAAAATGAAATCCCTAAAAGTGTTTTAGACTACCTTTCCCCCCCTTCACTTTCTGCCTTGGAAATTTTGTAACATCTGTAAGTACAAAAATACAGCTTTATAGTACATACAGTTTAAAAGGTAGAGTCACTAATAGTTTTATAATTTAAGCTTTTATAGTTTGCCAGTCACAATATTGATTATTAAAAAAACAGACACTTGATTCCTTTAAATGATTTTTTAAATTACACTTAATTTTAAATTTTACAGTCTCCCTTACTACCTGATGTTTTCAGAGATAACGTAGTACTTCCTTCAAGAAGATGCTCTGCTCATTTAATATATGAAAAATGAATGTCAAGTTTAAATATTAAAGCAATACAAAAAATGCTAAAAATTTAGATCTAAAGTTAACCATTACTATACAGGTCCCTGGTTTTTGTATCACATGACCTTTGACTATGAATTGTCCACCCTACTTTAAATATTTCTACAGATGCCTGAAGGTGGCTTGAAGAACTGTGTATCCCAAATATCTCAACCTAGAAGCCAGTCTCTCTTGGTAGCTACAAGAGAGCTTTAGAATTCAGGTTAAAAAGTGCAAAAGGGAATGAGAAACAGGATCTGGCAGGTGAATATGCCTAAGTCAGGTAACAGACTAATGCCAGGAGATGAAGTGCTGGAAATCACTGCTGAAGGTGACCAGAATTTCTTGTCATGTCATTGGATGTGTGAGAAATAGCACAGATTGGCAAAGAAACAAGGGGCTATCACATCCGGGCTGCACGTCTAAAGTCTGCTCCCTGCTGACCATTAGTGCACTCGTGGGCCACATGGTGCTCGTACACCACTCCAGTGACCTTCCAGTGGAGAGCAAACTGTGGAGTTCATGCATTAACTGTGTTGCCTACAGAATTTACAGATATTTATATCATGAAATAATATGGTATAAAAATACAGGTTTTACTTCTAATTTTAATGTATTTCGGTTTTGTATTG
The DNA here is from genome assembly GCA_017589585.1 of Phylloscopus whistleri. Classification (NCBI taxonomy): domain Eukaryota; kingdom Metazoa; phylum Chordata; class Aves; order Passeriformes; family Phylloscopidae; genus Phylloscopus; species Phylloscopus whistleri. The sequence goes on along the minus strand of JADMLD010001395.1, from coordinate 2,680,110 downwards.
TACCTTCAATTTCAGATACCTAGGTGTACAAATGGGATGCCTTGTTAGTGTTGCCCCATCTTGCCTTCCTTGCAATTGGATCCTTTACACTGAATTCCCATCCTCTTTTTTTTTTTTTTTTGTTGGTTTGTCATAATTCTGTTCTTTTTTAATGTAGATTTTTTTTTGTGTGTAAATTTTATATTTACTGAAGTAAAGGTTGTTTTTGTGTAAACATTTAAACTTTAAAAGAAAAAGAAAAGAAGCTAATTTTGTTTCTCAAGTTCTCTCTGCTAAACCATGCAGTAGAAAGAAATTTGTATTGTTAAATAAATCAATTAGTTGTTAAATGAGAATGTGTGTCTGTTTTCATGGGGAGGGAATAAACCCCTGCTGGAAGTATAGCCAACCACTGGTTGTGAAGAGCATCTGGTATTTCAAACTATTTCCTTCCTGGCTGTACTGGGGTGAATGTTACCAAAGGATGGCACTGATCCTCTTTTACTGTTTTAAGAAGATAGAACAGAAAATTATCACCAATCACTGTGCTCTGTATCTGCGAAAAAGTGAACTGAAATGACATTTTTGTGTAAAGCTGAAGATACTGCACGTGCCTCTTCTTTGCCATTTTGGATGGTCCTTTCTTTTTGTATTGTCTTTGGGATATGAATGGGGAATGTGTGCAGCTGGCTGGGAAGCTGCCCAAACTGGGCTCCATGCTGATCTGGCATAAGAGATCTGGTGTGGAAACCAGCAGTCCCAGCCTGTGACATTGCTGAGGAGTAGAAGGGGCAAACACTGCTTCAGCTGAGCTGGTGGCTACATTCAAGTGAGAGCGAGTGAGAAGGGATGGGTAAATGTAAGTGTTTTAAAAAGAAAGATACTGCATGCAATGGAGAAGCTAATAAATATCAGCCTTGTTTCTGTACTAACATGTTCTTGGTGTCTCAGTGAAGTGTGGTGTGCCTTATGTAGAGACACTCTTGCTGATCAATGTTGAGTAGTGATCCTTCCAAGTCTATAGCCAGGAAGGAAGGGAGTAATAGAAATCAAGACTGCAGGGCAGCTCCCAAGCCATGGGCCAGGCTTGCACAGCCTCGTAAGGAAAGAACTGAACCAGGCCTGGTTCATGCTCTGCTGCCTCCCTACCTCTTGAGGGGAAAAGGAAGCTCTTCCAGGCTTTGTGGTACACCAGTTCCTGCTCTGTACCAGCTTATTTTTGGCCATGGATGTTGCAGAAAGTGCAACCAAGCTTCTTCCTTCACCTTCATGTGTGAGACCCAGATTTGTGGCCTCTCAGAGGTGTTCTCACCTGCCTGCACCATGACAGGAGAGCTGCAGGGCTCTGGCTGAGGGGCTTTGCAGTGACTGGGTGCAGTTCCGAGCCATGGGGCAGCCCTGGGGCCCTACCTGAGTCCCCAAAGTGCTGAAGGGAAGAAACTGCAGACCACAACAGCTTCCACATAGAGCTCGTGGCCTTCTGCCCCTGGGGTTTTGTCTGTGTGGGCAGAAGCAGCAAAGGGAGGACTCCTGACTGCAGGCTGAAGAGGGAATTCCACCTTGCCTGCATTTTCTTCAGCAAAAATCATCAATGTGTATTTATGTAAAAGAAGGAAGGCTTGTGCAGGAATCCTGGACTAAAGCAGTTGCAAAGGACAGTGACAGTAGTGTGACTAAAGTGCAATTTGACTCAGCCATAAACCAGTGTTGTATTTTGGCAGCCTGTGCTATAGTTAGGGAAACACACATTTGAGAACTTGGCACTGCATTATGTACAGACCCCCTTCAACTTCTCCTTGGTGGCACCAATTGCATTTGTGCTGCACGGTAACTTCCAAGGCTGAACCCCGACTCCCTTTCCTTCAGTAACCACTTCTGACTGAAAGTGGCTGCAGAGGTTCCAGGACAACAGGAGGGATTATGTAATAGCACTGGCTCCTAAAGGAGAAGCAGGACAGCCGCATGGCTGCCTGTACTGCTGCCTGACCTTGCTGGTGTCAGTGAGAGTTGGACACATTCAAGTGTTCAGCATGTTCAGCTTGGATGAGAGAGCAGATCATGTACTTGGAAAATAGTGGCTGGAACATTTGCAGTACACTGGGGCTGTTGCTTTTTTAATCCTTAAAAAGGGAAGCCTGCTTCAGCCTGTCTCTCCCCATCTCTCTGCATGCAGGGCTCTGGAGGGCAGCTATGACTTCCTCTGTTGCTGGGTAGAATAGATGGCACTCAACATACTAGCAGCAATTTGGGGATCCTTAAAAATAAAAACTGCCAGGAATAGATAGAAGAGGCACAGTATGATATATAGATATATATATCTTCTCCCTTCATGAGGACCATGGGCTCTGCATCTAGAGGGATCTAGGATGTGGTGGGACCACATGCATGAATATAAATGCATAGAGTCGCCTCACTGCTGTTGCTATCGCTCTTCCACAGCTAAGGTGTGCATGGCCCTATCTATTTATATAGTGTTTCCAAGTATTGGAAAGGATTTTGTAACTTTGTGGTCCAAGGTAAATACCTCATTTAACCATCCTAAATTACTACCATAACATCCTTTGGCAGTTAATGCTATGGGTATGTATTGGCTGTGTGAAAAAAGCACTTTGTTAGGTAATTATTCCATGCAAACTGGTATGTGAGCACTTCATTTTACGTCTTCCACTTTCATCCTGTGAAAAATAATGAATAATTGCATCTGTTCTCCTGGATCCCATTGGTGATTTTATGTGTCATCATTATTATTAGCTCCTAGTAACCTCTTTTTTTCCGGGCAGGAAAGTCCTCATCTATTTAATCTCTTTTTGTATGGAATATGCTCTGATTATCCTGGTCACCTTTGTCTGTACATTTTTTAATTCTGCTCTAGCTAATTTAAAGGAATGAGAGCTCCACACTGTATGCAAAATATTAACTCAAAGTTCATCTGGAACAATGTTTTCTGGTTTGATCTGTTTGCCTACTAGTTCAGAATGCTTTGCTTCTTTGACCTTTACTGCTTAGCTAATGCCTTCATTAAACTGTTCAGAGAAGCTGGGATCTCTTTTCTGGGCAATAGCTAATTTAACCTTTTATATAGGTCTAACAAATGGCTTTCCCAATATCTACTGCTTCATATTTATCAGCACCAAATTAAAATCTGATTTTATCTCCCACTTCTCAGAAACATGAAATCCTGCATGACTCTTGGCAGTAAATTTTTGTTTAGTCTGCCTTGAATATTGACTCTGTGTGTGCGCTGCGTGCACCGGGGGTGGGAAGTAACAGCAAAAGTAATAGCAAAGTGCAGTGGACAGGTCTGACTGCCAAGAAGTGATGGGTCCCTGAGGACAAATTTTCATCTGGCTTCTGAATGGCACAAATGAAAGCAGCTGCCAACGTTTCATCAGTCTGGGCTTTGTCTCCCTCTACAGAACAAATGTCAGGTCATTATTTAAAGAGGAGCTCAGCGTGGGTAAATTTCCGGAGTGCTGAATGAGCTGTCATCCTGGAGATTAGTTTTCTGGGATATCATATAGGTAGACAGGGTGAATCACAAATCTTGTGGGAGACCAGTCCTCTGAACACAGCCACTGGATGTATGTCTGAAGGACACAGCTGGGTTGGAAATCGGCAGCCTAGCATGCATTCACAGCGCCAGGCAGCAATAGTGGAGCTGCAAACGTAGAACGGGATAAATGGGAGGGGAATGAAGCTACTGTTGAAGTACAGTGGAGTGTGATGACTTTCTTACACTCAGGAAGGCAGCTTCGTGCAAGTGCGGAAGCCTAGGGCTGTGTTTATGTATTCCAGCATTTTAAATGCGTGTACTTTTGTGAAAATTTTCACCAAGCTGAGACTCTTGACTATATGCTAAGTAAAGGTTACCAGTACTTACAGTTCCTAATGTATAGGCAGTGGACTTAAAGTGAAAGACAATTTTAAAATTGAAAGACAATTTTAAAAGTGAAAGACAAATTTAAAATCTCCTCAGTTTCTGAGGAGAAATATTAATACACCCTATGCTATTCTCCTCCTGCCTGGGTTTCCCTGTTAACTGGGAAGAAAATGTGCTGCCGTTTCACTGGAAGGATCAGTTATTACAGAAAAGTGACATTTTTGTTCTATTCACTGTTACATGTTGCTGTTTTCAAATAGCTTTTTTTTTTTTAAATCAGTATGGATTTGATGAAGAACTAAACACATTAAGGTGTCGATTAAGCTTCATTCATTGATTCAGTGGATATTTTACTGTAAAATGACCTGAATTACCTTTCTTACATGAAAAACATTTGTGTGTGGACCCAACCATAAAGAAAAACTAATTAGAACAAAGCAAACAAAATGCTGGCCTTGTTCAGTCCAGCTAAATTCCTACCTTTCCACGTGGAAACAAATAGTAAATACCGAGCCAGGGAAATAGTCACACAAACCCCGTGAGAAGTTTTCCTTCCAGTCGCCCTTCCCAGCCGCAGCTGTAGGGGCGCGGCGGGCGCCGCGAGGTGGCGCTGCCGCACCGGCTACGGCCGCTCAGCCGGGGCCGAGCGGGGCCGAGCGGGGCCAAGCGGGGCCGAGCGGGGCCGAGCGGGGCCAAGCGGGGCCGAGCGGGGCCGAGCGGGGCCGAGCGGGGCCGAGCGGGGCCAGCAGCCCTCAGCCGCGGGGTGACAGAGCCCCCGGTGAGCTCCCGGGACGCGGCCCCAAGCCCCGCAGTCCCGGCGGGTGCGGGAGCTGCTCGCCGGGCTCCTCTCGCCCCGCAGAGCAGCGCGGGTGGCAGCGAGCCTAGGCCGGCACCGGGGTACAGGAGGGCGAGACCCCGCGGCCCGGGGCTTCCCCTCCCCGTGGGGATGGATGCCTGCGGCAGCGATTGCTGCCTGTTCTGCTCGACAGCCACCGCGTTGCACTCTTAAGGACAGACAAGGCGCTTTAAAATGTAGTTTTACCCCCAAAAATGTTAAAAATTAGAAGCTGCAACAGATTAAGTGAAGTCGCTGCTCCTAGCCCCGTACTCCAGATCTCTCAAGATCATTAAGCTGCCTAAGCTGCACAAAGTTAAATAGCACTTACGTAAGTCCAGCAGCGCTAGGGGAACACGAGGCGTTGGTGTGCTGGCCGGTGCCCGACAACTTGCTCATTCTCTCGGAGTGTCTCTTTCTTCTCAGACAGACGGACCATATATTTAGAATAGTGGTGGTGCTGCACTTAGATGCCACTGCTTCCAAAGAACAGGCTGTTAAAGAAAATAAACACGCAAGTTAAGAAGAGATATTTTCAACTATCTTTCAAAGTTAAATCTTTGCAGATGGATAGATTTAGTCCAGATGGAGCAAAATATCATGTTCAGTTTCTATTTTGTTTAGGAAATTAAATATTAGACTCCTGGCATCAGTAAGTTATTTCCCCTCTTTTTATAGACCACATTAATTCATATGTCCCACTTTAAAAGCAGGCCTTGCTGTCCACTGGTTTTCTCTCAGTAACAAAGGGCTCTGATGGTGCTGCTTCCTTTCCTCCTTTGCACAGCCCGTTCTGCTGCTCGGGCTCAGAGTTCATCCAAACCTGTGGCATTTGGAGGGGACTACTGCCTTGTAGGCCAGCAAGGCTTTTCCAAGGTTTTGACGTGTATTTGGCCACTTGAAGAGTAACCTCGGCTAAACATTGTAAATCAGGTAAAGCTCACGGAGGTGACTTGTGTCTCTCTCAGCCCTTCAGCTCCGGTGATACACTTGCCTACTCAGCCGTAGTGCACTAATGCTGCTCCTGTTTACCCCTCCGGCAGCAGTTCCCCAGTGAAACAAATGGACTTGTGCTGGTCTGGCACTCTGTTTAAAAATGACGTATGGTTAAGTATTTTAAATTTACCAAATTGCTAATGATTTTCAAAGGCTTTAATTGAGTGATTATAGCAGCCATTGATTTTTCAGGCTTCAACCTACACTATAATTCAGACACTCGGCAAAGGAAGTCATGCACAATCGGATTTAGCCATCATTCACAGTGAGGCCTGTGCAATTACCATTGCAAACGTCAGGTATTGTGTTTGCCTTATTAACTTACATTAGGAACCTGTAGTGAAGCTGTGAAATAGCAGTTGTCTTAAGACGTTTCCTGTGGTAGGGTTTTTATTAAAGACATTTACATAGCCATAAACTGCAAAGGAGTATGTTTGATGCAAATTGATGAGATTTATGCTTGAATGTGTTGTACTGTCTGCAAATGTGCTGGAAATCCTACAAAAGTACTGCTACATCTGCAGACTGCATTGGGAGGAACCAGTACTGCCTGGCTGTGGGCTTTTTAAACATTTAACAATTTTGACAGTCAGCAGTGGTGCTTGGAAAGCTGGTTAAAAATGACCAGTTTTTTTGCAGTCAGGCCAGGATTCAGGTTGGAGGTTGGGCACAGAGCAGTACTGTGGGAGGTCTCATGACATTATGCCTCCACCCTAGGTATGACCTATCTGCCCCATCCATCCCAGTGATGCTCCCTGGAGACGGTTGCTGCTACATGAGGAACATTCTTGCCCACTCCCTTGGGGTGTTGGACCTTCTACCTGCTGTTACGTCTGGCTGGACTTCGGGAATCTTCAAATTTCCAGTTAGAGGGGGAGCTACAGAGAGAGGATGAACATTTCACAACCCACCTCAATTTTTTTGTATAATGGCAGTCATTCAGAGCTAAGGAACATTTGCCATGCAGTAATATAAAAACACTCATGAAACGAGAATCAAATGAGAAGGTTATTTGAAAGCAACTTGAAAGTGTAATGACAAGCTGTTCCTTGGTATTCAAGCCCCAGCTCTTCAGAGGGAGTGGATGAGGTCCTTGCAGTGTCCTGGGACTCAAACATTTGTGAAACATGAAGCCCTGGAGACAGGAAAGTTTAAAATTCCAAAAGGTCACTACCTGCTCCAACCTGCCAAAAGGGACTTCTACTGTGAAGATCTGACTGTCTTTTGGAATCTAAGACTAAAGATTTTTTTTTTCATTGCAGACAACTCAGGGAGCTGAATTAGCTCTTTTCAGCTCTTGTCCCCATCTTATTTTCGCCCTTACGTTTAGAGTAGTTCCTGCTTTCCTGTTTTTGTTGTCACACAATTGACTCTGATGTAACCAGCCATTTTTAGTGATGCATTGGGAAAGAGGCTTTGGGAGCTGCTTCTGCTGGTTTAAGACCAACTAATTTATTGTAGCAAGTGCCAAACAGGCTGCAAGCACCAGATGAGTACACCTTCCTCGTGGCATTTTTACTATGCACCAGTAAAAAAGATTTTTCTCCCAAGACCATCCTTCCAAGCCTCATTAATGTTTTCTTTACCACCACTTCAAGCATTTCGAAAGAAGAGTTAATTTCCTTTAATTTGCTATTATGAAATACTAATGTGAAGGTAGGGGTTCAGTCTTGAATTAATATGAGTTTAACACCCACGGCGGCTGAGTGATGGGGAGGCAGAAGTGGCTCTGGCTGACGCTGGCATGCAGAAGGTCCCTGGAGGCCATCACACTGGCAAGAGTTATTGCCTGAAGGGCAATTACATTGGCAAGCATCAGCTGGAGCACTGTGCACCCTACTTTCTCACCTCATCATGCCAATTCATGCCGCCAGCTTTGTTCTGACACCCATCCTCTATCACAGGAGCAGGTGGCAAGGAGCCAGCTATGCTCAGCATGGGGGTCTCTGCTCCTCAGAGAGCCGGGAACTGAGGGCCAGCCCAGCCTCCACTCTGTCTACAAAAATCCAGCACAATGCAAAGGGCAGAAATAAAGCCCCACTGAATAAAACCAAAAAACTTGGACTAGGCTAAAGAACTTTTCTGGTAAACAAGAGAAGCAAGACAGTGGGAAAAAAGAAAATAAAACACATTCTGGAGCTAGACTTGACTGGTGGCAAATGAACAGATGGACAGCTTTACTCATCCTCCTCCTAGGGAAAGGGGTGGTCATTCGACTGTGAGACAAAAAATATGGACAGGAAGGTGCAGATTTCCCTATCCTGGCTTCCATCCTGCCATTTTCTAAGACAGCTGTGATCCCACTGGACTTTTATTGATCTCATCCCATTAGGATCAGGGATGGGGTTGGAAGGCAGACAAAGCCTGGCCCCCAGTTGGAGAGCTACAAGATGGAGGCCACCAAGAGAGAGGCCATGCTGCCCAAAGACTGGTCCCTGCATGAGCTTATCCTCTGGTCCCTGGCCAGGTGTCTCAGGCTCAGCCTGAGCCCCAGATAAGGACTAGGGTTAGGGATATAACTGATTATGGAACTGTTGGGTTATTGCACTCTTTATTTAATAAATTAAGAAATTATGGGAAGACTAGAAGTCTGAGAATGAGTGGCCACAGAAAGTACCTGTAAATGAAAAAGAGAAACACCACAGTTCTACTTGTGGCAGACAAAATGTTATTTTTGCAGAGCTACACTGTAACAGTGCCCAAAATATGCTTTCATTTTGCTCCAGAAGCCAAGATATATTTGGAAAAATAAAATAAATAAAAATCAATACCACAGTTTAGTCATCATCCCTGAATATTTTCACACCACTTACTGGCACTTTGCTTGCCCTATACATCTTTTTAAAATGCCTTCAGCATTAAGAAATGAATGTTTTTCTTCTAGAGGAACTTCACCTTTGCTGAAAATATGGAGAAAAAAAGAAGCGGTAAGAATAGAAAAAATAAGTATTTGATTTTACACGTATGTGCCGTGAATAGCCCAGATGTCTTCCATGAAAGATTTGAACATCACCATCTAAATTTTTCTCTTGGCCCTACACCAGCTGCACCAAACTCAACAGGTACTGCACTGGTGCAGATGTGGGGGATTTAAGCCTGCACTAAATGAAAAAGCAATCATTCACCACATGCCAGGCATCACATTGTTGAATCACGATAAGAAGCCCTGCCAGCCCCAATCTCTCCCAAACATTCAGTGGCTTCTACCATGCACTGAGGACTAAGGACTGTACCCACGGAGAGCTGCAATTTCCAGCCCTATAGCAGCTGACAAATCAATGACAGGACAACCCAACTCATTAAACCAGCAAACAAGGCTCATAAAAAAAAAATACATAGTTTTGTGCAGCTGCCTTACATCAGCTCATTATGGGGTCGGATATGTGCTAGAGCTCATGCACAGGCATGGATGAGACTGCATAGCTGTGAGCAGGGCCAGAGCTGCAGAGACAGGGAGGATGGGGAGATGTCTGCCATTCTCAGCAAAATGAGCTGCCCTCTTCCCACAGAGTGCTTAGCTGCTTGCTTAAATATAAATCACTCCTAAACTGGGACCCTTCAAGATGGGGACCCTATCTTCAGACTTGAAGGTGCTCTGCTCCTGCCAAACAACTGGGGTTCTACCTCTCCTTTTACATTGCTCTCTAGTGATATCCAGTTGCATTCAATTACAAATAACCTTGGGAATCTGGCACAGGTAGATCTTTCTGATTAGTTATCAAGAATGTCATATTATATATTACATTATCTCCACTCCTTTAACAGATAAGTCCATTATCTCCTGTCAGTGTCTGGTCAATTTTCCTTTCTACTGAATGCTTCCATTTCATGATGGAGAGGCACATGCTAGAGCAGGCATTTCTAAGGCCTTATTTATTACCAGTCTGTGGTGCTTTAGCTCTGTCATTTAGACTACATGACTTATAAATGGACTCAAGATGCATAGTGAAATAAGTTGTCTTTCTCTTCAAATACAAATCCTGTTTTATTTCATTATTTCTGTACTCATAATGTTTATTTGTTCTTATTCAGACAGTGATGTCAGCAGTACTTACTACTAGATACAGAAATTTTTCTTCCCAGTCTTTAGTAGACTTATATGAAAACACAGCTGCATTTTTTCTCTAGGCTGTGAGTTGCATATTTTTTCACAGCATCAAATATTGCCTTTTTTTATACCTTTAGCCTGGAAAATAACTAGCAGCATGGTCTCCTTACCTATTTTAACTCTGTTTATGTCTCCATTACTTAAAAGTTGGATTTGAATGTGGACCTGCAGCACGCATAGAGGTGATTTCTCACTCTTGATCACTGGGGGTTGGAAAGTATATTCAGTGTCCATTCTCCTCACTCACTATTGGGTAGTGTGTTCCAGTGGCCTGCAATCAGTAATACACACTGTAGCTGCCATTGGTTCACTATTTTTCTCTCCTATTTGTCAGGGGACCACAGTGCCAGGCACTCCAGCCCCTTGTATACAGTGTCAGCTACTGTAGTGACATACACAGAGATGCTCAGCACCAGGATATGAAGAAGGTTTCCTCTGATTGCATAATTATAAATTAGTTGGGCTTCTCACAAAAAAGTTGATGCTCAGGACCTGTGTGTTGAGTTTGGGAAGGATAGTGCTGTAGGAGCTGAGGAGGTGGGAAGGGAAGTACAGAGAAATTAGCAGCCATTAAAGACTGTGCAGATAGAAGTCAGTTCAGTTTCAGATTCTGGGAAGACTTGGAGATTAAGCCATTTGGATAAGAAACATCAAATAATAAAGTAGCACCTGGACCCTTGCCTAGAATTTTGAGTACAGTCTTTCTTAACATTCACATTAATATGTATATTTTTCTCAGTTCGGAATAATCTAGCTCCAAATGATCAAATTTTATGTGAGGTCCTGCTCCAGCCTATTTTTATAGATGCATTCACACCAGCTAATTTGGGGAATGATCTGGTCAGTTTGGGCTTTTGAACTCAAACCTCCATGCTCCTGAGCATGTCATCTACCCCAGAGTCAATTCATTGCTAATTAGCACAAATCACAGGGACATAACCTCTGGAAAATACTGCTGATGCACAAAGCATTTCAGCACAGTATCCAGCACTGAGATGTGACTTGTTGAGAACACTGTTATAAATGTTCTTTTGCACAAGAGAAGCATGGCTAAGAAGAAAGCTTTTTCTAATCCTGTTTTATGCCACATGCCAGATTAAATGTATCAATTGCTATCATACAGGATCCAGATGTAAACATGCTGTCAGCTTTAATGGTATTCTAATTTTACAAGAATATAAACCCTATGGCTCAAATGTTTTTTCTGGTTTCTCTTTCCCATGTTGGATTAACACATCAACAGCTGTGAAAATGTTTCCAACCATGCTACAGGATCTTATTAGTAAAATACTGTCCATACATAATGTCCAACAAAAAAAAAAAAATTAAGCCTTGAACTCTCTGTCTCTGCTGCACATACGTGAACAAATACGAGGCTTAACATTTCTGAATTTCCTTTCATCCCAAAACAGAATTAGGAGTTGACATTTCAAAAGCCATGGAATAGAAAAAAATCACAAACTGTGTGAATACCGAAGGGAATTTTATTGGGCAGTGGGCTGAGACAAGATCAGTATTTTCATTTTGGTGTTGCCATTTGCATGTGTACCTTCCAGAGCATCAGCATCAGCATCTGAGCAGCCAGAACAAAGTGGCTTCACCTGATCAAAAGCACAGAGAGAATTTTCAATAATTTCTATGAAAGATAATATTGATGAACATCATGTGTTCTTGCAAAAATTTTGTTACATCAGATCTATATTTCTTCACTGAGGAAAAAGGAAATTTTCTTCAGAAAGATAAAGCAGGGAACAATTCATAGTGCAGGGATAGTTAGAGACAAAAGGCTTTGCAAATTCTGTGAACAATGCAAATTAGACCATAAACCCCATAGCTCTACAAAAATTTTCTGTAAACACATATGTACGCTTTGTAGGGCGTTTCCCTTCACCACTGTTTTGTTCTCATCCACACCTCTGTGAAACTAGAATCACTTCCCCCAAGCTGTTCTGCTTTAGACATTTTCATTTTTCTGTGCACGAATTTCTGATTTCTTCTCTTTATGTTTAGCATTTATCTATTTCTTTAATCCCATTTATAGAGTCTTCCTTTCAGTCCTCCTTCAATTGCCCTGGAAATTTATACACCCTGCTGTTTCACTGGGGAAAGGAGATGTCATTCTGTTATTCTGTTGCACTATTAACGTTGAATTTACAGCTACACTTCGGAGTAGGATGCTTTTCATGGTTCTTTTTAGCCAAAAGGGAAAATGTAATTTAAACCAGGAAGAAGTGGCAGTCCCTGGTCTGCTGCATGTTCAAGGGAACATTAAACTTGTTGAAGAAAAAAGATCCTCCTCATCTCTACTACATCAAACATGCGAGAGTTTTCTTCCCTTATAGGCTTTTCATGTCCATCCCACATCACTCATCAGATGAGGGCTCGTGCTGCAGTCACAGTCTCTGATCTCTTCCCTACTTGGCAGAGCAGAGCCCCAGCAAACATCTTCAGGACATCTGAGCTCTCTCTGTGTATGATTTTCCCTGGGGAAATCCAGCAGCACACCTCATACTTCCACTGAGTATTTACCAACTTGCTGGTGCCTACAAGGCAGTTAATAGCAGTCTCTTACCCACTTGGTGCTCTTTTGTAGGATTTTGTTTTCATGGTGCAGCTCCCATTTTCAATATAAGCTCTTTGAGCTTTTGTGTACAGCTGCTTGGGAAGGGCACACTTTTTTTTAAACCATATGTATGAATAAAATCTGGGACAGTTGCATTCTGGGCCCTGGAGTAGACAAATCCTATAATTATAAGAAAATCTTCTAGCTCATCTTTGCTACATTTGGCTGTCTGAGCAAATGTTACTCCAAAGGAGTAAAAAGGCTCTCACATCTCCCTTCAGATCAGGATTTCAGTATCTCCAACTATGCCATTGATGGCAAATCTCAAAGTATCCTGTTCTCACCAGAAGAACCCTTTGCAGATAAGGCCTTGTGCCATTCAGTGACCTGCTTCCCTGACTTCTCTCCTTCCATGATGGCAGCCCTGTGGCTGCCATGGCTGTTTGTACCTGTTTGAAAGTCCTGTCCTAATTTAGAGGAAAAAGGATGTAGCATGAAAAGAGAAACTATTGACAGCAACATCTGTGAAAATGAGGTGGGTTTGACTCTGTGCATATGCATATATCTCACCGTTCCTCTTCATTTTAATAAGCAGAGATATTTCTTACTAAATATTTGGGACTGGGTCACAGTGGCAATTATGACAGACGTTAGTGTACTGCCAAGAGAATCCATGTACCAACATAGCTAACATGCAAATTTGGAAGAAAAATGAACGTCTTAAAGCCAGAAGTTGCTGACTTTGAATTGCCTATTTGAACTAAATCGAAAACTAAACACAGAAATGCCCCTCCTGAAGATCTGTCTGGAGATTTGCTTTTGGATAACACCATCCAGAAGACTGTGTAGCTCTCCAAGCCCTGCTTCCTTGCCATCTCTATTTACAATTCACCCTGCAAAGGGAAAATTGTAACTCCACTTAATCATGTGTAGGGTCTCCTTCTGACCCCCCGCCCTCACACAGCTTCACTGACCCTCGAACCTTTTTAAAGACAGAAAGAGGAAAAAGCCTGCTCTCATCTTACACCTGCCCTTCCCTGGCAGTGCCCCAGTGAGACACAGACAGCTGCCCCAGGCCCCTCTCGTGGCTGCAGCATCCTGGTGTGCAGTGCTGCCCTCACACCTCGGGCACTGGGCAGCACACAAAGCACCAGGCCAGGGGCGAGATGCAAGTGCCAGGCCCAGGCTGGGTTAAGCTCTTATACCCACAAAGTGCTGGGCCCTCTGAGAGGCTGCCAGTGCCCAAAGTCACGCAGGGCTGGTCTTGTGCTGCCTTTGTCCTGGCAGCAAACCCCCTGCTTCGTGTGCTGGTGCAGCTGCTTGAGCAGTTTCATCTTAGAAACCAGGGAATCGAAATTAATCCTGCTGCGTCAGTGTTTGATATTGCTTGCCTGCATTTGCATATTTTCCTATGTGTACCTCCTTACAAGCAGAGTGTGACTTTCTTCTAAAATCTGTTTGTTGTAGATAATAATTTTTAGTAGATGGTAATTTGAATGGACTCATAGATACTCAGAACAGCTGGGGCCAAGAAGAGAAGAAGAGGTCTCCAGAGCCGGTCCAGTCCCACCACTGGCTCTATCTGGGTCAGCCAGAGCCAGTTGACTGCCCACCCAGCCAGGCTTCCAGTATTTCCAGAGATGGGGATGCCTCAACTTCTCTGGGTAACCTCTTCCCATGTTTGACCATCCTCACTAGATGAAGATTTTTCTCTTGTGCTTAAAGGGAATTTCACGTGTTCAAGTATTTTAAATAGTGTTCCTGAAACATGTTGCTTTCAGTTGTCAGAAGAGTGTGAGGTGGAAAGGGACACACGCCCTGAAAAGCACAGCTATGGTTCACTCAGTGGTACTGAGTGAAATATAAAAGCTTTACTACTGAGAGCTTTTCAAATTGAATGTGGTAGTTTCATTCAACAGTTCTTTGTGTACATAGGTCAAGTGGAGAATATTTTCTTTACTCTGTCTTCTATCCTTTATACAATTCCTGATGCTCCCAGAAGCTCAAAATGATCTTTAGGTTAGATACTGTTTCTGCTTGTTATCAGGCCATTACCTTGTCATTCTGTCACAGTGGCAGCTGAATAACTTCAACATGCCTGGTACAGTGCTATAAATATGAAGATATATTAAAACATTCCACAAGTTCACCACTTGCATGACATTCTGTTTCTTTTCCCACTAAAGATTTCATAATAATTTGAGAAAAAACACACATTATTTCCCTCAACCGAACTGGGAGAAGTTGCCTGGTCTGCCATAAAATACAAGTACAGGTCTCAGTTCCAAGATCCTTAATTTTCCTTTTAGATCCATCTTACACTATTTTATCCCTTTCCTGATCCTCACCAACAACCCTGCAGATGGGTCATATCCCCTAATTCCACCAGAGTTGTGCCACGGCTGTGCCCAGCCACAGCTGTCCTAACGCACGGAGTCACAAGCATCTGATTACTTTGTTTCACTAGGCAGGATAATAAAGCTTTCCTGAACAGCAGTGTTTACAGCAAGTGAACTATGCAAAATCTCTCCCCTCAACTGCTATTACACAGCTTGCAACCTTTCGTTCAGGAGATTAAGTTTGCATCTTTCCGAATTATCTCTTTGTAATTGGAAAACTTTCGTTTTGACAGAGACAATGTGGCAGCCTCCCGCGAGCCTCGCTACAAGCCAGTGCTGAGTGCCATCTGGAGAACCGATGCCGAAGTCAAGCAACAACATCCTGTCATATTTTATCTGGAACTTTGGAACAGAACAACTAATAACGTCTTAAGCTTCATTTGTCTGGCTCTCTCATGCTCTTGGCAGAGGTCATAACCAACGGTGGCTTTGCTGATTTGCTGCATCAAAACTAATTAGGTTACAGCGCTCACTGACAGAGCCTCCCATAATGGCATAAAAGCCTTGGGCTTTAACTTTACTCATTATGTCAAGGTAAAGTTTCACACTCATAAAAATTGCACCTGTATCATCTTCTCAGTCATAATTTTAACATCCATTAACAGTGCTCATTCAGCTTGACAGAGTTATTGACTCCTATATATTTCACTTTTGCCTTCCCTCTTTAAAAATGCTGCTGGTGGGAAGTGGAGCTCATGGCATGAAGACGTGTGCCTGATGTTGTAGATGCAGAATTCCAAGCACAGCCTTTCTGCTTTTTGCATTCTTTACAGAAGCAAGAATGCCCCAATCTGACTAGATGGGGTTTGTACGTCAGTGTACTGAGACTGACTCCTGCTTCCTCTGAAGAAAGCCTGGTAAGATGACCTTTTTGCCAAGCTTATAGGAAATCTATTCTTTTGCCAGACACTTTCAGTTTGTCTTCTTGAATGAGTCAGTTCCAAAAATCTGAGTAAAACTAAGATAACCGTTGCACAAGGTTAAAATTAGGGCAATGCTCAGGGTAAAAGTCAGGGCACATCCTAACAGCTCTTAATTCAAGAGCGAAACCAGCAGGAAAGAAGATTTCTGTCTGCACTGAGGGAAAAGAGAGAAGTAAGGTTTAACAGTTTCCTTCTTAAATGTCCTAAAACATGTCAGCAGGGGGCTGTGGCAGTAAGAAGAATTGTGCTTTCTCACAGCAGGGAAGTGGCACTTCACTAGACTGGCTACATTGATTATCAAGATGAGGCCGTCTTAAAGAGCAAGCACAGCACTTAAATGCATTATAATGTGTGGAAGAATCATTATTAAAAAAGACATCGCTGTGTATTTGCTCTAAGACTTTCTACCTGCTACTGCTTGCAGGGGCTACGGTAGTGGGAAGGTGCAACTCTCTTTTTTACTTGTCTGATGAAGATACCAGCTGAATACTAGGGAGAACTGACAATTTTGCACAGTCTGGATTTTGCTGGATGTTAATGCCAGATCCTCTGCATTTGAGAAAGACATTAGAGGTGTGGAAGAATGAGGGTTAAATAAGGATTCATTTATATATTTCTATGTTCAAAATAATTACGATACTGTTACTTAATATTCTTGCACTTCTTATTTATTTACTTATTTACTTATTTACTTATTCCTTATGTCTTTTTTTTCATATGGGAACATCAAAAACCCTTGAACTTCTAGTAATCTTAATTTCCTTTTAATTGAGAAAAAGGATCTGAAATACATTAATTTGATAGTTGCAGTTTATAACATTTTAGATAGCACTGCACCTTTAGACCTGCCTGACTTGTCTTAATAGAGAATGTTCTGGGTCTGTGAAATCTTCATACTCTTTCTGTCCTCTTTAATGTATTTCATACATTATTTAAAAAAAATGGAAAAATTTTTGAGCAACACACATTCCAGTGTCATAAAATGGAACATATGCTGTTCACCCCCAGGAGAATTTCCAGTAGGGATCTGTGTCTTTCTGAACATGGATGTACATTAATGGTTGTGACCAACCATGTGAATGAGTGTTATATGATAATGAAGAGATGCAAAAAAATCAGACCTGGAATACTGTGTGTATTAGGTTACCTGATTAACTGAAGAGACAGGATATTTAACAGGCAAAAATCAGTACATGTCTAATGATGTGGATGGATTGCTTTGAGACAGGAGACTAACCTAGGCAAAAATGTGTAGGCTGACAATGCAGCATTTAAGGAGATTGTTGCCATCTGAATGAAGAGGATATTTGAGGCTATTTAGATCCCCAACACCCTATACACATAAACACACTCATTGCTTTACCACCTCTATCTCATATGCCTTGCGATAAAAAGTTAATTGTATGCATAAATATGTGCAGGACTACAGCTTCATAATGGAGAGGAAGTAGTTAGCATAACATACACAACTCCAATTAAGAAGTAGAAATTAAAGGAATGAAAATTAAGGCTGAAAATCAAGAGAGCTCTTGTCATGGAAATGTCAGGTTGTGAACTGTTTTCCATGGTTGATGAGTAAAGTTTCATTGTTTGGGTTTTAAAACCAAAACAAAGCAACCAAATTCTTGATAAAAACAGAACAGCAACCAACACACCCTAAATAGGTTAGGCATTCACTGACTGTAATCTCTACATCCACATGTGTCTCCAGACTGATATTTTGCACAAGAAGAACAAAAGCAATACCTTATTATATCTGCTTAGTAGGATCTACAGGTACAGATCATTTAGTCCTTTGGGAATATACACAGTGTTATGTGGCCACAGGGCAGTACAGCAGCTAGCACTTCTGATTTGGGAACTTAGCATGAACTGTTAATCCTCATTGTCTCTAGTGTGAAGTATTTTATTTATTATTATTTGATTTAGGAAACTTAAAATTCCAAGACTGCTCTCTTGGGACAGAAAATGTGAGCTGAGAGACTGCACCGTGGATTAATAAATATGGCCTTATTTGCATACATGCAGTAATATCACTGAGGACTTGGGGGAAAAAAAAAACCCAAGTGGTTGTTCTATATTTGTTTTGTGGATATTTTTTAATGGAGTTTTAAACCAGAGTGATATAACCAAAATATATACAACTTAGATTTCAAAAATATGCTTTCAGAAGAAGGGCGTACTTCATTTCCTATTTTTCTTAAACCGCTCAGCAGAAACAGGAGCTTTAAAAGTGCTTACCTCAGGGAAAAGGATGTTGTCTAAATTTTTTTACCACATTAGAGGGGTTTGTTGTGACAACACATAACAGAGGCTGGGTGAGACTACTGCCCATTACTCAAGCCTGCTTCCAGGGCAGGAGTGCTGTGAGGACCATGTGTTACAGCTGCTTTGTCCTATGAGGTAACTTAAAGAGGGACATAATCCAGCCATAAATTCACAACATGAATTCCCTGCTGCAGAGGAGCACTGCTGGATATAAATGTGCCACAGCCAATCTGTGCAGAGGCATAAAAATACGTTGGAAAAGAGGGAGCAGGACTGAGGTGCAGTGAGATCATGCTGCGTCTGGTCTGCACTGCTGAGTGAGCACCAGGGTTTTCCCTCTGCCTCTGTGGTGGGACCACACCATAGCACGTCCCACCCAGAGCTGCCCTCTGCTCTCCAGTGGGGATAGAAATGACCCTGTGAGAGAATGGCCCTCTGAAAGACTAAAGGTCGAGAAACTGAGAGGCTCCTACTCCAACTGTCTTTTCCCTTGAGTTCTCAGCTTACACAGGAACAACTCTTCCCATCATTAATGTAGTACATGCTAATGATGTGTGCCAAAGCTTGCCTCTTTCAGTAATGGCTTTGTATCTCCCAGATTCTGCAAATTTGTGGAAAAGCTGAGTTCTTCAGATCATTGTTCTTCATGGTGGCAGGATTCAGTTCTAACATATATCTTCAAAATATCTAACATATATCTTCAAACCCCCCAAACATTAAGAAGATGACAGTGGTTACAATTTGGACACCGCTAATCAAATCCAGAGAACAGATGCTGTCACTGACAGAATGGCACAGGGCAATAAAAATGGAACTTAGAAATGGAGATGTGACTTAGACCTCAGCCTTTGGGGATGGAGATCATCGGGTTCTCTGCATGACAGCTGCAGTCACCTTCTGTTTCTTATTTTGCTAAGTTGCTTTTCCACAGTTGGAGATGGGTGCTGAAGAGACATTGCCAGTATCCAGCCTTTCTGCCAAAAGTGGAACTGTCATCAGCGTTGTGCAAGCTTGATTTGGTCTCTGAGCATGCTAAATCATGTTTGTTCTACATTGATAACATTCAGTTTATTTAACTGCCTTCAAAAGCCCGTGTAGATTGCATTTTGTTGAGGGATATCTCTGTGTGTGAGCATGACAGGAAATCAGGCAACAATCCAGGGTTCAGTGCTGGAGAAAGAGAGGCCCTTGTGGTTCCCCCAGAATTCATGACATGCTCAGACAGCCTAGGTTAATACTGGAGTTTCATACTTCTTATTGGACTTCGTTCTGACTGCAGTGAGTTTTCTAAACCCAGCTGGCACCTAAACCCTAAACTCATCTGGCACCATTATGAACTGAAGAACATTATTACCTAGAGAACATACTAATAATCTCCTTGAATGAAACACATTTTATTTGCAAATGTGTTACTTCTATAGCCTGTTAACATGGTTTAGCATCTTGTAGGCTGTGTTCAGGATTTGGTATTTTCCCATGCTCATCAAGAACAAGGTTTTTTTAGCTAGTATGTTTCAGAGATATATTCTGTTAAAACAAAGGACTGTGCTCCCACACCCTGGTAAGGAGAAGCAGTTCAGATTAGTAACAGTGCCAGAAATGTAGAGATATATCTGCTGCATATTTTCTAAAGAGATCTGAAATAAGCATCAACTAAGCCAGCCCAACTCTATTGCTTGAAGGGAATGTAATGTCTCCATCTGTTTTTATGTTCCAAACACAGAGTGCTGAAGCCTGTAAGACTTATTTGACTTAAGTAAGATCCTGTGGCTGCAATAGGACACCCAGTTGTTTTGTGAAGGGAGGTTTTATTTAGCTCCTGGCATTTCCAATAAAAACCTAATTGTTTCAAAACCTCCATCTTTGGAGGAGATTTTTTCTTTACTTCTGTAGATCAGCTGCCAGCAAGCTCCTAGGCCTGTGAAGAGGCAGAGTTCAGGCAGTCTGTTCACAATATGGAAAGTCATTGGCAAGGCAGCGAGGTTCTGTTGAGAGAGTACACCACCCTCTCTGCCCAGAGCATCAACCGTCACTCTTATCAGGGGCAAGCACTAGTTCCTATATTTTGCAGTGCATTATGCATTCTCAAAGGCCTTCTTCTGAGAAACTGCAGGGTAAATGAAAGGGCTTTTTCTTTTTGTCTCTGACTTCTGATTTAAAAAGTAACTTGCACCCTTTTCAAACCTTTGGTTGCTTTTAGCTGCTCTCCATCTCTGTAAATAGTTGACAAGGTCTAGAAATAAAGGCCATTGTGAATGCTGTTGCTGTTCTTTCTGCCTGCATAAGAGGATCTGAAGTTGTCACCGTTTCTCCTTTAATTTTTTGTTGTACTGAAAAAGGTTCAGAAGACTAAACAAATAAATCTATCTTAAGGGAACACATAGGTAAATCCATGCTAGACTCACTTATGTTGATAAATTAATTTGCTGTCTGCTGCTTAAAGCTTTGTCTGCAATTGCCTTCATTCCCCTATGTGTCCCTCTAACACAAGAACTAACAAAAGTATGATAGAAAGCCACATATTTTGCCTTCAAAAGGCAAGTGTAAATGTTGTCATAGCAACACAGAAAAGCAGAATGCTACATTTAAAAAGTGGTAGTGGGGAAATGAGGAAGAGATAAACGGAGGGAGAATTAAGGGTTTACAGAAAAAGAGACAGTTTGAGGATGACTAAATGAATAGAAATTTGCCACGTGACACCTGAAGCTACTTGCAGGAAAATTTGTCTGAAACACAAGCAGCTTCAGTGAACTAGCTAACATATCTAAAAAAAGTCAGAATATTTTTGTGTCCTGTGCCTTATATGACAGAAAATCTGATTACCCAGGGATCAGACAGAACTTGGGCTTACCCAGGTCTGTTACTGGAAAAAGGAACTGCTAACTAACAGGATCTTTCATTTTTATAAGCAGCTTGGGACATCCGATAGCACTGTCAAGATTTGAAAGTTTCCACTGAAACTGCCAGACATGAAACATTATAAATAAATCCAGGAGAGCAGATGCTAGGATATCTATCTCACACGAGACCCTTTGGTTGAGAAGCTTGTTCTTCTGCTTGTGTCTTCTCTGGTGATGTAAAGGATATCCTATTATGGTGTCCCAAGGATAGGTTTTCAGTAGTTTTATCAGTGAACTGAATAAAAATGGTTTCAGTAAGAAAAAGGAAAATTGAGACAGAGCCATTAAAGAAATATTAAAGATACTTGAAACTGTGTTAAAAAAAACTCCACAATTTTGATCTCACCCCATAAGAAAAAGCTGTGTTTATTTCCAAACCACAGCTGAAGGTATTTTACTTTAAATGTTTTGTGTACATCTGTTTGTGTAGGTGGTGAATCTGGGTGCTGCAGACTTGAGAAGCTGCTGTCAACAAACCCAAGGAGACAAAAAAGAGCCCAGGGCCCTTTGGTGATTGGCAGATTCAGTCACTTAAACGCTGAGCCCAAAGCTGAAGCCTGAGCAGAGTCTGTTTCACAGAACTGTGTGAATGCCATTGGAAACATTTTCTTTTTAGCTTGTTTAAAAATATCAGCCATCTGAGGACAATTCATTTCCAGGACTTTACGTAACATGTAAAGCACTGTGGGGGGATATTTTTAATGTATTTGCAGTTTGCTCTAGTACCATAGAGCAAGGAGAATGTCTTAGCTTGATTTTTTCATTCCTGTAGCCTGTACTATAGATACAGATAATGCCATTCAAGAGGGAACAGAAGGTTGCATTTTCATTTGGAATTGACAAGTGGCACATTATTTCCAGATTTATGAATGTGAAAAGCTGTATAGAAATAGAAAAAAATATGGCTGCCATATTTACAAAACTAAAATGTTATTGCTAAACATCTTAAAAACAAAGTGAAAGAAATATCCATGTAAAGAAATCTTTCAGGCAGCTTTTGCATCTGTCTGGGTTTCTGTCTTTCTGGTGGATTTCTGCAGATCTACCCACAAGAACCTCTCTAGATCTTCCTTTTCTTGTCCTCTACAAAGGCTTGTCTCCCCCTAAGTAACAGAAAACCGTAAATGTAGGGAAAGGAAGTTGCTATCAGCAACAGTACTTCAGATATTTTGGCTAGAACAACTCACCATTTCCTCCCTCACTCTGCAGCTATTGGCTTATGGTGCTGATGGCTGAAAATCACAAAACCAAGATCAAAACAAATCTAACACAATGGAAGTCAAGCACAAAAAGTCATAGCACAGTATTCTCAGTCCCTTTCATAAACATGCTGATGGTTGTAGCACTACACATTGGGTAAGAAGTCAGGAGCTCTGTTCTCCTAGCAGGAAAGAACTGATATCCAGTTCCCTACAAAGTCAAGAATTTGCTGTCCCATCCTATTTTCTCTATATAAACAAATCAATTTTTCACCAGCCATAAAATAGCTCGAGGGAACTAATTTTACTTAATTATTTTTCTAGTGTGGAGAGATGCAAATTTGCAAACCTGTCCTGTATCCCAATCCCAAAACAGGCATTAGTATCACACCTACTTGCTGTGATTCTAACCACAGAACCCTTCAGAGTGCCTTATTTGCCATGTTTAGTGGTACTGGATGCAAACAAGCTGTGGTTTTCTGGGGAACAGGCAGACCTAGTGACAGGACAGGTGCTGCAGCTCTAAGCCAGTTTTTAGAGCAGAACACAGCCCTGGAAAGCCTTTTTCATGTAGGTCAGCCTAAGCCAGCAATGCTGCTGAGTTCCCCAGTCAATCATAAATGATTTCCTGTACACATAAATAAGCTGTAACCAGTGTTCCCTTTCTCATCAGGACATCCCCTCCTCAACTGTAGTTGTAGTTATCTCCAGTGAGAAACCTTGCTCACACTTTAAATGCTTTCCAGCCCCTTTGGGTAAGTGCAGATCTGAAGCATGTGGGGCATGTTGCCTGCTCAGGAAAGTCAGTCATGATGCCTCACAGCCTCAGGGGGAGGCTTTCTGACTACTTTCACAGGTAGAAAACACAAAAATAAACCAAGGAGAAGTGAAAAAACAAAACAATCCTCTGCTGCTTCCTCTACTCTAGCCTCAGATTGTGCCACTTGACTTTCATTTAAATATTGGGTAAGGCTGTGGATACAATTTTTACTATGAATGATTTAGCTCCCCAGACTTCACAGTATTGAACTTGCAATCATAAATTCCAACTTGGATTTGTATCATTTTATTTTTAATTCTCCAGTGAGGGGAAGTAGATTATTTTAAAAGATCTTTATGACAAAGAAAGGGTTTCTTTTAAGAGAACTGGAGATGTAATCACAGGAGTCTAAGGGTATTTTTGAGAATGTCTCCTTGGTTTCACAGTATACAGCTATGTGCTGAGGGGTGTCTATGGCAAGTAGGTAAACACAGAAAAAAAACCTGTACATGAATGAGCTGTGTGCATGTGTGTTTAAAGCTTTGGAAATATAACTACGTCAAGAGAATGTGTCTCTTCAAGAAGTTTAAAAATGTCTCTAAAATCACTAAGAAAACGGATCTTTGAACCAAAATTGTGAGGCTAAAGCAGAGAAAGGAAAGCAAGGTTGTATTATACAGCCCCCTGTGGAGGTGGGCATTCCCAGGCAATGTAAAGCAAACACATTTTAGTGCTGCTCATTACTTTGTGGCACATGAGTGTTCTGGCCACTCCAGCAGACTGTGTTGCCATGTACTCCCATACTCCTCATTACCACATGGTCCCACAGTCCAGCTGGAGAAGCAGTGCAGCACAGGGCGACACAAAACCATTGGGAGCCTGGTAAGAAGTAGAGAGACAGAGCACTGAAAGAAGCACAGCCGTGTCTGCAGCTCGGCAGCTCCTGCAGCCCCCAGACAGCCTCACTGGGCAGAGCCAGAGAGAAAATCCACTCCTGCCCCATTAGCTGCATGAATCTTAATTGCTTTCTCTTGTAGAGATACCAAGTGTCTTTGTAAACAGCATGTTCAGATCGTTACATGCAAACGTACATGTGATACCTTTATGAAATATGCAAATATGATGTGCTGGGCTATGATCTGATCTGTGTGTGTTTTTGAAAGCCTTTCTCGTGCTTTGGTTCATGTTCTGAAAATTTCTGACAGTTTGTTTAAGGTAAACAGAGCCAATCTGTCAGCATGATTCATTACCAGCACATCTGATAAGTATGACTTAACTTGCAGTAGCCTTGTATGTTTTTAAAGCACTTGCCTGCTTTGCAGTTAGCAAATTACCAAGAGGCAAAGCAAACACAAAAGGAGATAACAAAAGGAATGATGGATTCGATCACATTACAGAGGAAGTGAGATGATGAAGAGATTGCTTTACCGAGCTCAGACACCTGGAAAGTAGAGCGTGTCTCAGCTGCTCAGAAGTAGTGTGATGCAGAAGACTCATGCTGTGCACAGGCATTGAAACAAGAGGCTGTCATCACATACTGTCCCACATTCCCTTTTATATGTATTTCCCTGATTAAGTTTCTGTTGTGACAGCTTTTGAACAGTAACACCTTTCTCTTGTTTGCCTCTGAATCTTCTCCCTCAAAAGGTGCAAATTATGGTTTTACTGTGGCCTGCTAGAGGTGCAAATAAGCACAACATAGCCAAACTGGGACAATCTTGAAGTAGTAAAATATCAGGGCTGAATCCTGGTGAAAGCTAATATGTATATATTGGTATGCTTGGGCTAAATGGTGGGAAATATATGTGTGAACTTCCTCACGTAGTGTGAAGTTCTGTATTTGCACAGCTTGGGATATTGGTAAAACCAACAATGAGGGAGACACAAGCAACTTAAGGATGGTTAAATTCTGGAAGCAAAGCAACTTTTGGTGGCAACTGCTACAAGGAAGTTATATTTGCTTCCTTTCTTCACTTGGCTAGGGCCAAGTAAATGCCTTGCAGAGTAAAAGATGTAACTCGTTACTTGCTTCTGAACTTATTTTGACTTCTCATTCTTAGTATTACAGAAATTCTGTGCCTGACTCAAGTGCCGCTTGTACGTGCTGTTGTACAGAACAGAAACCACTTCCTTGACCACAGCTTAACACTAGCTGTTTGTCACAAGCACACATGAAGCTCTCATTATTGTATTGCAACTTCTTGGTGCTAAGTGCAGAAAAAGAGAAACAGAGCCACATTTGCATCTGTATTCTTTTTTTTTCTATTCATAGAAATAGGCTAAAAGAAATTTATGAGTTTGTATGGCTTCGTTTCTATATCTTCACATTATCAAAACTTAATCAATAATGGTTAGAATTCAATAAGAACACATGTTTTCTGATCTGCACTATGTATCCTATTTTCACTTGCATGAAGACAGAAAAAATCACCCATCAGGGAAAATATCTTGATGTTCAACTGCAAGTGAGAGAGAGCATTTATTTTGGACTGAAAGGAACACCTCTTTCATTTCCACACCAAGAACAGTGAAAGTCTCTTCTGCTACAGAATTAAAAACGTCAATTTCACCCACAACTTGAAAAAGCAGAGCCTTTTTCTAATGTGCCTGCTGGCAGAGCTGAAGAGAGCCTGGTTAAGAAGGAAACTTAATCAGCCAATTTTAAAATGCTTTTTCAGATTATTGAAGTATTTTACCTCGATTTTTTGATACGTTTATCATCTTATTAGAATACCTGAAAGAAATGTTAATACTGTATGAAAATAGGAAATTGCAGGATGCGAACCCTTCTTTGTGTTCAATTTAACCTCATGTTTGTATGCTTGAACATACTGATGTGTTCTCACTTTCTTTTTTTGGTTGGTCTAACAAATGATACCAGCTCTGCCTGCAAACAATCCCTGCTTCTCCTAAATTAGCAACTGTCCTGGCTGCTCCCATTACCACTTCAGGAGTTTTATTGCAGAGCTATAAAGTTCTTTCTGTGGCACCAGGGTGTCTTTTATTCTTACACCAAGTGGGAAGCCCACAGGGCTTTGGCTGAGCTAATTGTATGCTAAGCTTCCAGTGTAACCACTCCAGAGAGTCTTTGCAAGCAAAAACTGCTGCTTGAAGCTTAGCAAAATAAAGATGTGAATGAAGGAAGAAAAATCCATGGTGTATTTTAGGAGTTACTTCCCATTTCTAGTGTGTACATGATATAGAAGATATATTGGGCTTTCTTTCAAAAGGAGGATGTGTTTTTACCACTTAACAGTCACAAATATAAATCAGCCATAATATATTGCTCTTTACTTCCGTCATTAAATTCAGCCATTTGCAGCAGTTCTGCATATTCCTGTATCCAATTATTTAAGTGAGATATGAGCTTTTGTGGTTAACTGCATCTTTTAGATATTTCTAAGATTCTTTTTGTTTTACAAAATGCTGAATGGAAAAACAAATGCCATTCTTGTTTGAATTAAAGTTTTAAAATTCAAAAAAATATGAAGTAAATTAAATTAAAAGTTAGCATTTTAAAACTATATATTTAATGGTATCAATTTAACATTATTTTCGTAGAATGAAAGAATATGAAGTATGAAAGAGTAACTCCCTCTGCAGAAACATGCATTTATACACGTGTGAGGTAGCCAAATTAACAGTTTGCAGTTGCAAGTTTCAAATATGACAAATCTTTTGAATTAACAAAGTATTAATTCTGATTGATTGTTTTTCTTTTCCCTTGCTTAATAAAGTTCAGCTCATCACCTCATAGAGCTTAGATACAACTGAAGCAAAATAGTTGGTGGTTTTGCTCAGGATGTATTTCTGTGAGCAGAGAAGTCCCAGCTGGCGCGATTTCATAGACAAAAGTGCAAATTCTTCTGGGTCCCCTGACTTGGAAACTGTTATTGAATTTTTCTCTCTTGTTCATTTTAAGTCTGTCTTGAGTAAGCTACTTCTGCAACTTGACACACCCTTTCAGTGCCACCAGGTTACAGAGCACCATGTGACATAATACATTTTGACACATGCAGATGTAACGTGGTGCATATGTCACAAGAAATAAAAAAAAGCAGAGGCATATAATTTTTCTCCTCCTCAGTGGACTTGTAATATCCACAGGTGGTTGAATTTTTCCTCATCTGTGCCCCGATTCTTGCTAAAGGACAAGAGTAGCTGAGGGCAGCCCTGAGCAATGGCAGAATGTAGGACATCCTGGGTGGCTGCTGTGTTTTCACACTGTCCCACATTTCACTCGGTGCCACCCAGCTGTTTGCATTGTGTTAGACTGAAGTTCCATCAGGTGAGTTTTCCTCCTTTGTGCTTGGAAGAGAAGTCAGACAGGCCCTGTCCACACTGATTTTCAGCTCCCCTCTGTAGACAGCCGTGGCAGCAGCAAGGCCAAGCAGGTGCTGCCACAGCCAGGAGCTGACAGAGAAGGTGCTGC
Organism: Phylloscopus whistleri; assembly: GCA_017589585.1. Taxonomy (NCBI): domain Eukaryota; kingdom Metazoa; phylum Chordata; class Aves; order Passeriformes; family Phylloscopidae; genus Phylloscopus; species Phylloscopus whistleri. Next base: position 2,652,868 of record JADMLD010001395.1, on the reverse strand, counting down.
TGGCCTTGCTGGTGCAGTGAACCTTTGGGCACACCTGTGGGTCTGCTGGAGCTGTTCTGAGGGATGCTGTGATGCAGGGGGGAGCCATGGGGCCGGCACCATTCGGTTGCTCTCCAGTCTGTGCTTCATGAAGCAATAAAGATGTAGTCTCAGCACCGTGTGTCACTTCCTGACATGTGCCAAAAGCAGTAGGTGTTAAGATGAAAAGACCTCTGAGCACTTTTCTTCCTTCAGGTACCAAGTATTATTTAAAGTTGAGTGCCAGAGGTGAGAACTGCCAGATAGATACACTGTAGTATTTTTCTCTTTAATACAAAACATGAGGCAAAAAAATACCTTTGTCAGCATTTGAAACTGGTTACTGACTTCACTGGTGCTGGCAATGTAAAATAAATTATCCTGTAAAGGGTGAATTTGCTATATTTGTTTCTTATTGAACACACTAACATTTGGGGGGAAGAAGGAACCTTATCTTTGCAGATGGATAGTGCAACTAGCAGCATGACCAGTAGCCAAATGGTTTGCTGTCTTTTCCTTTTTCTATTTGGGTACTGAGATACAAAGTTGTTAGCAAGTGAGGCTGACAATTTTTGGTTTTATTCAGATAGCTGCAGTGGGGAAGCAGTCACTGCCACAATGCCTCCTCTCATCCTCTCCAGTAATCTCAGAAGTCCCTACATAAGTAGATAGCTAGCTTTTCTAACTAATTCCCTCAAATAGGTTTTGATATTTTTATCAAAATTATAAATCACTTGATCTTGTTGCCCTTTGAGCATTTGGCAAAAACAGTTCACATATATACATGTGTAAGTGTAAGCAAACACTGTGCCTGTGTGTTTGCTGTTCCTGAACGAAGGACATTGTCTTGAAGTTCATGGAGTTTCAGTCCTTCCCTCAGATTTTATCAGCTCCACCACAGGTATTTGAGTTGCAGGGAAGAGATGTGATGCTCCTCTCTTGAGAGCTCAGATAACCAAGACTCTGGCTCACCTCTCCTGCTGGTTGGTGGTGCCCAGCTTATCCACACAAGCTCATCTGTCTGGGCTCAGTGGGACTATTAAACAGCCACTTCTGAATTTCTCAGTCTTGGCAGGTTTTCACACACACATTTGCACGTACTTGTGAAATAAGCCCTAACATGGTAAGGATAAACTTTAGTCTCTAGTCTGCTGTTGATTTGAGCCAGGTAAACAGCTTTACTCTACATGATTAAACATTTCAAAGACATTGCAGGTGAAGGAAGAAAAAATTCATAGAATCATTAAAGTTGGAAAAGGCATCTAATATCATCAAGTCCAGACATTTTATATAAGTGTTGAAGACAATAAATACAAACCAGCCCAAACAATTTCACTGAAGAAAGAGAATTAGCTAACAGAAATGCTATAATCACTGTGAAAACCAAATGTAGAATCAGTAGACGCTGAAAAACTTACCCAGCCATATATAAAACTTTGGAAACAAATTTTGGAAATACACAGGATAAAATGAATTCCTGTAGAAAGAATTCTCTTTTCTTACAGGAAGTAACACCAGCCTGCAAATCACTTCTCTGCTCTCAGAGATGTTTTCCATATGTATTTGAAGACATTTTAATTTCCATACATCCTGAGATAGTTTCTCAGCCTCTCATCCTGTGGTAATCCAGGATATCAGATACAGTACAGCCAAATGTTAGATGGGACGTTTGTACATTTTTGTCTTGTGAAAGTCAGGGAAACTTTTATCTAAACATTAAAATGTATTCCTTTGCTCCCAAAGCAGTTCTGTTTAATTTAGCATACCAACTTCTTTCTGGATTAAAATCTTTTCTATGTTACTCAAGGAACTGTGTCAAGCCTCACAAATGAAGTTCTTTGAAATATGTATTTTCAAAAGTGTATGGACCTCTGGAATTTTGGTAGGAAATTAATTATCTTAATCTTAGAACATTCTTCTAGACAAATATGTTTTGAGTGATGAAAAATGAACACCAATGCTACAAATTTCAGTCATATGGAAGATAACCTACATAAATTTTTTTTAGAAATCAATGCCTTTCCAATTTTAAATCAAGCACCCAATTCACTGTGATTGATATATAGACCTAATATAAATTGACAAATTATTTTGAAGAAACCTGAAAAAATGCTAATGAAAGGAATATAAACTTGAACAGATGTGCAAGTCCAGTTCATAAAATAGAAAGACATTAGTTTTGGTTTAGTTTTTTGTTTTTTGTTTTTTTTTTCCTAAAAGAGGTGCTGGGTAGATATCAGAATTTTTAAATAGTAGCAGATTTGAGCTATTCTTGGGAGTCTGTTTCAGGAAAAGAGTTTTATATTTTGATGGACAATGTCATACTGTCACAATGTCCACATCTGTTGAGATAAAATATAAAAATCTTACACATCCAGCTCTAGAAGTTTGTCCAATACAAACCACAAAGATGGGATGGAGGTCAAACCTTCTTAGGATATGGGCCTTCCTCATAATCTGAGACCTCTTGATGGACATATGAGAGCATGAGTTCTCAGAGGATAGTGGGGGAAAGTGACATTTAAACATATGGAGATGAAAAATTGTTTTGATCTCAGTTTCCCACTAGGCAGCTGTAGAAATCTATTGGCCAGCATATGGTGGAAAATGATGAATTTGAATTTTTAACATCCAAAATTAAAGCAAACTCAAAGAAAAGAATTAACATTATACACATTCAAAGTATAGGTGGTTTTCCACTCTGAAATCTGAAGAAAACTCTTTCACCAGAGCTCTTTTCAAGAATCCAAGAATCATTCTCATATTTTAAGACTTTCACAGCCATAAAGAAACCACCACAAAAAATTAAATGAAAGTTAAGACCAAACCATGATAAAATTCTCCACTAATCATGGAGTCACATTCTCACCAGTCTGGGCTCTTTTAGAAGGAATCACACCATGGCCAAATATTTCTTGGAATCTTTGCATGCTCTAGATGCTGTTTTATAGTTTGAGAGGAGTCTGTCATGTCCAGTGCCTTTTATTTAGTTAGTCACTGAGAAAATGAGAGCAGCTACTCCAAAACCAATTTCATTTTTCAGTCACTGATCCATTTACTCATTTATTTTCTGCTCCTGAGCTTGAAATACCTTTTAACAACATAAGTTTTTTAAAAGAGAGATGCTGCAAGTGTGCTGGTGCCAGTTCAGATTCCTCTCCAAGCACAGAAAAGTCTCAGGGGCAAAAATGGCAAAGATTTCTCCTGTATGTAGATGCATCTGGTTTCTCCACAGGTTCTGAGGCAGTTCTGTTGGTGGCCCTGAAGCTGCATTGTGCCTCCTGTCTGATTGAGCTAGAGATGGTTGTTGAGGCTCCTTTAGCTTCCCAGTTAAAATTGTTGTTAGTGTATCCCAGATTCACTAAAGCTTAAACACTTTGGAAAAGAAGATATGGTTTGGTTTGCCTTCCAGAAATTTATCTTGTTCAAAGAAATTAATAAACTAAAGGCTCTAGTGGTATTCTTAGCAGGATTTCAGGAGCTAGCCCATTGAAGCCACAGACTGTACAGACACATTTTGCACCCAGAATGGATCACATCAACAGGGAAAGTCAAGCCAGGTTCATGTTCAAATTCTGTGTGATTCCCTTTGAGTCAGATATGTGATATGTGAAATACCCTGCCCAAACTGTGCTGTGCAGAACAGTCAGGGTGCTTGGGGCTCACCCATAGTATCTAATGGTACCTCTGCAAATCCAGGGTCTCAGTCTTCATCAAGAGTGTGGTAAAGGCTAAAGGAAAGGAGCACTTCAACTTTAGAAAAGACAGCTGGACTTCTTCAAAACCTCAGGAAATGTTTGCTTGAGCTTTCTTTATTAGGATTTGAGTTGCAACACCTGAGTTGCTGTTCAGAAAGAAGCTCAACACATTCATTATACCATTGTACACTGTGCTGATAAATATGCAGAAAAACGCTATCTGTTTAATCTGTGTGGGCATTCAAATCTTCTGTAATACTTGGTAGAAATACTGGGCTGAATAATAAATTGCACTACAGGAAAATAAAGTAATTCTCACAGCAGCTGTTGCAATCTTCATAGTAAAAGCAGGAGAGTTTGTGCAGATGCTCTTAGGAGCCATAGAGGCTGATGTATCAGAGGAAATACCAATACATGGTTTTGCATATTTTCTTATCACTTAATCACAGCTACAGTGGCCTCAGTTTTCTATCCATCACCCTTTTCTTCCCCACTGTTTCCTGTAGTGCATCAACACAACCCAGCTTCTCTCTTCCATTAGCTGACAACACTGTACAGAAAAATATCAGCATTTAAATACATCCACATCTTTCCAAAAACTGAATTTTGCTAATGAATCTTTATTCTCATAAATAGGACACCAGCAGCTCCCCTATCTTCTGTGCTGGTTCATACCTCAGCTAAAGAAATAGGTTGCATGGACTTGTTATTTTTTGCCAGAGCAAGGAGGACAGAAGTAGCTCGCTCTTGCTGAAAGAGAAAAGAAAAAAATCTCCTCAAAAGTGGTATTTGTTTCACAGGTTTGGGCAGAGGTTTCAATATAAAGAATCTAAAAATGATGTGTGTTGGTTTGGAAATGCACATATGAATGGCTATTATTTTTTTCAATATAGGAAGTTAATAGGTGTATTATTATCTTCCTGTAAGCAGACAGGGATAGCAACTAAATAATCAGTAAAATATCATTCCCTAGTGGAGCAAGACTAAATCAATTCTTCTTTTCTTGTCTACAGTAAATGATAATTCGTGAAAATTACCTATTGTCAGATATATTCTGCTATCTTATGCTGATACAGCTTCTCATGATTTCCCATTTGAAAGCATCTCACAAAAAATTGTATTTCAAGAGAAGATATTTGAGGATGGTGATCTAAGTTAACTCCTGTCTCCAGGAGAGGGAGGAATTGTTAAACAAGATGTGTATGTTGGAATTCAAAACAAGAGAACAGTAGGAGAGTAGGAAGTGGGGTAAAAAGAGCAGAATGAGAAAGATCAGGAGGAGGGAGGACAGTTGATCCTTGCCAGTGGATAGAAATGATTGCCATGCTCTCCTCTTGGTCCAAGTTCTCATTGCATCCCTGTGATGACTTCTCATACACTGTCTCACTCACACATTTTGTAAATAGAAACAGCATTTAACACATTTACAGGAAAATGTTACATAAAAACCTTTCTGTGTCCATTTTTTCTTATGAGGTGAATTGGCAAAACAGATTACACAAGCTTTAGCAGAAATGCTTGCCACCACACTAAATAGAAAAGTCAGAATAAGTAGTAAGTCACATAATATTTATCACATCCTGGTAATTTTTTTCATTCTGTCTCTAATGGAAAAAAAAAAAAAAGTTAATACTTGTGAATTTTTAGTTTCTTGGGTTTTTTTTCCTTTTAAATAACACAGGTCTGTTCTACTGCACCTGTATGAGAAAAGACAGGTCACAGAGCAGGAATGTCTACAGTGGCCTGTTCTGTTTCATACAGATTTCTTCTTTAGTCTGAGATTATTCCAGCAAATCTCTGTCTTCTGCATAGGTGAACTTTTACCATAGGGTAAGGATTTCTCCTACCAGCCTTAAATCTCTTCCTAATTTTTACAGACAGGAAGAGAAGGTGAAGATACAGGGAAGGGCTCACTGGGAGAAAAGTGACAATACTCCTCTTTCTCTCAGTGCTTTCTAAAGACACAGTTTTACAGCCAGATGTGTTGCTATTTTCCATGGAGCAAGAGAAGACCCATATGCAGGATGAAGCCACCATCTGCCAGGGAGGGACAATTCCACCACCAGTCTGATACAGCAGAACAATGATGTATTAACCACTTAGTCATACAAGTGTACCATTCAAAGGACTGCACTATGTCTGCAAAAAAGTCTTTGAGTATTTCCTTGTTCAGCATCACCTCTCTTTGTGAGGTTTGTTTTCAAGAAGCCATTATTTTCTTTATTATCTGATCTTGTCCAAAGACTGAGACTGACTGCAATTACTGGTATATGAAATCTTCTTGTCAAATTGTGTTTAGAGGAATATTGCCAGTGCTTGCTGTCATGGCACCCCATGAGCTGTCTTAGGGGATACTTGAAGATGTTGTTGTGGATTGGAGAGCTCATTGATCATTGTAAAACTTTGTAAAAATACTCATGCCACTAGAGTTCCTGGTGGTGAGAAGTATACTGAAAAAAGAAACACCTAGGTCACCTGCAATCACCTGAAATTGGTTTGCTTATTCACTAGATTGAATTAAAGGATTATTGAAAGTGAAATGCAGCATAGAATATAGGCCTTGGAAAACTATTAACTGTGAAGCAGTCAGAAAGAAAATATTGTCATTGTCCTTCATCCTACTCCTGGCTCATACTCTTCTCACTTGGGAGATCCCCAGATCTCCCAGACAGGGAAGCATTAATGCAGCAGAGGTTGATGGGTTGGAAAGCACTCTTTTCATGTGTGTCTGGATAAACTTGCCCAATATCACTATTTCCTTATAAGAATGCCTAAACTTCTTCTATTTCCTGTGTTGAAATTAGCTCTCAAATAAAATTGCTCATAATAAGTATTAGATTTTCTTTTCCTTCTATGTTATTGTACTGCTTAGTACTCAATCTATGGGAGAGAGAGCACAGACCACACCTGAACTGTTACACCATTCCATTAAATGACTTCCAGAAGTCCGGGCTTCCTATAGAAAGATTAAGAAGCGTGCCAGGTTTTCAACTGTTTCGATCCATATATTTTGTCTGTGGTGTGTTGGCTAGTCAATGACTGAAGAGTCAGAAAATTAATTGTCTTTGAAAGATGGTCTGTTAAAAAGGAATTTTAGTTAATTAAAAAAATAGATCATGCTTTTTCTTGTATTCTTTTAAAATATTTTCTTAAAAAAAGAGTCCTGTAATTAAGTAAGTTAACATAATAAAATGTAGTGGAATAAAATGCCTTAGAGGCTCATAGCCAAAATCTAAAAACATAGACTGTATCTATTTTTATTTCAGAAATTACTGACATCTCAGTTCATGCCTTTACCAGCTGTAGTTGTGCAGCTGAATGGGAAAAAAACCCAGATGTTCACAATATGAAAGCTTCCTCTCATAGTTCATGAACTCACAAATATGTTTGGTAGGAAAGTCGTCTGTTTCTATTACAAATGGGAAACATAACTATCAAATGCTGCTTGAGATCCAGGCCTGATTTTTTTTTTTTACAGCAGAACAGATCTAGGGGCACTTCCCAGGACACAGGCAAATCCCAAGATACAGGATAGTATATTTGCACTACCATTGAAGTTGCTATGATTTTCATTTACAAAAATGCACATGGTAAATGCAAGTTTTTCATAAACACATCATTAAAATGTCTGTGAAAGGGTTTCTAAAAACAGTTGGATTATACCATTATCATCTTTGTTATTATGGTTCAGGAGCAAAAAAGGGAATTGGAATTAAAATAACTGCCCTTCCAAATGTTTACATACATTGCCTTTCGGATACTGTGGTCACTTGTGTATAATAGTGACCTGAGAATTCACAAATGTGGGCTGCTAACAATATCTAAATAAAACCAGCTCAGATGATTATTCTTCCTACACATGTTGATTGCTCTTCTAATTTGAAAGTAAAATAACCCCAAAATACAGAGAGTATCTCTATTCACATGTACTTGCACAGAAACTTTTCCAACAACACCGCTGATTTCCACTACAGTGATATCAGGGACTTTCCTGGGCAGGAGCTGTGGCTCTCCTGGCCCAGCTGCCCTTGGCCAGACACTCTATTCTGTTTCTTGAGCACCATCAAAATAAGGCTCTGTCATCACAGGGATGCCACAGGTGCACTGTCATTTGTGACTGGGTGACGATGTTCCCCAGGACCCTGCACCCTCTTCACAGCTGGCTAATGTCTGTTCTCCTGCCAGACTCTCCAGACAAGCCTGTGCTAGGTTTTCATTCCACAGATACTGGACCCTAAATAAAATATCCTTCACTTGAGTTGCCCCTTTCCACTTTAGGTGGGTATGGGCCTGCTTTTCTGTTTCCTTTAACACATTTACCTCTGTTCCAATTCTGGGTCACTTTTTTCTCAAGTTCCCCTGGTTCCCCTGCTGTTACAGTCCAATTGAATATTTTCCCCAAATATGAAACTTATAATGCTTTACTTAAATGTTTCCCCACACTATGAGGGTCTGATTATATTTCCAACTTTATAACTTTCCCGTCCTGAAGACTTTACTGTGGGCTACAATCACATGATAGTAAAGATTGCATGTCCAACAAATCCTTGACTGAAGACAAAAGAATGTAGAGACAGCTAAGCTCCCTACATGGACCTGAAAGGTGATTCAAGTTCTTTCCATACTTCTATGAGTTTAGTTTTTTTGGGAAAGTTCTCACACTGCAATGAGTCCTCTATACTTCTACAGAGTGAATACATTTCCTTCCCTCCAAATGGGTTGGATTAAAAACAGACTTCACAATTGTACCACCTGGTCTGACTGATTTACATTACTGGTAAACTAGAACAAACTTAAAAATAAATGCACAAAACAAGAAAGCAATTTTCAACCCAAACTAACATCTGCTGTGTTTTTTTCTTATTAAAGGAAAATGAGAAAAACAGATTTTAAACACATTTTGCACATGCACAAAGCACTGTCTTCAGATACGTTTTGGTTTGGAACTACAGAAGTTCTGGTCCATCATTGCCTATGTGACCTGACTTGTCTATTATACACTCAATATTTGTCTCCAAAATTTTTCTAATCAAAAAACTGCTAGTTTATCATGCAGAAAATGTAGCCATAATTACATCATTATCGTCCACAGTGGGCTGTAAAAGAGCTTTACAAAATGAATAGGCAGTGTTTCAACCAAAGTATCTATGGAAGTTCCTTTATTTACAGAGAAAAATACCCAGAAGTTTTAATGTTTATTTGCTCTCAGGCAGCCTAAAGAAAATTTAAGTGGGTGTCAGTTTAAAAGAACCCCAGGAGACAGGACATTGATTTCCCTACACAGATGTCCCTTAATCTCTGCAGTTTTTCTGTGGGAACTGGAGAAACAGGGTCTTGTTCTCCACCCACATTTTATTAGTAATTTTCAGAATAAGAAATTTTACAAAATAAAGAAACAAATGCCTAAACAAACCCCAAACCCCAACAACAGCCTAGTGAAGCACCCAATGAAACCTTCCAAGCTAGGAGGCATGGACTTGTGTTCATTTATAAAATCATTCCCTGTCTAATCTCAAAATGAATGGCCCCTCATCTCCTTCTTAAGTTAAACTTCAAAAACTGAGATTTTAATGCAGAGGAGAAAAACTTTCAGAAATTTCTGGTTAGAGAGAGTAGTAATTGACTTCATAAATGGCTGTTTGGGTTTACCTTATTTGTACATTGCACACAGAGTAAAAATCCTTACACTGACTGATTTACTTGTTATGCATTATAAAGCAGGTGATACTGCTTTACTTCTATTAAACAAATATTCTCTTAAAAAGGTTTTCTTATTTAAACAGCTTAGGAATTTATTATATTGTCATTCAAATTTGAAGGTTTATGAGGTTTTCCTGTTTATTTTTAAGGATATTTTTAACATCGGTCCTTTACTATTTGTGGGCAGAACTGAAATTTTCAGAAGAATATATGATTAAATGATCATATTGTGAGTTGAGGTACATGCACATGAGTATTTACTATTTCACATCTGAGAAAAACAAAATAAAGGGAGAAATATTTATTCAAATAAAAAGGAAATAAAACATCTGCTGTACTGTGTGAATTAAAATTTCTTTAAAAAGAGGCAATTTAAAAATAATATTTATGGACTATGAAAACATAATAGAAGAAGTGAAAAAGCTAGCAAGATGGAAAATGTTAAAAGGAGCAGAAACAAGAATAATCTCTCTTGCCAGATTACTCAAAGTAGGCAGGAAAACTTAGTAAAAATTATTCAGGAAAGGCAGAGCTTGACAAATCATTCTGTATTAGGAAACAGACAGATAGTCCTTCTCTATCTAAGGGCAATCTTAGACACAAACACTTTGAAATGTCAAGCTAGTCTAAATAACCTCTGGGAAAGGTGTTTTTCCAAGCAGGTTCTTAGCTACCCACATCTGTGAGGTGGCTGGTGGGCATCCACAAATATCTGCCACAAGAAGAAAGAAATGCATATTGCAGATTCTTTAACCTTGTGGAGAATCCATAAGAAGAACAAGTGCCTGGAAGCTGAAGCCAGGGAAATTTAAATGAGGCATGCTAGAGAAACCTTAGATTAATATTAGATGTTATTAAATGAACAACTAGAATGAGTTGCCTTTGAAGGTCGTGTACTTACAGTCACACTTTTCCTTCAAATAAAGATCTGATGAGCTGCAGTAGGATAGACTCTAACTAAATTCAAGTCAGACATTAGCAACTGTCAGAACACTGGGTTAGCAGGTGTTTAGCAGGTCGTGAGACAGCAATATCTGATGGTCCTTTCTGCTTTAAACTCGAGGAATACATACACAAAGTTGAACACAGTGTATTGCTTTTTTAAGTCTACTTTCCAGTAATTTTTAGCTGCTTTATCTTAAAGTATTTTCCACAGAGTGTCTGGCATGGCCCAAAATCTTTGAAGTGATACTGTAGTGTGTAGAGATCTGAATATACAATTAACCTGTAGGGGCCAAAAAATTCTTGCATGTTTCAAGATTCAGGCATCATTAAAAGATCTTTACAGAAGGAATGATACAGGAAATATGACTCATAATCAGTAATTCTGAATTCTTTGGCTTGTCACACATATAGAAATACCTCTGGAAGGTAAGGAACTCTCATGGATCCATTCTAGACTCTTCCTCATGTTGCAGCCTTTATCTGCATTTATATGTTACTTTTGAAAGGAAAAAACATGGATTTGTGAATTTGAATAAAATATTTACTGCATTCAACCTTTCAGATGGTGCATTACATGTTCTGCCAAAATGACATGGCTTATGTGGGCACTTCCTTGTGGGTGATAAAAATGGGACAAGGGAGATGCTGCAGCCTCTCCCCAGCACCAGAAAAATATTTGTTTCCTTCCCTCTGGGTAGCACTGCTGCCAGACTCCTGGTGGCAACTTCACCTGTTCTCACTTTGTCTGAAATACCCATGAGGATTCATAGATTTCCCTTTTACATGAGTTTTGAATTCCTGATCAGAGGGTCAATGTTCATTGCTAATCTATTCTGTCTGCATTTCCATACAGGTTGACTCACGCTTTCCTATTCGAAATCAGTGTTCTGCCATGACCATCTGCTCCATTACTTTCTTCTGCTTCATAAATATGAAATAGACAAAACAACTCCAAACATAATGCTAAATGCAAAAGGAGAGATTGCCCTAAGATTATTCTATAAAACTCATCCTGACATAATAAAGCAGAAATTTAGGGCCACTATGATTTATTATATCCAACCAACCATTTTCAGGACAATGCCTTAACGTAACTGGCAATAGGATATGAGCTGACATATTATTTGATAGCAATTGATTCAAATATATTTTAAAATGCAGCTTACTGCCTTGCTATACTAGCCTGTCTCTGCTTTGTCTATACTGGGGCTTTGTCTGTTCTGAGGCTTTCTGTTCCTCAGCTGCACATCACATTTAGCAGCATCCTTGTGTTATAGCAAGTCTCAGGGGGCTGGGCCTGTCTGGGGTCATCGATTTCCTCAGGGCCAGGATCTCACCCAGTGTTAACAGGAGCTTCACATCTGGCATCACTGTTGAACATGGTTGCTGATGTGCAGTTTTCCTTGTCCTCTCATTTCTTGACAGACTGGGGCAGGCTCTGATGCCAGCAGCCCGGATTTTCACAGGAAGTTCTCAGTACCAACCACTGCTTGAGTGAAGAGCAAACCTGGCTATGGAGTTGTGATGCACGTGCAATTTGTGAACCAAAAATTGAATTAAATGGATTGCCTTTCCTTGTCACTTTAAAATTAGAACAGCAAGGTAATAAATAAAACAACTAGGTAGGTAATAAATAAAACAGGTCATAATGTCATTAATATACCACATATATATGTATGTCAGAATTTACCTGCATGATTCTCAGGTAACTTGAATTCAATCTATTACTCCCAAACTTATTTGCAAAACTAAACTACTGTTGACAAAAGGAAATAGAAGAGATTTTGCTTCATTTTAACTTATTCCTTACATCTGATTCTGTTCTTCACTGAGATATCTTGCACATTGTTTTTAGCACAATTAGTGAAAATCTGTATTTATTGAGACTTTTCCATTCATTTCAGTGGCTCATAATTCTACTTCATGCTGTAAAAAGAAATATAGGTGTAATGGATTATTGTAGAAGAGAGCATCAACATATGCAGAACAGCAAAACAATTCACTTTTACTGAATTCCTAAATTTTACAAATGCAAAGCCATCAGAAACATCTGCTTAGAAATGTTGACATGAAAATAATGATGGAGAGTAAGATAGTTCTGGCTCGCAATGAAGAAAAAATCTCACTTAGTAGAATCTGTCTCCAACCCTTTCCTTTGAAGAAAATGTTTTGGGCTGTTCTTCACCAGAAAGAATGACAAACTTCTTGGGTTAGGATACTGTGTGTGCAACCATGCATCTAACCCAATGGATGGATGGGTCATCTCTTGGCTCATGGTTTTGTAAATTGATACATGCATAAATATATGTATGCATGCACATGTGCATGTATATATAATGATATGCAGTGTGTATACAAGTCTTCACTTACTGTTATAAAAATAACGAGTGGTCAGCCTCACAATTGTACCAAAAAATTCCTGCTACAAAATCTGTCTCTATCATAGGCTTTTTTTTTTGGGACCTGCTCAGTTTTGGAGAAATTGTTGACAGATGTCCATGTTTGTTAGGCTTTTCTGTTGTTTTCTGTAACTGTGCAAACTTAACATCACATGCAGGATAGAACAGTCGGGGTTCACAGCTCAGGAGTTGAGCTCTATTGCTTTCACACTGCATTCACATCCAGTCCTCTTCCTACAGCTGACATTCACTTTATTCATCCTACACACCCTCTAAAGGAAAGATTTGTTCTCTTCATGAACACTGGGAAGATTGTCACTAAGGAATTCCTAATCATGTAGCAGAATCAGATGTCCAAATTATAAAAAAGGAAAGCATTTGAGGATGGTCATATTGCTGATTTCCAGGAGGTCTTACAAGTATTTCTCTTCAGGATGGGAAAAGATCAAAATGCCATTTACATGAGCGATGTTAAACCTTCTATCTTGTAGTCTTGTAAATGAATTGCTGCCTCACAGGCACTTCATGTCATGAAAACATTTTACATTCAACTGGAAGAATTGCACATTTAACTTCAAAGTTACAACCTGCCTTGGGTATTAATTTGTCAGGTCCACACTGGAACTGTAGAAATGTCAAAAGAATTGGCTCAGGATAGAGCTATCATGCCCCACAAACTATTCCATCTTGTTTGTAGTCTCTACTGCAGATATTAAATCAAAATTTCTCGTAATTTAGGTAAACCCAGATGCCTGAAAATCACTGAAGAATGTTTAGCTTGCTTGTGCAAGACTTCTGTGTAGTATTATAAAATGAGGAGCTATTACGTTGTACCACTGCCAGCTTGCTCTATTGCTTTTAAATTGGTTTTGTATGCACAAATGGCTACAGAGCTAGGGCATGTTCCTCAAACAGATAGTTATTTAATCTCTTTTAAATTAAAAAGAAGGCTGTGAAGTTGGTTTTATTTTTGAATCACTGTGGTAATGAATGCTTGCAAAGAGATAAAGGCTCTGGTAATACAAGCATAAGTAATGCCCAAGTGATTTAATTCACTGACTTTACAATGTTCCTGCTGGTTACAGAACCATTTGGCATTAACATCATCATTGCTTTTAGGGACTGCTGAGAAATGCAATAAAACACCTTACATTTTATGCCAGTTTCAGGTATTTGTGATTCAAAACCAGTGAAAAGGATTTCCCCGTTTTCTGCCTCTTTTTTTTTAAATACCAACAATCAAATGATGTGTGGGGCAGGATAAACAAAGCAAACCAAGGTAAACCTGAGGGATACATGGCATCTGGGGGCAGTCTGCTGGTATTTGCTGAGGAATTCATCTTTCAGGAACTTAAGGTGGCATTTTCTTTATTTGGCAAGGATTATTTAATAAAGACAAAGCCTTTACAAACAAAACTCATCAATTCAAGTAATGTATGGGTGATCTCTTGATCACAACAGGAACTTGATTTTGCTTACCATATTTTGCTACTGAAATAATATTCCTGATTAAAACGCATCCAGAGAGCTGATTAGAAAAAAAATTGTGAAGTGGTGGTTTATTCTCAATATTTACTGAAAAGTTTTCTTCTTGGAATTTGTTGACTTATCACTTCAAATGTGTCTTTACCTTAAAAATTAGGATGGCATAGGAGCTGCAGTTTAATCATATATAATATCTTAAAGCTGTGATTCAGTTTATTACGTTTGCTTATAGCACCATTGCTTCAAAATTGTTTGATTTGATCAATCTTTGCATTTTACAATTTATGTTTAACATTTAATAGCATGAACCTCTTTTTTTTTTTAATTTTCCCAATCTAAATTTAAAAGGGGAAAAGATCTATTAGTAATTCAAATCTCATATTTCTGATCATTGCTATACAGTTTCTCCATAACAACTTGATATTATGTGTGAAATAATTCTGAAATATTTCTGGGCTAAATATCTCTGAAAACATACATTAAATAGGAATGTGGTGCTATCACCATTATTGGAGTAAAATATTCTTGTTAAATGTTTCCAATAAATCAGTCAATGAGGCGGTTATTTAATTTCTATGATCTAATGTCTTCTGCTACTTTTAATTAAAAATGTACCTAATCATGTAAACATTATTACCAGCAAAATATTTTCTACTTATGAGTTTTTAAGTGTCAGCAAACACATCTGGAACTTTGCTTAATAGATGATAGAAGTGTCCAAATTTGCCAAGAACAAAATTGTAGACAACAAATTTCAGGAGGAGGATAGGGTCTTGTGTTTACTTGAAGCAGTCTGTAGAGGTTATAGGTAACATATTGAAGTCTTCATTTAACCATCAGCAGCAGACCATTAATTTAGCAAAGTAAGTGCTTTCAGAGAAGGCCAGATACTCTAAAATTCCAAGTGACCTGATTACTACATTTTTGGCATTTTGTATTAAAAAAGTGCATAGCAAAACCTGCTATATAAGGTTGGCAGAGAAATGAACAGCTATTAGTCCTGAGAGACTTTCACTGGTGACACCAAGTCAGAAGACGAGGGTGACTTCCCACAAGGTTGACTAGCCACTGCAGCTTTTGTTCAGGGACATAGACATACTGAAATGTGTTAATCTGGAAGTGTGCTCCAGTGGGACATTAAAAACCCAGATTCAGGGAAAGAACTGGTTTTTGCCACAACTGTTGTGCATCAGAGCCCCAGCTCCCTGCTGTTTCCTGGAGCCAGGGCAGCAGCTAGGTTAAGTGCTGGGGCTGGCTCAAGGTGGGGGTCTGAAGCAAGATGTTTAATCCACACCAAGCAATTCATCGGGGTACAGAGATACCTCAACTAGCTGGAAAACTGGGTTGTAGGGACGGATGAAATGGTGATTTGGAGAGGCCAACACGGAGCTGCATTTATTTTTCTGTTGTAGTCTTTGAGGTATTACAAAAATTGTATTTGCTGCTAAAAGGAAAACTGGATCTTTGTTGGATTCTGCCCTTAACCTGGCTGCTGGTCCCACTGGGGCCAGTGAGGACCTTGCCATAATTTCTTTTTCTTTGCTATAGGGATGAGCTGTGAAACTGAGACAGGAAACAGAGGCTGCCTGTTGACAAGAATCAGCAGCACGGTCAGATCAAAGTGATTATCTGGCTGGGCTTTGCCTGGAAGGACCACCCCACAACAAAAGGAGGCACAAATCAATCCCACTCAGCATCTGTATTTTAGAGGAAGTGCTTGAATTAAGATTTGCATTTCTCTAAGGCTTCTGTACAACTAACAGATGAGAGAGACATGTCCAGAGTGTGATTTAGCTATTTCAGTAAATCAGCTAATACAGATCCATGCAACTCTAATGTTCAGCCAAATTGCATTCACATAGGTCATGAAGAAGTCAGGATTTAAAAAAAACAATACGTAAAACAAGGTTCCTAAGTATCTTCTCAACATTTTACCTGTTCCTTTTACAAATTCTGATTCAAGTAATTGTTAACATGTGATGTCTTTTATCAGCTAAGGGTAACAGCTTTGATACCACTGAAAATTTGCCAGAAGAAGACTCAGTTAGGATCAATTAATAATTTGAGAAATATTTTGAATGGACTATTCAACAGATTATATTATTCCTTTGCTGTGTTCATTGTCAGTCTTTCTTTCACTCTCCTAAACAGAAAACCTTATGTTGTTAGCTAATGTTCATTTTGTAAATCTTCCTTGAAGCTTGCTGAATTCTTGGTCCTCAAATTGGAGGGGAGTAGTAAGAATTGGTTATGCTTAGCAGAAATAATAGAATTTTCATTTAAATATTGTTTAGATTGCATTGTGACTGCACAATAATATCTCTGTGCAAATGCTGTCTAACACTTAACAAGAAACTGTTAAGAAATTTCACATTTGGGTTGTAAAGCTTAGTGTTTTGGGAGCAACTTCTAAAATACCATTTGATAACCTACAATTTCATTCCTGGATTAATAATGCATCAGCACTGTTTTCAAGTGAAAAAAATAGATCTTTGTTCAAAGTACTGATAGGCAGCACAGTATGGGGAATGGTGTCAGACCTAAAGCATGCAACTTTATCAAACAGAGAGTAAACCTGTGTCATTACTGCTCTGCACAGGAATGCCACAATCAGAACCTCTGTTTAAAGAAAGGCATCTTAAGGGCACCAAAAAAGCTTTGTACACCAGCTTCAAAGCGAAGCTGCATTTAATTTAAAGGCCTGTTTTTTTTTCTAGAAAAGCTCTTAATCTGTTACTGTGAGATACTCTCCTGATGTACTACTGTCATGGGTTAAGAATAGTCTAATCAAAATAATTTTTATTTAATTGGCAGATAGTTTGACTATTCAAAAGTAGGTTACGACTTTTGGGTAATACTCATATAAGCTGAGAGTGTGGGGAGGAGCTCCCTCTTTTCTTCCGGCTGGATCACAGGTAACATCGAGCAGTACAGAGCCTGGCCGGGCCCGGCCCGGGCCCCCTGAGAGCGCAGCTCAGCTGTGTCTGCCTCCTCCCCTTCCCGGGAACAGCAGCAGCGGGGGAGGGGAAGAGAAGCCCCGGCGGCAGCCGCTTCTGTCACCGGCCGGGATCGAAGAGTGTTCCACTGTCTCCCTACCTCCCAGGCGTGGCCCCCGGGAACAGCAGCAGCAGCGGCGGGGAAGGGGAGGAGAAGCCCTGGCACCTGCAAGGTGCTTCTTTCCCCCCCCCCCTCAGGCCGAAAAGAACAGCGCGGCCTTCAGACTTTTTTAGTTCCCGCTGCAACGGGATCACGTGAACAGCCCGACAAGCCTGACAAGTTTAACTCTTTCTTTGCTAGCAAATGGATTTCTTCTGAGCACCGACCTTTCCCTGAACGAAAGACAGATACAGTGATTAGACCATAAGGAGACACAGCATGGAGCTAAAGTCAGTGGAAAGAGAGTAAAGAAGCTTTTAAGGTGCAGGAGGAGGAGTGGCTGAAAATTCTAGCTGGACTTCTCTGAAACATAGGGACTGAACTGAGTTGTTCCTTTAAACCATGGAAAGATGTGTAATTTGGGGAGGTGATTGTTTTATGTGTAGATTTTTGAGCAAAGGTATTGTGTGATGGACTGAGTAAAATTGATTTAATGAAGAAAAACCCTTTGCCTTGGACGAGACACCTTTAAAAGGCGACACCCCAATGTTGCAGTGTATTTGAGTACAGGGCCCACGTGTTCAGTATTGAGAATACTGTAAGTGGGTAGGATTGAGTTCTTGGAAGTCTTTGTAGACAAAGTCTCTATTGAAACAGAGAGACTCCTTTCCTGAAGAATTGATGAAAGATTATCTTAAAATGGTAAACTGGCTAAAGTTGCAGGTTATGTCTTTTTATGTTGAGTGTAGAAAAGTGAAAACTTGGAGAGGGAGGGAAAGATGTTTTGAAGGTTCCATTTGGTTTTTTTTCCTTCCTATTTTCATCCTTTCAGTGTGTGTAAATAAACTATCTTTGTAATTTAAAGATGAGCCTGTTCCGCTTTATATTCTCCCAGTCAAATGAAATATAAAATGTGATGAAACCATCACATTTCATTTGGTGGCCCATACGGGGGGGTAAACTAAAACCTATCACATAATCTGGTAGAGAATGCAGGCAAAAGTAAAATAAATTAACTGGAAGGATATAAAAGCAGAGCAAGAATTAGTATGTTAAGTAAAATTATAGTGAATTATCATAGAGTAGAATAATTTGTTTTAGTATATAAGAGTTGTATGTAATTTTAATAATAAGTTTGTATGAGTATTCCACAAAAGTCGAGGGGTGGATGTTGTCATGGGTTAAGAATAGTCCAATCAAAATAATTTTTATTTAATTGGCAGATAGTTTGACCATTCAAAAGTAGGTTACGACTTTTGGGTAATACTCATATAAGCTGAGAGTGTGGGGAGGAGCTCCCTCTTTTCTTCCGGCTGGATCACAGGTAACATCGAGCAGTACAGAGCCTGGCCGGGCTCGGCCCAGGCTGCGGCCCCTGGCCGGGCCCGGCCCGGGCCCCCTGAGAGCGCAGCTCAGCTGTGTCTGCCTCCCCCCCCCCCCCGGGAACAGCAGCAGCGGGGGAGGGGAAGAGAAGCCCCGGCGGCAGCCGCTTCTGTCACCGGCCGGGATCGAAGAGTGTTCCACCGTCCCCCCACCCCCCAGGCGTGGCCCCCGGGAACAGCAGCAGCAGCGGCGGGGAAGGGGAGGAGAAGCCCTGGCACCTGCAAGGTGCTTCTTTCCCCCCCCCCCTCAGGCCGAAAAGAACAGCGCGGCCTTCAGACTTTTTTAGTTCCCGCTGCAACGGGATCACGTGAACAGCCCGACAAGCCTGACAAGTTTAACTCTTTCTCTGCTAGCAAATGGATTTCTTCTGAGCACCGACCTTTCCCTGAACGAAAGACAGATACAGTGATTAGACCATAAGGAGACACAGCATGGAGCTAAAGTCAGTGGAAAGAGAGTAAAGAAGCTTTTAAGGTGCAGGAGGAGGAGTGGCTGAAAATTCTAGCTGGACTTCTCTGAAACATAGGGACTGAACTGAGTTGTTCCTTTAAACCATGGAAAGATGTGTAATTTGGGGAGGTGATTGTTTTATGTGTAGATTTTTGAGCAAAGGTATTGTGTGATGGACTGAGTAAAATTGATTTAATGAAGAAAAACCCTTTGCCTTGGACGAGACACCTTTAAAAGGCGACACCCCAATGTTGCAGTGTATTTGAGTACAGGGCCCACGTGTTCAGTATTGAGAATACTGTAAGTGGGTAGGATTGAGTTCTTGGAAGTCCTTGTAGACAAAGTCTCTATTGAAACAGAGAGACTCCTTTCCTGAAGAATTGATGAAAGATTATCTTAAAATGGTAAACTGGCTAAAGTTGCAGGTTATGTCTTTTTATGTTGAGTGTAGAAAAGTGAAAACTTGGAGAGGGAGGGAAAGATGTTTTGAAGGTTCCATTTGTTTTTTTTTTCCTTCCTATTTTCATCCTTTCAGTGTGTGTAAATAAACTATCTTTGTAATTTAAAGATGAGCCTGTTCCGCTTTATATTCTCCCAGTCAAATGAAATATAAAATGTGATGAAACCATCACAACTACAAAGTGTTTTCTGCCTACACTTAGTTATATTTGTGTTCAGTGTAAGGATTGCAGTGAAAATATTAGAAAGAATATTTCTGTTTTAGAAAGAATTAGAAAGAATAGTTCTGTAGGCAAACAGTGAAACCAATTCCTGGGTTCATATAGGTAATCAGAGAATGACATCCCTTTTTCAATGTAAAATTGCTGCTCCTCTACACTTCCTGAGGAGTGATCTTTTGACTGGGTGATGACAGTTCTGGTCCTCAGGCCTGTCTGTAACAGGAGCCACCAAAGTGTTCTGACCAAATAATCCCTATTGTGCCATGGAGGGAAGTCAACAGCTCAGCTCCCACCTGGCACTGATTTGTGATTTAGATGATGGTTTGTGCTTGTGGGTCCATGTTTGAGCTGTGCACATCCTTGCTGGCATCTTCTTTGGCTTTCAGGTCTCTCTAGTTCAAATGCAATGGCTTCAAAACTAACATCATTTGCCCTAGACACTCCAGTGTGTATCCTTGTGAATTGCATGAGCAATATGCAAACAATTTTAATATTTTTTATAGGATTGTTATTTGTTTTTTTATTTTTTTTCTCCTGGGGTACAATGCTTACTGTCATGAACCAGAATGTAGCCTTACATCTAGTGTAATAAGTTTTCAGTGAAAGTGTTCAGAAATCATGGACACACTATTTCCTGAAATGAAGTTTCATTTGAGCAGGGAGTTAAAGAGGGCTGTGAACTATCTACTCTGAAATTACCCTGTAGGGTGACCATTTTAGACATTAAAGAACTCTTTTACTAGAGGAACATAAACTTTACTCAAAATCTACAGACTAAGCATCATATTTTCATTGTGAAGAGGGGTTACTGAGGGAACAGGGGATGCAAGGAAACAAAACTCTCATTAAGTTATTTCTATTGTTGACCTATTACAAAATTAAATGATGACACTAAATCTAATCTGCTTCAACAAGAAATCAGAAATACAGACAGCATTGGATTCCTTACAACTTTAATAATAAGTACTGCAATATTTATAAGTTTATACTTGTGTAAATATATGCTCAACTGCTGACTACTAATTATACATGCAGCTATATTTAGCTGTCAGCTTCACAGAAATAAAAGACAACTTTGTATGAGCAGGAAAACCAACATCATAGGGGCATTCTGTGTCATTCTACAAGTGCTCTCCTGAAAGTTAGCTTATGAGCATCTGACTGTATGCATTCTTAATAAGTAATTGTGCTTTCAGTGCTTTCAGTTAAAATATATTGATTTTCTGGAAAATTTACTTGAGTAAATTGCCATATTTAGCAGTCTTATCTTCTCAAATGCTTTTTCAAGCCATGGGAATTATTTCTTGCTGTGCTAAGGCAGCAGGGTTTTCTCTCTTAATTCTTATCATTCCATTAAGTAAACCTGCTGAGCAAATATCTGTTATTATAATAGTGTAGATTTTCTGCTGCTCCATTGGAGTGAAAATAAGGTTGCTAATTGACTGATATGTTATAGCATTTATCCAGCATCTTGAGATAATCCAATCCCTATTCAGGTGCTTTGGTTTTTGCCTATAAATACCAAAAAAAAAGAAGGAAAAAAAAAAATAAGTGACCATATCAGGAAGAAATTCTGGTTAAATAAGAATGACTCACACAGACTGTGACTTACTAGTCAGTACGACTGTCCTCCAAAGGAGAGTTTCGTTCTTCCCCTGAGAGTTCCATTTTGTTGGCTATTTCTCTACTTTGTATAATTTCTTTTATATATTTGAACGTTGCTGATCACTCCACGATTTTTAGGCAAGATTTTCGAAGGAGTCAGATATGTGTATGTACTCAAATCACACTCATTTTTGCACTTTGTGAGTGAGGCTTTTCCTCACTGGAATTTTCATGCTTCTCCTTAAGTCAGCAAGAAATGCTGATTTCTTGCAGTAAGAGCTAACCAGAATGAACCTGGATTTTTTACACCTCAATATCCAGACACTGCAGAAGACAGAGGAGGAAATACAGTGGAACAGACACTGTGGTCTTCTACTGCAGAATCACTGAAGTGCAGAATGAAATTCCCTGTCAGCATTCCTCACTGAAGACTAAGCTCTGTAAGAAACCCTGCTACCACAGGGGCTGTTTCCCTATATAATTTCAGCTGCTAAGAAGGATTAACTTTTTTAATGACAGCATTTGCACCAGCTTTTCAATACAAGCCGTGGATATCAATTCCTTTTCTCTCTTCAGTCAGATAGTGTCCTATAAAAAGGAGAAGACTGCTGTCCTTTGATTCAGAATTTCCTTTGTGACAGACCCTTTAGGAATTCAAAGATGATCAGTATGGTGTACTTTAGAGGACAAGCAAAAGTTAAAACAAAAAGCAAGGCCTTGGGATTACTTAAATCCTCATTAACTTTAATAAAGGCTTTGGGTTTAGATATCTGATGTATAAAGTTTTGGATTTATATCTTAAGGGACAAGAGAGGAACAGAAAAAAGCAGAACTGTAAGAATTCAACATTAATAAATGAACATTTCAAAATAAGGTTAAAAAGAAAGATGTTAATTTCAGAACAAAACACAGACAAGTACCAGAAATGCAAGAGGTATTACTTTCACACTGCATAGACAGAGGATAAAGAAATTTTTTTTCAGATTCCAAGTTAATGGCCACTTTCTTAAAGTATCCAACATTTCTGTTCTCACATCATGGCAAGAACAGATTGAGCTTACCTAGATGCTGTTTTTAAGACAGAAATAGAGACTGAAAATATGGTTTATGTTTTCACTTCCTGTGAGTTATTTGGGCTTGTTTCATTCTTGCTGTAGCTGTGTTTTGATCAGATGATATCTTCTGTTCAGTACAGCATAAAGGACCAACAAACAATCTATGAGCTGAAACTGTCAGATTCTTGATGAAAAACTTATTTTAGTTTTTCATAGATCAATATTAAAGTAATGAATTTATGTTCAAGGAATAAGTAAAAATAACTCTGCGAAAAAGATGTATTGTGATAATCATGAGAGAAATTTAGTTGTTTGTTTTATACATCTTGGCTCTGGTCTTTGCTCAATGATCAAGGTAGCTCTCTTAGATAGGACTGAGTGTGTGGGGATGTAAAATCCCTTTTCATTTTTTGATCATGTGCTATTCTTGCATACCTCTTCTGTCTTTTTTTTTTTAAGTGCTTCCGTTTATTCACTATTTTAGTTACCACATTCAGATATGGGAAGAAACTGAAGCTACATCCTTTTGCTACTCTACAAAGACTTCAAGGACTTTCTCAAAACAGAGTGTAGCTCGTATTTTTCCAGTTAACATTTTCTTTATTTAACATGAGACTTCCTGTTACAAAAGAGTGGCTCATGTAAGGAAACACCAAAATAAATGTTCAGCTCATTAGGAGGTCCATTTGTAGAGCTAAGTTGATTTTGCTGAAGTTTACCATCCCTTGGGAGATTATTGACTAATCCATTAGAAAAGAAAAATAAAAATAATTATGTCTGCATAAGATAAACAGAAAGCTGCATATAGAAATGAAGAGAACAATTTGTATATTCCTCTCCACTTGTCAACCATGTTATCCTAACACAGTAAATAGCTAGGATTTGGGTTGTGTTTTCAACCTCTTTGCCTCTATCCCTGAGCAGTGCAGTGCTGGACACACCACTACAATCATGAATGTGTGTTAGCAGTTGGTACTGATAGCATGGATACACTGGTAAATATCATGAATACAGGTAGCATGTAAATGTAGTTTCACAAGGCAAAATTGAATGTGCAAATCTGGCCCAGACGCTGATGATGTCTCCGGCCTTTCAGAGAGTTTTTTTATTTCTTTGTTATTGGGTTGGTTGCTATTCTCTCTCCCTACCAAAGTGTGTGCTGGAATCTTTTTGACCACCACATGTGGGAATTGTATATTTTCCTTATAATGAATGAATGCAGTCAAAAAGTTTGATGGAGGCCTATGCAAAGCAAAACCCCAGTGCTTAGGTTTGGTGGATGCATCTTATTTGCCTTTCAGTACTACAGGAAAAATGCTGCAAATGACACTGGAGACTCATGGGCTGTGAAGGCTGCCAGCAGCAGCAGAGCCAAACTGCTCAGTCATGCAGCCCTCTGTGCCTGAGCCCTCGCACTGCCCTCAAGTACAAATCAAAATTCTACAAGTGATTTCACCTGGTTCACATGTGCATTGGTGTGGCTGGAAAATCAAGCTCCCAACTTCTGTCACAATCCTGTGAACAGTGTAAAACTCAGGGAGACCAAGTCAATATGCTTGATAAGATCAGAGGTTGTCATCATGTGGATTGTGGAGAGAAAAGGTTTCACAGAGGGTCTCGCAGACCAGAGTGACTTAGCAGCAGACCAGATTTCCCAAGGCAGAAGAGTGAAAGCAGGCCCTAAGCAGTGGTTTCAAGTGACTCCAGTACCTGCAGACAAGCCAATGCCACAACCACTTTAGGCTGAGGATTTCCTGCTGATAACTACAAGGTTGCAGGGAATTAAGAGAAAACACTCAAAATCAGGCACAGGTTTTCTTCCCTCCTTTCAGAAAAAGATTCAGAGATATCATATCAGAGCCCCAAAGGTGACCCAAAAATGGGTCACCATCAATTTCTAAAATTTGAAAATCCCGATATAGGGCAATCTTGCCAGGTTGTCCCAGAAACCTTGTCCAATGCTTTTCTTTCTGCAACTTAGTTGACATTTTCATTCGAGAATATTTGCATTAGGCAAGAAATCTGAGATCCATCAATGCCTTTTAACATGTCAAACTCAGAGACATGCTGCAGAGATTTATGAACTCTTTGTTCCATGAGAGCCAAAACTAGGGGGAAAAAAGCTTCTTGTAAATATTTTGTTGAAAAGCTAATATTTAAACTTCTTTAAAATTCATTTGTTTTCGTATAAAATGTTAACAAAGCTTGTAGGAAATCCATTTTTGGGACATAACTGACTCTTCCCATAGTTCTTTTATCTTATTTCTTCCTCTTCCCAAGCAACCAATAAAACACAAGAATGCCTATAAAAATAGCTGTTAGAATCATAGTAGAAGAGTTTATTTACATACATAAGATCTTTCATGCAAGGATTTATTTTTTCTAGAACATGTGTGGCATGCAGTATCATGTCTTCTTCCTCTCAATGGCAGGAAGATATCTGATCTAATTCAGAGAGATCATCAGTTAACTATTTTTAAGAGTGGCGTGGTTTTCGCATAGACAGCATTGAAACCATATGGTCTTTCCTTTTTCTTGTCTTGTGCTTTCATCTAACAGATATTTATGTTTGAAAGTACTGGAAAGCATTTAGCTTTTGAATCTATCCCTACCTTCTGGCACTCTGCTTAATTTCCAATTTTTTCATCAATGAAATCAGTGTTGCAGCATGAAAGTATTTTTCTCCTTCTCATATCTACCTTCCAAGGTAACTGTTCAGTACTAATGATGAAACAGAGCAAACTGAGGACTTGCTGAAAAGAAGCAGATTTGTCCCAAAGTTTTTAAGCCCTTTTAGGTGAACCAGTACATTGAAAAACTTTCAAAAGCATGCATGATTTTTTTAGGAATTATGAAGAAACGGTAGTTACAAATGTATGTTGGATGGTAAAATATCTTAATTTGTTCTTTCTGCAATCATTCCAAACTTGAAACAATTGAAGGTATCTTTTATGAGCAAGCAGATGATGGAGTCTGTCTGTCTCAGCAGGGCTCTTCAGTACGTGCCCACACCTAAGTACAGCTCATCTGGCGAAAGAGAGTTACATTGGTTTTGTTTACTTGCAAATCTGGTGTGCAATCAGTGTTTTCTGAGGATGGAATGTGACTGATGGCTCAGTCTGTGTTCTCTGAGCCAGCAGCTCCTTGTGTGATATGTCCCAGGGGACGTGATGATTTGCACTTCATGTCCTAGCAGAGGAAGTAGATCCCTGTGCCCTAAGGAGAAGTTAATCTCGTCTCCACCCGCTGTTTGCCAGCACAGGTTAAAAGGAGTTCAAGTTGTGGGCAGTGAATGAGCACATTTAGGAAAGTCTGAGTTGAACGATGATCTCCTTTGTGCAGATGAATGCTTGTCTGTACATTCTTCCATCTGCCTCTGATTATCATGGGCATGCATCTTTCGGGACCTACGAAGGGGCACTCATGCAAGAATAAATCTGTCTGTGCCTTCTTACGTCATTTATTACATTTGCCTTGTCAAAATGTACACAAACATCCTCACTGGTGCTCTGCAGGATCAAGTTCTTCCCCTACCATTTACTTCTACTAGTCTTCAGAAGCTTTAATTTTCCTAAATTTCTGTGCATGGATTACAGACACTGTTGTGGGTGTCAGTTGCTAAATTTTGTCCTTAAATCCAGGGAATTCAATGATGCATCCCAGATCTAAAGAGGCAGCGGGCCACCCAGCAGCAAGGGTGAGAGTTTGCAGGGGAAGTGAGACACATCAGACAAACAAACAAATAAAACCTGGCAAGGCAATTATTCAGTGACTGAGCCGAGTGCTGCATGCAATGAGTGACTGGCTAAATAAAACGTCACACAGAAGGAAGGGCACGTGTGGAGACAGTTACTTATGATTATTTCCAGTTTTAAAGGGGTTCAGAAAGTTACATTTGTGCACCTTCTGTCTGCACAACTCTAGCATGACCATTTGTTTACCCATCACAAGTTACATAGTTTGTTTTTATTTACATTTTAAATTGCAGATGATTTTCCCAGCACCAAGTAAAGCTATTTTTTCCTATGACAGACAGCAGCATTTATGCAGAGGAAGCTCAGTTCAGATACAGTGTTCTTGTTACTGCCACCACCATGCCATGTACCCAACATTTATGGTTGAACTCAATCATCTTAAGGGTCTTTTCCAACCCAAATGATTCCATGATTCCATGACAGGCTCTGCCAATGGATTTTGAGCAGCTTCCTGGGACTGCTGTTGTGAAATGGGATCATTGCACTGGAGCTGCCATTTCTTTGGGAAGAACTCTGGATCTAGCCTATCTGGTGTTGAAACTGGTCATTTTTTTGCAAATGCAAAATGAGAGTATTTAAATAAAGTGCAGAGGTTAAAAAATAATTCACATATTTGGAAGCATTATGTGTTAATCCCCAGAGAAAGAGATGAACATCAAAAAATCAAGCTCTAGAGAAATATTTTTTTTCAAAGACCTGGGTTCAAAGGAACTAAACATATTGATGGTAGAATAAAAACATTAATTAGACTAGCACACCACTAAGGTATAAGATATACATATACATAATGCTAAAAAAAAAAAAAAAGGTTAGAAGTAAATCTTAGCTGCACTGAAGAACTTAACCACAAAGACCAGGAGGGTCTTTACTTCTGCAAGCAGAAAGCTCAGCATAGGCCTGAGGTGAACCACCTCAGTAACCACCTGTCTTTACAGAGAGTAGATCTGAGATGTGACAGGCTTATGTGTTAATTCTGAGATTACCTCAGTCACTGAGGCCCTGTTCCCTGTGGTCAGTTTTAACTCCATGGATAAAAATTACCTTATGACCATTTCTTTGATTCCTTTTTTCCTTCGAAATCTCTTTTTTGAGCAACTGAGGATAAAACGTCTCACATTTTCATGTAAGTTTCTAGAAAATGCTACTAGTTCCCCTTGGGCTGTCTTTATATATGATACCCTGCTGTTGAGGTTAGAAGCAGTGCTTTGTTTGCACAGCAATTTGCACGTAGGGATATTGGCTCACGTCTTGTTTTGTCACAAGAAGTGAATCAGTAACTGTTCCTTGTCCCCCAGCCTGCTGCAAGGCAGGAGCTGTGCAGGGCTGTCATGATGTGCATCCTGCAGGGTTGTCTGGTTAAGCAACTCATGATGGGGAACTCTCCCACCCAACTGTTCCTCCCCTCTACTGCTCTCAGCCCTGCTCAGGGCCAATGTTCTTCAGGTACCATGGGAACAAATCCAGCAGAAAAGAGGGGAAAAAGGCCACATTGCAGGCAGAACAGGAAGGGGCTCCAGTTCACCAAGAACATGAACGACTGGGTTTCAATGACAGACTATGCATATAGATTGCATAAATACTGCCCTTCTAGATATTTATTTCATGTCTGACTCCTGTCAGGTGATTTGAAGTGTCTAAATCTTGATTCTACTGAGGAAATAACAGAGACTCCATGAAGATAAGAATGTGAAGGTTCAAGGGGTGCCTTTTTTGAGCTTGCTCAGAGGGCTGCTGGAACTTTGCTGTAGAACCAAATGGCCTGAAACTGGCTGAGTGATGCCAGTTAAAGATGCTACCTTGCAATACAGAGCCAAAACATTTCCACAGTAAGGAGAAAAATAAATAAATTGCTAACAGTTTGGGAGGCTTTTTGAAACTCTTTCCATATAAAGCTGTTTTGCAATCTGTCATCAATCTGCAGTAACCCAGTGAAGAAAAACAGAGCTTTGGTATCAGTTTGGATGTCAGGTCCAGTTGCACAAAGCTGCTAAAAACATGCAAAGCCAAATTAGGAAAATCTCAGTTTCATATTCCTGGAAAAGGATACATTGGCAGAGACATGAGCAGAATTTTTAATTTGTACAAAGAGACTTGTCTAAAACATGTTTATACCCCTTATTTGACCAGTCTTTGGACCTTGAATTATCATATGTTTTTGCCTGAGCAGCAAGATTTGCTTTCACAATATGCAAACTTTTAATGTGCCACTGAAATATTTAAGTTGAGGGGTCTTTCTGACCAATCCTCCTCTACAACTATAAAGAATTTCACAAGGTAGATATTGGGAAACTCTCATTATTAGTGATTAAAAATCTCCAAAACATTTAAAAGCCCATCTTGGAGCCTGTTGTTCTGGACACTTTCCAAAGATTACCTTAAAAGCTATAATAGACCCTTTGTACAGTCATTTCATGTAGCTGTTGTCAGTCTAGCTTTGTCTTCTCAAATTTTCTCTTTTTATGAACACATTTCTGCTTCCAGGATCCACAGACAGACTCCTTTTTCTTCCTACAGGACATTCCTCTCCCCCTGCTTTTTTCATGTTTATTGGTTCTCTTTTTTGGGGGAGGGGAGTTAGGTGGGTCTTGGGGGTTTTGGGATGGTGGTTTGGTTGGTTTGTTTGTTTGTTTTTGTGTTGGTTTTTTTTAAATTGTTTTCACTGGAGTTCATAAAAACAGGAGCCCAAGGAAAAAGACCTTTTTGTCACATGGAATAAATTATGAGAAATAAAATTTATTTTCTAGCCAGCTCCAATCCTTTCAGTAGCAGAAGAGAATCAGGATTTCTCTACCTTTTCTCTTTTCCCCAGAAATTCCTTAATCTGCTGCCTTTGAACTACTGCTAGTTAGCAACTCAGCAGAGTCACAAATGCAGAGATCAGCACAGATCAGCAGGGGAGTAGAGCAGAAAACCTCTATGCTGTTACACGGGATCCTGTTGAACCTTTGGCTACTGTCTGAAATCCATCTTATGGTAATGATTGTGATCTGTGTTGGAATGTACCTGTCATCTTCTCAGCTAGGGACCTTATGCTGGGCTTCTGTAAGCATGACTGGAAATTCATGGACTCTGCTTTTGTTGTAAAAGACCTAGTATTAAAACCTGGGCTTGTATAAACTGCTGTGTTTACTTGTTCATAATGTATGCAGGAAATACATTAAGACTATGTTCCCTTATTTGTAAAACATTTCTCTGTGTTTCCAGATAGGTTAAAAGTTGAGCAATGACCTAATATATTCCTACTTATGTTGTCTTCCAAAATACTGGCACAATAGCGTTTACAAAGAGACAGCTAAATTTTGGCTAAATGCTACAGATCTGTATCTACTATTCAGATTTTTTTTTCTGAAGGTATGAGGGATTATAGGGAAATACCAGAGTAAAGCTAGAGAGACTTTAAGATAACTAAGCTGAGACTATCCTTTATAAGAGTTATCTGTTATTAGAGAAGCATACAAATCCTGGATGTTTTGATGATGTGTTTTAATTTATTTAATGTAAACAAACAAACTAGAATAGCAGAGCATTGTGGAATTCTGAGATGTGGCAAGTTTCAGAAGAGGGAATGTCAGTACTTATGCTCAGATATTACACCTCCAATACTGCACTGCTGATATTCTATTGCCCTTAGAGTACAGGCTCCATGGATTCTATTTCACCATCAGATCTTGGAAAAATTATTCTTCACAGGATCTGTAGTTACATAAGCTGTAATACCAGTCATTCATTTTGCATGAAGATATTTGAGACTAGGGATTCCTTCATTTTTTGGAGGTTTGTCTCAACAAAGCTTCAGAATAAGAAGCAAAAATGTTCATGAAAGTGAGGAGACTCAAAAGATTTGGCATTTGTACAAGAACTATGTTGCTAAGAAAATAAAGGCTGATTATTTTTATTCTGGATTCAGCTTAAAATGAGCCATGTCCTAGGGAACTTTCGTAGAGTCAGATTCAGGGGTAACAGATCATGTAGAAGATGTGGTGTTCCCATTAACACATTGAGCTTCACACCCAGGTAGTGCTGGTAGACATTTAACCTTGAACATTAGCATCTGGAGAATCACAAGGACAACCAAAGAGCAATACAACTAGGGCTTAGATGTTTTCTTCAGACAGACAGAAAAAAATGTTTCATTTAGTCATTTTAAAGTATCATCACAATGGCAGAACAATGAATGTAAAGAACATAAAGAATGAGACAAACCAGGTTTCTGATTACCCTTGGTTCTTTGAAACTGGACAAGGGATTCTCTTGTTAGACATTTATGCAGGTTGTATTTCAGATTCAAAATGGGTAGCTCCATCCCCTTATAATTAAAAGACTGACTTAATGTTTTATCATCAAAGAAGTTTCAAAAGGCTTTTCATACATTTTAACAATTTTTTTTGGTCAGATAGCTTTGAGAGTTCTCCGGCAGACTACAAATAATTTAATGTTTTAAGAATGTTCTCAGAAGACAGGATTGGTCAATGTTTCTTGTTTACATACGATATTATAAGGATGAGGAGTTGGACAAGTTTTGGGTTGAGTTATTTCTATGGATATCTAAAATTGTAATGAAGAATTATAATAGTCAAAAATTTGGCAGGAATATAAATTCTTATGCTTGACAGAATTGTGCTGCAGAACAACTGTAATGGGGAAAATGTTTTTGGCCAGCTGCAAGTTTAGGCTGTAAGTTTCTCCTATACATTTTACTAAAGCAAATGCTATTGTAATATTGAAGTTAACATATTTTGTTTAATTATTCATATTCATTATTATTGTAACATTTTGTAAGAACTAGGAATAATAATAAGGAGACAGAAGACAGTTCCACTGGAGTGCAAGACTTTAATCTTCAGAGTGGCATTACCAGCCTGGCTCTTTGCAAATGGAAACCAGCGGAAACAAAGAGGCATAATTCATAGGTATTGGATTTCTTCCCAGTTCCTAATTTTTCATTTCTGTTGAAATGTGGGAACTGCTCTCAACCCAGTTCCCATGGTGTTTAAAGAACTGACTTAAATGCAGATATATTTGTTACTACATATTAAGAGGAACATGTGTACATAGAAAAAGATGACCCACAGGAGACCAAAAACGCTGTGCCTTCTTGAGATCAGAATATAAAATCTTGGAGGATTGAAGCTTGCCTGCCTGCAAGTGGTCTCCACATACTGAATCTCTGGGAGTATAACACTGGACACTACTGTAGTTTTATACAAACACTGAGAAACTCCATACCAAAACTTGAAGAAGTAAAACTAATGAGATGAGGATATCTGTAAGAGAGCCAGAAGACAGAGAAATGGCAAGAGTGCATATTTTGCCCTCCCAAATGCCCTTCTTGCTATGGTTTAAGCCTGTAGGATATTTCTGTCACCCAGTGATGGTTTTCTGGATACAGAAGCAGGAAGAATGCTTTGTAATGATCACACTGCACCTTCAGTGCTGCTCTCCAAGTTATGCTTACATCCCTCCTTGGTTTTATTTGGTTGGAACCACAGTGGCAACAGTGCTTTAAGCATCAGAAAGGTTTAAATGGCTGATATATATTCTGGCATCTGCCATCACAGACAGCTGTGAATTGCCATGCTAGAATTAGCAAAATAAAGCCAATAGAGAGTTCTACTCAAACAATGTGTAAGAAAGTATTCAAGTCTTCTAAAAATTAAAATTTAAAACTTATAAAAACTTTTCCCTGCTCAGTTGTGAAGAAATCAGAAACTTTATTTTGATATTTCTAAAAAACTTTGAGATTTTCCTCTATATTCAATTGGCCAAAGAGCCAGGAAACTGAGTACTCTACAGCCAGTGAAGCAGATCAGGGTTAAGCGAGTACTCCAAACTTATGATCTTTGATGCATTTGTCACTGCATGTATAAAACAATGTGAGGGATATGGCCTAGATCCAAGAAATAGTAGGGACCCAATCAACCTTAACTGATTGTATTATTTATTTATTTATTTATTTATTTATAATTGTTTTTAAGTAAGAAAAAGCAAATGGAGTATGAGATGAGGATCCCAAAAACACAACTTCAGTCTGGAACTAAGGATGATATAGTTAAAGTAATTTCTTCAGTGTACCTAAAATGGGAAGGCAGATTCTTTGAGCTGTGCTCTTCTTTACCAGAGGTATTTATCAGGAGAATCAGAGAGCAAAGTGAACATGTGATAACTAATGAGCTGCAAAATACAGCATGCCAAGTAGAAGAAAGAAAAAAAGAAGCTGTGTGAAGATCAGACTGCTTTTCTGGAACACTTCCTGCTGTCTCAGTTATCTCTTATTTTTACACTGGTATATTAGTTCTGACTGCATGAGTCAAAGTGACTGGCAGCTCTCACACCAGGAGAATTACAAGTGGCTGTATGGAAAATAAAGATATACTAATTCTGTTATTTTCCTATTTGTACCTTTTTATGTTTAATAGTAAAAGCAGCAGCAGCAGTACTATGAAATATTTCCTTCATACAAGAAATTTTCAAAATAGCAGTGAAATACAGAGAGGCCTGAACATAAAGTCCTTACAGTGGCAAGGTCTCCCATTCCATTCCAGGAGCTTTACCCTGCTCTGAAGGGATGGCTGAATGTGCCAGCAAAGCTCCTTAGAATGTAACTGTGGCCTTGAGCAATGAGCTCACTCCTTTGGAAATCAACTGTTTTTTACAAAGCAGCCTTGGGCAGAGTGAGAGGCCTTGCTCCTGGGTTGACAGTAGTCTACCTGATTCATTGACACTCTGTGCTATAATGATACCTGTCAGTGGCAGTGGAGGACTA
Organism: Phylloscopus whistleri; assembly: GCA_017589585.1. Classification (NCBI taxonomy): domain Eukaryota; kingdom Metazoa; phylum Chordata; class Aves; order Passeriformes; family Phylloscopidae; genus Phylloscopus; species Phylloscopus whistleri. The sequence goes on along the minus strand of JADMLD010001395.1, from coordinate 2,619,836 downwards.
CCTGGTTTTTCAAGCAATTTATTGTAATAGAAATAACCTGTTTCTTGTGACTACTCACCACCCTTCCATCTGCTAAACATTTGGAAAAGGCACTTTCCATCCAAATTGGATCAGATACTGACTACACTGGCACAAATGAAATGCTAAAGCCAGCTATTCCTGCTTGGCAAAATTTGTCTCAGACAAAGCTTAAAATCTTCTGCTGACGACACTTGACATGCTTTGTTTGTTCCAGCAAAATAGGTTCCATGTAATAAAACAGGATTTTACAATGGCTAATTTTCTGCTATTCAAACCTCACAGCTCCGATTTCTCAAAGCTAAGTAACTTGTAAAGCTGTGAGCACTTTCAGTGACATAACAATAAAAACATTAATGATAATATCTGGAAGTATTTACAGGGCTGCAAAAAATGCATTTTAGCCATTGAGATATTTTACCATGCTTTCTACTGTCTCAGAGTACTTTAGCCTCTGAGACTCACTGCAGTCCAGGCTTTATGGTAAATCACTAACTTTAAATGCAGGTTTTGCAGAATGCAGATTATGCCAACCCACCTCTCTACAACCCCCAGTAAAATTGTTTTTCTTTTAAATGCCAGTTTACATGAGTAAACATCAGTTCATGGACTTGTGGGTCTTGTCTATTTTACTTCAAAGTTTCTTAAGCTTCCCCTGATGATGCAAAGAATGACATTTAGACCCTCTCCTGGTTTGATGAAAAGCAGAGCTGCTTTTCTTTTTTAATTTCTGCAACAAATAATGAGATCTATACACTCTGATATTCCTCAGGGTGAGAATCCCAGCTTTTAAAACACTTGAGGACTTTTAGTCCTTTTTTTAGTTACTTATATAAACACATAGTAATAGTTCTTGTGATTATGTACAATGAATAAAGATTAGAGCCCCTTTTGCTAAGAAGGATGTATATTTCCCTCTTCTGTTTTCTTCCCTGTCACCCTTGTATTTTCTAGCTAAATATCTTCCTTTTTATTAAAACTTCATTGAAAATGTGATCCTGCTATGTACCACTCATATACATTTTAGTATTTCTTCAAGTATGGATCCAAATAAACTTGCATGTTTAAGTTGATGCTGGGGCTTGAAAAAACAACTGTCTGTGTCTTTTATTCTGGGATGGAACTGATATATTTTTGCTCTTTCATTGAGTTTTAAAGCAAATCATAAGATTTGAACATTTATATCTGATGCTTTTCATATCCCAGTGGGAATATGTTGGAATTCTGGAAACTTGGATTTGGGGATTTTAGTGTGTAGTAATACACATGAGTTAAGATGGACGACTTTGGGCGTTGTCTGAGTCCTTCTTCTTCACCTTCTTCTTCCTTCCTCTTCATGAGTTTGGGTGGTTTTCTGTAACTGGTTGATGGAGTCTGCATTGCAGACTTCAAGTAGTTAGTTATTTAGGCAATTCATGCAGCAAGTTTCTACACAGTTTAAAATTCAGCCTGTATTACAACAGGTGCAATTTCTGCCAGACTAAAAGTTCACATGTAGACAAGTTTGCACACTTCCCATCATACCAGCTAAAAGGCTGCCAGACAGCACACACCAGTATGTTCCAGGGTTGCCTCAGAGGGGATCATCAGAAAAATCCATCCACAGTGTGGATCCACATTGCCAAAGGACAAACTGCAGCCTGAAGTAAATTTTTCACATTTCCTCTAAATCATCATCACAAAGAAACTTCTTTCAAACAGGAGATGAAATGCTTTTACCCTAAATTACCAATTTGAGTTGAATGCAGCATTTTCTGCATTCATTTTGATTGCTTTCACTAAAGGAAAGCAGAGCACCAAAGCTATCTTATCTTGAAACAACTTGCTGCAAATTTTAAAGCAAAGTGTTTCTACAATCAAAACAACTTTTATTGTAGGAATTGAATTTCTATGCATAAATAGGTATCTCCTGTTAGCTTTTTGAAATGTATCAATATGAAACAAAGTATTCCATTTAGACACAGGGGAAGTATTTTTCTATATATAAAATTGAATTTACAGGAATTCCAGCCCGTCTTAATAGTAATCTTTTTCCAATTCAAGCAATCAAGAACATATTCAATTATTCATAGGGCTGTGATTCCAACTGTTTGCAATTGTTTCTCATGTTATTTGGAAGAAAGATGTAAAAATCAAAGTGTGAAGGAATACAATACAATAGAAAGAACAGCAGTTCAAAGGAAAAGAATGTTGGTGTGATGAAGGAAACAGACCAGAGAATGCTCCATTGGCTGGTACACTGGTGTAATTGTCCAGTTACTGGACAGCCTGAGAGAAATCACCTGTCTTGTGGAAGAGCCCATTATCTAATTTACAGACAAAACATGGAGAGATGAGTCATTTATAGAGGAGGAAAGATCAGACTAAATCCCTCATTTTTTCCTCTTGTTCTCTGTTCACAATGTGCAACCACTCCATGTGGAGATCTCTCTGCTGCAACTCCAGTACTGGGAGATTCTTGGCTATGATACAAGTTAGAACAGTGACCAACATAAATTTGCTTTCAAGCTGATTGGATTTACAGATGAAACAGCTGTATGCAAGAAACAAAGGCGCTTCCATGCACCAATTTTGAATGGCAAGCAGTCTGATGCAGGGCCAGGAGGAGAGGCATGTGGGATCTTTTAGGAAGCTTTTATAGAGAGGAACAACACCTCCAGTCCCTGGGTGAGCAGTAGTCAGGAAAGACATCATCAGGAGGTGAGGAGTAGCATATCTTCTTTTTTCCTTCTCCCAGTCCTGCTGGGTTCCCACAAACACGTATATCCCAGGTGGTGAAAGAATGAAATATAGCAAAGATGTCAGCCTGACAGGTTGTTGCCACTATGCCCTGTGAGAGCAGGGTTTGAAGTCTCCATAGGACCTCCTGCCCATTTGAGATTTCTCTGAATCCAGCTACAGTCCATTGTGATTTTCATCCTCAAATGCTCTTCCCCAGGGAAAAAGAGAGACTGGGGCTACCCAACATGAGATCACTCTTTAAAAAAGGAGTAGTGGAGCAGGGCCAGGACCTGGCTGCTTATGTAAGACTGCCTAAGGTAGTGTCAGCATTTATACTTTCTTTCAATTATGACACAAAGAAAAGTCCTTTCATAGCTTACCCAGCTGGAAAAATTAAGAAGAAACAATAGCATGACATTTTCTAATCAGATATTTTTCCCACTTTTTCAGAAGACAGTGTCCATCTGTTTTAGCATCTGCTCAGTGTAGTTCAAAATTCTCCTAAAACCAACAAGCAATAGAAATGGCTTCACTGCCTTCAAAATGTCAAGATCTAAGAATTTCTAGGGGGAAAAAAGTTACGTATGTCAGTTACGTATGTCATGATTATAGCTTCAAAAAGTGTCTCTGACTCCTGGTCTCTGCCCATTTAAATAGAATATACAATCTCCCTTTATTTCAGCAGGTTTGAGAAAGTATTTGACTGAAAACTTTGATGATTGCAAACAGAAATTATTTTTTAAAAGTTAAAAAATTTTCCCTGCTGTTAAAGGCACTGACCTTTTGTAGTCCTTTCTTCAGGGCCCTTACAGCAATAATGAGGGATCAAACCATGTCCTTGTAATATCACTGATTACATGAAATGTTTGGGTTTTTAAAGTAATAAAAAAATGTACACAGTTTGTTTCCACACGTCTCATTATCTAACCAGAGAAGATGGGAAAAAAAATCTGAAAAAAAATGCCTAAAGGAATCAAAATTTTAAATTTTACTGTAATTTCTACTAAAACTTCCTGGAGGGTAAGATTTGGATCACATTTTCACTCACACATTTGATCCTTTTGCAGCTTCAGTGATCCAGGACACTTCACAAAAGTAATCTGGTATCAGAACTCATAAAAAAATTCAAGCTGGAATGGACCATTGGAGGTAATCCAACAGTTTTGCCTCAGTTATCAACTCACAGGATATATTCATAAAAGAATTTCATCTTTGTAATCATAACCTGAGAGCATATTGGTTATATGTCTGCCTGGCATGTGAACAGTTCTGCTAAGAGTTATATTTATAAATTAACTTCTGTTTTCACTCACAATTTAGTCTGTTTTGTCAAATTAAATTTATACATAAGTTTTGATATGACAAAAAAAATAATACCACAATTTTCAGTTCAGTCGAAAGAGAAGTGGAAAAGAGCATGCTGAAAAAATTACTCTAGTTTTGGATGTCTTTTTTACTTTTTCAGACTGTTCAACTATGTACTGACTTCTAGAAAGTTTTATAATTATTGCATTTTATATTTCATAGTCTCCTTTGTATGTGTGCTGACCCTTCTTCTGCCTTGCACATCATTGATTCCAAATGTGACCTTCCAGCTCATGTTTCTGTCACTCTGTGTTGTCAGCCTGATATTACCTACTTAAAAGAGGAAAAATGATGCAGGCACAGCTTTTCTGAGAACATCACCCAGGCTGACTGACATTATTAACGTGAGGTAACCTAACTGCAAACTACCAAAAGAACTGGAGCATCTTTTCCCTGTGGAAGCCAGATGAGATTCCCCATAAAGAAAGCAATAATATATCTACAAAAGACTACTTAGGCTCAAAACATGTAGCAAACGTTTCTAATCAGAATGATCCCCATGTTACCCAGGGACTTCAGGCAGGAGGAATGAGACACTACTCCATTGGCCTTGTTAACACTGCCCATTTTATTGAGAGGCAGTTGCCCATGTTGAACATATAGCAGCAACAAAGGCTTCAGTTTTGCCTCTGTTTTTACCACTGGGCAAAAACAAGGTCTGCAAGTAAGGAAAAGATGCTCACCCATGTGTATTGACATCATTAGTTAGCAATGAAATCTGATTTATCCCACGTATTTCTGTTCCTTCATTCCTTTATCCCACAGTCCGAGCTGTTGCCGGTTCCGATTAGCATTTGTACATTTCCACGGAAATTGGTAGATTTTTAAAGAAAGGGGGTTGGAAAAAACAGGAGATGACAGTGACCAGTGACTGATACAGGATTTGTGTTAACAACCCAGCTATCCTACAGAAAAACGTCAGGGTGGAGAGTAAAGCAGGGTGAGAAGCATCACGATGCCTTAAGAGGAGATGAAATACAGTGAAATGAAATATAGATGGCACACATATCAAAACCAATATGTCTAAATGGCTGACCTTATTTAGACAAGGAATGACATTTACATGGCAAAAGCAATGAAATTTAAATTATTACCTTTAAATGGCAGTAATTAAAGAGTATGAAGCTACAGCAGCTTTCTGCAGAAATAGATATATGAGATCATGAGTTAGTGATGGAAAAGCCTCCATTCAGCACATAATTCTCAGCAGATTTTCTTTATTTGAAAGGAGTGTTACAGCGTTATCATCAGAGTGACTAAAATTAAATGAATTAAAATGTCATCCGGAATTAAGTAAATCCTTTTATTATTATTCAGTCTATCATCAGAATCCTTACATAACAAGGGGGAAAAACCCCCACAGTTTATCTGATAAAATCAGCATGATCAGTGATTTCAACCTGAAATGTTTCTTGTTTTCAGGAAATTGCTTAAAATGTGTTGTATTAAGGCTTCCTATTTATTTTTTTTTAGCTCTATGGACAATTTCATTGAATCAATAGTGTTATACTTGCTTTAGAAAGTGTAGAAGAACTGATCTGTATGTAGATTTTGGTGAGCAATATTGGTAACAAAACTAGAAATTTTAGTGCAGATATAATTACAATTATATGAAATACTTATTTACTGTCATATAATAAGTGGAGTTTTTTTCTCTTTTTGTCTCCTAAATTCTGTGGAGATTGGACTCCTAATCCAGATTTCTTTGGAATCAACTTTCTTAATATATTTCCTATGTAAGCATCAAAAAGGATGAATCAATGTATCAGATACATATATACATATATCATACATATCTTTTTACAAAAGATCCCATTTCTGAATATTGGTGAATATAGAAATGCATCCTTTCCTTTTAACATGTTTGTGACAATATAAATATGAATAAACACTCTTTGACAGGTCAAATTCTACACTCACAGGAGCAGTTAATATATATTTCCTTGTGCCCTTCATTAGTTTTACCTAGGAGCACTTTGAAAGCCATTGCTGAGAGTTTCTGAAGCTGGCCAAGGGTTTGCATGCAGAGGGAACTTGAGGCAGTGATGTCCTGGGGCTGGCTGCTCCCACACAACTGCTGTTGTCCCTGTAGGACAGAGCTCTGCAAGCACAGGGACAGTGAATTGCTCAGGTGCTTGAACTGATGAAGTAGCTAAAGCTTTCCTTGTTAGGAAAAGCTCCAAGACTGCTTTTAAATTAAACCACTTGTCTCCAACATGTTTAGCCTTGTAACAGGAAGAAAGGAAAAGATTGGGGAAAAGTGCTTTAATTTTTCCTTAACACTCCTGCTACTAATAAGAATGAATCAGGGAAAATCCAATCAGGATGTCAGTTTTGTTTATCCTGTAACACTGTGTTCTGTTCTTTGTAGGATCTGGGAACTGATGCTTCTGTATCCCACGTATGCAATCCCATATATTCTGTATGAGTTGTTTAAAGAGACCATATATACAGGAGAAGTATTTGTTAGTGGTTTTAAGCTTAAGTGTAGATGAAGTATAATGAACAATCTGTTAAATGTTAATGTAATTTATCCTTTCTTAATTTACAAACATGACATATTGCATGTATTTAGTGTTAATCTCTTTTAGACACTCATTTGTTTTGACCTATGTCCATAATATATTATGTACCTTGAGAAATTTATCTTGTCACTTTGAAACAAGATTACAATTAATATGACACATACGAGTTTAAATTACTACTCCAACTAGAGATGTGTGAGTAATGAATTAGCCACAGTCTTGAACTGTTGGCAGACAATTTAAATTGCCTGACTCTGATGCACGATCTGGAATCGCTAAATATGTACACGGTCTTAAGTCAACATGTTTTTTAGCTCAGTGACTGAGCAATACTCCTTAAACACTTTTTTTCTAAGGGAAAATAGCTAAATAAAAGTTAGCTTGGGACTGTATAGTCAGATGTCTGACTGCAAACAATTCTTCCACAGATTTGTTTTGTCACACCACATTTGGTTTGCGATTGTAAGGTCAAGCCTAAAAAGTTAAGTGGTTGCCTATAGGAAGCAGGACTGTAATTGTGATATCATTAGAAATACTGAATTGTGGATAATACTTTATATTTGTACTTGTCACTTGTCTGGTTTTTGACATGAGGAGGCAGTTTTGATAGGCTTCCTGTGGTCCTTGTGTTTTTTATCCTGTTATCCAATTTTCTGCTGCACTGCTTTCCTTCTGTCACACTGACTGCTAGCCAGCCTTGCGTCCTTTACTGGAAGGGCATACAAAGCTTTTCACTATAGTGGACAGAAATAAAAGGAGACACAATAGCAGGGATGAATTTTGATAAGTACCTTATGTCCCCTGTCCAGGCTAAGTCATACATGATCTATATATCACCTGAAGGTCTTTCAAATCTTATAGAAAAAGTAACAATTATGGAGTATGTGTATGTGTATATATAATTTTTAAAATAAAATAAATCTTGAAAAGAAAGAAAACAGTCTATGATTTTAAAGGCTCTTTGTGGATGACAGGAAAAATTTAAGTTTAGTGACCTTGTATTCTTTGAAAAAAACAAATAGACCAAATACCACCTAGTCCATAAACCACAATCAAAGTCGTAGTATATGGGTAAATGTATACTACCCCAAAAATTCTCTACTTTTTACACAGCTTATAATATGCAATAATCTTTGGATGTGAATTTTCACTAACTTTCCTTTTTTTTTTGGAATTAAAGTTGGGCATGAACAAGACTGAATGTGTACAAGGTTTATACTCTGTATGCTTTTACATGCTGATTTAATCTGCTCTAGGTATATCTTACGCAAAACTGATTTAGTCTCTGCCAATAGTCACATTTCTCCTATTCTTTGAAAGCAAGTGTAACCACTACGTGGAATTTGAATTATTGGATAAATCCCTGGCTTTTTGTTATACCTGATGTTAGATTTATCTGTCTGAGTGTTTTAAAACCCCATGCCCATAAATTTCAGGACATGAGCATATTGATACAGGCAAGGGTCTATACAGCATATAGCAATAGCATAACATCAAGGCTATGTCCAAATTGACAAAGCCAGGATGCTTTGGGTTTCTACACCCAGGATCATGCTGCATTGGGACTCCATCACCCAAAAGTTAGGAGATATTTGTGAAACCTAAACTGCCTCTCACCACGCCCCAATCTCTTTGCCAGAGATCTGCAAAGCAGAAGACAGAGAAGCAGCAGTCCCAGTCTGGACAATCAGAAGCCAAGGACTAACGGCCCCAAGCTCAGGACAGCTACATCTCATTGCATATGTGCCTAGTAGCTTACTCTAGGACTTCAAACCACTCTCAGCTACTTTGTTTCCCTTATTCCTCTTTGCATAGCTGAAGTAGAAATGCCCTTGGTTAACAGCTGTTACTACATAATTTACCATAGACTGCCCAATAACATGGCTCCTGGCATTGTTGAGAAAGAAGACATTAAACGGAAAGAAAAGGTGTTCGTTTAGCTGCCGGAGACATAACTGGATTACTGAAAGAAGGTACACCTTCAGGGCCTGGCTGAATGGGGCTTTGAGCAACCTGGTCTTGTGGAAGGTGTCCCTACCCATGGCAGGAGGGTTTGGGACTAGATCATCTTTTAGAGTCTCTTCCAACCCAAGCCATTCCAGTACTCTATGGTTCTATGATCCAATATGGTCCCATGATCACTGACAACTTTAGAACATACCATTCTCCTTATTTGTTATATTTTCAGCATTGGGAATTTTTTATCTTATGTAGAACAATTTTTGTAGATCTTATCTGTTGTTCTTGCTAGACTCAATACCAGTCTCTACCATAAAGGAAGAAATAATTGCCTTAAATATCTGTGAAAAATTGCTAACACAATTTTTGGGGAATGTGCTACCTCCCAAAGAAGCATCTGAATCCTTGTTAGTCACTTTTAAAACTATTTTGAATAATGTAGTAAGTCATGAGATTCTAGATAATCCTTCTACTTTACTCATGCACTGGACTATGATTTAGTAGCTCTCTTTTTATAACTTTTTTAAAGAGTTTTTTTATATGCCATATGGGGTGTAGGATGTAGCTGGAACAGATTGGTGTTCATTAATCAGTAATTTGTACTTCATAAAGAGCAGAATTAGTGTTAAAAGTAACAAATTCTCTAACGTTCTTGGTCAGGGACAGCAAGCAATTATAAACATGATTGCTGTCCCTACAGGGTTTCTTCCACAGCCACCTCCTTCGTTCCCACAGAACAGTGAGTGTTTGAAGTTGTATGTTTGGAAATAAGTGTCTGCAACATTCACACTGGGTTATTAAGAAGCAAAGGTGATACAGCCACAAACTTAGTCACACACTGAGCAAATCTGGGATGAGACCACAGGAGTTACGTGTTATCATAAGAAACTCGACCATATAAAAAAAAAGTTAAAGGTATTATCAAGCCTTGAAAAGTCATGAAAAAGGAAGTCAGACCAGTGTAATGCTCAAATGCTTGGTAGGTCAGAGAGGAAGAAACATTTCTTAAAAAAATTTATAGGATTTTTATTTTCTACTGTAACCAGCTCTAAGATATACTACCCAATACATTACCAGGATATGTATATATATATACTTTTCTGATTTTATTTTATGCTACCAACAATCTTAAGAAATCTTACTTTTCATGAGAACACTTTAGGCTTAATAAATGGATGACACGTCGTAGAACAGTCAGCAGAACAGGCACTGAAGAGTCCTCTGTAACGTATGAAAGATGCCCAGAAAGTGCCTTCAGCTACAAAAGAGGTCTCAGAATTCTCACTTGCTTATGTGATTAAGTCTTCTGGATTTGATTTATTTTTACATTTAATACAGCAGGAGTTTATTGACATAAACCGGTCAATAGTGGTAGTAGTGGTACATATCTCTGCTGCTTTCATTCTGTTCTCTCTTACATACTGACGTGGTTTTTAGAAAATTTATTTATTTATTAGGCCAGGTATAACTGTGTGTGTGTGCATGTGTGTGCATTTATACTGCTGTGTGTTCTTGGGTTATGTGGAATATCACAAATCAAATAATTGAAAAACCTGGAGACGTTTGACTTACTGTTCTTGTTCTTAGTGTGCTGCAGAAAATGCAGCCATGTCCATCAAAGAGCTGTTCAATTTTCCCATTAAAATACAGACTAGATGGATATGAACCAAAACATAGGCAACTCAAAGAGTTATTTCGTTTGAAAGTTTACCTACATTTAGATTGTATTTTTCTGTTTTAATGTTTCTTTTTCTCAGGTAGTTTTTATCAGCTCCCATGGTTTAGTGCTGATGAGTCAAACATGACTGTGATGCGAATCTGAACTTCATGGATTCTCACTCATATTGCAACTCCAGATGTCTTGTGGTTTTGGTGTCAGAGTGGAATGATGCAAAGTACCGTGCTGTCACCTGTGATGTAAAGTAAAATGTTGTGTATCTGGATTTGAACAACCCACTACAGAAAGCATGTGGTTGTGGTTTTTTGGTTTGGTTTGGTTGCTTTTTTTGACCCACTGACTCTAGCCTTGTAATTTCAGTAACTCTGTAACTCTGAGCTCTCTGAACCAACCATAAAAATAAAGTGTCAAATTTCCTTAGTAATAAATGATTACCAGATACAATTTGTCTTCTAAGCAACAATTAGGGCATTAGCTGAACAAAGAGCTTCATCTGGCAATTAGTATTCCTGTGGTGAACAGGGAGAGAATTAGTCAGAGATACGAGAGGCTCAGGCTGCAAGAGCTGAAGCAAAAGCCTTGGTGTGCAAGCTTTCCGATGCACCAATGCCTTTTTGCCTCCCAGTTTGAGAATCTCTTGCATTTATTTTTCACAATAGATTAATACTCTTGTGTTGAAAGAATACATTGTGGTTCAAACATTCATCTCTGCTTCAAAAGATAGGCAACAGCTACTGGAAACAGCAGGGCTCTCTGCTGTGTTTTTAGTCCTGAGGCTGATCAATAAACTCCAGTGACACAAGGGAGGAAGGGGTAACACACTCACACACTGCTCAGCCCCAGGAATGCAGAAAGGATGAATAGAAAGCTAAATGTTTCTTTAAGGAATGAGACCCAAGCACAGATGGCACTCTGTATTCATGGAAGGCTCCCACATGGTGCAAAGAATTAGAGCCTGCAGGGCCTCATAAAAATAGCAGAATCACCTATACTCAAAATCTTCAGCCTGATTCACTCTCAGCTACATCGCTGTAAGATAGTAGGAGTAAAGGTATTAAAGTCATTGGATTAATGCAGTGTAACACTGTCCTTAGAGCTGAATCTCACACCCACTGTGTGAAATGCTTATCCAAAGGGCTTGTAGTGAGTGTGTCATGAATAAACCAGCCAAAAAACCTAAAACTCCATCTTTAACCATGATGAACCACATCATGGGTTCTATACAGGGCCATGATACCCCTGTTGAGGTGGAAATAATCCAGAAATCCAGTTTACTAGAGCATCTAGAGCTCTCTCAGGGATTGGAGTTTGGTCTTGTATTAGCAATTTCTAAATCAGAATCTATATAATTCTTTTCTTTAGCTCAGAAGTAGCATGAAGTCAGGAGAAAGGGGAAAAAAAAGGAAATCCTGTTTTTTCTGTCTAGTAATATCCAGATGCCTAGCACACCCATAAAAGGAAAATAAGCTGATGTCATGCTCAGCCTTCTAAGCTGCAAATCAGAAGAATAATGTTTCAAATATTCCAAAAGTTCAGAATACCTGGAACAGATTAAAATACTGCTGCTGAAATTACTTGTCTTGTTCCAGGAATCTACATCTTAAATGGAAACAAGCAGAATTTATCTGCTGGCCATTTGTAGTGGGTATAAATCATGCATGCCACATACAGACAAACATTTGTATTAACTCTGGCCAATTAGATCTTTCCACAGTTTCAATATCGTCACATACATGAGTGCTAACACAGATCTAAGATGAAAATAAAATAATCTCTTGATTTTGATTCAAAACAAAGGCACAGTTTCTGTCTTTGATGTTCTCTAGTAGATCACTTGGCAAATGTCTTTTCTTCAGAATTTATGTGCTGTGGGTGTGCTGGCTCTGAATTCTCCCTAGTAATGGGGAAAACTAGTTAAGTTATGTTTGTTGACATTTTAAAATGAAATTTTAGCTGAAATTCTGGTCCCATGGAAATTCTTTTAACACAACTTAAAGGAATCTGGGGACACAAAACCTCTTCATTTAACTGTCGCACACCCAGGTGTGCCAGACTGCACTGGAGGCAGCTGACAGGGGAGAAGTGAGATATGACTGTGTCTCTAGCCCAGGATTTGTATATGTTCCTGTCTGAAGAGACTCCCTTTCTTGAGTTTTCACTGAGGCAAAAGCAAATTGAGGGGACTCTATTCATCCCACTCCCTTCATGTCTTCCCAGTCTCAATCTTCTCAAGCAGGAGCGATTTATGTTTTGGCTTTCTGCTAACAGGGACTCTCCACTCTGGGTTGCCCCTTGAGCTGTACTTCATGAGGCTGTGGACCAGGGAGGGTTTTCAAAAGTCACAACTTGATGTAAATCCACCAGAACCAAATTCTTGGTAGAAGGGGTTGCTGATGAGGTCCTAGCTATGAGAAATATTTGGGTTTGAAACAGAACTGACTTCAGAGGGTAAGAAACATCATCAGATGATGTGGGAAATTCAGGCACAGAAAATTCTCAAAATCCTGTGCATGTAGGCCCAGACTCAGAAATGAGTATGGGGTTTGACTTGAGACCTTGGAAAAGGCTCCCAGATACAAAGACCGTAAGCAAGAATGTGGATTTGTAGTTTAAGCAGAAACAGGTTAAGCTAGGTAGTGGAAAGTTTTAAAGCTTCTAAGTGTAGATATAGAACTAGTTACAGAAATACTAAAAAGTTTTAAGGTATAGCAAATAGGTTTGTGTGTCATTATATGATTGGTTCAGAAAATCTGCATTGAGGCCAAGAAGTGTGATACAACTTAATTAGGAATTGGTATGAAAGTAGAAACATTCTTTGTGGCAGTTGTTCCTTAGCTAATTAACCTTGAAAAGACCTTGTAACCTGTGGTCTTGTGACCACTGACCACAGACTTCTGGCCTATGTGGTGAAGAGGTTCTCACTCCTTGATGAGATTGTAGAAGATAATAGCAATAAATCATGCTTTAAAGCATATCTCAGCGCTCCCATCTCTCTCAATATTCCAACAAGACAAGAGTCAGGGCCCACCATAAATCTTACCAGACATGTAATGGTTGGAGTTGGGATAAAATTAGAGACAGAGAAAGAAGAACGGATTGTTATCTGAATAGCAATGGGATGGTTGTTCTTTATGAATAACAGCTTGTGTTCCAATTACCACGTCAAACAGAGGCAGTGTTCTCTCAGTAGAGCTCCAGAGCATTGTATGTGCAAGCTTTCTGCCTGCCTGTATGTATCAGCCATGATATATACATATCAGACATATATCAGCCCTGAGAAAACTGCCCTCAGTTTTCTCAGTTTCTCCTGGCAGAGCCAGGATACCCCTGACAGCGTAGGGAGGCAGCCTGCAGAGCCCCAGAGCCACTACTGACTGCAGCTGTTGCTGCTTGGAGGGACACTTAAGTACAATACATTGCTTACCAGACTGATTTTCCACAGGTGCTACAATTTCCTAGGTGTATGCTAGGTTGTTCATTTGATGGAAACACCTCCAAGAGCAACATAAAGTGTAAGAGGTCACAATGGTCTGGTCCTAGATGTATAGCTTAAATACACGATCCAAGTTCAGTGAGGATGGATTAAGCATTGATGGATTTGGAGATCGTGGAAGTGATGATCTTACAAATATACATGCTTATTAGGCACTATAGAGCCAGCACATAAACTAAGTTGGAGTAATTAAATAAGAGGAAGGCGAAGGGGTGAAAGAAAACACCATCTGCTAACTCTCGATCAGTCACTTATAAGCAAACTGGAATATAATGAAGGCCATTGCATTCTGATCATGAATAGTTCCGTCTGCTTGGCTTGTGTTATTCTTCCTCAAAAATAGTGCATATGTTTTGCAACAGTTTGGTAAACACATGAAAGAGAGAGGAAAAAGAAAGCTAAAAAGTCCCTGCTGAACTGTATGAAATGAAGCAACTTGGATGCTTAATGGCATTTTTCAAATATTTATTTTACAGACAATCTTAACATTTACAGTATCAATAGCTTGGTTTGAAGGTAAGAGCTTGATTATGTAGTCAGCAGGTTCATGTGGCCACAAGATCATTTCATTTGACAGAAAGAATCCAGATCAACACTAATTCATGATCTGACATTCTCAGTTATTCATAGCTATCAACTGATGCACTGATTCTATTAGCTGGCTGCTAAATATAGGGTACTCATGGAATCTCCTCTAGGGTTGAAATAGCAATAGTTTTTAAGTCTGTGAATTTTTCAACGTGAATGGTGACTTTCTAGGTTATTAATATAGAAGAGCGACGTCAAATGTCATAGCCACCTGTTGTGTCAACTACCAGCAGCCAATAACATATGTTAACACAAGGCAAATATTCTTTAATTTATATGTATATTTATATATGTGTGTGTGTGTGTATATACATGTGTATGTATGTGTGTATACATATACATATACATATACATATACATATACATATACATATACATATACATACACATATACTGAAAGGATATTTGATTAGATGCAAATAATTTAATTATTGCAAATAGTAAAATTCCTTTCAGCGATGTCATTGTCACGGGCATTCAAATTCTGCTCATGAAGAACTTAAGCAGGTGAATGACTTTATATGAGAAGGAAAATGCCACAATACACAGGACAATAATACGTAAGATGATTTTGTACTTAAGTCTTTTTTTGAAAGTCATTATATTGAGACGTGCAATTACTAATACAATATTTTAATACTTTTCAGCACAGGTGTGGTCAAGATTCAGTCCTAGTGATGTTAGCTCAGCTTAATTATGAAATCAAGGAAGACTTCTGGGAAACTCTGCAGAAGTAGTGAGGCTGGTCCTGTTAATAATATTTAAAATTCAGTATTCCATTTTGAGTGGAATTTTTCAAAAATGCAGCTCATCACTAGTTCATTTAAAACAGCATTACTTTTGGAAGTTGATTTTGCCGTCCATTTAAGATAGTACTGTGCCTATTCTGATGCCAGGACATGGTATTGTGAATAGCAGTATGAGATCTGTGTCAGACTACTTATTGTTTCTGTGGCTTTGAAGTTATCAGCAATCAAGTCTGTGCTTAGGAAGACTATGGAAGCACTCCTTTGCAAGGAAGGCAAACCTGCAGAAGGCACAATTACACCTTCCAATGCAATGGAGTTGTGCAGTATGCAGGTGACAAACTGCACCTAAAACGCTTCTGGGGAAATGTCCAGTCTGTCCCATCCCAAATACATATATTTTCCTGCCCAGAATTTTTGGGGAAAGGCAGGGTGTTCCTTAAAAGTAGCACTGAGCAAAATAAACCTAAGAACACACCCATTTTATTTTAAAACCATGTTCCTGATGCCATTAATTTTACTTTCGTTTGTTACAGCAATGAAGCACCACATTTTAGCTGAGAGAAGGAAACAGTTCACTTACACCAGGCATTAATTAGGACTTCAATGTACTTGAAATTAATTTTAAGAAGTATTTATATATGTACTACGTTCTTCTGCTTGCAAATGCTCTCTGGCCTAATTTCAGTAAATGACCTTTAATTGTGTAAAGTAAACTGAGGGTACACCAGACATAATTGTGCTTGAGATATGCTAGTGATATTCTGCAGAGAGTCAGCATGTTTGCATGTTTTCCAGATCTTAGCATGTTTTTGAAGGTATCCTGTCAGAGATTATGAAGTTGTTTCAGTGCAATTCAAACTGGTTGAAAGACAGCTCAGGCTGGAGGACTAGAGCACAATGTTTGGGCTGACTATTTCAGCCCAGAAAACCAGGATAGCTCAAGCTCAGACATGAAGCAGAAGCATATACCCCTCTTGGGGTACTCACGTAAGATTTGGAGATTCTGAGACAGAGAAAAGTAAAAATGTCTCCAGATTGCTTAAAGGAATGTTTGGGGTTTTTTTTCTAGCAGCTAACTCTGGTTAACACACACAGTTGCCCAGCTATGACCAGGTAACATCTTTCCACTGATGGGCTCCCTGAGGACTTTTCCCAGAGTACCATGCTTATTTGCCTTGCAACCTCCACAAAAATAAACAGAAACCACTATGTGGCTGTTTAAATGTGAGTCTTGAGGAACTTCTTTCTAATCTCCACAGTACAATAAGGGCATGTCAGTGCTATAGAATGATAAATGTGCTGGGGCTGAGTTTCCCTCATTTTAGCATAAAACCTGTTTTTTCCCTTCTACTTAAATTGTATCATATAATCATCAGGGACAGTTGGATGCTGTGGGAGCCACTTCCACAGCTAAACTCTTCAATACCTTACAACTTTATACAGAAAATGCACCTTTGCTGTGATTTTATTGTCTCAGCAGAATTATTTAGGCATAGCTGAACGCTACATTGAATTATCTCTTGCAAAATAAGCCCCTGTTTGTCTATCCAACATCCAGAAACTTGAAGATGTTACTTGCTGTCTAGTGTCATAGTCAATTACTTTTTAAAAGACAATTTTACCACTTGGCACCAGACTAACTGACCGTAGCTGCTCTCTCCTTGCAGGCAGCCTCCCCAGGTCAGCTCTGATGTTCAGAGTTGAGGAGCATATGCACCATATAAATAAATAGGTGACATCTCCACACAAGAAATAATCTGACTTACATAAAGGCTGTCATAGGAGGTTTGTATCTGCCCTTATTTAATCACTAAACTTTTGTCAAGATCCCATTGCTATTAAAATTTGAAAAGACAGGAGGGAGAAGTATATTTTAGCATCGTGAAACACATTATTCCTGGCAAGTCATTTCAAAGCAGAGCAAACATGGGCCCTGTCATACATTTATTGCAGGGAGACAGTGTACAGCAAATGGGATAAAATTAAATTTGGGAGTGAAAACTGTCATAAAAACCAGTGGAAATCACAAGGATCCTGCAGGCTATTAAAGAGATATGCACAATTTCAAACCTCTCCAAATATGGTCATTTTGAGGCCTATGCCAAGCTATTTCAGACCCTACACAGTCCAAGACTAAATGTTTACAATGGAACATTTGGAAAGATGAAATAAAAGTAACATGAATATGTAAACCACACAAATCCCTTTCTACTCTGTTTAAAATCACTTATTCTGAATGAGAGTATTCACACTGTGGGATTTAAGGTAACAACACATCTGACTTCAAATTCCACCTTCAGATGAATCTTTCTGTGTGAAAATAAGCCATGAATTATAACTGATACATGAAAGGCTGCCTTTGGACTGACTTGGCTGTTTGCCTGAAAGCCTGAAAGCAGATGAAAAGGTGTTAAAATTAATGAGTTAAAGAGTATCTTGCCTATTTTTTAGAAATAGGTAAGACTTACTCATTCTCATATTACAAATACAACTTTACTGTCACTGTACTGATTGTTCGCAAAGACATTCTAATGCTTTGTGTCACAGACTATTTTTTAAATAGAATTTGCTTTTAAAAATTATATTTGCTATCCACCTAAAAGTAATGTACTTAAATATCAGAGGAGAATATTTCTAGAAAGCATGCACTGCTATTTAATTATTTCATGTCTCTAACATGTATCCATTTTACAAGCCAACTTCATCTCCAGTCAGCTTAGAGAGAAATGGGAGAATTCTTTGAAAACAGCAACACTGTTAATTGTTGCATGAGAGGCTGTGGTTGAATGGGGTGACTTGCTGTGATCTCTAAACTCAGGGGAATGGGAACTCCTAACAGGGTATGTAAACAAAGCCTGACCTGTTCATGAAGTCTGGAAACTTTGGAAATACACAGTGATTTAATTAATGTTTTGTATAATAAGGATGTGTGTTTTAATGAAAAAGAATTGCAATAAAGTGTTCAGTTAAAAAAAAAGATCTAACTGAATACAATTTACGTTGCTTTACTCATAGCTTGCACTTATAAATAATCATATTGTGTACTTTATGCCTTAAGAAAAATGGCAACTTATTTTAACAATTCCTCTTAATATCATTCTTATCTTTAATATGCCTTAACACACTCGGGAGTTCCTCTTTGTAGAACTCCCACAATAGTCACATGGAAGAAATATTCAGACACACATAGCATGAAAATGTTCGGTGGCACACAGAATTACACTGCTCCTTAGTGGAACTGCATCTCAGGTGATGCTTCTGAGGGAGCTTTGTGATGTCATTAAAAAAATAGTGACATTATAGAGTTATTTCAAATTTCAGTGTGTATTTTCATCTGGTAAATCACTAAAGCAAGTATTTCTACATGAAAAAGATGTGATCTCACTATTGATGTCAAGACACAGATCCCTGGTGATGTTCTTGGCATCTTGGCCTTATACTAACAAAAGAGCAAAAGGTAAAAACTTGCATTAATTATTATAACTTTTGGACCAAATTAAACTTAAAGGCAAGAGTCATTATTGAAAAATGTATTTAAAAGTAAATATTAATTGCCTTGATTAGGGACAAAAGTTTAGAAGATAAAAATATCTGTAAAATTATTCAAATCAGATATTAAATGCTCCAGTTCTTTGTAGGTTTATTGTTCCATTTTGAAGTGCCATTGTAGGTGACAACAATGCACAAAAATGGACTGATTCTTTTTTTTTATAAGCAGACAGATTGTCATCTGTAACACTTTATTTGGTGTGACCTAAGCTCCAAGAGGAGACTCTCTCTTCTTACCCAAGTCAAGAACTACAGAGCTGGGCTCTTTGAAATAATTTCCCTAAACTTTTTATGAGAACCTTGGATCAGAATATTCTTCTTCTTATTATTATCATCATCATCATCATCATCAATTATTGTCACCAGCCATCTTATCGAAAGAAGAAATGGATTATATGAAACAAGTTTGGAGGGTCCCTGTTTTTCAGTGGATCTCTGCAGTTTCTGAAAGCTTGAGTCCAAACTGCAAATTCAAAGGTCCTTCCCAGGATTCAGATGGTTAAGATTTATTTGTAATAAAGAAACTTCAACTGGTAACAACTAAATTTTTTCTGTTTATTTTGGTTTTGTCTTTCATTTTCCTAAGCGTAAGTTTACATCATGATAATTCTAGAGAAACATTTTCTTGGCATTATTCATGTGACAGTACTTGGTCTTTACTTTGTTTCAGCTTTTCCCTTTTTTATAATGAGATGCATCCTATGATTTTTTTAAAATATTTTTTCCCATAGCGACAAAAACCAGCAACAGTATTTAAAAACAGAGCAAGATCTGATTGCACAAAACTCCAGAACATTTATAAATTGTTAACAGTATTGCAAATGCTTCGGGGGAAAAAAAAAAAAAAAGCACAACCTCTTCTGAAGCCCCTAGTCCTAGGGTCTTCTTATAAGTGCAAGTAAGTGCTTCTTGTAAGTGCTTCTTATAAGTGCTAACTTTGGTGCAAGTTGATCAAGCACACTGGCTGCCACAAAGTTTACCTCAGTAAAGGGTTAGGCAGACTTATTTAAAAGGGATTTTACAGGGTGAAGACAAGGAAATAAATTCCATGAAAATATAAAGAAAAATACTTCAGGAAATATGGTACTAAAAAGCCTGTGTGTGACTGGGGTTATAAAATCATATCATGTAATTTGCATCATTTTATGAGCAATGAGAAGGATGTCACACACTTACTGGCTGGGGTATGTACTTCTCCCAAAGCACCTGCAGGTGTAGCCTCCAGATACCTCCCTTTAAGGCACTCTCTGCACTTGTGCTGAACTTTGTGCTCTCTCCTTCTTTGGCCTGTGAAGAGACTGTTCTGTTCACTGGAAATTTTTCAGAGTAAAAGATGCCTCATTTACATTAAATGGTTTCATGTCACCAAAACCAGATTGAATGTCTGTTTTGCAATAATTTTTAGGTTCACACTTCCTAAAAAATACTGTAATGTTAATGGAAGACACAAATAATGGCTAGTATTCTTAAAATTTCTGGCTGTGAAATTTCATTAAAACTGTCTTTGCAGTGGCTTTTGGTGAAAAAAGAATAAGTTGCATATAAAAATAAGCAGTACATAATTTCAATTGTAGGCACTGCCAAAGCATAGAGACGAGAAGCAGATTTTGGCAAAAGCCATAGTGTAACTGTTTCTGTTAAACACAACTGTAAGCAATCATTAAAGTCAGTTGGTAGCTATATGAACAGTTTAAATTTATCCATAACATAAATCCAGATTATACTCTTGACAAAACTAAAATAATATGTTTAATGTCAATGCGTAACCATGTCTAGGTTCACATGAATGAGACTTTCCTTGTTTCCATCAGCAGAAACAGAAACAGATCAGATACTTTAAATTTATTCAGTCAAAATATATAAACAAGAAATGTTAACATTAGGCTAGGAGGTGGATCTTGTAAAGAAAAAAGAAATCAAGAAAATTTTAAATTACACTTCTGCCTAAAATAGATCCCTGTGAGAAAAGAGTCAACTAAACCTCCTTTTTTTCAACTGACTCCCAGAGGGACTTCCATTAAAATCCTTTTTGGCCATAACTTACTATATGGGAACTTGTCCAGGAGTTATTTCTGTGATGACTGTAAGAAAAAGTTGTGAATGCTTCTGGAAACATGCTACTTTGAATCAAGATAAAATTTTTATTTTTTGGGTGGTTGTTTGTTATCAGCTATGAGTTCCTTTCTGAATACAGCTCAGAGTGAAATAGCTGACTAAAGGAATGGTTTTGGATCATATTTTCTCTATTCTGTGATTCATCTTAATCTTCTGTATGAGGAAACTTCTCTGTGGTATATAGCTGACCCTTGTCTTAAAATACAGAACAGAATAGTCATTGATGAGTCACATGGTTACAAAATAGAAGCAGATGTGAAAGGTAAAAACATATGACAGAAAGCAGTCAGAAGAAAACATGAGATTAATATTATTTCATGAAATCTGTCTGCTTCCTCAGGAAATGCTTTTACTTTGGATACCAGGGAGGATGGACAGGGCAGGTTTTTTTAGAACAGTGTTGCCTACTAATATAAGTGCTGGAATAAACATATAAACTTAAAATATAGCCAATAGTCCAAGACTGAAGGACTACAGTCTTTTGATTTTTTCCAGGTATTATCACAACCTCTGCATTTTTTCTTTCAAGTGTATATTAGAAAGGTATAAACTCATGGCCTGTATCTCTTTGTACATTCATTTGTCCTGTATTGCACTACTTATCTGTGGTACATGGGATAAAGCCAGCCAGACACTAGAGAAAAATACAGATTTGATGAGTTCATTCTGTAGTTTTAAATCAGGAGATGGGAAATTGCATCTTGTGCCCTTTTATTAATTTAATCCCTGTAAAATTCAGTTCCATACTTAATGGAGTATTTTGTTTGTTTTCTGTAGGACCCTGTGGGAGAATCTATCCATCATCCAAACCCATGTACAACACAACCTGAATAAACACAAGTTGAATTCACCAGAAGATTTGCCAGCAATGCAATAAAATATACTGACACTTCTTCACATACAGTTACCATGTCCCATGTGCTTTGCCTTTATAATTTACCTTCTGGGAAAAGTAATATGCAATAAACCTGTTGCAGGTTGCAATAAATTAGTAAATGGAGGACTGATTCAGAGTGGCTGTGTCCGCCCATCTCTAGCCCAGATGTTCTGCTGAAGATTTAGAGACTGTTTTGCAGGCTCTCAGTCTCTGAGGTGAATTACTTGCATGTTTATACAAAACTGGAAACAGTTCTTTTTTGCATGTGTCCCTTTCAGTTTTTGTTTTTCCATTCCCCCACACTCCTCCCACACAGAGCCTCTCCCCTGCACAGCATGTCCATGTTCATAGATTGAAAGTGGTTTCTAATCTGCAGCACACTATTGCTGCTGGTGTATTATAGCTTCCCTTTAAAGCATCTTGTAATGTCTTTACTGGGACTCCTAATTATTTGAGTAATTGCATTGACTAAGCCATCAGAAAGTACTTTTATTTTATTGAAAAACTGTTGCTAGATTAGAAAAGCATAGTTTTTGTGGTCTGAAGGACCAGTTTGGTCTATCATGCTATACTTACCCTGTCATCAATAATTAATCTTTTCCAGATCAACAGTAATTCAACATTGAATACACAGAAGCTCAAGCTTTGAGATTCATGTGGCTCCTCAGTACTTCAGAATAACATCCTAAATAGGTTAAATAGCATTGAAGACAAATTATTTAGTCCTTGCAGTTTTATTTGCTTCAGTTGTCATGTCTTTAAACTGAAAATATAGTTGTGACAGGTAATCTTGAGGACAAAATTGTCTAACAACACCATTGGGATTTCTATTAATGACAGACAGCAATATTTCTGAGCAGATGAAAAAAAAAAAATGTTGCATTTAAAACCTAATATGCAGCAAGGGCAACCTAGCAGTGACAATGGCCACTGAGAATTTGGAGACCCTGTGAGGAGCTCTTTTGTATCTGTTCTTAGAGGGCACTGGACTGTAGAGCAGTCACAGACTAAAGGAAACTCCTAAGGAAGTGAATCCTATTTTACTGTGCAATGTACTTATAAATTAAGGGCCACCTCTGTGAAGACATAGAGGTGCTTTAAGTACCTTCTACCTGCATTTCAGCACTTAGGCCTTCACTGAGATAGATGGGAGATTTCAAGAAACTTCATGGCTGTGTATTAACTTCCCTAGGTGCAGCATCAACATTACCAACATATTCCTTATACATTATTTTAAAATATCTCAGTTAGTTAACGTGATCTAGTTATATATCTTTAATGACAGAAGCATCAAAAGCAAATAAGCAACTCAAAATTAAGTGAAAGGAATTACATTACTTCCTGGTCTGATGATGTAAAGGTCCTACAGGACACAGAAGATATACAATGAGACCAACAAAACCTGTAAATGAAAACTTTTCTTTTGTGAGAACTCCCACTGTAAGTGCACACAGAACCCTTGCTGCCTGATTTTCAGTTGTTAACACTCCAGAGTCTGAGAACAAAAGGTCTAGAACATCCCAAAAGCTCTACCGTGACATTTGGGAGTCATCAACAAAAAAGCAAATTTGTTTTGGGGACTGCTCTGGATCTACACATTCTGTGCTTCCCAGAGGACCAGTGTAGCTCTAGATAGATGTAATATGTCATACCTGTAGGTGCAGAACACTTTCTCTGTTGGTTTACTTGGGTTTTTGTAGATCATAGTGCTATTCTATTATACAACAGAGCTAGGTAACCCGCTCCAAACTGGGAGGAGAGCAACTTTAGTTCATAGCTGAGCCAATTCACAAACTGCCACAGGAAGGATTTCTTTTTTATCTCAGTTTTTAGTAGCATGACCTGCTGTGATAGTCCATGAGGACTGGTATTCATTGAGCTGGGTCCGGCTCCTGTTGCCTCTGCTTGCTAGACATCACAAGTAATGAATGGACCCAGTGCATCACAATTCACTGTGTGTGCTCCTGGATGCTTTCATGGTGAAAGGAGCCTGACTCCTCACTTCACATCAGCTATAGGAATGCCTGGGATTCACTTTTTCATTGAATGAACACAGAGAGTATCTAAACTGCCTTTTAAAATGCCAAGAGATAAAGAATATATCACAGTCCTTGGATGACTGCCACTGCCAGGAACAACACAGGTTCTATTCCAGTCTGAGCTGTTCTAGCTTTACTGTTGCCTATGTGAATCTGTTACCTCCTGCTTGATACTTGTCTGCAGCACAGGGACAGCACATATGTAAACTGGTACTTGTACCTGCAAAGCTGCTACATGTTTCCTCTTCCTAATAGTTTGCTATTCTGCTGTATCTGACAAATGTTGTCATATACCCGTTGGCTCTTTTTAAGCAATTATATCAATTATATCAATTATATTATATCAATCAAAGATATCTCTGTTAGATTTAAGGTGCTAATACCTTTCTGTATGCTGGAATGGTCTGTAAATCAAAGAGAGCTGAAATCCGAGCAAACCTCTGCTTTTATGGTCATTACGTTGGTGACTACCCAGAGTGCATCCTCACAATGAGAAGGCTGAAGGGAGCAGCTTCCAGTACAAAGACATTTCTGAGGTACAACTGGCAAAGATGAGCATGTAAGAGGTAGATGACTGCAGCTTGCATCTTCTGCTGAATTGTGAAGGCATTGGGAGCTGAGATCCTTCATCTTACAAAGATGACTTTTCAGTGTGCTGCTGGAGTGGGAACCAAAGAGCTCTCATGCCCCAAACACCAAAATGTCTTGCCCTGTGTGATGTAGCATACTGATGCTAAAGTTGGACATAATTTAATGCAGCAAACAGCTACAGCTTCACAGCTGAACAGACCTGCAAAGAATCATATTATTGTGCACAAAGGAAACTGTATGATATGAATACGATCTGACACAACCAACAAAACCTGACAGTATGTATCAAGCTAATCATGCAGAGAGCAAGTATGGACAGTTTTCAGAAAACAGGCTTTTGTCATTAAGTTATTTTCCAAAATACTGCATAAAAGACTATTTTTGACCTTTTCCCCCGTTCCCTGAAAGTGATGGAAAAATCTTCCCTGATTTCATGTGTTGTTGGATCAGGCCCAGAGATTGCAGCAGCAATTTTGTCTGAAGGGCACTGTCAAAGCCATGTGGAGGCAGTGGGTTGGGATAGATGGAGAGATTCAGATGGAGCTGAGATTCATAGGGAGAATTATTCATGTGAATCTTGCAAAGGCCCTACTCCACTGTGCATACCTCTGTTTAGCAAGATCAATCACTCACTTCCACATCAACCAAATTTGTCCAAGACTAAGAAGATAGTAATAATAAATAATTAGCATTTACATCACACCTTTCATCTTCAAAGCATTTTAAAAACATTCACTAATTAATCCTCACAACAGTCTTGTGAGTTAGGGATTTTCAGCATTCATTAAGAACTCAAAAAAATCTACAAAGTAAAAAAAAAAAAAAAAAGGCAGTAAACTCTCCCTTCTCTGACTATATAAGTGTTTACTCAAAATGTGGCATGTCTTGGGAACACTTCTGTACCAGTAGTTCTTACATCCTCTAAAAAGTAAATACATATAGTAGCCTCATAAAGGAAACATAAGGTAAAATAAACCCTATTAAGTCTTCATCATCATAAAAATATTAAATGCATGAATTTTGAAACAATTATGCAGCTACTAAATCCCTTTTTTCAAAAACACAAACTTTGGGGCCACATAAGCATACAGGATGTATGCCTTTAAGTGCTGACCAGTTTTATGTTTGTGCAGTGACAATCAAAAACGTGAAGTTATGAGGTGTCTCCTTGGGTTTTTTTTTTTCCCTAGAAACAAGGAACTATCAGTTCAGGTTATGGGATGTGATTGGGGCTGAGAATCCTCAGAATCCCCTGTTTTGACTTTCTTTGGGGCTTGAGTGGACAAGAGTTATAAGCAGGTAAAAGAGGCTGTTCTCTTTAAAGGAGGCTTCCTCAGCTACCAAACATAGCTGTGCTGTGAGTGTAGACTCCTGGTTAAGACCAGCAGGGGTGAGGAGGGCAAAAATAATACACCTGCTTTTGGGACTACCTCACTTCCACAGCAACCATGGCAAACTGGCTTCACCTTCACCCATGAAGTATTGTTCTGAGAGGCCTAAGTAGATAAATTACTTTGTATTTTTTTTCCCGTTTAAATCTTTTTTCTAATTAGACTATTGCAAGACCACATATTTGAAGTGAAAGGTGCCAGTGGTTGCTTGTCTTCAGCATTTCATTTCCTTTTCTGAGTACTATGGGCAGAGACAGCTCATATTCCCCATAACTTGTATGGTTCTGCCTTTCGGGACTCATGTGGTTACAGACAAACCAGTATTTACTCCCAGAGCTATGCCTATTTAGCAGTCCTGGAATTGCTGTCCCATCTGCCTTGGTGCAATCCTGCAGCTCCAGGTGTGCACAGGGAGCAGAATCAGGCCAGGAGTTGTGCAGCAGAAACTTTAGACTTAGTTGTCTAGATATGTAGATGTGTGATGAATCCCCAACACTTTGCAACTCAAGATCATAAAGCTCATTTCCAAAAGTTCTCCTGCAGAACATATCGCTATAATTGTACCTACAATCACAATTCTCAGAGCTGACAAGTTTCATGGTTTCATTTCTAAGTCCTTCCCACATCAGAACTATATGAAAACATGATTTATTTATTCTTAATTAAAAACAGTAAAATTATTCCAGTTTCAGTGGAGAAGAGCTGCATTCATCCTCAAACACTAAGTAGAAATTAACACCTTTTTGGTGAGTTGGGTCTATGAAGTTTCAAAATCTGGAAAGTGCATGTGGTTTGGAGACTAATTCTAGTAATTTTACAAGTTCAGTGAATTTTTTTCCCGGGTTCATGGATGTTCTTTCCAAAAAAATCATGGCTCCATTTTGTCAAAGATGTGGATTATTTTTCATTTTGTAATTTTTTTTCAAGTAAAGCAAATTGGACAGTTTGTATTCAGCAGCAGAACTCATTTTGAACAATACATAGGTAATGGAGCAAAAGATGTATACGGTAAAAACATGTGCTGAACATATGTACTCCTCTGATGCATGCCAAACTTAATTAAAAATCAGGCCCTAATTTGCTGTGGGATCTAGACAGCATACCAGTTTTTCCAGATGTTTATAAATGAGAAAAATATATTCTCTATTGTAAGTCTGCATATGCAGACTCTGGGAAACTATTGTCCAAGTGTTTTACACCCTCAGTTCCTTAAATAAAAACATTCACATTGTTGAAGGTATAGTTTATAAATCCTAAATACAATTGAGACCCTCTGAGGATTGCTCAATTTACGTGAAAGAGACTCAATGTAAAGCCCTGTATGGAAGTCTTAATAAAACCCTCTGAGAGTAGAGGTCCTTAGGCTGTTCAACAGAAGCTTGTCAGCCTTTCTTCTGAGGTACAAGGCAAGCCATAAATTCAGATTTTCCAATACTACTTTTGTATGCAGCATGAAAAATAGAGAAAAAACACTGTCTTCTAGTATTTTTGTCCAGTTTAGTGATATAGAGTATCTGTTGCAGGCAATTATTTCAGCTCTCAAGTTTAGTGACAGTCCTTTATTTTAGCACTGTAACACAGACAGCAGCTAGAGGACTTTGAAATCCAGTGTATTCATGTATGTACTCATTAAATGCAATCCTGATTCTGAAATTTAATTACTAGCCTTCATGCCATAGAATAATTGTATTAGTTACAAAAAACAGTTAAAACACGACAAAAAAAAACACCAAGCCCCAAAATGTATTTAAAATACCTGTTTGCACCATTTGCAGTCATCTACTAAAGAAACAAAATTAACTGCAAAAATTGCCTTGGAAAATATTTATGTAGCAATTTAATCAAGTCATATTTTATTTTAAGAGAACTACTTACAGAATAAGGGAAAAAAATTGTGGTTTATATCACTCAAGTTGTTTTCCTTAACGTAACTTTTTTTTAATATTGTTAGCTTTAGGTAAAATAATAATAAAAGTGGGGCTTATAATTAGTAGTGTTTATTGAGCATAGTGGAATATGAAAAATCCCTGACTGCTGTGTGAAACAGTAACAAAATCTGATGCAGTCTTTTACATCTTTTTGGCATGTCCACTGTCATACAGAAGAATCAGTACCCCTGTATCAGCTTTAAGTGGCATGCAAACAAAGTTTTGTACTTGTCAATGCAATGAATTTGATTATTCAAATTAAACCAAATTATTTTATTTACTACACATTACATTTTTAATACCTTCCTTGCTACAAAACTAGTTTCTATTTAAGAATGTTTAAAGTAGCCAATTCTCCCCCTTCTTTCGTTAATGTTTACCTTCTTATATTGTGAATAATATAATAGTACTGAAGTTAAAAAAGAAAAGGCTTAAGTGATGGCTCAAAATTAGAGTCATGTGTCCCATTAGCAGCAGGGAGTTCCTCATTTAAGACCAAGGTCTTGGAATGATGAGAGACAGCTAATGCTGAGACCTCTGCTCCACACACCGTTCAGCTAGTCCACTCTTCCCTTGGACTTTCCACAGCTCCATATCCAGCCCTCTGCTCTGCCTTTTACTCAGGTTGTGAACTCTTTAGAAATGTCCCTATTGTTATACTTTTAACACTCAGCAGAAAGGCATAGTCTTTCTTGGCTGTCTTCTGGGCATTGAAATAAAATATGTAATTGGTCCTAGGGAATTGTATTTCTAGGGAAGGGGTCTTGATAGAAAGGAATTTCTGTGTCCCTTTTTGACTGTGAGAAACATCACAGAAAGGCTCAACATCAAGACACAGATTTTTTTATCATGGCATAAGTATCATGAAAACGTGACAGATTTTAGCCTGCTAAGAATATTGTAAACCAG
Organism: Phylloscopus whistleri; assembly: GCA_017589585.1. Taxonomy (NCBI): domain Eukaryota; kingdom Metazoa; phylum Chordata; class Aves; order Passeriformes; family Phylloscopidae; genus Phylloscopus; species Phylloscopus whistleri. Next base: position 2,591,341 of record JADMLD010001395.1, on the reverse strand, counting down.
AAGCAGCACTGACTCAAGCAACACTGATTACAATAAAATGTGCTGAAAGTTTTCAGAGTATTAAATAACTTGATAATTTCTCAATAAGTCTAAATACTCTTTTCTACATACATTGTTATGGAACATCTCATGTAAATGGATGAATTCAGTAATTGTTTTTCTTCACACAGTTACTATTAACACACTTTTAATATTTTTCCTGTTATTTAACCATTATTTAGCTCTTTACAATGGTGCAATTCTATGGTCTATTGTGCCATTTCCTGGTAGACAAAAAATGCCACCATCATTTCTTATCTTGTCTTCAGGACAAACTGACAATTGCCTCTGTTGGTCTGTGTGTGTAGTAGAGCTGGGTGGAGACTCAGCTCAATTGAGCATGACAGAAGAAACAGAAACTCCAGCCTTAAAGCTTTTCCTAACAGTTGTCTGTGCAGTAACAAGCAAAAGAGGGAAATAAAGTATTTTTTTAAAGCAGGGAAAATTCTTCCAAGGCCACCCAATCCTCTTACCTGACATTTAATAACTTGCTTCTATTTCTTCTTCTGTTAATCAGTTACTTTTCCTTCAAATATAAATGAGTCAAGGAAAGGAAAACCTTGTTTTGCACATTTGCAGTTGTTGCAGTCCCATTTTGATGTGCAATGCTCACACTGCAACACCTGTATTGGTATCAGCAGGACACTCCACTGTCAACAGATAGCACCTTGGAACTTCTCCTTAGGTTTAATGAGAGCAGAGTCCTGCCTTCTCTGTCTCACTGTTTTCATGTATTGCTATGAGATGATTATGACCAATTGAAGAATTGTTTCTTAAAACTTTACAAAATATTAAATAGAATAGACAAATAAATAGCACATTCAGGAAAAATAAGATTATAAAAATAGGTTTGAAACAGTTATGGTCTGGTTCATTATTAACATTTTTTTCTGTGTTTTCAGGCTTATTAGGTATTTTTCATTGCTCAAAGTTTTAGGTGTAAGAATCATAAGCTTAATGAGAAGCAATATTGTTCCTTACATTGTAATCATCCTGACAATGACTCTGAAGAGTTGTTAAGAGAAGCACAGACAAGGAGTATGTCCTGTCCTCTAAAGCTGGGAAGTGGGTTCCACACATGAGGAGCTCAGGCATTCTGACAAGGCCACTGAATCAGCCAGTGTTGGTGACTGTGGATTAATACTAACTTCTGATTCCAATGGAATTAATGACTATTTGAGGTGGTCTCAATGGCAAGTCAGAACTGAAGCGTACTGATCTAATTCTCTGTAAAATCTGCAAACATCTATATGAAGCTATAAGGTTTGAATCAGTTGATCAGTCAAAGAACTTATGCTAAAGCCAAGACATATCTTAGAAAGTAAATAGTGGATGAATGTATTTGTACATCAGCAAAAATCTGAGGATCTTAAATACTGAAATGTCAACACAAAGTCTTAAATTTTGAGACAGAAACACTTAATAACTAGCTTGCTTTCACCTAGAATCATTGCTATTAGTCACAAACCATGTTACTGGTTATATTTTTTTTCCCTTTTGATTCCCCAAGAGGGAAGATGATAATTCATTGGTATTCCCTGGTATTGACTGAGTCTTAATATTTGTAGTCAAAAGAATAATTTGTGCAAGAAGTGAACAAGACTTATCTTTTCCAAAGGTTTGGTATTCTGTCAAGCAGTGTAATTGCTGTCAAATCATGATGTCACCTGTCTCTCTCACCAAATTAACCAGTAAATAATAAGTCTGCAAACATCAGTACTGTAGCAGTCTTGACTCGTGTTCAGGTAATTGCACACATATTAATTTTCACTGGCACGTTCCTCTTTGTAAAATATGCAGCACTGATATATGATCCACAGGAGCAAGGGAAAGGCAATACACAGAAACAATTCAGACACTTCAAACTGTGGTTGATATTTCTGTCTGACTACTGGAAAAGCTGCCAGCACATACTTTTCTGTGACTGCAAAAACCCCAGAAAGTGAGGCTCTCTTACAACATTTGAAGGGGCAGCACAGGAGGGCCAAAGGATGGGAATTCACAGCCAAGAAGGCGTATTTTGGACAAAGTGACAATCTTGCCTTCTACCACTACCACAGTGAGAAAACAGCTTGGTGGAAATCTTTAGCTGAAGCAGCAGAAGGATAGATAACTCCTCTGGGGAAAACAAGAATGAACAGAGCAGAATATAATCCCAGAAATACTGGAGAGGCAAAATTTAGCTAGCTCTCATTTAACCCTTTGATAATCCATCATTTAAGAGTGAGATTTTAGATCATGATGCAGTAGGGATCTGAACTTTAATTAAACTCTTCTTTCCTTGCAAGATTGAAATAGGCTAAATTGTCTCACCATCTGTACTATTTAAAAGTGTTAGAATCTTCAACACTGCTTCTGCAGCTGCCTCATGAGAAAGTCAAACACAAAACATATCTTAAAATAAAATCTTAAATATTTATGCAGGTCCTTACCTAGAAATTTTTGTAAAGGAATGTTAATGAAGCTATGAGCTATACTTATCATTGTAAAACAACTTCCTCGTGTCTTTTAGGGCTGCAAAGAGCCACCTGCCTGCCCATGGCAGTATGCCAGAAACCAACTGCATGATTTACACCCACCAGCTTCCTATGAACTGTGGGAGTGTAACCTTAACCACCATCTTCTTGCACAAAAGATCCTGAGAACCAAGTGTTTTTTCTTCCCCCAGAAGAGTACACTGAATGAAATATTAAACATACTTCCTGCCTCCACATTCTCAGAGCCTGACAGGGATAGGACCTTTTTAGGAAAGCAACTACTATTTTTCATGCAACTTGAGAAATGCTAGCTTAATCAAAATTTCTGTGCTACAGTAAGAGTCTGACTATACAGTGTCAGCTTTGTAAAAGTAGTTAAGACACTGAAATCTCAATAGTATTAGAGCAATTAGGCATCTGAAGATTCAAACTTTGGCTGTTACGCTATAGCTAGTTTTAATGCCCAGTTCCAGAGCTGAAATAGTAAACTGCTACCCTGGACTTTTTAAGGATCCATCTCTACTAGAGGGTTTGTTTGTGAAATGTTGTTTGTGTTAGGCAATAATTCATTTTACACACAGCTACAGGCCCACATGGAAAAATTTACAAAGCATTGTAGTATTTAGTAAGTAAAAAAACCCCAAACCCTGTAAATAGTTTCTTTAGGAGAAAAAAAAAAAAAAAAAAAAAGGTAAATAGTACGATAAACCATTATCACTACTAGACTATCACCCATTAATTAAAAGATGTTTCTCAAAATCTCAAATGTTTATAAAATATAGGTAAGAGCAATGCATACGCTAGCTTGGACACTAGGGTTAGACTTTCTTTTCAAATTTTTGGCTGTGTCTGAGTGTCTACACAGCATCACTCACAGCTAATGCCAGAGAGTCCTTTCTTTATTCCCTGCACAGCTTCCAGGAGGAAATCTTTTCCCATGGGTACAGAAGGGATCATATTTTGTCTCTTGGTTCTCAAAATAAAAGCTGACTCACAAGTCTCTAAAATAATTTCCTCTAGAAAGAATCCAGATGGCAGATTAACCTATTTATGTGGTGTTCTGTATAACTCTCCTGCCAATCCTTTTGCATACTTCTTCTATGGGCAGTTCACTCTTTCAAGATGCACAAGCTGGATATAAAGAAATGTATGGATCGAGGGAGCATAGTGTTGTGATGATCTTTTCAGCTGTCTGCAGCCCTAATCTCTCTCTCTGCCCTTATAGTTAGAATAAGACTTAGCAAATAAAAGTAGTTGCCTTAAAATTAGAAAGAGTGAAGAAACTGCCTCTAAACAATGGTTCTGGTTTTTAACTATATCTAGTAAATGGTGCTGCTTTTTAACACTGTGAGATCCTGGAAATGCGCTGGATTTTGCTTCCCTGATCAAATTTTGCAAAATTATGTTCTCGTACTACTCATTGATGCAACAAAACGAGGACACTTGCTCACTTGAAAAGTCATTGTATGCCTTCTCACTTGTGGCCTAAAAATTATAGCAAAAAATGAAATGCACAGAAGCTGTTCTTAGCAGATACTGTTACACAGACTATTCATCGCAAGCAATTTCACCATGCAGGATGGCTTAAAACATCTGCAGTTGTCCTACACATTTTTCAACAGTTTACACTTTGGCGTTTTATCTGCTTTTATCTCCCCTGCTTTGCCACTCAGAATATTTCCGTAGCTCATTTTACTGCCAGTCCCATGTGTTCCCAGCACTCGGTCAGAGTCAGATTGTGTTTCGTTCAGTGCCTGTGCCCAAACCCAGCAGCACTGGGAGCACAAGCTCCCATCGTAATGCATTAACTGGTTCCAGCTGCCTCTGGCTGGGGACCCTTGGAGGAGCGGCCTGCCTACAGGAGCTGAGCACTGACCCTGCTGCAGCCCTTCCTGATACGCTGCAGCTGCTGGTTTGCAGAGCATGGCTCAGCAAGGCTGCTCCTCAGCCCCGGCAGGGAAAATACCCCCAGCACTTCCTGCAGGCACCACAGAACTGCTGCACTGCTCCTACCTGGCTGTTGATAATGCGGAAATTCCCAACCCTTCCTAGTATCAGATAAGCTAGCTGCTATTACAGGGAGAGAGTGCTGCACCACTCAGGTTACTAAAATGAGTCTCATTAGCTAACTAGATAAACTAGGCTGTGATATTTCTATTCAGTAAGGCTTTAAAAGCCTATATATACTTAACCTATTTTACCCTCTTTTCTCTCCTACCCCTCATTTCTATGGAGGTCGATGTTTAAAAATATATCTAACAACCATATTTGTTAGCTAACTTTTTCCTGTTCTCATTACTGTCTGTAACAATTGAAAGTTGTTTTATCCAGCCCAAGATGGCTTTGTAGGTTTTGTTTTCTGAGTGTACATTAGTTTTCTTTCTGTGGTTCTTTTCCTACCAGGTGTAAGGATCTCGCAGAAGAGCACAAGTGAAGAAGCTCATTGTTATGTCTTTGCTGACAGTGGGATTTGGTGAGGAGAAGGAGGTGTAGACATTGGGAGAATGACAGGTATTGAGTATATCTCACCACAACTGGGCCTCACCAGGAAGACACAAAATCCTTATGCCAAAAGTAACCTGGGGGTGGAAGATGGGAATGTCTGTCACATCCCACAACCTGATCTCATCTTTAATGTGTTTTCTGCCAGCTGTAGCAGTTGCATCTTACACAGCAGTTGTGGTGTGCATTATCTCTTTCCCTCTCATTCATTTCTATCCACAAACTGCACCTTCAGGTGAATGAAAGGCTGCTTCTTTGTTTTCGTCATTGACAAAGGTTTTTGTCATGTTCCCTATGTTTTCTCCATGGGGCAGTTCTCCCTAGATTCTGATCATTGTTTAAGATGTTCAACTCAACTATGCAAACCAAGAAGGGCATTTTAGGATGCTGGTTTTTCTCACTGATGGTTTCCTAGCCCTATTGTAGCAGGTGTCCTTTTTTTCCAAGAAAAAAGACCGGATTTTATACACTGCAATACAAATTACCAGCTTATTAAGTGGTACTGCCAGGTAACAATAGTGCTTTATTGTTGAGAAAATTTAAGTAAGTTCATGCTGATGATACCCAGGGGCAAAGGAAAGACAAGTATGTAACAAGAGTTCAGAGAATTATAAAAAACCTACTCTTCTTTCCAGTTATTAAAATCATGGAGGCAGGGGGGAAGAGAGGACAGACAAAGAGAGAATAATGTGGTAAAAAGGGATGTTCCTAGTATTGGTCAGACCTTGTGCTTCCTTTTCTAGTTTGTATTTTGTGATCACAACATTAGGTCTTCTTTAGGTTATATGGATTTGTTATGAAGGTCAGGTCATATGTTATTGTAAACAGCTGTGCTTGAAGAACTGCTGGTGTTTATAACTAATGGATATGTTATTCTAGTAAGATATGTACTTAAAGTATAACTGCAGTATTTTTTTCTTTAAAAGCACATATCCAGTGCTAGGGACCTAATTCTGTACCTTTAGTTTAAAGTAAATCTTTGCTATTTCAAAGATCAAGCTCTTAATACTCACAAACTGCCTTTCAAAATATTAGTGTGAGAAGTCAAATAAACAGTTTTCTGCGATTCACAGACTCTAATACAAATCTAAGTTTTTCCAAAGCTCCATTGTCTGATACAGTCAAGCAAGCAGCTTTTTTCTTATCTTCTTTTGCTAAAATTCTTTGCAGTAAGTTTTTTCTAACAGTCTCTGGCTGCAGTAGGGAGAGAACCACCTGTAACGAGCCATCTTATCAGCAATGAGCAACTCCTACACCAGTTTTCATGTGTAGGGTCCTTGTAGTATTTTATGTCTTGCAAGTGTGAGGGCTCTGTTTCCACAAGGCTGCAGATTCAAAAAACATTTTCTGTAGTCTGTAAATCACAGGTAGAAGTCTCAGCTTGTGTTACAAAGCTGCATTTAATGACACAGAGATGATGTCTTTGAGGTAATGCATGCTTGATGAGCACATTAAGCGTAGCTGAAAACGGGAGAGATCACTTTGTAAAGCACTGTGCAAGATCCATCCATCTGCAGATAATAATTGGAATGTACCACTAAACCATACAATATTTAAGAGAGCATATAGATTTGAAAACAGAAATTACTTGATCAGTTTAAGGCTTCCCAAGATGGTCCTTGACTTCTGTACTGAGCAGCTACACTATAGTACAGTGAACAGCCCAGGTTTGTAAAATGTTTTTTGCTTGTAATCGATAAAGTAGAAAGTACAGCCTGAAAGTACAGTGAAATAAATTTACTTGTAAATGTCTTAGTGAAATCTGAATCCATGTCTCTGTTGGAATACTCCGTTTTGCACTGAAATAATCAGTGAGTCCCACATCAAAACAGTAGGCCTTGTCCAAGCTAAAGAAAAGCTAGGGAAATTATTCAGAAATGTTTTCATGAATTCTAAATTGCTTTTCTATTCAAAAGTGTTCACACCCCTTTTGGTGATTAATCCTTGAACATTTGTGCTAATGGACATCTGCCCACACAAATGTTTGGCTTTTCACTAAGTGACAACTTATTTTATTTGCAAATAAGGTATTGGTGCCTCAGTAGGCACTCACCATCATCCAGCCAAAGAGTAGGAGCAGTGACACATGATTTAGGTTAGTAATCTTATATAATGAGTTGTGAATAGGCAAAGATATAGCAGAATTAACAGTTAAGGAATAACCTGTGAGTAGAAATGTGCTCTGGATAAGTGTTAGGCACACCAAACTGAAAAAAAAAAAAAATCTCAACCAAAAGAATCCAAAAATCCAACTCAAAACCTAGGCTGCTGTGAAAATAGGAAAAGGGCTGCTTTCAAGGGGCTGCTCTCAAAGTAATAGCATTGGTCAATGTATTAATCCAGGGGCACAGGAAATGAGCTGATATCCCACTCTCAAATATTTTATAGCCTTTGCAAGAAAGATTTTAAGGAAAAATTTGAAAAGAGGTATTAGTTGACAGATACCTCAAAAAGTTTTCAATTCTGAATGCTAAATAATTACTTGAGTGCAAGTAATTATTACTTAAGATTTACTTGGCTCAACAAGCTACAAGTAGCTAGTGATTGCAAACGTATCTGTGGGAAAATATCAAGTTGAAATTATTTTCTAATTCAGTTTGACACTTGAATTTGGATTGTTCTGGACAAACACATGCTCTCTCTAATCCACGGAAAGTGACCCTCTCTAGCAGAAGCTTTATTTTCAATGAATCAACATCTTTGGAGAAAAATGTACCTTTTTCATCAAGATTTCATCACAGAATTTTCAGCTGCAACTGTGATCTTATTGGTAATTCTGTAAGTACATCCAATGAATAATAGCTTTAAAACTTGCAATTTTCAGTGGCCAGCTGTCAAGTAGTAATTCTTTTTTTTTTTTTTCCTGAGACACATCTGATCTCTACAAACTTGCAAGCTTAAACAGTTGTCTTATAGATAATCTAGTACCATTTAATTTCCTTCTTGATTGATTTCAGACATCAGGAGAGGTCAGGCCTAATAAGTGTTTGGATAGGCAAATTCCCAAAAACCTGACATAGAGCAGGTTGTGGTGATTCAGCATACTGGACTCACACCCTAGCAAGGGCTGGTAGGTAGAATTTTCCATTTCAAGAGCTTGACAGCTCATAGTCTCTACTGTTTCTGCAGTGTCCTTTGTTATCAATATGGTATTAGCTGTCATACTTTAATCAAACTTCCACTGAGAAATAACAGCAGGCCTAATTCTGCCCATGTTGAAATAGTCAAACTGATTTTAGTGGAAGCAGAATGAAATTATAAACCATTATACACCTGACAGTTCCTGCATAATTTCAGTTTTGTAGATAAACTTTGCTTTTTGTCCTTAGTCATAGGGTAGTGTTTTGTCCCTTTAAATGGCTCCCCTGTTCTACCCTAGAGATAATTGTGTGATAGATGAAGTTCTCTTTCCCTATCTAGCCTATGACATGCACTCATCTTTGCTTGAGGAGTTCTAGGCTATTGTATCACTGTCACTCCTTCTGTTGCAGACACAGTATCTTCTCAGTCTGCAGCAGCATTTTCAGCTCAGTATCAATTGGAATACAAAGGAAACACAAAGAGAAGCTCAGAGAAAGCAAAGGTGTAATTACCATTCAGCCTGCCTGAATATGTCAGCAGCACTTACAATATTCTACTCAATATAGTTAGCAGTGAGGTTGGTGGACTGTTTTGCCTCTTCTTTCTTCACCTTTGTGAAGCTGCCTTGATCATGTATCTCTCTCATTTAGGTATGTCTTAACATCCACAAATGTCTAATATTAAAGTGTGACAGGCAACCCTGCACTCTGCTCTTGTGTTATGGTGTTATCCACAACAGGGGTTGGACAAGCAGTTTTCTCACTCTTCCTTTTTTGCCAACCTTCCTTTTGGTGCCTGTTCTTTGTAATCAGTTTCTTTTCCTTCCTGCCCACTGCATAAACCCAGTGTTGTGCAATGTGCAATGAGGAACAAGGGTGGCACAGACTGCTCCTGTGTGCCCCCTGCCACTCCAGTTCTCTTGTTCATTAAAAGCTCCTATTGACTTTAAATCAGTTCCACAGGGCTTTGTTTTGACAGAAATTTGCCCAGAGATAATTTGGCTGAATTTTTTCTCCAGACTTCAAAGAATCTTGCACTTGTACATGTAGTTCAGACAGAATTATTGATAAAGTTGGAGTGGAATTAACAAAAAGTGCTGCCGGGGCCCCAGCTATAAATTTTGAACCTGTAATGTGTCATGGATATTGGGGTTTATATCTAATTTTACAGCTCCTCAAATCTTTATGAAACCAAGTCACATATATATTGTTTGTTATCAACTTTCTGCCCATTTTAGGATTTCAAATTTTACACAGATTTTTGTGTGTATTTTCCCTACTTCAGCCTGAAAATGTTCATCACAGTCAAGAAATAAATCCTAGACATTTAACGTACAAGAAAAAGAACCACCCTTGTATTGAATTTTCTTTATTTTATTACATATAATAACATGTTTATTATCTATGAAACATCTCTGTGTTTTAAAAAGCTGGTCTTTTTCGAAATCAAGTAAGTTTCCATGCCTTTTGTAAGTAGCCCTGGCCAGATTAGGCTGCATTTTACATAGCAAAAGATTTTCAGTATTTGAATTAACAGCCAAATCTGAATGAGTGGGAATGGGGAGAGGGAAGGAATAAATTGCCTGAAAGATTTCATTTTACAATGAAAACTTGAGGTATTTCAGACCTCAAGTTGAGATAGTAGCTGAGCAATCTGAATCTCTTGAGAAATTCTTAAATGGGATATGTGTTTACACCAACTCTCCTAGGAAAAATTGTTTCCAGAAATCACAATAGAAAAAAAAGAGAAAGAACCTACAGACTTGTGCTGAGATCTATTTCTGAATCATGGGACAGGTGATTCCAAGAATAGCACCTACAAATTTTGACATAAGGCTCCTGCTGTGGAGAGGATGGAAGAACAAGCCTCCCGAGAAAAAATAGCACGAAACATTTGCTACAGCTGTAGGGAAATAAACTGGCAGTGGAGTGGGAATCTTCTTGGGGTTAATTGTCAAAGATTTCCACCGTAAAGTCTCGCTAGTTAAATAACTTTAAAAGAATGATTAAATGTAGTAGCCAGACAGACCACTGCACCCGCTTAGCTTTAAGTCCACGAGACTTCTTCTGTGATGACATTTACATGGTTTGCTTAGATACTTCCAAATTTGACAACTTTGTTTCTGGGACAATTTTTTTTCCAAAAGAAATTTTGAAAATAAAAAACCTCAAAACAACATCCCCTGCCAAAAATCCTAAAAATTCCTCTCCATCCTACATGCTAATATTAAAACAGTACTTTTAACTTCATGAGATGTACTATAGTTCACGTTGATTTTAAATAGCAAAGCATATTCAAACGGGATTGACAGCTCATGGGATAACTCAGAGGTTTTTAACTCCAGAAGTTACTTGATTTGTCTAGCTGAGATGGGTAGAATCAACAGCCTGACAAGATTTCACCTCCTTGTTAAATGCTGTATTTTCCCTTCCTGTCTGCTCCTCTCTTTCACACCACTGGTGCAAACAGACAGCTTACCCACAGCCTCGGGGTTTTCACAAGCAGGGGGGAAATGCTGGGGAGAGCCCTCACATGGACTGTGCAAAGAGTGAAACTCCAGACCCCGTGTGCTGCACCAAAGCCTTCAGCAATCATTTGCTTCTTCCTGTTTGTGTATTTGAAGAGTGGAAAACACACACATCGCCTTTAGGTGTGAACTCTGCCTGTGGGAGCCTGGCAGACCAAGACAGTGGGATGGGGAGAACCCAGATTCATACATGCATCTAATACAGTTAAATTCTTCATTGCTTTTCCCTAAGACACATCTGGTTGGCAGTCCTCTGAGACAGCTCTCAGTTTCCTCAAAGCAGAAGTGAGATCACTGTTGGTCACTAGCAACAAGTCCTATCAATGTCTGCGAAAGTTGAGCTGCAGGAAAATGAACACCCCCCTACAGTGGTGAACAGTGTTTTACTGAGGTGCTTCTAGGCTCATTTTCCCTGTGCAACTTCAGCCACTCTGCAGCACATAGCCAGATTTTCCTTGTGTCTGCCACAGCTGCCAGGTAAACCCAAGAGTCCCTCATTTGAAATCTGCCTCTCTTACCCTAGGACACTGTATCACTTTGATCCCTCTTTTGTAACCATAATTGATCTTAAAGGCCAAAAAGTCACCAAGTCACACAAGTTAAAAATTTTATCATTACCATCCAAGGAGGAAGATCTTAAACACCTTCCCTCCTACAAAAATAAATTATGAAGCAACTACTATGAGCTGAAGAATAAAGCAAACTTTGCCTCCAAGAAAAAAGAAAAATGATGAAACGATTGTAAAATATTTCTAGGCAGCTGGTTGATGTCTGTAATATATCTCCTTGGAAAACACATTAACATAATCCCTCCCATAAATAATTAAATTCCAGATAAATTCCTATGAGAACAAATTCTCATCAAGGTGAGCAAACAAAATATAGCCTTAAATCAGTATAGACTTTGACATTTTGTGGCAGTTTATGTACCTGGTAATGAAGATATAATACAAGACACTCTGGGTGGTGCAGTGAAGAAAATACACATTGTCATGTTTCAACTGTGTAAAACAGCAACCCCAGTGCACTGATTCCTGTGCCACCTATTTCTAGGAAACGCTGCTCCCTTTATTTTAAATCTAATTATCAAAAGACTAAATTGTCCTAAAAAGCTTCTTCAAAAAGGCAGCCAAGAGATATAGAGATTACTAAATAATATAGACCATGAAAGCCTAAGCAACTTTTGCTAAGTCTTGATACTAAAGCTGCTTTGTTTTGTCTTAGCACTGCACTGAAAGCAAAATGCACTGCTAGTACATGTTAAGAGGAGTCTCTTTCAAAATATAGCATGCAATAAAAACCAGTGTACACACACAAATCTTAAAACATTTTTCCGTGTGCTGGTAATACATGAATTATCATGCAACTGTTGAGTGGTTAAGACCATTTTTTTTTCCTTTTGGCCATTTAAAGTGTATGGCAAAAACTTGTGGCCTCATGACCACATTCTCAGTAATTGGTTTTGTTTATACCCTGCAAAGCTCACTGCTCTTTGGCTTCTTAATTAATGCAAAGATTTAAATCTACCTTTTCACACTGTCAATTTGATAAACTGTTTCTTGTTTGGATGGGAAAGTAGGAGGTATTCAAACCCCACAAAGAATCAAGATATTTCTGGCAGTGCAGCATAAGGCTAACAAGGACATCTTTAAGTGTGCAGATCATCAGAACCAGCAGCAGTCCCATACAAGCAGTGACTCAGTCAAAGTGGGGATTTGCTGACCTGAGTGATTCAAACCAGATGCGTCTACACTGTAAATAGGTGCTCTTCTGGCTTGGGGCAGCTTTGTGCACATCCTATTCAGCAGAGAATGAATTCAGAGCAACAAATGTGCTTATAATACCAGTAAAGGAAATCACTCATAAGCTTCCTAGCAACTCCACCAAATATGCTGAGCAATTATGCAGCAAGGATCCCAGAAAGAGGGAGTGTGATATCCACCCAAACACTGTGTGTTACAAGAGGAAAGAGGAGCAGCTCCTTAGCTCACAATTACTGCAGCTACTGGGCTGGCCTGGTGAGGTGGGATAAATTCCCTGGCCAGCAGGGTTAGGATTTGTCTCTTTCCTCCCTGAAATCCTGGCAAGGAGGATCACATCAGAGCTGCTAGGCAGTTGACATGACAGAAGAAGGGTTTAGAGAGTCAAGAGATTGTGGACAACTTCTGCAGACCTAATGTGTTTGTGCCTTGAGGCACATGTCAAACACAAGTGTAGAAAGTGGCCAGAATTTCATATCAATGCAAAAATCTTGCTGGTAAGCAGCTGTGTGAAGCTGAGCTAGCTGGATTTCTCAGCCACACAAAGGTGAGAGGTCTTACTGGGGAAGAAATAGACAGTGTGAGATACTCACAGTGGTTTAGGACCACACACAGTTTTATTTCTGTGTCTAACATTGTGCTGTCATTGCCTCAGTATTTGGTGCCTGTCTTGTGCTATAAATTTATCTGATTCTGCCTTGTGGCAGGATTAGTTTACATTACCATGGCACTGTAAAGAACATGACTGTAATCTTCCATCTTCAGGGCAGTTGTGGTAAAATGAAATTACTCATCCACTGAAACTCAAGGAGGATATACCAGGTTCCGTATGCATTTGAAGAAGTTTTTCAATTTTAACAAAGTGGCTTGGAGTTTTGAGACTGAGCATGATTTAAGCTGGCTTTGATTAATATTTTTCTCACATGTTTGAATTCCCTGAACCAATTGTAAGTTGTGCTCTAACACTATAAAGATGATCTTAACTTACAATATGTATCCTTTGTATTAGACTGCTATGCAGTCTAACAGACTAGGAGGATTTAACAAGAATGTTAAGTGTAACCAGCATTTACAAGTTGCTAAATGAGTAATTTTTCAATTATTAGATTATTTTAGCCACTTTTCCTATTAAACAGATGCTTTCCAACAGCAGAGTGTGGATACCAAACCCATATTCTGTATACATCCTTCAGTGACCACCTTGGAAGTCACTCGTAGGAAAATATTCAATGATGTGCAAAATATCTCTCAGTTCACTCTCTTCTCCCGTATTCTCACTAGGGGGAGGTGTATATTTTGTAGAGTTACTTGTTTTGAAAAAGTTTGTATTTGATGAAGCTATTTTTCCCTTGTGCATTACAGAAGCACAGGTTGGTTTGTTGCTATGTGTTTTGAACTGCGTACTTGAAGTAGGAAATAAGAGTTTTATACCTGAAGAAGAAAACTTAATTTCCAGGTGAATTCCACAGAAATTTTTATTTCAAACTTCACTTCTTCCACAATATGCAAATTTGCTAAGCATCACTTTCATCTCAGAATTTTAGTGAGAATGTTTTGAGTTTTAATGTGTCAAACTTCAAAGGCAGAGACTAAATCTCAGTCAGATTGAAAGTTTATGGGAAATTTAAGCTTAAGGCCTGTAGACTAGTGTCCCTTTGCCCTTGTCCAAAAAATGGTGAATGAAGGTGTTTCATTCAGTTTGAAAACAGCGCAGTTTAAAAAAATAGTAATTTTTTTTGATATACATAGATGAGAACTTGATCACATGCTGTGAAATTCAACCTGAAGTAGACTTTCTACTACTGGTATTTATGTAAATTTTATGAAAATCTTAGAGTTTCAAGGTGAAGGATGTGGTAAATTCATGTGATGTAGGCAAAATTTTGAACCTTTAGTCTTTATTCAGCTAGTTCTAATCCTGAGTCTTCTAAAGCTCCACTGCTGCAGTACCCAGTACCTCTGTGAAAGCCAAAGAGACTGCAGAAAGGGTCAGCATCTCTTCCCTGCCTCTCACATGTCAGGTCCTAGAGTGCTCAGGATGGCCAGCTGGCTATTGACATGCAGTTTTTGCTCCACAGCTTATGGGTTTATATGAGCCAGAAGGGATAGGTAGAAGAGGAATAAGTGAGAAAAAAGCAAAATATGCAAATTAAGTTCAGATACATTGTTTTAAATAGGTGGGATACAGGATGGCTTGGTTTTCTTATTCTGCAACTCCAGTCCCAGAACTGTCTCTTTTAAGAAAAGCTCCCCAGGAACCAGGCTATGTAGTTGATTTTACCAGTGAGCTGGACAAGAGATGCAGTAGCTCCTGAGGGCTGTGAGAAGGCCTGAGTCTGCCAGCAGCTTGGGGCATGGCATAGATGTCTTACAGCTTATTTACCCTGGTGTTGTGGATGACCCTTGCAACATTTTCTTCATCACCTATTTGCTGTGGTTTTTCAGACCATGTGTATGCTGCCAGAATTGCAAACAACTGGAGGCAAATCATGAGTCCATGCCAAAAGAGTCTGCCTGTTAATAACACCTTTTGGCTGAGGTGTGGCATGATGTTAACCACAGCGCATCAGCGGGTGGCTAACAGTGAAAGAACAGCTTACCTTCCTGTAATCTTACACAAAGACAGCAAACAGGCAACACAGCTTCATATTTCTAGGTGAAAGATGTTAAAAATACTTTTAGAGCACAGTATATGGGAGCCAACTTCACACATATGTAAGCAAAAAGGAAAACAGACTTTCTTTTGACCTTTGCAGTACTGCCTCGAGCGCCTTAAATGCAGACTGATTCCAATCAAGGGCCTCCATCAGACAAAACCACACAAATGCCAGCTCCTTAAGAGAGGAAATTGTAGGGCTTGTGTCTCTCTACCTCTTCAGCAACAACTATGTAGGGCTTTGACCGACACATATTCATACAGAGTAAAAATACTGAAAAATGTGCACAGAACCCCAAAACACTTTTCACCACAGACCACAAACACCATCTTCAACACCAAATGAAAAAGGAGGTTTAACAAGTTACCTCTCCACTTTTGAGGCTAGCTTTTGTTCTTCTAACATCTTGCCCTTATTTTGTGCTTAGCTTCAGGTTTTCAATGGAGCATAAACTCCAAGTGCTGTAGGAGCCACCAAAGACACTGCCCAACTGCTGTCCAAGCCAGTCAGGGAGATGTCACAAATAATGAGGACATTCCTATGTCTGGCTGTAAATTCATGAGCAGACCTCTTGTGATAAAGCTAAAATATAATCAAAGGTCTGTGAAATTTCACACTCTTTGAAGACACTTGTGGAAGACTGAGCACAATGGACAAGTTTCATCCTCTTGGCTTTCAGACCAGCACTGAAAGTCATCCTGTAACTTTTCTGCTTTCCTAGGTTATTAAAATCTGTACACAAGTGGCTTATATCAAGTGGCCATGAGACATTCTGGAGGTTTATAGGCCACTTTGTGTGAGAAATATGCTAATAAATCAAATATTTTAGCAATTTTAATGAGTTTCATTTTTGTGATGTCACCTCATAATCCATTTAAACAAGGATTGTAGTGTCATGCAGAAACTCCAGCTTAGTGACTCTGGCTGAAAATTAACAGAACATTTATCTAATGAAGACATAGGACTAGTTAACAACTCTATAGCAGGTGTGTGGGTTTGTTTAAGAAATGCATACATATTTTTTGGATGAAAACACTGGCTTTTCATATGAAAATTAGAGTTTTAATATAAAGGGCCTGGTTGAAATGTCCTTGTGGAAAAGAAAAAAAGAAAAACCCTGCCTATCTTAAAACCAATGTTTTGTCAAAATTTCAATGCCAGTAGTTGCCGCTGAATTTTTCTTTGCTGAGAGATTGACTCCAGCTAAGAATTTGTGAAGACACTTTCTTGTGGTGGTAGAGAAAGAGTTTAACTTTACTTCCAAGCTAGGAAACTCCCATATCATTCTCCACCAAGAATCGGTTTTAGACAAGGGTTCTTCCCCTCTGTGAGAAGCCGTCCACCACTGCTGAGTACCAACATAGCAAAAGATCCACTCACAGTAGATGGCTGGCTCTTACACTTTTTCTACTCTAGACTAGCTTTCATTAATCAACTGAAAAATGCAAGGGAGCAGTTAGTCAGAAAAGAAGCTCTGCCTTGCAGCTGTGACACTCTGCCACGACACATATATCCTGCTCAAGCCCCCGGTTACAATTTCTTTCCCTCCATATGGTATAAATATTTAGTACTTTTGATGTCACTGTTTCAAATGAATTGATTTAGACTATTTAAATATGCAGGTATTCCTTGCCTCTGATGTATTTTGAAGGAAATAATGTATCTTGACCCTTCATCAAAGCATTGGTTTTTAATGACAAAACAATAATTTATTGGGTTTTTTATGGTGACAGAAACAATGGCAGCCTTTAACACCAATTCAAGTATTCGGATAACATTTATAATACCCTTGTCATTCTCAGCACCATGAGGGTTTACTGGATGTTCAACCTCCCTGTTGATGAAAATAAGAATTGCTTTAGGGTTCAATTTCTCTGGAAAAATCTGGTCACCTCACCAAAAGAATGGTGGTGTTGCTCTGAGAACTTTCATCTGTAAGATTTCCTAGTTTACAGCACATTTTCAGATTTTCAAGTCTTTGTGAGTCTAGTGATTACCTACATGCACTTCAAAAAAAGGTTTTTTGTTTCAGTGAATATGGGAACGTCAAATGAACTATTTATCTGTAAAAGAGGAAATATTTCACTTGACTTTAATGTGGTCAGAATCTGCTTGTTTGTTCCATATTGTTGCTGCGGTAACTTCTGAAAACAATTGATATCTGGAATAGTTTTAAGTAACATCCATTGTTGCAACATCATTTTAGTGTCTTTCCAGTCAAAGTTTACTACTGGTTAATGGATTTGCTGTCAAACTGATTCAGGAAGGAAGAAGGATAAATATAAACTTTCTCAAGATGGTTTTATTTCAATCTTGAAAACATCCATACCAAAACATGCAAATGAGCCCTCACCATGTGGCAAACCTGCTGTGAAACTCAACTGAGCTTCTTACGGAGGAATTTTACAGTCACGAATGTCATCTTTGAAAAAGAAACTCCTGAAGTGCCACTTTATTTTATTGCACTAGGCATTGCCCTTCTTCCATTGTCCCAGCTAGTTAAGTTATCCTGTCCCTGCTCTTCTTCTGCAGTACTGCTTGTAAGCTACTGCCTGTGGAGGGTGTTAGGAAGAGCCTGCTCACTTGCTCGTGCTGTGACTAACCACTCGGCAAAGAAAAAACCCCACCTACTGTACTGGTAGTCTATCACTGGGGCCAAGGAAAAACCTCCTTTGGAAATCTCTAGGAATTACACTAATGATAGAAAGATTTCTGCCAAAAAGATGAGGTTGTAATGCCCTGCTTTGAGGACGGAGGATTTAAATAAAAAGGAAAACTAACAAAGGGGAACTGGCATGACAATTGTTAAAAAAAACAGCACTGAAAATATTACCCTTTAATGTAACATTCACAACAAAAATTTTCTTTCTTCTAAGCCATGATATGCTTTTGCAGACTGCTTTAGAAGTAATAAAGATACATTCCTACAGAAGCAATTATGATAAGAAAAAAAGAAGAAGAGAGAGGAACCAGAGACCTTTCAGAAATTAAACTGCCCAGTATGAAGTCCAGCATGAACTGGATGTCACAGAGAACAGAAAGAAGAGAATGGAGGTATATGTTTGACTTTTTCTTTTTTAATTAATATGTACTATATTATATATACTATCTTTTTATTAATATGTACTATTTTATATTTTAAAATAAAGAAGGTAAGAGCTGGGAATAAAAATTCAACAAGTGGCATGAAGACAAGAGTGTTTCTTGCTATATATCCCAGTGAAAGGAGAAGCTGAATGCACATGATGTTGTGATAATGAGGCAGCCCACACACTTCTCCCACACTAAATGTTTTACAAGAGTGACACTGAACAATAAAAACCTGACCTGCAGTATGACTGAAAAGAAGAGCAAACATTAGAAGAGGGGAAGGTCGTTTATAGTAACATTATTCTAAGGGAGTAGGACAAAATTCTGACTTTTGATTTTGATTTTCCATCAATACAAGACTTAAAATGCAGATTCATATGGTTGTGTCCTCATTCTGGCTTTTGATACAGGTATTTTGAGACAGAATTTGGCCCACCCAAGCAAAGAATAGAAGGTGAAAAAGAGGTTCCCGGTGTTTGCAAATTCATTTGACAGTTCTTCCCACTGCCTGAATGAAGATATTCTCCATGCTTCACAGAATTCACTCTGCAGTATTGACCCAGGCACAACTTCTCTTAGTTTTAATTGTAGTCTCCTGGTTGTGGATTGTAGTTCCTAAGAATTTTTTAATGTGTCTACTTTTCCTTGGCAGGATGTGAAGCACAGCTGGATTAAAAAAAAAAAAAATAAACAGTTTTGAAAGTATCATTTGTTTTCACGCTTCAAAGAGCAGCTTCAGTTAGAGTGTTATTTTGCCTGTATGTGCAAGCATAATCAACATTTCTTCTGGTGACTTAATATTATATTGCCTTTTTAAATGTCTTTTAAAACGGTTGATGAAATCATCTTAATTAGATGATTTGCTTTAACATCTGCTGCTGTTGTCATTTCATTTTCAGTGTTTTCATTTGGTGGAAAGATTTTTCTTTTCCATCTTGCAAAACAACATAATATCTGTGTGCACATATGTAACTGTAGAGTATTTTTACATGCATTGTACATGTATTTTTAGTACACTCTGTTCCTTCAGCTGTGCTTGGGTAACCTAGTAAGCTGCATTTCCTTGTGTCTGCATGATCATGATGCACAGCACGGGGGGACTTTTGTAACCTGATAAAAGAGATGTGAAATCTCACATTTCCTTGTAGAAATAGAAAAAAACCCCTGTCTCACCACGACTAAAGATTCTTTCGTAGGCTACAAAAGTTCTTTTAAATAAACACTAAGAGGGGAATAAGACCATAGTCTACTGTAAATGTAGGGCAAATTAAGGTAAGCTTTGAGTAGATCAATATTTAGAGTTTAGAAGTGCTTCCTGTTATTCTCTTGGCTTACTTTCAATCTTTTTTTAGACTCAGTCAGCTGCTGAGATGTTTCCTTTGTGTAAGACTTTAGGTTTTGATGAAGAGCTTCTCACAGTCCATCAGCATCCACTGGAAAATCTAGGAGATGAACACCAGGGAAACAGATCGGCTGGAAGTCAGGAAGCTGAGACTGTTCTGTAGTCTCAGGGAAAATTGACAACTTTCTTTGAAGTTTAAACAGGAAATGTATGTATATACTCTAATGAGGATCTGGATCTCACTTTCTGTGGAGTAAGTAGTGTTTGCTGCATTACTTACCTTAACCTTCTGAGTCAATAAATAAATTAAAATTATATCATACTATTGTATCATGATTTGCAGATTTTGTGCAGGGGCAAGGGAAAAACCCCTACATGCTAGCGTGAGAATTATTCCACATCGTTTACTAGAAAACCCTAAATTACACTTTCTTAGGAAAGGGAATTTTGTATTTATTTTTTAAAAGTTAGAATTCGCACAGGATAAGTTGAATAGGCCATAATAGCGGGAATATAGTGCACTCATTTTACCTAATACCAACCACCAGAGACAGTATTTAAAAAAAAGAGAGTTATGTAGTCCTGCTTCTTTTCAGTAAAAGAAGGTACCTTTTCCCTTTTGGGAGAATCCAAATTTTCTGAAAAGAGTTACGTGCTTGCCATGCACTCTGTACCAGCAAATCTAGGAAACAGCTCAGTGTCATGTTTTTCCCCTTCAATTTAACTTCAAGGCAGTTCAGTAGCTGTTTTCCTCTTATCTGTAAATAGCGACTACTTGTAACACTGTTTGGTAAGTAGGTGCTAACCAAAACAAATTTACAAACCAAAGACATCCCGTTTGCTACCTTCTGCACAGGCATGCATATTGGAGTGGTAGATGGGGCTTTGGGTGGAGTCAGTTTGGTTTGTTACAGACTATGGATCACACTCCTAGAGGAGCATGGCGCCCATTGTGTGGCACTAATTTCCACAGAAGACTAGAGCTCAAAGTGTCTGATGTAGATGTTGCCATCTCATCATTTAAACAAGCTTGCTCTAACACTGACTTAAGAGCACTGCGGGGATCAGCATAGGCTGTCAAAGTCTTTTCAAGACTGAACGTTTCTAAGTATGGACTTAGAAACTTTGTCCCTGATGAGCTCTGTGTTGCTCCCTGTGCTGTTAGCTGGTAAACTAAACACGGCATATCTGCTTATGTAGGCAGCAGTGCCTGGACACACTGGACAAAATGATCAAAAGAATTCTTCTTTTTTTCCACCATTTGTTCCTACTTCTACATACATACTCCATTTCTCCAGGACCCCCACACAATACCCTCTCTGTCCCTCTTGCAGGAGAATAATGAGGCTGAATATCCACTCACAGAATTTTCATAGATCTTCTTGCTGACTACAGATATCCATTGTGATTGCCACTGCCATTCGGCAATAATAAAGTGAAAACTTTACCCTAAATTCCCAGGTTGGTATTCAGTAAAAAAAGGAAAATTGGAAAACATGTTTTTCTGTTCATAGCCCCCATCTCAACTGGAAAAAAACAAAACAAAACAAAACAAAACAAAACAAAACAAAACAAAACAAACAAACAAAAAAAACCACCTTGCGGTGTCTACACAGTGGAAGGAAAAACCTCCTCCTTCACTGGAAGAAGAGGAAGAGAAGAAGGACAGCAAAGAGGCTCTGTAGAGCACACAGAGCTCCACAGTACGTTCCGGTACGTTCCCTTTTGCACACATATATACATCCTACCCTTCTGCAGAGCTGCAGAGCTGTGGTCTTTGCTTTAGGGTGGGGTTGGTTTGTTATTTTGGTTTTGTGATTGTTTTTGATTGTTTGTGATTAGCAAGTCGATAGATACAGAAACACTGTTCTTTTCATGTGAAGGTCTGGTTCAAATTCTTGAAATATAAAAAGTATTACATTATTACTTCAAAGTTTCACAGATGAGAAACAAGGCTGAGGCTTAAAGCAAAGTCTGTTTTCTTGTATTTAAGTTTGTTAAACGAACCATAAATGTCACTCTAAACCTAATCTAAGGATTTGAGGATTACAGGTGCTACATCTCCAGGCTTGAAATTACAGTGAATCTTTAATAAAATAAAAGGTATTAATCACTTAAATGAAGTCTTATGAGAAAAGGCAAAAGATCTGTGGTGTGTTGCAGTAGGCTGTGAGAAAGTAATGGCGAATTACCAGAATGTCTAAGGACATTTTACATTTCAGATTAACATTCTTAATGGGGCAGTTACCAGTAGTTTGTCATGGTGGTTTTAAGGTGGCATGTTAATCTTTAGCTTTGTTCTTCTGCTGTCTCCACCACAACATCTCTCTCTAAATAATCTAAATTTCTCCCTGTTCTGCTTATGTATGCTGAAGAAGATTTAAGCTGTGATTCAAGTTTTAAGCATTAGAAGTTAAAATAGAAAAGACTTCTTCTAACATGAAGGTGAAGGAAAGGTCAGCAGAAAAGTCAAAAGGATGACTGATGTGGTCCTACAATTCAAGTAGGCATAGGGAGAGGAAAACCATTACAGTCACAAATTAAAGAGAAGAATTAGTAGGAGGTGAGAGTCAAACATGACTTTGGACAATAAGTGATTGGCTGTCTGGGAAGTGATGCCTTCTTATGTTTAGTGATAGCAATGGACTGAGATGTGTCTCTGAAGAAAGCTGAAGTCTGAGGAAAGCAACCAACACTTACTGGAACAGACAGTCTGCCTCTGCTTTTCTGAGTCCATCACTGCATGCTCAGTAGGAGAAAAATAATGAGTGTAACATGGACTGCTGAGAGTGTCACAAAGTAAGAACAGTTTAAGCTAATAATACAACCTACAGATGAGACAGACTTTGAACATGTCATCTGTAAGACTTGATGAAATCTGCTGATCATGATGCAAGAGAGAACACAAGTATCAATATTACTTGTTGCAGAATCTCTGAATGGCTGAGGATAGTGAGAAAAGTATTTGGGGGAATGTGATGGATAATCCTTTATCAATGAAATAAAAATGAAACCCCTTGTTTGCCTGGATTTTTTTAATGTTTATGGCTGGTGCTCTTACTACAAATAACTATAGGTCTTTTTTTCTAAAACCTTTCAGGAAAGAGCAATTCAGTAGCAAGGTGGAGATCTTGACTGGTCTGAGGCAGTAAAAAGGTCAGATAGCGTTTCTGCTAATTCAGAAATGAGACAGTCATTTGTCTAAACCTAGTGGCTGATAAATACTTGCTGTAAAGGCTTTCATGTCTAAAACAGGTTATAAATCTTGCAAGAGATCAGCAGCCCAACCCATGAAACACAAATGATGATGACCAGGCCAATCACATGTCCAGTCACAAAAGGGACAAACTGGTACAGGGAAAATGTGTATTATTACCTCTACATGTGTTGGTTCTATAAAGAAAAGTAGATTTATGGTGGTAGACTAATATGGGAAATATGCCTTCTCATTGTGAGTGAAAATATAAAACATTAAGTGAAAATATAAAACATTCAAGAGCTTCTTTAGGAAGCAAATTTTGGCTGAAAGTTCTTTTCCAGTGTTAGTAACAAAATTTTAGTATACAGAGTACAAATTCAGCCAGTCAAAACTGCTGGCAAAAACATCAAAAATTGCTATTAATTTCTTTCACTTTTTGCATTTGAATGTGATTGATATATCTTCAAGCACTGGCTGCAGAACCTTGTGTCAAGAGATAAGTGAACTGAGAAAAAAGCTCATGCAAAAAAAAAAAATCCAAATAAATTGCTTTTTACATACCGAAACCCCCGACATTTATAAATTTAGTGCAAGACATTACTGTATAATTGAATGGAGGTTGTGCTAAAAAGGAGCTTCACACATCAGTGCAATGCCACTGTGAGGCATTCATATTCCATATAAAACGTGAGGACTCCCCTCACATTTTATATGAAATATGTCTATCTCCCCTAAGATGTAAGGGAAAGTCTTCTCAAAAAGGAGAAGTTTACCAAGTGAAAGAAACATGGTACTATGGCAACACCCTTGGATATTCTCCTGAGACATTTGGCTGATTAGTCAGATTAGTTCATACTCCACCAAATATGTGGTTAGAACATTTGGTTAGAGTGCTTTAGTGTGGGGTTTTCAGATCAGTATTTGATATTAGTATCAATAGAAGACAAAATGAAAGCTTTCTCTGGACTGAAATATTGCGGTTTTACAGGGAATTATGTTGCTGCTTCTTTCTAATTCACCTCACATATTTAACATTCTGACTCTATGTGGATAATAGAGACAGATGAAAGTCTATGTAACTGATAGGATGGTGTTGTTGTGGCTGCTAACTGGTAAAAAGAAAAGCTCAGTGTTGTGAAAGTTTTTTCTGCTGATGACCACTTTCCACAGCAAAGGTGTAGGATAAGAAATTAGTAGTGTAATAGAATGATATAGAATGATATGTCTGATCTGAATGAGAGAGGTTCCATAAAAACTCTGAGTAATTTTTTAATAATTTAGACCCATTGTCCCCAGGAGAATATGAGACAATGTATGTGAAAAGTTCACACAGATAATTTTGAAATATAGAAAATGGGGATAGGACAAACAATTTTTTAATAATTGGTTTACTGAAAATAAAATAAACAAAAGTTTTCTTTCACCTGCTAGAGGAAACAATGAAGGAAAGATCTGAAATAAGAGAGGCAAAGAAGAAAATTGAAAAAAAAATTAGACAGAAAGAAGAACTTACAAGAACCAACAATATGGTGAAAATAACACTTTTACAGGGAGAAAACAGAATACATAATTAAAAGAGAGAGAGGGAAGTCAAGACAGAAAGCATGCCTTTTCAGAGGTTTGGCCAGAACTTGTTAAAAAGTGAGAGGAAATTACAAAATGAGAATGAATACAGAATCTGCTATCCCCTTTTTCTAATAAGGGGATATATCCCCCCCGTATTCTAATTGTCCTTAGGCCAAAGAAGGAGCTTTCAGCCTGAAAATCATGAGTTTGTGACAAATACTTCAGCACATGTAAATGTAAATTTATGTAAATAAAACCTAAAAATAGATGAAACATAAATGAAACCTAAACCCACCATGAAACACACTGTTTTCCATGTATTTGGAGGAAATTTTCCATTCTCACAGAAATGTCTGCACACCAATTGTTTGTAGCCATCCTTTTTGAAAACGACATTCAGCCTCTCAAACTAAGCAGCATTAACTCCTAGAATGCTGTTGATTCTTTGTTCTGAAAAATATCCGATGGACCATATGCCCATGAAAACACTGACTACTGTGCTAACTCTACACTGAAAACAAAACTAACCTGTAGTTTCATGTTATTGATCATTTTCTGACTAAGAGGTTAATGAAATTCCTGCACTGACACATCTTTGTGCCCGTTGTGTCAGCTCTGTTCATTCACCTGTTTGTGAACTCTCTTACCTAAAGCAGAACTGTACAATTATCAGGTTATAGCAAGTCACTTCTTCAATCAGCATTTGAAAAGTAACCTTTTTGTAAACCTAGTCCAGAGAATGGTTTCATGATTTCTGTTCAGGAATGGGAACTTGCCATGCTGAAGATTTTGCAATGCAAGAATGCAGCCTGGTATTCTAAACCGGGCTGAGATTTTGCCATTCAGTTCCTGTGGTTTGTGTACAAAACAGCTCTAAGTTTGGTTCTCAGATCCCCCATCAACTATGCATTTTTCCTGGAAACCATTTATTTGCTCAGTTGGATTTCCTGCTAAACAAGTGTTTGGTAATTATGGTATTGTAGGTACCACACAATGTAAATCCTCCACAGTTTTAAAAGGTCATAGCATATATTTATTAATTTCAGAGGTGGTGATCTAGAGACCCAGCAGCATCACAGTACATGTTTCAAAAACAAGCTAAGCTTGCAACAGTGAAGACAACTACCATCTGCTACAACAGAAGATGTTTGTTGTGTTCTCTAGTTTAAGAGAAAATACTGTCTAGGGGAGGGGAGACTAAATTCCAGGATCTTTGTCTCTACACATTTCACTCAAGCAAATCTTCAATCATCTCCTTCAAATTAAAAAAAAATAAATTACATTTGCTTGTAAGTGCACAAAGTGACTTGGCTTAAGTACTTTTTTCCTTCTTTCTCGACAGAGGGTGTCAACATTAAGGATGACAAATCATCTTAAATAATACTTAATCTTTAAAAATTACTTACAACAAGTCAATGCCCCCAAGAATAAAAGAAAGCATTTAACGTGGCAGAGCACGATGTAAGGGAAGCAATAAAAGGGAAACGCAGCTTGAACTGTAATATTGCTGGGTACCTTACATCTCCCTGCTGAAAGCAGCAAAGTTGCAGCTACCGAATGGCTAATCTGTTCTACTGTGTTTTAATCAGATGTTGGCATTATCTGCCACTAATTGCTTTTTTCATTTCCACTTGTAATTATTCCATTGCATGTTTATGGTGAGAAGCTGAAAATGAAGCAGATCACCAAGAAAGAATTAATTGTTAATGAATAATCATCAGTAGGAAGCCAATTTCATTATCTTCAAAGAGGTAGCTAGAGATTAACTACTAACTGGGGTTCTCCTACATTCAGTGCATGACTGTAAAGTAATCACAAATAATCACACCCTCTAACTTCATCAATTAGTTTCTATTATGTGAATTGATACCCATTTTTGTTTTTGTTGTTTAATGCTAATGGTAGTATTCAAGCTGGGGAGCACTAATTGGAAGGTGTTGTATTCAGTGGGCTCAAGCCCTAATTATTAGAGCATCTTTTTCATTAGCATAGGATTCTAAAAAGGATATATAGTGGTAGTTACTAAATTCACCTTGTTATAAATGCATTATCTTTATCAATAAATTTTAGATTGTCTCTTAAAATAGAATGATACATGCAAAGCTATTTTGTCAGCAATTCACAGTAAAACCAAGCAGAAGTATAAAAAAAATTACATCTGCCTCATCATTATTGCATAGATTGATGGTCCAGTGAGAACTGGTGACTCTCAGCTTTCCATTCTTTGCTACTTATTTCAGTTTAGTCCTCTGTGATGCCAAAAGCGACCATAAAGAATAGCTCTCCTGATGTTTTTAGATGAATTCTGTATTACATTTGTATAATTTTAATTGAAAAATAATAAAAGAAATCATGTCAGCTGTGGGATAGTTTCAGTCTCTCTGGACTGCTGCACTCACTGAAGCCTCTCATCTCCCCCATCTGATACCAGTGCCTGTATTTTTTCCGTCTTTGTACCTGTGTGTGTAAAACTCCCTGAACATTGACCATAGAACTTTTGTCACCTCTTACTTCCCTTCTGCTTTAACTGATTTAAGACAAGCCAGCTTCTAGACACAATTTTATTTTTCCCTGGAGCAGGGGACATAAGGCAACCCCACCTCCTGTGTCTGAAGAAACAAATACATTAATAGTAGTTTTGTTCATGACCCTCCTCAGTAGCCTCATTAGTATTTTAACTGCAAAGGAGGACAATACATCAGTGTTCCAGAAACCTAAAGTACGACTAAGGAGAATGAGCTCTTTATGAATTCCAGGTTTTCTGCAAGAAGAAATCACAGATCTTTACAGCAATCTTTTACACTCCTAACAGAGTGCATCTCAGAGACTATGCCAGGCAAGGCCAGCTGTAAACAACTTCTGAAAACCATTATACTAAACACAGAAGCTTGACCTTTGCTGAGAAGTAAAATTTGGCCTAAATGGAGTTTATTCATTCAACATGACCAGCAATTCTGGAAACTAGAAAGTTCCATCTGAGCCTGCAGGTGATAGTAAAATCAAACCCCATAAAATACTGCAGAGCAGTTACAGTTCTCTGCTGTCAATCATGTAACTAACCCAAGTCACCTCTGTTAAGTAGCAACATGTTCCTCTCTCATTTGATTGCAGTCAATGTGTTGTGATAGAGCTTGGATCACTGAAGTAATTTTCAGCCAAAATAGTCAAAAGCAGCAAAGGTAAATTTTCTTTAAGGCAAGATATTTTTCTCAGCTATCATGACAAAGTGTGATGTGCCGATGTCACTGCTGCCACAAAATATTCTTCAAATTCTGCATGTTTGCATACAGAGTAGGGTAGCTCCTGTTATATTTCTTTTTTGGCACAGAATCTGATGATCTATTAAATAAATATTAATCCCTTGCTGCCTTCAAAGCTGTCTCTGCCATATTAGGATTTTAAATATCTTCATTAATTGCTTAACTACCTTTTCCTAAATTCCCCATGGGCTCCTTTGATACTAGTCACTCTAATGTGTTACCATGTGATTCATGGCTTCACTCTGCTGTAACATAAAACATATTTTTAGCCAATTTTGTTTTACAGATGCCTTTGACAAAATGAAAATTCAACATTTTCAGACTCCAAAGATAAGCAGACCTAGAAAAGCCATTACAGTGTTACATTTTAAAAGAATAGAA
The DNA here is from genome assembly GCA_017589585.1 of Phylloscopus whistleri. NCBI lineage: Eukaryota > Metazoa > Chordata > Aves > Passeriformes > Phylloscopidae > Phylloscopus > Phylloscopus whistleri. The sequence continues at coordinate 2,563,460 of JADMLD010001395.1, read as the reverse complement.
AGCACTCCTATTTCAGTTCATGTTTGTAGAAAATGTATGTGCTCAAAACCATGGGTAAGCAAGCCATACACAAGTTTCTAAGCCATACAGAAAAGATTAGTGTGAAACTGGCAAAAGAAGCAAGGGAAAGGTTGATTATTGCAATATTTGTTAAAAAAATATTATGTGGGGTGATTATTCACATGAAAAGATTCTTGTTTAAAGTTAAGCTACAATTGGTTCATAAAGAAATGCTAGATCAAAGTAATTGCTTACACCTGGTGCAGAGCATCACTTCAAAATGAGATTTTTAAATATAGTCCAAGATTTTAGTTGCCCTACTAGTAGACAAGGCCTTGTATTTGCTCTCCAGCTGCTGTATGTCACAAGTTGAAAAGACTGGTCAAAAGACAGTAGCAATATGTAACTTCAGAATATGAGGATGTTGTATATATGTAAAAGCTTTCAAACATAATCTAGGCATATGCTCAGAACAGATGTGAAATGTGAAAAAGTGTAATGGCAACCAGGAAAAAACAGCTGTATTTTGTGATAGTCCCGGAAAGATCACTCCTGAAATGTAACAAGACAAACTTATTTTCAGTAACATAATTTTGGCAGCTTCTGTCAGAAGTACCAAAAATGTAGTGCTCATGTATTTATGCATTTATATTTTTCTGCAAAGATGTGATGCACTCTCCTCCACTCATGTATCCTTCAAAACTGAATTTGCCCACCTCCTCCAATCCTTGGTAGAGGCCAAGTCATACCCATTTCCCCATAGGATACTTTATGTTGAAACGAGCACAATATTTTGCAATCAGAGGTTGCATTACTTATTTTGTCACGGTCTCTTCCGTTGAATCATCTCAGGATAACATTTTGGGTAACATCTGAATCATCTCGGGCTAACAAAAGATCTTACAAAGCATCTCCTGGCTCCCCTAATTAGAGATTTGGGATCAGTGATCAAAATACTGATCTAATTAGCTATGCCTATTCTTTTGTGCTTGGGCAGGACAAACTGATCTTCAAGAACATTTTAGATTTTTTTTTTTTTTTTTGCTGTGACTTATTCTGTGATATCTTAGTCATGCTACACACTGAGGAAAGTGTAAGATTTGATTTTTCTCTAGACAGCAAAAGTTGGGTAGGTGTTTATCTTTTGGGCTTTTGGGCCCTCTGTGAACTTCCCAGCTTTTGTTTCCTTCCCAGCTTTTGCTGACCTTTCTTCCCTCGAAGTAGGTCTTTTAATTTGCATTGATAATAGCTATCTGTGACACTTAGTCCAATGTGTAATAGACACAGATAATACTGTAGTCCTGGGCTTCCCTTGTGTTTAGCCTAAGTCTGTGGTTATAGGAGAACATGTTGACTACAGCTCACTTTGAAATGAAGGTGAGACATTTATCCTAAGAAAAGTAACATATTGGTGGCACAGGGGGAGATAGTAGGAATACAATCTTTTTGTTACAAAGGTTCATAGCCAAAGGATCTTCAAGATTCGTTGGTTCTATTGTTTCCAGTAAGGAAATGCTGATTACAAGATAAAGAATGCAGAGTTAGGTCCAAATCCAATGCTAGCTAGAATTCTTGTCACAAGAAAATGTAGATTTTATTTTAGAGCTGTCTCTCTCTCAAAGTGTGTTACTCCTTTGTCACAAGCAGATTGGATTATTGCAATGAGCTTCTACATAGCAATACACCCAACTGTTCATCTCAAAAATTCATGGAGCAGAGCACAAAGCTGCCTCACTGTCTTATTTTTTGTGAGTGACATTTTGCAGCCACTCAGAAAAATGCATTTGTATCCATTTTATTTCTGGAAATAAAATAACTTATTAGGATAGATCACTGAGCACTGTAGACCTTATATCTTTTTTCAAAGAAGTGAAATTAAGTGGGGTACTTGAATGGTGAGCCTCCAACTTACACATTGTCTAGAAGATCCTGTAAATTTGTGACTTGACTCAGTTTCTAGTTAAATTGTAGCTGATTCCTCCGTGTATGCATGGAAGGAAGGAAACTTTTCAAATCTACTGCAAAAAATAAAAGAGAGATCTGTTGTCTACCTATGAAATTTGATAGTAGAAAACTCCTATTAAATCATAGAAAAATCTTTTTAAATGCATCAACTTGAAAAAATCCTGTGGAGCTGTAACACAAAGCATCTCTATATTTACTGCTGCTACCAAACACAGGAAAAGTGCTTCCTTAAAACAATGAAGAAAGGAAAATAAGGCTTTCATGGGAGAAAATTTGAGTTTCTAACAGCAGAGAAAGACGTTTCCTCCAAAGAGAAATTTATGTCACTTTCAGTATTTCACCTTGTTTTCTCTTTAGCTGTAATACAAACATTTGAATTATTAAACCCATATGCAGTTAGAGACCTCTTGAGTCTGTCATATAAACCATCAAAGGCAGTTCTGGAAGCCAGTTTCCCTGGCTTTAAGGAGAGTATTAGGCATTGACAGTCAATTGAACACTTCATGATTTATGTCACACATTATGAAAACCAGTACTGACCAGTCAGCTATTTCTGATCAAGTATCAAGACTCTATAATCTCTGCCTACCTTATCTGGATTCTTCACACCACAAACAAAATGTCACCAGAATGAACACCAGGAATTTTTAAGTTTATCCAAGCACACCCCCGCCCTTAGATTGACTCAATGGACTATGACTGCTCTTTCAGAGGCATTCCAGTCAATCATGTCCTGTGTGCTTGTTGTTCATGTACACAAATCTCTGCACTAAAACTCCTTTTGAAATATTTATCCCTAGAAAGGTAATGTGCATTACCAGTAACAACTTCCCTAAAAAATTTGCCATTTTCCCCCAAAACAGTAAGAGTGCATTGCAGATTAATGCATTTAAATCATTAACTGTAAAAAAACCAAAAAGGACAGGGGGCAAAACATTAATAACTGCCTGAATAAATAGGTGAAATTTTATGCTTTTCAAAAATTTGAAAGGGACAAACAGCCAGCTGAAAAGTGGAATTTATAATTGGAAGCAGTGACACAGTATACCCTACAGCAGCATCCAGAGTACTTTTACAATTCTGTCACCTGAATACAGCATAGTTTCATTTGGCAACTTGTATCAGTCACTGCTGAAACACACTCAATTCAAAAATGTAAAACAGACAGTCATATTTTTGCATTTATTTATAGGCTTCTTTTTTTTTTTTTAATTTCAAAACCAACTTTCTACATAGCATAGATAATTCTTTCTGGTTTTAGGGGCTTTTCATTTAACTATAAGTGAATTGCCCTTCTGGCTGAAAATCTGTTTTCTTTTGCATTCCCATCTATCCTATGTGCTACATTCCCTTTTAAATTCCACATGGATTCTATAGATTTTATTTAAGCAGGGCCAAGTTGTATGAACAGATCTGCCCTAGAGAAGTTTTCCTCTTTTAGCATGCAACCCAGCACTAATGCTCCTTTTTCATTTAGGTTTTCAATTTGGATGAATTCCAAATTGCCATTTATTCCAATAGAAATGCAACTAATTACACAAAGCATCTTAATAAAGAATGGAAACAAGATTAAAAGCCCTCCTCCTTCTGGTGTCTCAATGTGTAGAATTTATAAAATGCAGAAAGGTGCTTAATTTCAGTTGTAGTTAAGCCTCTTAAACAATCTTTTATCCATTTTTTACTACTAACCAAATAGAACTGTATTCAAGTTGAAGGCAAAATATAATCACCTTATATGCATCTATTACACAGGATTTTCCTTACTCACTATGTTTTCTCACATTTTGAGAAAAAAAAACAGAGAAGCTCTTCACACATGATATGTTCAAAGTACCTATTCTGACCTAGAAAATTCCTTGCCCTGTCTGTCTTCAAGAGCTTTCCATACCTGAAGAGATAAACAAGAATGCAGCTGGGGGAAAGAATATATATAGAATATATATATATAGCAATAGATATTTTACAGGTCATCTTAACTGGCTGCAATCAAACCACAAATTTATACAGCCTCTAGGAGCACTGTCCAGTTGTGTAAGTCGGGTTTCAAACAAGCTCTTAATGGTTATATGGGTGTAATGGTCCTAAGCAGAAAGAAGAATGATGATGGAAATCACCAGATTAGAAAGAAATTACGAGAGATGGAGAAGAGTAGCGAAAGAAGGGATATTTAAAGAAGATAAATATTATGTGAGTCATAAAAGCAATGACACTGATACAACAAGAGATGTGAAGATGGTGACTGAAGTACAAAAGGGAAGAACACGCTCTGCAAATCAGCAGGTCTGATGATAAGTTTTTATACTTGAAATTACCCAACATGTACTATGAAGGTCAAAGAATTTATTTTTCCCATGTAGCTATTGCCCACAGTCAAGCCTATATAATTAGAGATTTGTGCTGGCAAGAACAGATTGTGAGTACAAAGGAAGGGGGTATTTCCTTCTGCTACCTCCTCTGTGCCACAAAGAAGCTCTGGCAGGATCCAGTGAAAACAGTCACTGTACACCACAGCAGATCATTTATGCAATGCTGAAGAGTCAAGCTCAATCTGTGCAGGAGGAATCTCTCTTATACTTGATGTGTTGAACAAAATACAGTGTGGTGGTCAAGTAAGGAGAAAATATCTGATATTGAACTAAATGAGAGAGCTATAACTCAAGAGAAACTTCTGGAAATACTGGAGAACATTATAGCTGGACCTTAAATTGGAGTAAGGATGTATTTTAAATCAGATAATATTTCTCCCTGAACATTCGTGTTTGTAAGAATTCTGCATTGATTTCAAGGCTACTTATGAATGGGTGCTACAGAAATTTACAGAATACCACAGGAAAATGATCTGGCCACACAGCAGGACCACTGCAGCTACTGGCCTTACTCCTCCTGCATTCAGTGTCTGTATGTCCTTTCACAAATACACAGCACAATGTTTGTTTCTTTCCTTGTCAATTATTCAGCTCATGGTTATATGCGGCTTGGTCAAAAATAGCATCTCCTGGTGCTACAGCAAGTGAGCATGTAGGAATTTTAAAGAGGTCAAAAATGGGATGTGGTCAAGGTTATTTTCTTTCTCCTATGTTTAATTTTCAAAGGGATCACCATGGAAAACAAATCACTATGCAGAAGAGATTTCCAGATCTCACTGAAAGAGCTGGTGAGATTGAACAGGGCCTTATACAGATATAGACAGACACCAGTAAGATTCATTATACTCTCTGGTATGCATTCACTTTATAGCAGCAAGCATCTGAAATAGCTAAGAGTTAGGGAGTATATAAGAGGGGGAAAAAGACTTTTCAATTATTTTAGTCAATCTATTGCTTTTAAACCTTTGAAAGTGTCAATTGCATTGCCAGTTCATAGGGGGGAAACAGAACAAAATAGAATTCAATTTTATGTGGGAACTGGTCTTTCAGTACATATAAGAGGGTAGCACAAAACAGTTAAAAGGGTCTCCTTATTTATAGAAGGTAAAAATTGGTTATTTTTATCTTATACTTTATAAGCATCACTTCCTCAAATTTAGGACAGTGCTAGCTAGTAAGCAGGTATTTACAAAACCAATTCACAGTACTTCCCAGTACTAAACTCCTGACTGGTCTTTGCAGGGCTGTTAAAGATAGGACAGCGAGGAAATCCCACGATCTAAGAGCATAAAGGTCAATAGCTGCGAGTGAAACACAGTAGAAATATGCCAGAGGCTACAGTAAAATGGTCAGCTCATTATAGAGCCACAGCTTTAACCTTTAGCTCCCTCTCCCCAGCAGCTTAGAGCAAGCATGGCCTTTGTTTCCACAACAGCTTCCCTGAAACCCCAGTATTCCCACTCTCCCCCACGACATTATCACAGTAGACAGGATATAGCTACTAATAATAATGTTATGGAATTTATGAAAATGTGGCATTTTTTCTTGTAGCATAGGCTATGCCCAACTGTATTAATTCAGTGCTCAGTAAACTGTTCTCAGTAATCACAGTTCTCAGTAATCTTTTTTATGGGCAATAAGGAAACACCAAAACCACTGTGGACATCTGCAGCCAGATGAACATTTGCCCATTAAAGAGCACCAATGCAATACCTACCTATATTTTTTAAGGTGTATAGGCTGTCTTCATAAAACTGCTTTGGTTTGTTTTCTAAGACCTAACACCACAGCCCTCTGCTCCCTTTGGGCAATTCTTTTATATACTTTTATATATTTTAAAGATCTAGCCAGAGTGTATAACTGAAACCTCCATCAGCCCAGTTCTGCAAATCTTTTCCAAGTGCTCCTAAGAATCTGCAGAACTATGCAGCTCCAGAGCAGGGTGTGTATTCAGACCATCAATCTTTTTACTGAAGATTTTAGTGTCAGTGGCCTTTGCAAAAACACCCATTTTTTATTAATCAAGCTTCCAAGACATTGAGAACTAACAATAAAGTTTCTGTAGACACATATAAGATGGGAATAATAAATGCTATGAAATAAGAGCAGATGATTAACATCACTATTCTTGGATCTTGAGATCAACCTTTAATCTCCCAGCTGTTTTCAATACTGTTTCAATTGGTTACTCTTGTCATGTTTTCATGTGAAGAGACTTTAGGAAATACAAATTGTCCCAAGAGCTTCTGGACTTATCCAGTATTTGAATCATATGAAGGACAATTGAACATGAACTGACTAGTGCTAATACATTATTTTCCTACAACAATTGCTGAGCTATTAATTATTTTACACAAATTAATTAATGCTTATATGATCTAACTTCATGTTAGCACCTTTTGTCTACAAATTAATCCTAAGAAATATTTTCTCTATATATGAAGAAGAATCACATTTATTAAAGACTTCAGAAATCTGAAATTCATGTCAAGTTTTACTCTCATCTTAAGAGTAACTCTGTGTGTGGCAGAATTCTAAGAACAAAAGTTAATGAAAGTTCAAAACACAAAGAGAGAGGATCCTTGGTTATTATTTAATACTAGAAATAGTATCTCAAATTTATATAGCACAACAAAGGCTCCCCAGCTGTTTTATGAACCAAAACATCTGTGAATGTGTTAAACTGTCCAAAGATGGTTTGCTTATGCTGTTAACGTAGCAATGCTCTGCTTATCTTCTCAATAACAAGTGGAAATCCCACCTGAAGAGTTATCTCAAAACAGAGAGAAAACTGCACTAAATGCTGATTTGACAATCAAGTAAATTATTTGATTGACACAAACATTTTCTGAAAAATAACAATTAATATTGTCAGAAAGTTTCTGAAAGTCACTGCTTGGCCTTTTTATAGTGAATGAGGGTGATGTCACACAACTGGCTGACTAAAAGGGTATCCAAAAGCTGTGTTAAAACTGTCAGGAAGTAAGAAGCAGGGAAAGACAGAGACCAAGAAGCTATCAGGTAGCATTTGTAAATTGCCCATGTAAAACATCATTGTTTAATTCCAGTGAGGGGCTAGTTCCTAGCAGTGGGTTCACAAAGGAGATTATAGAAATCATTTCAAGTTTGTGAATGGAGCTAGACTGAAGCTGAAGCAGTGGGACAGACTTGAAGGAAACTGCAACCTCTGTGTGCTCTGAGGGAAAATAGAACACCAGCAGCACCCCAGACACTTGTGGGACATCATTGCATGGCTGGGCACCAGAGAAAGATGCTCAGAAGAAATATCAGCAGTAGAATTGGCAATTAAAGGTACAAGTACTGTAAAAGGAAGAGGAAAAGGCAGCAACAAGGTGACATGGCCAATCTTCAGGAGTGATCATTTTATGATCTAAAAACCATATCTCTAGTTTTGTCTTTTCACACTGTCACCTATTCATGCATAATGTAAATACAGACATTTGATCCATATTAGAACTTACTCCCCTACTAAATTTGTACTGAGGGATAACTCCTGTTCAGTTGTTCACACAGGAGAGGCAGCGGGGATGCCCTAAGACTGGCATCACTGCAATATCCTGATGGAATGGGCTGAAATGCAAAATTTTCCCTCTCATCCCTTCTGAAAAGAAAATGTTAACGCATAAGTTCTTTGTAGATACTAGAACTCAGAATCTGGGCCTTTTATCAAAAGAAAAGAATAAAAAAAATTGGACAAAAAAACCCAGAAGCTGCTGTTGACATCAGCTAATTCCCATGTGGAAGGAGCTGAGGGGGAACAGCTACAGCAGGAGCCCTCTGCAGATGTTGCCAAGAATGACTTTTGCACACTTATCAAGTACACATGCAAGGATATTTATTCGTAGGCTGTATGATGCAGTAAATGATGTGGCTGAAAGCATTAGGAGTACTGCTCAAGTGTGTAGGTAAGATATGTTTAGCTTTTCTATGATGAGCTGCTTTGAGTAAAATCCCACTTGAAACGGAGTTTAAGGGCTAGATTGCCAATGGTTAAGCATGAGTTAGTGCTTGGTAATACTTTTTGTAGTCCTACTATTTTTTGAATGTCCTGTTCTCTGATGAGAACTGAGTACCTTTCCAAACTCTTCAACACCATCACTTTATTCCCATCTCCATGCCTTTTTTGTCTCCAAACAAAACCCTATGTCTTTGAGCTTTATAAAGTACAAAAAAAAGTGTTGTGGTATTAATATGACGTCTCATTTTTGCTGTTTTATCCCCTCCTACCCAAACCCTCTCTCTGTCTTGTCTATTCAACTGGAAGTTCTCTCAGATGGGGAGTATCTTGTCTGACACAGGTAGTATCATTCTCAACTGAAATTCTTTGGCACCATTGTAAATGCTAATGTTAATAAATCCTTATCCTGCTCATTATTTGTAAGTATTCTATCAAAAATAGCCAATTAAGGGGTTTTTTTTTCAACTGCTGTAGATTTTGGAGATACAACTTCTGCAGGCATTTCTTTAATTATTTTCTGTATATCTTTATGCTAGTTTTGCCTGTCTTTACTGCATATGCTGCTGCTGTCATGTGCATTTCAAAGCACTTGACCGAGTCCTGGAGAATCCACACACAGCCATGCTAAACAATACATCCTCATCAGTCACAGACGGCAGAATAATAAAACTAAGAGATGCCAGAGGAGAGTCACTGGCACCAGGGAATGATCCAAGCCCTGTCTAAGGATTTCCAGTCTTCTGAGCTTTCAGGCAATGCACCTAGAAGGTGCCACTGTGAATTTATCAGTCGCATCACTGATTCACTGCCTCCATCAGAGGACCAAGACTCTGCCAGAGCGTTGCCAAGCAACATTGTCTTGGGCTAAACACAAATATAGGTGCCACAAAGGCTTCATGACTGACTGAAGAGCGTTTTCTTTACACTGAGAATCTTGCCTTCAGTTACCATGCAGGTCCACATTGCCCTAAAACTTTTCTGCTCGAAGCTCTGCATGGGACGTGTGGGAATTCAGATCCCTGGCTGCAATGAGCTGTAACTCACTGCTGCAGTGGTGCAAACAAAAGGCCTTTACTCAGCCATTCTGCTTTTGCAAGAACATTTAACTCAAATGATGTGTTTGATGCTGCTGCCATTTGCTAACCATACAACCAGCAAAAGATCATCTCTAGGCCTTTGGCTCACATGCTGCATATAAGATTGTAATGAGATCCATCACTGGGATCTATGTCACAGAGCAGCAATGCTGAATAGGTGCTCACATTCATTTGTTTATTTCCAGCTGTCTTGATAAATACCAGTTCTTTCCCAATGCTATTCCTTAGCACCATTTTGAAAACACTATGAATGAAAAAGTCTCTTTTTTTGGAAGGGAGAGGCTAATAAAAGAATCAGCTTTTACATTCATTTTTATTATAGAGAGCTTAGGCAATATGATTTATTTTAGTGAGGTTGCTCTTGGTAGTATTTTGGTTTTTAATGTTACTGACTGGTTGTCCATTTTTATCCGAATTATTCACAAGGGTGTTTTGTTTAAAAATGCACAAAGGTATCTTATTAAATAATGTCACAAACATGAAGTTCATTATTATGCAAATGCCATCCTCAGAACAGATTTGTTAATTGCAACTCATTTGCATAATTAATGAACTCTCAAATGAATAATGCCTTTGCAGATTTGTGCAGCATTGTTTTAAAATAAATTATAAAATACATGTCAAATGAAGAGTGCTTCTTAGATTCCCATAGCATTGTTTGAAAATTAATTACCAAATGCTTGTCAAATTAAAATGAGTTTATAGTTTTTACAATGTTTTTTTTAAATTAATCACAAAATAAAATGTCACCATAGTAAAGCCAATAACTTGTTCTATTTTTTAAAAAAAGAAATGTGTAGAAATACATTTAAACTTCAGTCACATTGTTTGTTATACTGGTCCTGAGTTTTAGTCATTTCGTCATAGTGCTACAATTTAACAAAGCTGGTAGTTCTTGGTATGTTAATGTTTTAGTAAATTGAGATTAATTTAGTTATACTGTGTTAGATCTCTAATAGTACTAATGATTAATGATAGTGCATGTAAAAATTTTGTGCGGGCAAGGTCATGATATATTAGTAACAAAAAAGCCTGGACTTCCAAGAACAGTAGATTCACACTTGTTTTCATAAAGGGTTATGTACCTTTAACAGTCATTTGGTATCTGAATATTTTCTAAAGAGCGCCTTAGACCAATACTCTTATTTCTTGTCATTTTAACTTACATTTCCTTTTTTTTTTTTTTTTTTTTTTTTTCCTTTTCATAGAGAAAAAAAAACTAGAAGTTCAGGAAGCTAAAAATTTTCCTGCATTCATAACCATACAGTGTAAATTAAGTCAGATCCATCCCAAGACTTCAACGCTACTTCTTGATATCCCTTAACTTGTCTTAGATTTTAAAACCCAAATTATGGATGATCTTCTGTTCTGAGACACAAAACCTTAGGCAGATTCTCTGCTCTCTGTAAATCAATGTTCACTGATTCTACAGCAACAAAACCCCTCGGTGTCCTGAGTACCTGAACATCTGTGTAAATGACAAAGGATTTGAATATGCTCTTAGGTGAAGCAAAAAAAGGCTATGAAAGCACCTTATTATTCTTTAAGATAAAGATAGATAAGGAGAGAGCTTTCCATCATTTCACAACCCTCTGAGTTATGCTAAAATTCATCCCAAACAATTAATAAGGTGCACAGCCTTTGTTTACAGCATCCTGGAGGAGGAACCATTCCTATTTTCACATTTATCTTGGCCATAATTCTTAAGAACTGTGCCATTCTTTAGATGCTATCCTATTCATGATTTTACTAAGCAGTGTGTTGGTAACACATGAATGTATATATATATGTGTGCATGCCTGTGTGTAAGGGAGTATCATTTTAACTTAAGATGAAAGTTAAGGGTAAATTTCACAGAGTTTAAAAAAAATCCAGTTTCTGGAATTTACTCTGGGTTACTTAAGGTTACTAATGACTGTGGTGTGACAAGTGAAAACATAAATGTGGAAAATAGATTGAGCCATTTCAAATAATTCTTCAAACTAACAGTTCTTTGGATATAGTAGTAGGTTATATAGAGATCAGGTATGTGATGTAATAAAAGGAATCATCTTTTCTGGCTTCCCAATGCAACAGCCTTGAGATTCGTGCTTCTAAAGAACCAATAGGGGTAAATCAGTAAAAAGACTTCTCTTGGGTTAGGTTGATTTAAACTTGAGGTGATGAGATTTGTTTTCATACCCTGTAAAACAGACTAAAAGCATGCAAAGCATACAAGAGATTGCAATAAATTATATCAAATGAAGGAGCATCTTGTCAGAAACATTTGTCAAATATTAGAAGTAATGGGGGTCAGTTGATAACCAAACGAGGAGTACAATAGACATACACACTTGGCCATGCAGACGACAGAATGTTGTTCTGTGCCTTCAGCTGACGCAGCAGTACAGCTGCCAAGGGAGAATGATCTGTAAAACACAGCAAAGCTGCTGCAGAACAGGCTTCTGCAGACCCCTAGCATGGTGTAGTTTCTGCCCCAAAATAACCAATGAAATATACTGGAGAGAGTGATCAGAGGTGACACACCAAAACTCTGGGGTGATAAGAGATTACATTCAAGAAACCCTTAAGCTCTTGATTTTAGATGTTGTCAAGTCAATCACAGGTGTGAGAGCTTCTAATGAAGAATATAGCCACTATCACTTTAAAGTTTATTCTCTTGATTACTCAAGAACTGACTGGTTGGCTATGAGTCATCCATCACCATGTCTGTTGCCCTGGAGATTTAAAATGTTTAATGTGTTGCTGCTTTATTGTGTCAGTGAGTTTTCTGACGTACAGGAAGTTGGTTATGTCTTTGCATTGAAAGTACATGTAGAGAATACTAGTGAGATTAAATTCCCTGCTTGCACTTCAGACTGATCCCAGCCCCTCAACATCAGGCAGAAATATTTCCTCTGATGGTACAAAGCCTGTTTGATTGCCACAAAGGACTGGTCTGCAATAAGCAGCCTAGAAAGGGTCATCAGTTTTAGAAATTTCACCGGATTAAGCAAGGAAGTGTTTCCCCTTAGGAGTCTCATGGATATTAAAAGACTCAGGATTACTTTTTATTATAATATGCATTCCTTGTTTATAAGTCTTTGTTTATAAATTCTTTCTGCATCCCTTGTTTATAAAATCTTCACTTAAATAAAGAAAGAAGCAGTTTAACTTAACTTTTCAACAGTGTCTTCTTTCTTCCTCTTTTCATTTGCAAAATAGCTATAAAATTTCTGGAGCATGGGGCATGAAGTTTCTGGATATCCAGAAGGAGGATATATTCTGCAAATTCTCCAAATGGTTGAGAAAAAAACCAAACATTTAGACTGTCATATGCTGGTGCAGGTCACATTGCATTTCTACTAATGCATACTGCCAATGAAGCTGTATTGACAGAGATGCTGTCCAGATTATAGGCAGTGCTCTATGTGGATTAAAATCTAACCTTCATAAGAAAGTCACCTCTTTACCCAAAATACCATATATTGCAACAGAAATTAAAAGTAACAAAGATGAATATGACACACTTTATATGTACACATATGTACTGATTAATAAAAAAACAGCTTGCAAAGATTATGAAGCACCTCAATCTTAACTAATACTTGGAGAGATTGGAGAATAAAATAGTTAGGGATCTTGCTTGGAATATTAAAGGCAGTTAAAGAAATAAGAACAAAATGAGTATCTTAATCATGTGTGCTCTGTTTTGATTCTACATCTTCACTGCAATGAGAATTCTATCATGGTAGTTTCTTCTCAGCTTGAATTTTTTAAATTCACCACTGTTTCTGTGTGCATTATTATAAAAAGTAAAAGATTTTGTTTAATAATTATGTAGTTAACATTTCTGCTAGTGCAAAAGTTTACATTAATTTATATGAAGCTTTAAAACACAGAATTACTGCTGAAAGAGAGTTCGGGCTGTTAAGCACTCTGACTTCAGCTTCAATGCAATCAGTGAAATTGCACTAATCTAGTAAGAATGAGATATGGCACTGCTGCACTGCTATTATACAAACACTCCTATTACTCTATCTTCTTCTATGAATGCCAATTTTTCGTACTTATTTAAATCTTTGCTTAATCCAACAAAATTCAATGACAATACATTAATAAATCTATTATTTATTTTCCCTGAAACTTTTATGAGTGAAGGACCAGAATTACTGCCATTGAGCAGACTGGAGAGCAAGTGTGTGGAAGAGGCTCTGGCACGTGAAAGGAAGCAAGCTGAGCATGCACCAGTGGTGTGTCCACATGGCCAACAGCATCCCTCCAACCCACCCAACATGCTGAGAGGTTTTTTAATCAAAGCCAGACATGCAAACGATTCTATTCTAATAACTTATTCTTTTAATTTGCTTAGGGAAAGAAATCCAGAGAGAGATGTTGGAAAATCGTTTATTTTTTGCTTTTAAAAATAAACAAAAAAATACTCAACCCTCTTCTTAAAAATAATCAAGGTGCAGATTTTTCTATGAGTTATAAACAGAGTGGAAAAGGATTTTTTCAATCCTATCAGAACTGCAGTGAACTAGTTATATAAGACAACTCAGTGCTCTGGAAAATAACAAAAAAAATGACTGAAGGAATTAAACTCTAATAGACCTGCCTTTAGAAAGTCACACATCCAATGTCAACTATAGAAGGATTACAGAGGACTTATTCTGCAGTAATCTTCAATTTATAATCGCTTAGTTTCTTTTGGATTAGATTCAGTCCATTTCATTAACCTGTAGTAAGGTTTTTTCCTTTCTTGCATTTTAATCCACTCTAGCCTGATTTACAAAGATTAATTTCAGATTGAAGTTCTTGACATCCACATCCCTATATCAGAATATTTGACTTGGGAACACAGAACTTATAAAATATGTATTGAATAGTGGCTCCTTTAAATTCTAAAAATTAAAAACATGTCAGTCTGAAAATTATTGATAAACAAGTTTGTAGGGACATCATTCTTCTCAGAAATTCCAAAACCTACCGTTGAACCCAAAAAACAAACACCAAATTTGAATATGCATTTAGTGACCTTGAGGATAAAAATTATTCATTCTGATCAAATGAATTAAATTATAATTAATGAAGATACATATATAAAAGAAATAAATGAGAATTAGAATGAGAGATCAACAGCAAGCAAGATAGCTCCTATTAGGTAATAAAATCTGGAAGAGACCATGATTCGCTTATCTTTCATAAGTGGGAGGGAAAAGTATATAACCATGCAGTAAGACAACCTAGTTCTGTTTTCAATTGTCATGTTGTAAATTAAGTCAAACATTACTGAACTCAGTAGACTGAAGCTGAATACCTGAGAGCCCTTTATGTCATATATTTTATATATTAAACTAGACCTGAAAAGAGGATGTAGATAGCTGTATTTTGAAAATGTAAAAAGAGAAGTGATACTTATATAATTGTTCCTATGGATGATAATGAATCAATCAATATACTGGTTTCAGATGTTATAATACATCTTCATTTGTGAAAAAAGTAAATCAAAATGTTAGAATGCTGCTGAATGCTGCTGTGTTAAGACACTGGGCATTCATTCTAGTTGTTTGGTATGTAACCTTGATATTTCAGCTTTTCTATGTTGCTTTTAATCATGGATACTTCTTTCCTAAGTATTTCCATTTCACAGTAGTATTTGGATTTCTAAGTATTTTCATATGAAATAATAAAGAAAACATAAGCCTTTAAGCCTTCTGCAATGATTGACATTTTTTCAATCCGACCTTCATTTTTTATTTTGAAAGTCCTGTACTAAAATGTAAATGGATTACCAGTTTGCTAATGTACTTTGTCAACTGAGATCATTAGAATTACAAAAAAATCAGAACTCATGAACTGTCTTAGTCTACACTGTTGCCAGTGACAAACATTGTAGGCTTCAGTGCGTACTTTTCTCCAAATCATTCATATCTTTGCCTAGAATGATGTCAAATGCAGCAGGCTTGTATTACAGAGAAAAGATGTGAATTTAAAATCACATACATTAAAAAAAAGAACTTGAAGCAGAAAAATCCCTTTATATTTTTCATTTTAGAGTTGGTTTTTGCTCTGCCCCTGGCTGACTTCAAAGAGTCAGCCCCACCTCTTTGTGGCTGCAGCAACACCATGATCCTCTCTTCAGTGCCGGGTGTTGCTGTAGGTAAGTTGTTGCCCTCCAAGTCTTTCATATCCAACCATCATGCTCTCTTTGGAGGCAGGTGTCAATAAAATGCCTGAGTCTAGGAGGGCTGTAGGAAATCAGCTGACCTGTGTATCAATGGGGTATTTGTGAGTGGCCACCAGCCAGCTCTCTGCCCAAGGAACGAACATTGCACAACTGCACCAATGAGCAAGATCCCCTTTCCCCTCTGCTCTCGGAATCACACAAGAGAATAGCTTGAGACACAGAAGTTCTTTTTCTGTGCTCTCTGCTCAAGGGATCCACCTTATTTTTTTCCTCCATCCTTTGACTAATTAGTAAATTCAGTAGGCTACTGCCTGCTTTTATCCTGGGGAGGGGGTTTCCCTGCCTACAGAGACTGACTCGTCATGCAGAGTCTCTCAGCAAGTCTTTGCTGAGCGCAGCCACAGCATCTACACCTGTTTGTCCAGGTCACATTCTTACTGCTTCAGCAGCATCATCAGCAACAGCTTGATGCAAGGTGCACAAGGATGTGCTTACAGTTAATGCTGCAAATCCCCAAAATTCCCAAAAGATAAGTCTAATGTGTTTGATCACACAGAATGTGAGTTTAATATGCGACTGTGGATGGATTGTATGGGGTTTGTGTCTATGATGCTTCTGTATGAGGCTGACCACTTCAATGTGAAAGTGTCTCTGACAAAAGCTCTTGTATGGTCTGTTGTGTCCAGTATGTGCAGTTTAAACGGATTTTATGCAAATAATATTCTATTTAGAGGTTTTTTTTAATTAAATATCAAGCCTTTTTTTCAAAATATTAGTTATGGGCTATTTGTATCTTCTTTCTATATGGAGACATTATAGAAAACAACTGAAAAAATAAATATGAATCTAACCTGACATATGGAAAACCATAATGAAAATGCATGTCTAGCAAAAGATGATTAAAATTAAAAATATTTTTCAGAGAATTATAACAAAAATTCTTTTACTCATTGTTTTTACAGAAAATTAGCTTTATATGCAAACCCTGTACTACCATTAAAAAGAACTTTATTAAATCTGAGATTGATTTTATTTTTTATTAGGGGATAAAAGGTGGAAACTAAAATTACCAATTTTTCAAGCAAGAATCAAAATAAAATATTCAGACCCAAACCCCAAAATGCTTGATCAGTTTATATTTTTCATGTGAGTATATACAGTAATATATATATTTATTTTCCAATTTTCTTCTACAAGATGAAAGTAAAATGAAAATATTTTCAAAACAAAAGCTCAATATTTTTACTTGAAAAGACAATCAAATGCTTCACAATATTTTTTTCTAAAACATTACTGTCAAAGTTGGAATATTTTTGCATATTTTTATGTCACTAAATTTATGTACAAATTAATTTAATTCCAAAATAAAAACTTTTATCTGGGGAAATTCCTGATCCACCTGAGCTCCTTTGAGCTTTGGGATGAGACATTACTTAGGCAAATGCCTTAGCCACTATGAAGTTTAGCCTGAGTGGATTTGGGGTCAGAGTTGTTTTGTGGGTCTGGTTTTTGGGGGGTTTTTGAACTTCCGGAATCACATCCTGTAAATTACAAGGATATCTTTAACAAAATACTTTTCCCATAGTAAAGGTATTTCATTATTGGAATTTTCTCAGTTTCAGGCTAAGCTTTCCTGTTAATGTAAAAAAATAAAACAATTTGGAGCCAGGATTCCTGATATATTGCCTTCCCAATATACTGGATTCCCAAAATCATCAGGAATATGACTCATCAGGAATAAGGCCTTCTCACACAGAGAAGATAGAGATTTCAACATGAGCCACCACATTCTAGATGAACATAGTAGCCACCTGGTTATTTGTTATTTGGATAGTTCTCAGTGACATGGTTTAATTTTAAAAATTTGAAAGCTCAAGGTTGTGGGTTGTTTTTTTTTTTCCCTGATGTAGAATGAAGGCCAAATGCTTGAAATCATTTGCAAAACAGAATTCTTGTTTTACAGCCAATCTCACAGCTGACTTCACTGGAGTTATTTAGGTGAATAGGGGAAGCAGATTTTGACCACAGTAGCTGTGTCTAGACTAGTAGACTTAAAAGTGCCAGGGAAATGCTTCCAAGCACTGGAATTTGATTGTCTATACTGTTAAATTGTTAAAGGAGTCCCTGACACACTCTTGGCTTTTCCCAGCTACAGCAGTTCCAAACATTTCCCAGGGACCTTACCCCACGGGTAGCATGAACACAAACACCCTTTGGACAAGTGAGACAGTTCATAGCGTGGATGTGGGCCAGTTTGCACCACATGCCAGAGAGCAGTCACAAGTAAGTTTAATTTACTGGATTAGAAAAAATCAGTGTAGATCAAAAAAAAAATCAAAATCTTGTCCTTCTCTTCATGAAAGGGAAGAGAAGGGGAAAAGGGTGGGAAGAGGGAAAGAAACCAATTATTTAGTTTAGACAACCTGAATTTTTTAAATTAAATATCCCCTTCCCTCATCTTCTTGATGCTAGGAAAACTTGACATTTCGTCTGAACTTGTACATGTTTTATTTTTATATTATATATATATAATATTATTATTTATTTTTATCTGATTTATTTTCCTATCTTGTAGTTAGATAGCAAGAAACAGACAACTTAAAAAAGCATAGGTTTAATTTATTAATAAATTTCTCAACAAAAAGCGCAGCCATATTAATTCTGAGCAGGCCTTTGTCCAACCTAAACATTCTATTGAAGTTTCTGTGCCAAAGGGCAAAAAGGGGCCGCTTCAAATCCTTCTCCTCTAAAGAACCTATGGTCAAGAGAAAAGAGGGCTTTGAATAAGAAGGATCGCTTCAGCTGGGTAACTAAAAGCTAAATTGTGTCCATGTCCTTGCAGAGATACACAAGGGCAGAAGGGCACCTTCAGGCATTCAGCCTCGGCACAGAGTTGAGCACAAGGCAGAGATTGTACTCTTGGAACCACAGGACCCGGCAGGGCTGAAGCCCCTAGAAATGGTGTGTGAGAGGTGCTGTGCCCTCCCTCCCGCTTTACTGCACCCTGCATACAGCTGGCTTGAAGCAGAGTTTTCTGGCACCTAAGTACTTCTGCCTGCACTGATCCTGTTCACCTTTAGGATTCGTAGGACTGCATTGCCTGTGACACAGTGCAAAGTGTCTGACCCTTCTCTGTCACTGCTCTTGTTCAGGTTCTTTTCAAGGACCCTCCTAGAAAAGGCAGCGTGTGCTATCCTGTTAAAAACACATTCCTTGCAGTGGGAAGCTCTGCTAAATTCAGTTTGAAGTGGCTCACAGAATCAAGATCAAGATTCCTTTGGTTTTCCTTTATCTTTCTTCTAATTGGAATGAGGCAGCACCCCAAGTAAATGCCCAGTGATAGTTTGCCATCTGTGCAGTGCAATCTATCCCACAGAACTGCTTTCTGCCAGAGTTTGGGGATGAAAACCAGTAGATTAGATAATATCTATATTTTCTGAGGACACAGGACAGCCTGAATATAAAGGCTGTCTTAAATAATGAAAGGTCACGTGAATTAGTTGTTTTGAGGATTTCTCCAGCATTTCAGAGGGAATTTATTTCAAATCATGTATATTAATAAAGCAAAGCCCATGGTGTTTCCAAGCATGCTTGGTGACATGTGCAGAACTGCCAAATGGTCCATTATTTCTAAAAATTATGTGTCCCAAGGCGGTAGCAAACTTGTTTTCCAGACTGTGGGCATCAGTTTATGTGCTACATTTAGCATGTCCCTTTTTCTTGTGTTTTCAAAGATAAGTTTGGTTTTAAAAACACCGTTCTTTGAGTAACAAGTCCTTTTATTTTTTCAGAATACATCTTGAAGTGCCCGCTTATTCTGTGTTGTTCACTAAGCTTTAGCACAGTTCAAGATGCAGAATGAAAAAAATTAAGTACAAAAATTAAAGATCTGAATTGTAATGGCTGTGTTATAACAGTATATAAAGATGTATATTGTAGTCCAAAAATAAGATATGGCTGCACTTTTATATGCCCCATGCCTCATGTTAATTATCTGTTCATTAATACTGGTGAGAGCAATTATTTGCTTTAAGGGTACAGCATTCCATATAAATCACGGTGCCTGAGGATTTTTAGAGGTTTTGCTTTTGGTTTCAGCATCTACTGAATTATTTTGTGCTGGAGTGACATTTCAGACCATCTAAAAAAAAACAAAAAACCAGAATTTCCTTGTCTAAGAAAAAGCTTTTAAGGAAGTACACAGCATTCAATTCAGTCAAAACTTCCAGTAATGGCATCCTGTTAAAGATAAAAATACTGTGCACCAGTGACAAATGCTTATCAGGATTTAGATTTTATACAAAAGCAGGAAAAAATCCAGGCAAAATAATGCAACATGGCATGCCACACATCTTTTCAGGTCCAAGGGCTACTTGTGAGCACGTCAGCCATGTTGGGTATTAATTCAGAAACTAAAATGTATGCATTTCAATTTTAACAGGCCGGCACTTTGGTGCAGCAGACCTCTACCAGGTCAACCCAATCATAAAGCAGTTTCCCCCATGAATTTTGTACTCATGAGGAATCATGGAACAGATCTCAGCTGTCCCTTCAGCCTATAAACTGGAATTCAGGGGAACTTGTTTGATCAAAAACTTGATAAATAATTTACCAAATAGCTACATTTTCTCAGCACAGTGTGCTCCCTCCAGCTTTTAAATAGGTGACCTTACAGTTTTATAGAGCAGTCAGTGCTTGATGTAGCAGACTCTGGCTTAATATCTGACTTAAGAAACCCCTTTATCCATTTGTCTGCCTGACTCATGTTCTGTCATGTGCATGAGCACACAGACAATAACCCTGCCTCAGCTTCTTCACTTCACAGACAGAGATAATGCCAATGACCTCTGTAAAGTTCTTTGGAAACTGCTGATGTGAAAGATCATGTATAAGTGCTACTTACGTATAACTACTCCTCCTTTTCCCTTTCTGGAAATTAAAGTGTCTAAAAAATAAGGAAAAAATAAAACTTTAGTATTTGTAAACCAATAATACAGTAGAAGGATGAATGCTTGGAGTTGATCAGTTCTGCCCTCACCAGCAGAGCTGATAATAATCAGTCACTTATGTGCTATTTCACAGCTGATACCTCCTCCAAAAAAAATTAATTGCAAAAGTTTCACAGATGTCTGCAGCAGTTGACCAGAGCTCTTGGGTTATTGCTTGTCAGACTATTAATGGGTTTGGCTAACCATGACAGTCATTACTTTCCCCCTCCTGTGAGCTACTTTCTGTGTAATTTATGCATAGGTTTTGCCAAGATTTGACAACTTTCAGGATATTAACATAAAATTAGACTGCAGAGCTGAACAATGGGTGGCATTAAAATTAGCAGCAGTCGAAACCCATCAAAGAGAATTGGTTTCTCTCCTGCTTTGCTTTTAAGTTAATATTTTTTTATTTATTTTATCTTATTTCATTATCATTTTGGAAGGAAGAGTAAAAGAATAAATGCTGAAAACTGTTTTGTTTTGCTAGGTACCTTAGGAACCTTCAGAATGGGGGAGAAATTTCAATTAGACAAAATGCCTGGCAGCATCTTAAACAACAGCTAACCTGAAATCAATCACAGAGGAAGAAAAGTTAGAAGTGTTTTTTTGAAAGAGGGACTTTAAACAGAGCAGAGTGTGCTCCACACAGATTGTTTAGTGAATGCCATTACAGAATGCGATGTGTGTGTTAATAAGTAAGGACATCTGGTAACCAGCTTTTTTCTGATTCATTAACTGACTGCTTCTGTGGCCACAGGGCTTGATAGGGAAGGCTGCAAGACTTCTGCTTATAGAAAATGGGACTTCAATGTATGCTTTGTTCCTTTGACCCAACCATATCCTCGAAATTTTCTCCTATGCCTCCATTACACATATTTAAATTTGAAATCTAGGAGAAAACACTTAAAAGATTAGAAGAATACTTCCTCCTATTTAATTGTACAGAAAAAAGAAGTCATACTTCCTATTCATTCACTGATCTACAACAATTCACCCCATCAACACACATAAATAAGTGATGTTCTCTACTTTTTAGCATTTACCATGGATGTGTTTAAATATTATATTATTCCTCAGTTTCTCAATGTTTATACACTTTCAAATATGATTCATTACAATGGATGGAATATTTCTGAAAAAGAATTTAGAAATTATTGCTTTTTTGTAACACTACAGTTTTTGTCAACCCAGTAAGGTTCTTGGATTTTTTTAAACCCTTCATGAGATTAACAAGCTCGGACAGAGAAAGTAAAACCATCACATTGCTCATATCAAGTGCTGTTTTTCTTCATACAATACAAGTGAAACAGCTCCAAATGCTCTTGAGAGAATGATTGAGCAAAAGAAATCTAACTTGATAGTACATGTTGAGGGATGAAATGGACAATGAAGTTTCCATATGTTGTTTTTACGCAGTAATTAGAAACTGTCACACACCGTTTCATTTTTTAGTTTCCTTGGGCTTATTTGCATGTATGAGGCTTTCCTTAGAGCAGAATTGCAAGCATCAAACTGGCACCCAGTTGAAATCCGAGGCAGTGATACGTGGGCTTCTTCCACCTTATGGAGAAGAAGCCAGCGGCAGGTCCTGTGACGGCCCAGAGCACAGTTCAGCAACAGCCAGCTGCAGCCTCACTCACCTCCTTGCCTCTGCCAAATTTTCTTGTCCAGGCTGAAGTATTGGCCATTCCTGTAGTGTGACTCTGTACGTTTTTGGGCATGTGGAGTAGCCTTTGTTTCCAGCAGAAACAAGGCATTTAATATATTAATATGCATGTACATTCAGCAGGAGTTTGGCTCCTCGTTCCCAAAGGTTCCTTTGAAAATCCTAACACAGTTTCTCAAGGGCAAGACAGGGAAATGGTGCTCTGGCTCTCAGTTTTCCTCGTGCCTACATGATTTTAACAAATTTTTCCAGCTCTTTGGTAATCATTCTTTTCTATATCTTGATAAACAACTGGTTCACTTAAAACATTTGAATCTGGCCCTCAGAATTACACCAGAGAAGAAAGACCAATAAAACTATTTGTATTTTGTCTTCATTATCCTGGTGGTAATGATGACTGAGAACTTGGTCATACTAACACTTTTTTTCCTAAAATAAGGGACATATATATGTACATTTTTAATTTGGCTAAGAAATAAAGTCACTGTGTGTGTTGTGTAAGTGGGTTAATGTTTTCTGTCTCTGTTTTCCAAGACTGTAAAATCCCAGAAAGCTGGATGTATATCTCTCTTAACCATGCAAGACAGATTAGCCCTCTGGATTGTTGTTAAATCCTAACTCTTAAAGGATCTATAACCCCAAGACACAGGACTGTGGAAAACATCAAAGGATGTTGATTACATTCATGGTTACATCTGAAAGGCATAATTCAAAAATCTACCACGAAACTACTGTTTTTTAAACACTGAACCAGATCCCTGATGTTACTGATGCTCTTTTGTTCATTCCTGACTAAGGTAAAATTGGGTTTGTTTGGGAAAAAATCTGAATAAAGTTTTTCAGCAATCAGATTTTTTTGTACTGTAATAGCACTGAAATGCTCCCCATTGTCAGCTACTCTGCAACTTGTAAGAGATTCCACTTTCACACTTGATTCAGAGATGGCTCTAATATAAATCTAATTTTTCCATACAAATGAGCCTTTGAGAATAATAGATCATGCTTACTCATAGTAATTTAAAATTGCATAACATAGATCTTTATTTTTTGGCTTTTTTTACTGAATATTTTTTGTATTATACTACATTCAAACTACAACTAGAAGTTTTTTTAAACATGGAGGCAGAGATCCTCAGAAAACTATGAAGATAGGCTATTGATTTATAAAAAAAATATGGATATTATACTATACTGGAGCTTTCAAAGGCAGTTACAGTATCTTGCCTTATTTTTGCAATCAGAGAGATAATGAAAAAATTCAGAAAAGAAAATGCTTAAATGGGAAATGATGTAAAGCTAGTTTGAGAGATAGCAGCGATATTGGTCAACACACTGGAAGGCATGTCATTGGTTATAGCACAGCTGCTGGAGGTGACTGTGTTGGTATCTGTAGCATGTTGATGTGTGAAGTGCAAAAATGAATCTTATTCCTCAGGAGAGTCCTGCATATGTCACGTATATTGTCTCATTAAGCCAATCCATTTATCAACCCACTGAATGCCAATTAAATTGCACAGGATGGTGCAGGTATATGGTGGGCTGATGGTGCCAAACTTTATTACAGCTGAGCTTTTCTGGCTCAGTACATTCCTGCATAGCAAAATGGCAGACATATCAAAGCCAAATTAAATGTTCTTGACATAATGCCTTTAAAGAGGAAGAAATGCCACAGTCTGGCACAAAAGAGTATGAAATGTAATGTCACTTCTTAGTGTACTTTTAGTTCCAATGAAGATGTCACGGCTCAGATCCAGCCAGTGCCAAATGTCTTCACAGCGTGCAAATTAGATCAGTGTAATTTCATCAGGATGATGATCAGACTCTGTTGCAGTTCTATGGCTGCATACACAACTTCTGCTGACGGCTGCAGTCAGACTGGCACAGCTGAGCTAATGCTGCCATCCTCAGAAAGAGACAGAAGTTGATTTTATAGCATTCTCCTGATGCCAGAGTCCAAAGGATATTCCTAATATCCTGGGAATATGTTGATTAGTATTTATTCTGAAGTTTTGACTCGAAGTTTTGACTCGAAGTTTTGACTCAAAGTTTTGACCCTTTTTTTAGCTCTGACCACAGTAACATGAGTATCTTTATTCAATATATTCTTGTTATACATTATCAGATGATCAGGCTTTGACTGAAAATATTTCAACTGTTAAAATGTGAGTAACAATAATCTACCTAACTGAGAAATCCATTGTGCCCCACAGTATCAAGGTCGTGGCTGGAAGATCTACTGCTTTAGGAAAGGTCTAAAGCCTATCACGTGAACACAAACTTACCCTCTTTGGCAGTACTCATTAAGGGCCCTAAGAGATGTACTCTGTTGAATTTTATATCAGTCCTTATTTTTCTGACTGTCCACATGACTCCTTTGCTGGAGGTTAAGATCTGTATAGCAAGTATGGGGAAAATGAACACTTTCCTTCAGTTCACAATTCACAGTTCACTATATTAGCTTGACTCATCAATGCTTCATCCAGTGTCTCATTTGCTGAATCTTTGGATATCAAACCCTCTCCTAGAGTGGCTGGTGCACACATTTTGTTCTGCTAACATGGTGTGGGGCCAGTTACCATCAGTGCTGTGGAGGGTCAGACAGATGGGAAAAGTATGGGCTTAAAAAGATTCAGTCTGCCTGCTGCCTTTTTGTATGCCAGGTCTCCAGGTACGCAACATGAGCCTGGCTCTTCTCATAAATATCATTGTTGTACAGCAAGATTAAATCTATAGGCAATAATTTGCTGATAAATGCTTTCAGAAGCAGGAACATGGTGTTTGGTTCTAGATAACAGTCCCAGTGCCAAGGCTTACCTTACATATATTGAAGGTTTGGGTTTGCTTTAGCTGTTTGCTTTAACTCTTTCTGTGGAGAATTTTATATGTCAAATTGTTAGATTTGGTGATTTTTCTTCTCCCTAAAGCATTTGGTGAAGAGCAATTACTTATACATATAACAGCTAAAATCCCCAAACACCATGGCACACAGCCATTTGAGGCAAATTGCCAAGTCTGTAGCTTCAATTAACCTTCATATATCCCCCCAAACTTGGAACACTATCAGAAGGCTATTATGTTCAAGCCTTACTCATGTGGTGAGCACTTAGACACTGAAGTTGAAATCAATAGCACTGGTGGATACATGATTGCTCATGTATTCAGGTTTGCACAAGCACACTCAAGTTTGTAGCGATCTCATACAGTCTGAAGCAGGAAGATGCAGAAATTTGCAAATACACAGCTATTTCAGGATTTTGGCACAGAGATCAAGTCCATTGTCCCTCATACAGCATAGGTCCTTTACTGACCTATGTGGTCTCAGATAGTGGCCACTGAAGGTGGGTTAACAGAAAGGAGCACAGCAAGATTTGGATATCCCATTAAATCTTTGAAGTAGCCACTGATTCCAGTAAAAGCTCTATGTTCACCAGACATACTGTGCAAATGGGTTGCTCTCCCTGGAGATTGGAACAGAGACTCTACGCATCCCAGATGTTCCTAAGCAGTTTACTTGCCCTCCCCTGTGTGCATTTAATTCTCAAGATGGATGGAGATGGAGCAGAAATGGGAAATGAAATAAAAAGTCAGTTTTGGCTCTAAAGCGAAAA
Source organism: Phylloscopus whistleri (assembly GCA_017589585.1). Lineage (NCBI taxonomy): Eukaryota > Metazoa > Chordata > Aves > Passeriformes > Phylloscopidae > Phylloscopus > Phylloscopus whistleri. The sequence goes on along the minus strand of JADMLD010001395.1, from coordinate 2,537,619 downwards.
TGTTACTTATGCTCACATGGAAAATGTAAAGCTTCAATAAAAGCAGATAAACACAGTTTTTATGTGGGGGCAGACAAAGGGCTAAATGCCCAGCTGGTACAAACTGGCATAGCTTCACACTGAAGTTGATTAAGCATAGTACAGCTTGTGCCAGCTGAAGATCTGGCTTACAGTTACTGCTCAGTATCCCTATTGTGTGGGTGAAATCCTGTCTCTCTAGGACAGAATACAACAACCAGCGATGGATACATCCTGTGCAAAGGCTACAAGAACCTCATAAGATTCAGCCTGAAAACTTACATAATTTTTAAACCTCATGAATGCCATTACAAATTCCTATAAATTGAGAGAAAATACTACTACACAGAGCCTGAAGCCTGAAGGAAGGGGGTGGGTGTGTGAAAAGCTTCCTACCAATAGAGAAAAGGGAAATCAAATTCAATATATGTACGTTTTAGAGTGAGAAATATTTAATCTGTGGCATTTTTACTCAAATATTTCATATTTGTGGTCTAGAGGATCTCCACTCTGAATCAAATCAGATCTTTCAGCTGAGACAAGAAGCAATTCACCCAGCCTTTATGTTTGTGCACCTACCCTAATGAGGGGGTAGCACCCCAGGCCGCTCCTGGGGCATGCCAGGACCCAGATGCCAAGCTTGGGAAGACTCTAGCAGCAACATCTGGCTGTGTGGCGAGGTCTAAAGGCAGTTGTGCTAACAGATCTGGAATAGCCTCTGGGTCTGGGCTCACTCATGCTCTCCTAGGACACATTTTCCTTCTGCTTACCTTTGTTTTGTCAAATGTGTGGGGTTTTCATTTATTACACGTTAGAGTAATATGGATAGGCTTTCTATCTGATCAGCAAGGATGTTTCCTATACAGTACTTCTTTTTCCCACAAATCCTTGCCTCAATACCTGCTGCCCACGTAAATTCTTGCCACTTGATTTTTGCCTCTTTCATTTTATCAAAAAATGCTTTGTAAGATCTCATTGCTGACTGGAAACTTGTGACATGAATATTTCATCTCATTTTTAAACAAAATTGTATTTTGAAAAATCAGTTTGCTAAAGCTGAAAAACAGCAGGGTCACTAGTATATTATGATTACACATATTTTTGCACACATAAAGGTAGAATTAAGCAATACTGATTGTGCACTAGAATTTTCTCAAGCTGCTTCTGTCAATACAAAAATACCAACAAAAGGACATTAAGCATGGAAGTTACATTACTACATTAGCAGTTGCTACTACATTACATTAGAGGTAAACCGTTTCATGCTAATCTTATGTCTTTAAGCCTTTGCTGGGCATTTTATATGCAATACAAAACTTATGAAAAGACAGATGCTCACATCATTAATATAGAGTGAAAAAGTTAAGGACTTCTGAATTCATGGTAAACATTGTTCCCGTAATTGCTCAAAATGTACATATATGACCTGCAGGAAAAAAAATATTCCAAGGGCATGAAGTCTGTTGCATCTATACTTGTGTGCTTCCAAAAATTGTGAGTTTTCTTTGTATCCCTTAATTTACAACAAAAATTTCAATAAAAATGGCAAAATATTTTTAAATAATATCAATTAGGTTTAAATGGATTGTGGCTTAGGAACTCACTAGGTAAGCTAACTAATATCTTGCAAATAGGGCACTAGCTTTTGGCCCTGAGCTAGCAAGAAATATGTCATCGCACATCTAACATTCACTAATATTTAATAAATTAATGTTTACAGTATGCGATTTTTTCCACAGGCAGAGTACAAAAGGAAATATCATGGGATGGCATATGTTACGTGTAATGTTCTGTGCACTGCTAAAGGTATTCAACACATTTTAATGCAAGCTGAAATTTGCTTTTATAAACCTCTACAAATCTGATACAAAGCATACAAAGAAATGTATGATAGAAAAATAATGCTTCAAGCATTGTAGGAGTCTCTAATGGCAAAAAACTATTTTTCCCTTTTTCTTGTGGGAATGAAATAAATATGATAGTTATAATTCTGTGGAACTAAGGAGATCTTATTCTTCATGGACCAAAAAAAAAAAAAAAAATTCAAGAAAGCATAAATCCAGAAAACATAATCCATGGGAATCAGAAAGGACATGTGGATTAATATGGAGAAAAATTAATTGGAGCATTAAATGTTAAAGAAACCATGAAATGGATAAACAAGAGATCTCTAACTTAACATGTTTTTAGGGATTTATGTGCAGCTCTGCTTAGCTACAGGCCAATTCATGGGCTCAGGCTCAGTTTGTCTTGAATTTAGAGTGAAGCTTATGGTACATTTAAGCAGCCATACTAGGGTTACATCATGTGTGAAGTGTCAAAGAGCCAGAGCTGGGGATAGAGATGGTGCAGTGACAGCCATGCCATGATATTGCGCTGTATTTGAAACGGTCTCATGGAAACTGAGTTGACCATGACAACCTCATTTATGCAGGTTTGTGACTGAGCTAATTAATAATCTGGGGTTATCACTAAAAATTACTCAGAAAAGAGTGAGAAGGAGTTGCTGTTAGTCTGTAAACCATATTTACACACACAAATTGGAACCTTGGGAAGGTGTTTACTAATTATGTAGTACAAACCCCCAACTATTGTTTCCTTGCATCTCAAGGAGGAATGTAGCCTGCTGTTCACAATCTCCTAGTACCTCATATACTAAGCTTTCCTGGTTTTTGCATGCATTTGTGAGTGGATAGATGACTGAGAGAAGCCATTCCTTCTAAATGAACTCAAAATGACTGGAACTAACTTCATAGGGAAATGAAATGTGGAAAAGAATTTTGGCACCAAAAAAAATGGTGAGTATGTCTGAACAGATTTTTCTTTAATGTCCAAGCACAGCTGAACTACACCAAGGTAAGTGATTAACTATGATTAAGAGGTGATGTCACTAATTTTTAGCACATAGGAAAAACTACATTTACTCAATGAGAAAACTGTTACAGTCTTGCCTGTCCTTTGCTACACAAAAAGCATCCAAATAACTCCAAAAGAGTAAGAATAATGATCAAAGCTTCACCCTGAAGGAGATTTCACACCAGTTTCCCTTGAAAGCTTATCCTCATAACAAAACTTGCCTCTCTTCCAGGAAAAAAAACAATGAAAGTCATTAGTTTAATTCCCTTTCTGTGACACATTGAAGAAGCATGGCACTAACCCCAGAGGGCATGGGGGGCCAGCCCTAGGGAGACAAGAAGAGACAGCCACACGACCTTATGGATTAGCTAAGAGTGGTTAAATCTGCTTCTTATCATAAGTGTTGACATCTAGGTGATATTACACAGAGCTTTATGAAATAAAATCACCTCATTCACTGTTCTCCATATAGTTTTTCTTAAATAATGTGCTCCAGTGACCGGAATTTGTCCAAATCTCGTCACAGAGGGGTACCTAGTAGGTGGCTTTGCCACAAGCCCTGACAAAACAAGTAACAATGTTTTCTTTATAACAAATCCAGATACAAATACATGTACATTATCTGGTCCACAGCTACTCTTCTCCTCCTTCAGAGATGATGCACCTAGCCCTATCTGATGAGTGGTGAGGGTAGGTAGGGAATCCAGGGAATCCTTAGTGATAAGAAGTGTCTCACATTTTTGAGAGACTCACATTTCTTAGCGGACTCTGAACTTCTTCACAGGGCACACAACAAAGTCCTACTTCAAGCTTCAGTACATCTGTATTGTTTAATTTCACTTTAAGAAAAGCAAAGGTCATAGTAATGTATATTCTAATCAATGTCTATTTCTATTTATAGTTGTACTGCTCATCTCATTCCTCTGATATTACTCCAAAAAGCAGAATGCAGCCTGTTCTTTTTAAGTTAAAAGAGTCTCACAAGACTATTAAAGACATGAGCAAAGCCTGTCCAACTTTGCAAGCATGGATCCAACACTTCCATCTTAGGCACAACTCCAGCTTACATGACTGGAGCTAGCAGTGAGGCATCCATGACTATGATATGACTGCTCAGGGCGTCAAAATCCGGGTGATTTGGAGAAATTTTCATAGAACCTTTCTTCTTTCCTGGGCACGCATTTTCCTGAAGCTTTATAGAGGTTTCAGATTTTATTTCTACTCTTCCAACAAATAAAATTGTTACATTTCTTCTGCAATATTTAGAGTAGAACTTTCTTTTTTAATTATGCATGCTACAAATTAACTTAGTCCATTGACTGACATACAACATCTGATAAAAACCCCTTTATTTACAGTGCTGCATCTGCTAACAACAGTGGTCTCATTGATGCATCCAGCTCTTTAGGACTGTTTTGTTACGTAAGTACTCCCCAAACTGAAAATTAATATGCAATGTTGTACCGTGTTCATCTTTTCTAAATTAACATTCTTCAGTATGCCTCTTTGGTTAATGCAAAGAAGGCATGGATTACAATCTTTTCCATTGGGTATAACAAGGGCAATACTCTGTCATAAGATACTAGTTTGGAATGTATTTGGCAGATTTATGTCAATGACTTTGGAAAATGCTGGGTTAGAGAAGTAATTTCAAGCATTCTTTTCAATTCAAGCAAGTTGGCTGCTCTGGGGAATTTCCTCTTGTTGGTAACAGTATTGACTGTATAAACTACAGGGTACTTGGAGTAAATCCTTGGATGTACAAAAATGAGCTTTCACAAAGGCCATATAAAATAAGACCCTGTCACTTTATAAGCAACAGCAGCAGATCTGCTATTTATTAAATATGCTAGATCCAGGGCAACTTTACTTAAAACATCCTTGTGGAAGGCTAAGAACTGCAGCATGGCTCTGCTCTGTCATAACCCTGACGTTGATTTACACAGGCTCTGTCCCTGCCACAATTTATTCTAACTTAATGGTCAAGAAGATCAGCACTCAGACAGAAATAACATAGCTATCATTACTAAATTTTCTTTTTTCCCTTGGGTATTCCAGTCTGAGTAGTTTAGTAAACTTGAAGTGAAAAGCTGAGTTCATAACTTTCCAATTTCTTTGATCCAGGCCATGAAGAGAATCAGAGTAGGAACAACAAAAAGAGTATATCAGACAGTGATCCTCTTAAACAGAAATAGCCATTTAAGCCCACCCTGGGGCTGGCCTGCAGAACCAAAAGAAGCTGGAATACTTAAGAAAAGGATTCAATTTTAAAATGTGTGATTGATACCTGAAATTGTTGCTGAATTATGCAAAGAAAACTATTCCATGGCCCTAACTCTACTGGAAACTAAAGCCTTCCTCTATTGGGAATTATCTAAATTAACCTTGTTGTTTCTTTAAATACTTTGATACCATTTATAGAGACTTGACTGTCATAATAGGTTACTCTAAGGTTTGTGGACAATATACAGATGCTTACCACTGTAGTTCTGTCGAGGTTAACAGGACTCTGCATGGTTAAATATCACTCACTGCCTTGACAGTACATAATACGCTAAATTCTTTACACACAGATCGAATGTTACTAGTGAAGAACATCTGTTTCTGCTCATATATTATACAAAAAACCCCCAAAGATTAAAAATTGGCAGCAGAGTTGCAAAATTTTCTCTCAGGACTTGAGCAATCAAAATGCTAGCAATGCCTTCTTTCCTGGGTTGCCTGGGCTTTATATTTTTTTACTATTTTATCACAGATTTATGACTTAATTCTCACTTCAAATTAAGCAGCAACAGATACTCTTGTTAATACTGAATAAATATATTTTGCAGTTGAACTGTTTGAAACTTGAAGAGGAATATAAGATATTTGAAGGTTCATCCATTCAGTTCAATTTAGGAGTGTCAGCCTATTGCATTCTGTCATGGGGCATTAAGGAAACAGCAGCAGCAGGAACAGGACCACATCACTCAGTGGCACAAAATCTCCAATCTGTCTACTAAGCAAAATAGCAAGTACATGGTGATTTATGTTCTAGGACTTGTGTCTGTTCCATGAGACATCACACTCTTTGCAGACACACAGCTGCCAAGGGCTTGCACTACAACTCAAGGGAACACAATGCTCCAACAACCAACACATCCACATCCACTTCAAGGATGTACTTCAAGGTATAGTACTCCAGCCTCTGGCTCTGTTTGGGGTGATTCTTTGAGGGGGTGTGCCCAGGCAAACTATTTTTCCATGATTTACTGATTTTCAAGCTGGATGGTCAGGAAAAGCCACCAATGGCCTTATAAACCACTTATTAAAGGCCCTAGCATGGTGATTAAAGGGGACAGGTGGGAATCTCTGTAGCCAGAGCCTAAGGAGGAGGTGAGCCCATTAAGTGGGCTTTTGACTGTCCCTGCAGGTCACCCGGATCTGTGGGCTTCCAGCCTTCCCACTCTGAAAGGCAGCAGCTCTGTGGTGGCCAAAGTCCCCAGGGCAAAGGGAGATGAGCCCCTCTCAGGGTCACAGTCCCATCTTGAGGCAGCTCTGGCTCCACTGTGGCTTTGCTGCATGACCAGGCAAGGATTCACAAATCCAAGGAACAACATCTTTCTTTTTTATTTCCCCTGTGAAAATTACAATGAATATTAAAAATTTCAGTCCATTTGACCAAACTAAAACTGCATGTCTCAACAGAAAAGGATTCTCACAGGAAATTTCTGCCAAGATACAGTAACTTCTGCTGGTGACTGAGATTTTCTTTCTAGCTTTTCCATGTATCACGTTTTTTCAACATATATTTCACAGATACTGATTTACTAAATTAATGGTTTTCAACAGTAGCCTAGTCTTGTTTTAAATTCAATGGGAAAAAATCCAGGGTCTTGCCTCCATCATTTATATGAATTGTTTAAACAGTTTAAAATCACATTATTACATATGTTCTATTTGTCATAAACAGTGCCAATTTAATACAGTAGCTCTGTAGTTTGCATATTTTTATAAATATTTCACAAATAACTTTACAAAAATGGTCATGCTTGTTTCTTCTCATTAATGTTTCATTGTTGCAACATTGTTCAGAAACAGAATAAAACTATTTTTATATCAAGCAAGATATTAAACATTTTAAAAGAGTTTTATTTGGTGAGTTAACCAGGTATTATCTCCTAGATAAAAACTCATCTGCAGATGAAATACCTTCCTTTGTGTCCTTCATTTCTTTTTCCATCTACTTCTACTGTACTACTGTATTATACTTAAGAAAAAAATTCTAGAGATAATGGAGAAAATAAAGGAGAAAATCAGTCTCAACACTTTCTCCTCTTCTTTCTCTGTACCTGCCTCCTATTCAGTACAGGAGTCATGCTTAGAGCAGGTGTCATCTGGAATTTTCTCATGTAGGATAGAAGGTTATCATGTAGATAACTCCAATTAGTGTAATAATGCCTCAAATATTTGCTTAGAAAATGTTTTATCTTCAGAGAAGAAATGGAACAGTGTAGGTAACAGGGAATAAATAAGCTGTGTTCCTTTCTTCTAGCTCAAAACCTAAGTGGCTTGCACAGTTTCAGATTTATTCCATATATTCATGGAAGCAGTTGTCTCCCTACATTTTAGAGGGAGCTGGTGGTACTGAAGCCTTTATCTTGAACTACTTCCACCTGGCTTCATTTCTAACCCATGACATGACCAAACCTTTGAGTTAGAAAATTGTTTCTGTGTTTTCAGCCTGTGTAACTTCATTTTAATTTCTATTGATAACAACCATAATCATATCTAACAACAATTCTGACACAACCTCCCTCTGACTACAGCAAAAAAAAAAAGCTATACACCAGAGATCCTGAACTTCTTCCTTTGCCCCATTCTCCCACCCATTTTATTGCATCCTTCAAAAATCAGCCCACTTACACAAAATAATGTCTTTGTTCTTCACTTGAAATCAGATATAACTTTCATTTATAAGCACAGCTTCTGCTCAGTAGTATTTAAAAATTTTTAAGTCTTCTTTATTGCTGTTTGTAACTGAAGTCTCTCAGTTACATCCAAGCCTCTTCACAAAATTTTATCCACTGCCAAGGTATATAGGGATGAAAATGCTCAGTCTTCCAAATCCCCAGGCCTTATGGAAAAGTGGCCTGGGATGGCTTTTCCCTGGATCTTTTCAAGAAGCACTCAGCTATGCACTCTGTAGGGCAACAGAGTTTAGATTCCCTCAGGGCATAGTTTAGGGCAAGTCAGAAGACTAGGAACTAAAAACCACTAACAGGAAATAGAAGAATTAGTAAAAACTAATCTGAAAAAAAGACATTCCATCCCTTCTACTCCTTTCCCTTAAAAAATTCAATTCTCTTAATTTGTTTTAATTGAAAGTTTCTTAGGAAGTGGGAAATTATGTTTTATTGTTTGAAAACAGCTAATTCTGTTGCATGAATATTGCTGTACTGAAATGGAAATTTTGAGTGCTTCACAATTTTCCCTGCTTTGTATAGGCTGAGCTGCTGGTTTGCTTGTACCTTCCTTAATGCATTTTATACTATTTAGCATAAGGTCTTTGCAAGACAGAAGCCCTTTTTCTTGCACATCCCTGGAAACATAAACTAGCTAGTATCTGTGCTTATTTAAGCATAAGGAGATAGATGAAGTCAAACTCCATGTTTGAAGTAGACCAGAAAGATCAATCCAAACAGAAATAGTTCATTTTAGGTGCTGTGTCATCTCGTTGCCCTTTGAGATGTTTAAAGTACTTGGCAAATTCAGCTACAAAAATTCTAGTTAAGAATAAATTAGCACAAGAATCTAAAATCCTTGCAGTGAGCAAGGTTCATTTTTCCATAAGCCCCACAGCAAAATTGCCTTGGCTTTAATCACTTTCAGAAAGACCAAAAGAAGCATGAATATTTTGGTATTATACCCTCCTGATGGACCTGGCTTTGCTGAAGTTTAGAAATCAAACTTAATTCAGTAGGTGCCTAGCTTTGCTTGCTTCAAATATACTCTGCATATTAATAGATGAGGAAAGTGTTGTACTGTGCAAACAGAAGATAGAAGGGACTAAGCTTAGATACATAGTTAAGACACTGAGTGTTTTCATGTTTCCTGTATGCATGCTATTTATTGTTGTAGTTGATAAAAAATCCAAAATGCCTTTTCTTCCTGGTGCTGCTGTGTTATGCTATATGCTATGAGAATGAGTGAATTACAACATATTTCAGTTAGTGGGGACAAACATAAATTTGCAATGAAGTGAAAGATATTCATCATAGAACATAATAAAGAGGAAACCCACCTCGTTTTCTATTTTATGCTTTACTTTGAGCTCAAGAACATCCTACTCTGCATTGAAAGAAGATCACAAAATTGAGGACTGCTTTAGTACAAATGAATGCCTTAACAAAAATAACACTTAGTAGCAGAAGTGATGCTTTTTCTTTCAGAGGAATTTTCCCAGATTCATTCTGCTTAAAAAGTACATGAAATTTACACTAGGGTATGAAAATCAGTAAACCCCCACCATATGATATCCTGACAACTGAGATGCAGCAGTGTATGGCAGCTCTCCTTTGCAAGAAGGTGGGAGAAATACCATTTCTCTGGGGTTGCAGTTGACACTTTTAATGTTGAAAGCTGTGCCTCCATGAAGAAAACTGATTCTACACGGATATCAGAGCACACTTAACCTTGGATGGTTACCCAGGAACAGGGTCCACAAAAGGAGCAGCTAAGTAACCCTACCACCCACTATTTCTCTAATACAAGATGATAAAAATGATTAAGCAAAGGTTTGTCATGCAAGCAAGCTTTAAGCCAAGGATGGCTGTAGAAGATCTGAGCGTGATTCAAAAGGTGAAATAGCAAACTTGTGTAGTAAAGAAAAAAAGACAAACAGCATCACTAGCTGTTGGTTGAAGGTTGGATTCGGTACCCATAATAATTAAAATAAAGCATGTTAACAAATAATTTATGCTACCCTATGTCTCTCAGATCCTATGATTTTCATTCTAAATTTCTGAAATTTCATACTTAAAAGATGTCAGATAATTTGGAGTGCTCTCCAGTGTACCTTGGCTCCTGAAAACAAAAACCTTTAGGAGACAAAAACTGGAACATGAAACTCACAAGAAAAGCACACATGAAAATATAATACATCTGGCATTTTTGGATTAATACTGTCATCAAAGAATGTTTTATTGTACACACAGCTAGAGTTGCTCATGTTGTAAGGAGCACATTCTTGACTTGCTATATATGGCTTATTAGCAATACAGAAATGAATGCCTGAAAATGAGAATTGAAACCTTGTTGTCTTTTCCCTTCTAGCAGAATCAGATGAACATCCAAAATTAACACTGTTTACTACACGTCGTTTTTCCTGTTAAAACTGAACCACAAACCAAAAATGATTTTACAAAATTTTCTTGCTATTCATCACTGCTTACTGACACTTGTCCAAACAAATTACGGCCTATGGATTATCTGAAATGTAAGGCTATTATTTGCACATAATTATACGTGATAGATCATGCAAGTCACATGTTATTTAGCTGTTAATTAGTTGATCTCTGTTCCATAAAAGTAAGCATACCTGAAAATCATTTACTTTTAGAACCCCTAAGTCATTAGACAAAGATCCAATTCCTGGGTTTGGGGGTGGAGTGCGTATATATATAAATATATATATATATATATATATATATATATATATATATATTTTTTTTTTTTTTTTTTTTTTTTTTTTTTTGTGCTGAAGGTATGGTCTGACTAACTAGAGACATCTTTCCTGGTAATCTATGGAGACGTCAGATTTCAAAGCTCATTCTGGTCTGAGTAAGCTGCTTAACAATTTTTTAATGTCCTTTTTCCTTGCCGTACAAGGCTCAAGTAATAGGAGAGATGTGCTTGATGCCATTTATATACACTGTTCACACATCCTGCTCTCACTTTGATTACCTGTATGTGCATGCTGGTCTCAGTCTATCCGTCCCCAATGGCACAACATTTCAGACACCTGTTTCATGCTTGGCTTGAAAGTTCTGCCTTTTGTATTACCTGGAAGTGTCATACCTAATATTGCTCTTAATTTGCTCATTTTAGTACTCATTACACCTGTCCTGAATCAAAAAAACAATGTGTAGTGATCACCAGTCCAGTGGGTGTAGCCCGGTGGTGGCTCCTATACTAGTGGTTACCAGTTCCAAAGGCTGTAGCCCAGAGTCCTGCTGGAACCCTGGGAATCCCAAATAACACCCCTACTCCTCTCTTCCTGCCAATGAAAACTTGGACAGAAGACAGAAAACCTAGACAAATGTTATCTTTATGATTCTCTCTGAAACAAAGATCCCCAAACATAATTTTACTGATGAGTAGTTGCAATCTTTTTCAGTACCTAATTTGTTTTCTTTTAAGAACCTAATTATTTCTTCCTTTCAGCAATTACCTTGCTTGAGGATGGGGTTTAGCTTCAGATTTACTGCATGGATCTGAAAGAGTTACACATGATTTGCACTTGGAGTTCCTCACAGTTGTTGGACATTATATTTATGTTAAAGTTACTATAAGCAGTCTGTTTCATCTGGCATTTCATCCTGGTCTCTGACTTTCTATTCAGGCAAAACATTCACTTCAGTCAATGACACTTTTGTGGAAGAACTAAAAGTGTGAGCCCAAGACTTCCTTCTACTATGTTACAATGGTGTATCTATATTTCAGACAGAAACTAAACACAGTTTTCTTTCTTTTCAATATGAAGAAAATAGAAGAAAATTTGTAGGTTCCTTTAACATGAAATTGTGCAGGCAAAATACCAGTAATAGTTTAAGAAAATACGTGACTTATATCTTTTATGTGCAGGGTCAATACGATATTCAAAGCATTTCTAATATGATTTAAGTTAAAACTGTCCTGACACAAAGATTTCAATATATTTCCTTAAGTAAGCACTTTAAGTAAGTATTTTCTTTAGTATTCTCTATCTCCAATAGTTCTTCTTCGTTAAAGAAAAGATTCGGTGGCTACATGCTGTGGGCATTTCCTCTGATTTTTTTTTGTTTTTTGAGTAATTTCCAATGCTTTATGATTATTACATTTGTATGGGACAGTGATTATAGCATAAGAGATTACTGAAATACAATTATTTTTAGACATTGGGGAGTTGTACATTGTTCCTGACTGCATCTGTTAAGATCCTGTAAAAACCGAGCCAGATGCTGCGTGGTATGCAAACACTCTGCGTTGCAGAGATCATATGTGCCAAGACTACAAAAATACTCTCTAAAAAGTAACTGTGAATATGATCAACATGACAGGCAGCTAAGATTGAATTCTGTCCATTTAAATTGCATAATCCACTCAAGTTTATGGGAAAACTTCAGCTGTCACTGAAACTGGTCCGACTTGTGGCAAAATTGCTCTCAAATATTTAATGTCAGCAAGGACTGCTGACAGAGGCAAGTGGAGGAAAATATTTTAGAAAGATAAAAATAAATACCTACTGCTCAAGGAGTGACTGGAAATAATTCACCATACCAGATTCTCAGCAGGTGTAAATCAGTTTAACTCCAGTGACCTCTCATCCCCAACCCACTCTCAGGCACACACCATTTAGCTTTGAGACACAGAATAAAAGCCTGCAGTCTGCCTAACAAACGGTCTTGCTGCACGTTATAGTTCTAATATATGATCTGCATGATTTACTATGGTACATTTCTCCACAAGTCACGGCTCACTGTAAGCTCAGCTGGCTGTTACAACCTTAGATGGCAAACATTTACTCCTACACACGCATCTATTGGAGTCAGACCCTGTGCTCAACTGATTGGATCCAGAGCTGCAATTCTGATCTAAATACCAGAACCATACATGACACTTCCTTTGTGCTTATGAATCTGCTCCAGATATCACCCCAGGCTTAAACAAACCTTTCCCAACTTGTAAGTAGCACAGTGCTTGCTGCAGACTCTCTTTACAGCTACAATAGCCCTTGTTGAAATACAGTTTGCCATGTTTAAAATGTATTTTTAAAAGATGTTATTTTCCCTTTCATGGGTGTATGTGTGTGTATACAACTGTATCTGTAGCTACACCTGCATCTACTTTCTACATCTTCCTGTATTTAAAGTGCAGGTCCCTAAGGAAGAATATTGAGCACATTACTCTTTAATATTTTCATGAATTGTCTGGATGATGGGATCAATCATCTGATGAAATTTTCTGATGATACCAAACTGCTGAGGGAAGTGGACGCTTGGGAAGGGAGAGCCACTCTGCAGGAAGCCCAGAACAGGCTGGAAGAGTGAGCTAACAAGAACCATAAAGGCCTTGCCCCTGGGAAAACATAATGCAGGAGCACAGCACAGGCTGGGACCTCCCTGGGGAGCAGCTCTGTCAAAGGGACCTGAGGGTTCTGCTGGAGCAGCAGCTCAGTGTGAGTGAACAGTGCTGCTGCTGCTGCAGCAAAGAAAGCCAGCAGGAAGGACACTGGGCTGCACCAAGGACATCACCAGCACAGACACAGAAGTCATTATCCCCCTCAGTATCTCACCATTACCTTTCATCTGAAAGGTGCTACTTCCTGGTCACACTTGGAATACTGTGTTCAGTTTTGGTCCCTGATACATAAAAAAACTTCCATAAACAGGCTGAAGGGAATTCAGAGAAGGGCCACAGAGATGATCCAAGGACTGGGAAGCCTGCCATATGAGGAGTTCTGCCGGGAGAACAGGGTCTGTTCAGCCTTGGAGAAGGGCTATGGGGAGACCTTATCACCATGTTAAGATGAAAATTCCCCTTTCACAAGGACTCATATGGAAAAGACAAGTGGTAATGGTTACAAGTTGATCCTGGAGAGATTCCAGTTGGACATGAGGAAAGTTTTTCACAATGAGAACAGTCAGCCATTGGAATAGTCTCGCCAGTGAAGTGATGGATTCCCCAACACTGCAGAGTTTTAAGATTCAGCTGCACAGGGTGCTGAGCCATCTTGTCTAGACTGTGATTTTGCCAAGAAAGGTTGGACTAGATGATCCTTAAAGTCCTTTCAAATCTGGTGTTCTAAGATTCTGTGATTCTTTGACTCATTACACTAATAGACTCCAAACAATTCATGATCGTAAGTGATACACTTTTGTTTCCAGATTACTCTTTTTCTCTGAAATTTTAATGCCAATACTTCGTTTTGCTTTATCTTTTGTAGAAATTAATATGCAAAGGAAGGAAAAGCAAAATCGCTTGTGAAAAATTACCTATTGCTTACACTTACTTAACAGCAGACATGAACTGTGATTAATAGAAGAAAATTACAATAAAACAAACTTCAGGGAACACTAACATTTGCACTGAAATTTCCATCAGTCAGTTTGTTCCATTTAAACATGAAGACATTTGAAAAGCAACAATTCTCTTCTCTTGTGGAAAGCAGGCCCCTACTACCATTAACTTTTGGGATTGCTCTACCCTTCTCTGAAGAATAAACCTGAAATCCAGCAGTCATTGCAGCCTCTAATAATTTAAGAAGTACTGTATTGCCCTTTTTACAGAAACTTAAAAAAATATTTAACATTTTATGGCTACATCAAACTGAGTGACTGTGAACACTGGACCCCAGTATCTGTTTTGGGGCAGAATTGTACTGCTGGACTGACATACGTGACTAACCAGAGCTATTTGATTTCACAGTCTTCAGAAACTGTGTCTAATAGCATTTTCAAGAGCTAAACCATGAAAGAAGAAACAGCCAACACAAGATGACTATTCAAAAAGCTTCTGAAAACTGAGATGACACAAATCTAAGTTTAATTTTTTTTAAAAAGTAGACATTTCTGGCCTTGAAAACCAGGGATAAATAAAAGAATGGATCTAGACAAGAAGAAAGATAGAAAAGTAATGCAGTATTACTGCATTTCTGCACGTGACTCAGTTGGGTTCAGAAGGCTATTACTGTATTCATGAAGAAATATACTCAACCTAAGCTTTCCAAAATGTGAAAATTTGGTTGATTTTCATGTTTGCTCATGTATGTCTTATTTATTGTCTCAGACAAGCAACAACTTTGAAAATGAATAAGTGGTAAAATGGTCAAAATTATCTGGAACAGATTTCTTTTTTAAACTGATGGCTGCTTTTTTTAACTCTGTATTTTTATAAATTTTATGTTTGTAAAGACTTTTAAACTCTACTTTGAAAGATTTGCAATCACTGGGACATAAGGAAGGCTATTTATTGACTTGTTCCTCATAGTAACTGCAATAGATTTCTAGCAGAAACAAAATTTGTTCAGAAAGAGATGTACAATACTACACTTCCTTCTACTTCCAATTAAAAAAAAATGTAGCATCTTTTTACAAAACAGGTTTATAACACTGATACCGTGTAGTAAAGACATAATAACACATTGTATAATTTCAAAATAGAAATATCTTGGTAAAACTCCTCTTACTAAAGAACCTTTTTGATACATTTTGCCAAGTATTTATGTAATCATATTTAAATAAATATGCCAGATTTTTTGTGAGGGTTTTAATTAGAAGATCAATTTTCATTAGCCAGAAAACCTAAAAACCAACAACAAAAAAATCACACTGCAAAACACATTAATCTGATTCCATCTAATGATCATGCTTTAGTTTTCACACAGTCCCAGACGAGTACACAGATTGTGGCCTGGTTGAAAACAATGGAAAAACTCCATTAGCTGTTAAAAGAGCTAGAATTTCAAACCCAGTCTAAGCTTGAATAGTGAAAAAAATGGGGAAATCTCGGCTTCATTAAGTGAAATGCCAAACAGCTGTAATGGCTACTGAAGGTCACAGAGACATGGCCCATTGCTGAAGATGTTCAGCCTGTGGTAGCTCTAAATCTGAGTTTGTTTCTCTGTGAAACACACAATTTTGTCTTAGCTACACAAAATACATATTTAACATCTTATTTTTATCCATCTGTGATGACACTTAAATTCTGGTTTACTTTTCTCCAAACTGCCTTCTGTGATCTCAGTAAGCAGAATTTTTTTTTTTTTTTTAGATCAGTAACACTCATTTCTCAAAACAGATATTATGTCTTATTACCCCACAGGCATGTCTGTGGTACAAACTGTATGCTCGTTTATGGTCAGTTTTGTACATGAAATAATCCTGACTGCGAGAATAAAGAGACAACTGTGATTCAGATATGTCACAAGAAATAAGAAGGCTAAGTTATTTTTGGTGATTTCTTACGTGGTAGATTAATACCAACATAATTTTTAATATAAATTGAAAAGTGCTATCACATAGGATTTATAATGATGTTTAAATATAGGTGTAAGATGTTTATTAGTAATCTTTTCACTTCCTCTAAAATCATGACCATAAAAAGATAACTGTACTTCTCCTAAAAGAAGAAAATCTTTTGTTCTTAAAATTATGGTGCATTTTCATATCTCAAGTATTATGTCATAAATACTGTGCTGTAGATTCTCTACTCACCTTATCTCACACTGATAAAATTTACACATAGAGGACAAGATCCTCAAGTGTTTTTTAAATTCTGCAACCCTCTGTACAGCCCCAGGAAGGACTGTCATGGGGAAGACATAGTAGGGAAGGGCTACCAGAGGTGACATCACAAGATAAAATACTGAGATTGTAACAGCTGTAAACCCTAGTGAGATATTTGTATAACCAAGACCTGGAACCTTTGCTTATACATCATATGAGAAACTTAACACCATTTTAAAGCCTGTAAAAATCAAAAATGTGTGGTTTCTTACTGTTTAGTTATGAAGAACTAGCTTGATTCTTCTGCAGGTACTAGATCTTGATTAAGCCTTCATTTATCATAACTCTCATGGAACACTGTACAAAAACCCATTTTTTTAAAAAAGCATGTTTCATGTAAGAGAGTTAAATAGAAAACAGTTGTGATATAACTTAATTTACATATACCTTGAAAATTGTCCTGAATATTGGTTATATCTCAAATTTTATAGCCCCAGTCTATTTACACTGAAAGCAGTATTGTGGAATTGGAAAAGGCCTGGAACTTTGTGTTGGGTTGACTTTGTCTGGCTGCCAGAGAGCCACTTAGCTTCTCTGTCACTGTCCCTTTCAAAGAAGATAAGGGTGAGAAAGTATGATGAAAAAGCTTTTGGGTCAAGGTAAAGCCAGGGAAATCACTTACAAGTCACTGGCATCAGGAAAAGATTGATCAAGTTGTGGGAAAATAATTTCACGCCAGTTAAAATAGATTTTGAGGCAAATTAAAACACCACTTCCCCAACACCAATACTTTTGTCACCCACTCAGTTTCACTCTGTTATTCTCAGGTCCCCTATATCCCCCAGCCATGTCCAAGGGGTGCAGAGGGGATGGGGAGTGTGAGACTACTGTGAGTTCATGACAACCCCTTCCTGCCTCTCCCTCCTTCTCACATTTTTCCTCAGCTCCAAGGTGGGTCCTGTCCACGGGCTGCAGGTTCCTGTCCATGGGCTGAAGTTCCTGTCCATGGGCTAAAGTTCTTCTCCATGGGTCTTAGTTCTTGTCAGGAGAAGCTGCTCTGGTGTAGCCTCCTTGGGGCCACAGTGGCTGTCATTAGAACCTGCTCCAGCAAGGGTGCAATTCCTGTCACTTGCTACAATGTGTGCTCTATGAGGCCATGGTTCCTGTCAGAGGAACCAGCTCCAGCATGGGCAGTCCACGGCCACAGGTCTTGTCAGGAAAGCTCTGCACCAGTGTGAGCTCTCCAGGGCCACAGCTGCTTTCATGAAAGCTTGCTGCAGAATGGGCTCTCCACAGTCAGTAGCTCCTCTAGGCCATATCCGCTGGTTCCAGGATGGGGTCCCGGAGGAGGCACAGCCTGGGTACCTTTAATGGCGTTTTGTCTTCCCAGGCCGCAGGGCACCTGAGGCACCTTTCCCGCTCCTGCCCTGCCCTGGTGCTCGCAGTGTTGTCCCTCACTCTTCTCCCATCACACCTCACCAGCTGAACAGCGTTTTGCCCTTTGTCAGGGACTGCCAGAGGTGTCCTCAGCCATGGCTGCCTGGCGCAGCCCTCAGGAGCTACCGAGGGAGCTGGTTAGAACCAGCTGGAACCGGCTGCGTGTAGCGCATGGCCGCCTGGCGCAGCCCTCAAGAGCTACTGAGGGAGCTGGCTGGAACTGGCTGGAACAGGCTGGAACTGGCTGGAACTGGCTGTATGCAGCACAGGGTGGCCACTGGCCTCTCCCTCAGGGCACCTGCAGCCGCCCTGGTGCCCATGCCCTGCCAGGGACACCCTAAGTGACCTGCTGGCAATCCCTCAAGGCTCAAGGCACAACACCTTCCCTGCCAGGTGTCATGGATTTGGCCAAACCTCTTTAACCTCAGAACAAAATGGGGGAGAACACAGGGAACACGTGGAGGATATGGCCAAGCCCTGAGCTCCCCGGCACAGCAGCTGGGGGAAAACAAATACAGCCAGGGACCAGCTCCCAGACAGAGCTGGGAACTGGTACAAATTCAGTCACTGAGTCTCTAACAAAGAGCTCATGTATGAGCTGAACTTTCAGTTCACTAAAATTCAGAGCTGTGCTACAGCTGAGCACACACCTGCATGGTCCTCCAGGACACGAGCGATTTTCTCACTGGAGTTATTAAACAGCCAGTTTCACTGTGCTTTCCACTCCTATATAACTGTACACGCAGAGAGTAACTGCTCTATGTGTCTGTATGGATCTCCCCACAGACACAGACCAGCAAGCGTAGTTGGATGCACACTACCACTTATGTGCAAGACACACACATGGCCTTTCCTTGACTTCTGCAAGTACTGTGTCATTAAAAGGAAAGAAAATGATAGATCATATTCCTTCCTTAGGAAATCACTGGTGTCTTTGAATTATAATATATTGTTTTTATGGGAAGACTCCTTTGCCAAAGTTTGTTAAGGCATCTTATTTATTGTGTTGCTGTAACACAAAATTGTTTTGGGAGTGAGGCATTTTAGCCACAGAAGCTGAATATCAATATTCTTTGAAGAAACAATGTGCTCAGGGTATTCTCAGAACAGATATACTGTGGTGCACCTGCTCAGGTATAATAAGCACTCACTGAAAAGGGGGAATAACATTTTTCAGACCTGATCCCAATGTATCTAGAATATGTAAATTTTTAGAATAAGTAAATAGAAAAGTATGAGTATGCTATGAATGCTCAGGTCCATTTTTCAACAGAAGACATAACCCATGGAATATGAGATTAAAATACATATGTACAGAGTTTATCCATGTATATTGGGCAGTAAGTCTATAGATTTTACAAGTGCACAAAAGGCCACATACATTTCAAATACATCCAGCTACAATTAAAAAATTTCAGAAACAAACTGAGAATTAGGACATATCAAAATCAAAACCTAAAAAAGAAAACATTAAAGCTACTACATACAGTATTCTAAAACAGAGCAAGGACAACCCAGAGAGACTTTGTCAAGTAGATCAGCATCTCACTGGTTTATTTCATTACAAGTTTTCTAGCAACAACATGTAACATGGTTTATGGTACCCATTATATAGACTAGTATACAGAGAAAAAAACCAACCAAACAGGCAAATAGACACAGCCCGCTTTAGCAAAATAACCGGAACCAGGACAACAAAGCTTACCTGTAGGTGGATGAATTCTTAGTAGTATATCCTCTACATACTTTGTTGTCTGCCTCGTCTCAATACTACTATATTTTCCTTTAATGCAAGTGTAACTTGAAATAAAATTCTCTCTCAAATTGCATGACAATGATACAGATTTGGTCTTGTTCCTGCAAGCCAACAAGAATTCTTAATGTTTAAATTGTCAGGGTCTAAATTTTTCTTGGACCTGATAACTATGAAATCACAGATACACAGCTGGCAAATAACTACTTACAAATGTAATGACAGTACTAAGGGCATTTTAAGTTGACATTTCAACATTTAGAGCACTGACAGCCTACCAGAAAATTTTTGTTTTCCCTAACTTTCTTTTTTAAAGAGGTTAATAAATCCATGAAGACACATTATGGGGAATGGATGGGTTTCGGAATTATACTGAGTATCCATGAAAGGAGTACTAGGAAAATATTAATATACATACATAAGAAACATAACAATCTAGTAAAATATTTTATTTTCATCTCTTTTGAAGAATTCCAGAAGTGCCATGTTGTTCATACAGCTATACAAAATCATCCTGTTTTCACTGCCTTCTACCATAATTTCTTCTTATCATTTTGTTGTTCTGGATTTAGCTGTGGCTTGTCTTAGACTTTTCTCTGCAACTCTCTTGAACTCTCAGGGCTGGCTCCTGTTTTGAGATGCCTGCTTCCATCCTCACATAGATTGGGAGTTTGTGCAGCAATCATTTTGTGCATATCTAGGATTTCATGCTAGCATCAAAGAAATGACCAATTGATGCGAAATATTTTTAATATACTCTCTCAGGAAGCAGAATCAGACATAATGATTACCATCCTCCATAAAGGTGACCTGGAGTCCACATTCAGAGGTATGATCTCATTGTGATGTTGTCTGATGAAGCACAGTATCGCATCTTGAAAAATGTATGTTATGGTATACTGAAGACAAGACTGAAATTGGAATGGCATTTCCTCCAGATGTTTCCTTTCAACAGTTCTCTTCCAACAACTGTTTCAGTTTGGGGTTTTGGTGGATTGTTTTCCAAGGAATAAGGGGGTCTTGTGAGGTATTTTTCCTATCTGAAATATAGCTGTTGTCACTGCTGAAAGAACATGGTCCAAACACATCCCCCCTTTCTAATCTGGGGGCTGTTTTCATAGTGCTTAGTTTTTCTATGGAGACAAAGGCTTTAAGTCTCATCATCATGTGACTCAGTTTCTAAACTATTAATTGTCCAGCTTGTATCAATCATTAACCATGAATATTTTTCTGTTAGAAATTATTTAAAAAATTTAAAAAGAAATGAGAGAGACAACAAAGAACCTTACATTCCTCTCAAGTGTTCTTGTACAGAAACCTTTGGAAAATAACAATTAAGGCAGTCCTGTATAACATAACACTGTCATCGTATTGACATGTGCACAAACTCAAACACTGATGCAAATTGAAACTAACATTGGTGGTAAGTGCTAGATAAATTCACACCTGAGAACAGAACTGATCCTTCTTTTCAGCAAAAACAATATCTACTTGTTTAAATAACCAAAGCTTGTGCTTTTACCTTTTCCTTTAGTTTATCTTTCTTAGCAGATGCAACAGACCAATGTCTAACTTAAAATTGCTTTGCAGCTTAGAAACAAATCTAGGCAAAGATTTTCCAGATTCTGTTCCATTCCCATTGCATCCAATCTCATCAGCAGATATATGGAACCTATAGAAGAATAGAAATATAAAAAAAAATAGAAACACAATATCAAGAAATGGTCAGAATCTTTTTCTGTTGAAACATTAATTACGGAAAATTAATTATGGGAAAGTGTTGATTTAAATAAATTATTAATTTTAAAAAAAGTACATTTTTAAGTTGAAATTCTCTGAACATACATATTTCCTTTTTATCTCAAAGAAACTAGATCTAACTAAAATATTTGTTTTAAAAAGTGATAATAATGAAAAAATGCTATAACTGTGCTGAGCCAGATTTTTACAAGGGAAGACACAGAAATGGTGAATGAAAACACTCTTTGTTTGAATTTCAGATGGGAAAGTTTCAAAAGCTCAGCAATTCCTTTGGGATGGGAAAAGAGGTTACTGCCCAGCTTTGCTCAGAACCGGTTATTTAGTTGTGTCTGAGCTTCCAACTCAAGAATCTTAGACAAAATTTTAAGAAACAAAAAAGGATATGCAACGCATCAATCACACGTACACATATAATGATTAATTTCCAGTCCTACCTATCTGTAAATCAAAATGCAGTTATTAGTTAAGCTGTTGTTAACTATAATTATCTTTTGTTTGCTTCTTCTAGTCAGGTTGCCATAGTCATTGTCTGGATGACAGTATTATCTGTTTAAATACTGGAAAACACTTTTGGCAGATCAGTCTTTACTTCAGCAGCACAATTGTTCAAGGGAAGAAAAAACTTCTTTGAAGTATTTCCTAAAAGGATATCATATGGGTGTAAATATATTATAAGTTGATTAAAAGAAAAGATTGTTTCTCTTTAATTGATTCTAAATGAATTCAGATCTCTAAACAGACTATAAGCAAAATTATAAAATTAAGACCCTTGCTAACATTTGCTTCTTTTTTGTGCCTCAGATATCTGTGCTTAATTATACTTGTCAGTGGACAATGTAACCTCTTCATGCGAGCTCACATGTATCCTAGAGCAAAGGGAAGATGAAGTTTCTTGAAGAAAGTCTTAGAGGTAAGTGTAAGAGTGTATTTGCCTTCTATAATTTCTCAGATGACAGCATATGAATAATAGACTTTGTGGCCCACTGCCATTGTTCGGGGGTGGCAGAGGAGAAACTTACATGAAAATAAGACATAGTTATGGTCTGACAGAAACCCTAGATTTTCCATGTTTCAATACATCAGAAAGGTTTAGAAACTTCAAATTTGAAATAGCACTACTTAGGTGTTTAGACAATTTAAAAATTAAACTTTTAAGTCTTTCTACTTAGGAACAGCAACTCAACCACTGATTGTTTTTATCTAATTCAGAGCAGATATGGAGACGCTCTTCCATAAGCAGTGGTAGGCTTCCATGACACACAGGAGACCAGGGTCAGACACAGCTGAAAGCAGCCATATCCATGAAGACTTTCAGCAACACGTGCTTTCCTGTATTTGCAACAGAGCAAAAGCAGTCATGTGATCAGTTACTCAACACCAGCCCATACACAGGATTTAATTTAACACAAACGCCTTCCAGCTTAGGGAATCAAAAAGTGTATCTTCCAAAGAAGGAAGCTGACAGACATTCAGAATCAGTATGTTCTTCCTTCAGTAATTTTCTTTCCCTTCTTCTCACCAGCACTGGTATGTATTACAGGTAAAAAATGTTGACAGAGCGAATAAAGACTCAAACCACTCCTTTTCCTAAACTTAGCAGCTATGGAGGGGAAAGGCAATTTGTTTGTTTGTTTGTTTGTTTGTTCGTTTGTTTGTTTGTTTTCCAGTGACTTTTACTCCTCCCAAATGCAAAAACTAACAAATGAAAATCTCAGCAGCAGCTACTACTTCATAATTGCATTTGAAACATTACATCTTGAAGGACCATAAATGAACTTCTATAGAACTTGCTCACATGATGTTTGTTGACATTTAGCACCAGTAATTCTGGTTTACTCTAATAGAGCTCTTCTTTAGCTGGACTCATGCAGAAAAGTATTTGGGCCAATATCCTTGAGCTCCAGCAGGAGATCAATACTGGGGGAGTGGATTTCTGCTTCATTTTAAGTTAGATGTATAGGTTTTGACTTTGTAGACTTGCTACTTCTAGAAAGTTTAGGCTGTTACCTGAGAAAGCTCCTAAAGCTGCAGCATCAGTTTAAACCATCCAATAAATACAACCAATACAACTGGCCAGCCACACAATATACAAACTACAAATTTGATCTAGGTTTGGGGGGTTTTGCTGAGCTATTTTGAACCCAGATCACTTCTCTGATGTGTTTCATTGCTCAGACACTGAACAGTATCAGTGTAACAAGGGCAGCAGTATGATTCAAGCAGCAAGAGATGAGGACAGTCAGATGAAATGCACACATCTGCTGTAAAAAGTGCTGCCAAACTGTGGACTAATATAATTAACATATCATCCCACTGGCTCCTCTGAAATTGCCTTAGATGGTGAACCAAATTCAAGCACAAGAGCAAGTCACTGTGATATTTTGCTTCCAGTGTTATTAACCCACAGAGGACTGTGGGAGATGTGCTGCTATGATTGCATAGCAGTAACATGTTTTGGGGAGAAGTTTTTTTTATTATTTCAGGATAACTCATATAAAAACTGATACATAACTGATATTTGGGTTTTAAATACAGGTACTTGGCTTCCAGTGTTGGTTCCATCTTTTCTGCAAATTCTCTTAATCCCTAATAAACCTCAAGTTCTCTCTTCATTACTCCATATTGTCAGTTGCATTTATTCTGCACTCTGACTGGTCCTGCACCTGAATAGTATTGAAACCTGCAAATATTTCTCAAAATATGGACTTCTGACTCTCCAGTAATTTATATTCCACTGATTTCATCGATGTCTGGTAGATCACAATCACATCCCTCTAGCAGAGTCTATAAGACAACACACAAATTTCCTCCTGACAGGTGAGGTACAGGTCTCAATTTCATATCATAGCTGATAAGCAGCTATTTATATGCCAATAATTGAATCTCACAACTTTACAATCTACCCTTTCCTGCCAGCTAGGAACCTTGCCACCATCTCAACATGGTTCCTGCATCATGGTGGTGCTACCATGTTACAATTTTTCACCAACTAAACCACAATTTAGCATTTCAGTTTTGAATCATGCTTGTTTTGCTGCTTTGAAAATGAGGGTGAAAACTTCTTGAGTAGTAGAAATGCAGATTCACAGCTGCTGTTGATTGTTTTAACTCCTTTGATGTCAGTAATTGGAAGGAAGATGAATAACAGCTGAGGAGCTGTTTGACTCCTTTACACGAAACAGCCACTGCTCCATATCAGTGTCATCTGGAGAAGCCCTCTGATGGCTCTGGAGATGAGGACTTAAAAAAAGATACACTGCTGACTGGCTGACTGACTGTCAGATCTTCCACTGTGCTGATCTCATTCCAGAAACTACATATCTGCATGTGGTCAGGATGACAGGATGTTTCACTCTGTGTTGCCTCAGTGCCCCGCTCTGGTAGCTGCTCAGCATTTTGCAGAAGTGTGAAACTTTCCACATTTCCACTAACTTAATGGAAATGAAAGGGGGGTATTTTCCCAAGAAGCTGAAAATGCCATGTTCTGAATTTCCATTAGGGGATGATAGTCTGCCATATCACTGTTATTTCTCATATGTATAATATTCAATAGTTGAAATCATACCGGATTTTATTCCAGATACAGGAAGTAATCTTTGTAACTAAAATTTTCATTTAGAAGTTCTTCTGTTCTTGTTCCTCAGATTCAAAATACCATAGGTTATCCAAATACAGGGATTATTATAGCAACTGGGAAGCCCTGGTACTCAAAGGAATTCAGTGAGGCAAGGTTTGCAGATAGAAGTAAAAGCCTTGATTTCAGAATGAACACAACTCAGTATGAGCTAAATCAAGAGTCAGCGACTGATTGCTGAAAACAAGCACAGAAAAGCTCCTCACTAAGATCAAGAGAGCCCTTTCAAGGTCTGCCAAATACCAGATCTCTTGCACAATGCTCATTTTGCTTTGTTCCTTTGCTGTCTGGAGGCATGGCTGCTAACTTTGTCAGAAACTGAAGAATTGAACAGGAATGTGAAAAAGTTGACCTAAAATGTAAAAGAAGAGATGGGGGGTTGTTTTGACTACATCACACGTGAAAGGAAGGAGCCATCAGCAGTGAGCAGTCCTGCCCAACATGGCTCACTGTGCTCTGCTTCTGCAGCACTGGTTTCAGGAATCAAATACTCCCCACCGGGGGACAGCAGGGAAGACCCCCTCAGCACAGCGGCGGTGGGGAAGGCTTTCAACACAGGAGTTATGAGATTTCTTCCTAAATCTAAAAGGAAAACTCAATCTTCTCCAGACTTCCTTTCTCAGAACACGGTCCTGCGCTTGGGTGGAGCTGCCCGCCCGCTGCTCGGCGGGAGATTTTAGGAAAAGTTTGCGGTATCTTCTTCCCCCTTTGCCGGCCCGGCCGGGCAAGTGTGTCTGGGTGAAGGGAGGGTGCCCTCTCGGCTCCGCCGGTGTCGGGATGGCCGCGTCCCACGGGGCAGTGCACTGCCCAGTGACATGGGGGCCCGCGGACCGTGTCCCTTCCGCGGCGTCCCCGTGGGCGCGGACGGGGCGGGGAGAAACCCGACCCCCGCCGCCGGGGAAGGGAGAGGGGCTGCGGCGGCGCGAGAGGAGGTGGCGGCGGGCCCGTGTGACTCCCCCATTCGCGGGGACACCCCCGGCCCGGCCTGCGGGGAAGGCGACCCAGGGCGGGGCAGGGCAGGGCGGGGCGCGGCGCTGCCCTGCCCTCTCGCTGAGCGGAGAGGCGGGAAGCCGGCGTCGGTGCGCTGCCGGTCGGCCGGAGCCATGCGGAGCTGCGGGAGGGCGCGGGGCGCTGCGGGCTGGGCCGCCCCGCTGCTCCTGCTGTGGCAGTGCCTGCCGACGGTGCGGCCCTACAACCTGGACACGCAGCACCCGCTGCTCTTCCGCGGGGGCAATGGGACCCTCTTCGGGTACTCGGTTCTCCTGCACCGCCACGGCGAGGAGCGATGGTGAGTCCCCGGCCCGGCCGCCCCCGCGGGTCCTGGCGCGCCTTGTCCCGGCCGCGGCTCCTCACTTTGCCGTCTCTGCCCCGCAGGCTGGTGGTGGGCGCGCCCCGGGCCAGCTGGCCCTCCAACGAGTCGGTGGTCAACCCCGGGGCCATATTCCGGTGCCGGATCGGGGGGAACTCCAGCGGAGGGTGCGAGCAGCTCCAGCTGGGTGAGTCGGCGGCGGGGCGTGGGCGGGGAGACCCTGGCGGCCGGGCACGGAGGGTCGGTGCCCGCTGCCTTGCGGGGTGTGCTGGGCCCATCCGGCTTAAACTGCAGAGTGCTCTGCCTGTCGCTTACGGGCGGGATCAACGCTATTGCCCAGGGACTCTAGCGGCGGCGTCAAGAGAGAAAACACGCACCAAAACTTGATTTGGGGAAGTTAGGTGTGACAGATGTCCTTCCTACAGCCGTTTCGCACCTTTCAGCCTCCGGGTCATAAGCCCCATGAGAGTTTCGGTCTGACACTGCTCTGCGGAGAGCTGGTGCAGCTTTCAGGGCAGTGGGTGAATGCAATAAGCTCAGGGATGGGAGGACGGAAGTATGTGCCTAAATCATGTTTTCTTCTGCAAAGCCTTCTCTTCATAGAAGCCACCCTAAAGTAACTCTGAACCACAGTTGTCTTGCTGATGGGTTCTCCCTGCTTACAGATTTATTGGAGTTTCAGGCAAATGAAGCTATTTTTGCCTGAATCAGTTTTACGGGTCCTGCATTTAACTTAACTTCTCTCTGTCTCCGCAGTCTCCATACTTAGGAGATGTAACTCATTCAACTTACTCGACTTTCAAGTGTTTGATACTTGTTAAAAAGGGGAAGGCTTTGCAGTTGGCTGCCCTGAACATGTGTGAATTGCTTTAGGCTCTCTTCCTGTTCCACTTGCATACAGTGCTGTTCATGCTATTGTGGCTGTGGAGAGAATTTTCCTCAACTTGTGCTCTGCCACCCTCTGACCAAGAGTATCCCATCCGTTAGGAGCAGGCCGCCCAGTAAGGAGAAGCGCGGGAAAGGGCTATCAAAATATTTGAAAGTAATAGCGCGCCATGAACTGGTGGCTGTCAGGGCAAAGCTCAGCATTCTGTGACCAAAAAAAAAAAAAGTGGTAAACCAGTTATTTCTTTGCATGTCTGTGCGTAAAAGTTGAAACTGACAGGTTCTGTCCGTTTTTTTGCCACAAGTGGGTATAAGAGTTATATTTTGTAACTGGGCTACAAAAACCTAAGATACTTCAGTGGTGTTTTACCTGTAGCTGCATAAAAAAAAGACAAGCAGTTGCTACTAGAAAGAATGGAAATTAAATTTTTACCAGCCCAAGTAGTTTTTTGGGGTTTTGTTGAGTAATTTTGTTCTAATGTGATATCTTTTAAAGAGTTATCTACAACAAAAAGATTTTCTTTTTTTTTTTTGACTGCCTGTTTGTATGAGGAGGTTTGCAAAAAGTCAAAGAGGTCAACTCTAAAGCAGTGAAATAGCATATGCTAAGAGGCAATACACCCCTGTTCCTGGATTGGTGGTAAAAATAGTCCTTTACTGTGTGAGGGAAGGAAAGGAAGGGTTGAAAGTTTCAGGTTCTTTGAAAACTACATACATCTGCAGTGCCTCTCAGTTTACTCATTTAGCCGATGGAGAAACAAAATCTCTAAAGAAATAATATGATGGATTTTTCTTCAATAGCTTAGGGGATTCTAAGTGAAATGAGGCAACAGGCAAATGAGAATGTTTATGTGGTTCCAAAGGCTTAGGTTAACATGGCCTCCACTCCCAGGTTTAGAGGCTGCAGGTCACACAACGTACTTTTTTAAAAAATAGTTATACCACATGAGATTTTTGCAAACTGTAGGTTTCCATTACTGCTAGATGACATCTTTGCATTGCTAAGGTTCATCTGTAGTATTTCTGAAGTTAAATAGATGCTGGAAAGAAGTGCTGTATTGTACAACAGGTCATTGAGGTCAATGAAGAAGCCAAAGGCAGCTGTGGTGCATGGGATGTGAATGAAATGGAGTAGTATCTGAGGTCAGAGAAATATGCAGGGAAACTTACAATTACAAAGCTGAATTTAATTATCACTCGTCTAACTCATTCAAGTTTGGGTTCTGATCTCATAGAATAGGGAATTTCCTTAGAAATATGTGTGGTGATATATTACACTGCTCAACAGGCACAATGAGAAAGAAGTGTTTCTATCTTGCTTTTAAATAGTTCAATTTGCATTTTGTTCTGATAAAAGCATCTTTGAGGTGGTAAGTTTCTAATTATAAGTCATAAAAAAGTAGAGGTGAAAACAGGCAGTAGAAGTGGCTTTCCAAATGTTGGGCTTCTGTAATAAATGGCTATGAATTACTTAGTGACATAAATATGTTCAAATACTTTGTTGTTCCTTTTCACTAAAGTAGCCTTGAAACTGCCATAACTAATTAATGAAGGATTCATGAACAATTAGGAAGCCTCTGATCACGCAAAACTGCTGTTGTATTTTTATATGTCACACGTTCCTATCTGCTTCCTCAGTAGCAAAAGAGCTGGGATCTGGGATAACTCATCCAGACATACTTAAAGAATTTTAATGTTCTTCAAGATGTTGCAAGCCCTGGGCTGGTTTAAAAGCTGAAAAGAGCCAAGAGATACACTAGCAACTCTTTGTCTTCCTAGCCCCTCATTGGCACTTTTAAATCTCTCTCTGAGTGATGAATAGAAGAGTTTTCAGTCTCTTTTCGAGTTCTGGTACTTCTGTTTATGATGTCAATTGTTCTAGACTGCAGATTTATTTGTACTTGGAGTGTTTTTCAATAATGGGTTATGTTAGATGCAGAGGCTTGTAATCAAACTTCAGGCACAAGTACAAAATACAGTGCTTCAGGTTGAAGCACTGTCCATCTTCTAGTCTTCAGTTTCAAATCCTTGACCACGTCAGTTTGGGTAGTCACGGGTTACTGCAGAGGAATTTACGCAAAGTTCTTTAGACGTTTTGACCCTTTGAATTTCGGACTTACAAAATGTTACAGAAATTCTTCAACAGCACTGCTCTCAGATTTGAAACAGTGATTGACTGGCTAAAGTATATGGGAAATAATTTGTGCAATTTGCCATCCACTCTAAAGAAGTTGTTAGTTTTAGCTACAAATGAATGCAGTAAATTCAGTGCATACTGTTTAACATAAGGCCAGAAAGCTCTGCCCACAGTTTCAGTCTTGCTCCCTTCCTTTAAGTTTCTCCTGCAATTAACCTGTGAACAAATTGCCCTCTAGCTCCCCCAGCTGAATCATTACAATGGAAAAGTGAACAGTTAATGGTTTTCCTCAAAAGGCAGAGCTGTGTTTGTTCAACTTTGATTTCAATAAGTTTGGGGTTTGGTAGTGTGGCTTTTTTATGTCGCTTGCACTGCTCATACCTTGCAAATGACCTCTTTCAAATAGCCATACTATTCCAAGGAACATGGAATCTTCTGGACCTAGGTCTGTTACAGAAAGATGGAAACAGGTGTCATTTATAATGTTTTGGGTAGGAGTAATTTGAGGGATATAAGAGGAATAAAACCTATCAGATCTGTGGAAACAGAAAATACTTCCTGGGTGAGTGAAAATAGACTCCGACACCCTGACATCTAGGAGCAGGATATCAGAAGGCTTATTGCCTTTGCAGTAGACTTCATAGTTTTCCTCAGTTAGCAATAGGACCAGAGGAGTTATGGCAGGATAAAGTGGGTCATGAGAGGCTGTTGGGCATGGAAAACACTGGAGCAAGTTTTATATAACTGGTTTCTCAGATGACATTGCAAACATCTGTATTATGATCCTTGAGGCCCAAACCAGAAGTGGCTTTATACGTTATGACCTTATTTATCTGCAGTTGCATTGTTTCTGTGGGTGTGTTCAGAGGGGATTATAGCAGAAGTGTGTCTTCCAGCTGTGTAATGTACACAGGCATGGGCAATTACTTATTTCTCAGTGACTTTATGACAGCATGTGCTCCTTTTCCCTGAGGCAACCAAGCTGCCATGTCCTCTTGAGCTTATGCAGTGCTGCTCTGTTGCTTGTGCAGAATACTGCATTTTGTCATTTGATAAAGCTTTTTTAATGTCATAGCCCGAGCAGGGACTCATCAGGCTGTCTGGGATGTCAGGTTCTCTCTTCTCTCTCCCACAAAGGTCTGTAATTTTAAGGTGGTTGAACACTTGCCAGTCAGAGAAAGAGAGGAAACATAAGGCAGCATGTCAGCAAAGGGCCAAAATAATGCTGACTCACCATATACTGGAGCAAAGGAAAAGAGGAATGCAATCCAGTGAGTGTCGAGGAATGGTAGTGCTTTTTCTTGTTACAAACCTCTGAAACAGGCACAGGAATGAAGTACTGAGACAGGCTGAATTTACTCATCTCTCACATCATCATTGTCTGGTTTTATTTGATTTACTGATAAAAAGTCTCAGTCTCTTGGGTCTAAATTTGTTGCCCTGGTCTTCTCTACTTCTTCAATTTCCTGCAAATCCACATAAAAGCAAGTCCCAGGTAAGTCGTTGTTATAAGAGGATGGAACACATTGCTAGAAGGGAGTTACCAGGAGTGCCTTTTGCGATTTAAAGGAGGACTAATTCTTACACATGAGAGTGTAATGGAGTTTTCTTTTCTGAGGAGATTTCAATCACATTAAGGTGCTGCAAACCATGGAAATTTCTCCCTTAGGAAGTGAGTTTTCCATTACATAACTCCAAAATTCAATTCCAGAACTAAATTCCACATTTGTTTCTGAAAAGCAGTATATATTCAGGACATGGAAGTTCACATCTCTGACATTAGCCAACAGGATAATTTATGTATTCGTTTAAACTCTCTAATTCATTGGACAGTAATAAATGCCAGTTCTGCTCTCAGCACAGGTGTTTTGTTTTGTGGGTTAATTTTTGCAAACTTTTTGGTGGGGCGAGGGGTGAGAAGGTGTGGGGTGTGATTTGTGGGGCTTTTTTTCTATGCAAACAATGTCCCATCAGCATTTGTACTCTGTGGTCTGTACCGACATCCTGTTCTGGGTAACTAAACTAACCCTTAAACCTCAAACATTTTGGGGGTTCTCCTGTAGCTGTACTCAATCTGAGAAAGTCTTAAAAATTATGCAAAAGAGTTTGTTCAAATGACATAATGTGTTTCCCAGTTTTATAAGAAGTTTTTTTCATAAATTATCGTGCTGATGCATAGAAAATACCATTTCAATAATTTTATTAATGCTTGTTCATACAAACTTCTTAAAAATGAAAAGCTTGCTTTATATAATGTGGAATAAATGTGTAGCTCCTCTTTACCCTGGGGACCACTACTGCTTTTCAGAAGAAAGAAAATATTTGCTAACTTGGCAATACTGTATGCAACATTTTTGAGCTGTGTAGAAGACATTTCAAGGTTTTAAAAAATAACTCTACTTAAGAACAAGCACTAAGAGCTGCTGGTGAATAACTGCAACAGTGAAAGAAGCATGCAGGACATGCATAGGTAATGACTTGCCATCCCCAGTAAAGATGGCAGTTATACAACCTTTGATAGCCATTTGCAGTAGAGATTGGTTTAAGGTCTGCTGCTACCAATAGACACGTAGCTGGAGAGATGTTTGCTTTAGGCTAGAGTTTAGGTGGCACTCAAGAGGTATTTGTATTTCTTATGAACTTTTAGGCTGAAGAGCACTTACAGGGACAGCCCTTCACCAAAATTGAGTGTAATGTCACTTTCTATGTAAGTAATGATGGAGAAGTAATGATGGGCTCATCCTCACAGTCAGCCTATCACATTCAGAGCCAGGGTGTTCCCTTTGGCTACCCACAACCGTACCTTTGCTCAAGAAAAAAGTAAAAAGTCTACGTGACCTGTGTAAGACAGAGGTCAGATCCACCAAACATGGAGTTCTTGGGTGCTCCTGTTACTCCCCACATTGTTCTTCACCTTGTCCCTCTGTTCAGAGCATTGGTCTTTTTCTCTTAGGCCATCCCAGTGGAGAGCGCTGTGGGAAGACTTGTGTGGAAGAGCGGGACAATCAGTGGCTGGGTGTCAGCTTGTCGAGGCAACCAAAGGAGAGCGGACATATTGTTGTATGTATTAACCACTGGGTCTGTTTGTCAGACTGCAGTCAGCCTTCTTAAGCTTCCATGTCCAATGCTGTGTTTGTTTTTTATCCATAGGCTTGTGGACATAGATGGAAAAATGTGTTTTACGTGAAAAATGAACACAAACTGCCACATGGTATTTGTTTTTCCATTCCTCCTGATTTTCGAACGGAGCTGAGCAGAAGAATATGCCCATGCTATATAGGTAAGCAGAATGCTTGTGTCCTTTTGTAGGGAGGAATAGAGATACACAATTGAATGGTGCAGAGTTTGTGAAAAACCTGTGTTGCTCTGAGCAGGTGTTCTGCAGCCAAAGGTTTGGAGGCCGAGTGCTGATGATATGACCCCAGTTTGTGATGTAAAGATGTTTATCAGTTCAAAGAAAAGCTGCTTTCAAAAGGCAAAAAATAATTGAAACAGGGCATAAGAATAGTTTTTTCCTGGACTGCCTTGCCGAAGGATGTGTGCTTCTCAAAAACAGGCCAGTAGAGACACCCTTCCTTCCTTTGCTCTTGTCCTGGCTCTGGAGAGTCTCACAGCAGAGCAGCAGAAAAAAAAAAACTGCAAGTGATTGTTGCCATCTGCTCCTTAGCCTTTGATACAAAGGTGCTGCAGTGCCTGTCACAGTGCGTGTCCTTGTCCCTTACTTGCCTTTTGCCAAGGCTGCTGCTGTGCCATGAGACCTTTGGGAGACCTCAGAGAACTTTGGGAGCAGAGTAAGAGTCAAGGCCTGAGTCTATCAAATGATTCCATCCATGCTTTCCCATTCTTGTCTGCCATCCACCCAGGAGAACGATCTCGTGCCCCTGTGCCCTGCCAGTGCAAGATTGTCAGCTGACAATCTGACCTTTCTGTGCAGACAGAGTAATGTCATCACATGTCCCCCTGCTGGCTTTGGGGACTGTTACAAGGGCTGGTGAAACCATGCTTTTGTCTTTGGAGACTTTAAAGTGTACAGATCTATGTATGGAATGAAGGGAACCCTGATGGCAGGCAGTCAGCAAAGAATTGCAGGAAAACAGAGCGGGACAGTGTTGGATTGCTAGGATGGCAGTGTGTCTGAGACTGCCATGGCACCAGTGGAGCACAGGACAAGTTCTATCAAGATATATGAGCCTGTCAAAGGATGCCTGAAGTACAGAGTGGAAGAGTACCCAGGTGTGGTGCTCAAACTATTTGGCTGTTTTGTTTGTGGAACAATTTTGAAAGACAAGTATAGCCTTTAAAGTCACAATATTTCAAAGGCAGGTGTGATCAAGTGATACATAGTGTTTTGAGTTTGTTACAATACTATATTGCACCTAAAGGCTATACAGTGGAAACCAATGTTTTTAGTTGTATTACAGAATTGAAAACCAACTTTCTGGTGGAGTTGTTGTTTTCTTTTTTCCCTAAGTTGTCTCAACTTCTGTTGAAAGCCTGGTAACAAAACTCTGGATCTATATGCTTCTCATCCATTTTAATATTTCTTGCTCATTCCCAGATCATGCACGGAAGTTTGGAGAAAACCATGGCTCATGTCAGGCTGGAATGTCTAGTTTTTACACTGAGGTGTGTATTAAAGATACCAAATGTCTCTCTGTTTATATACTTACTTTTATGTATAATATGTATATAAGTGGATATGTAAATGCAAACACCAAGGCTGTATTTTATTGTGGGAGGGAAAAATCACTTTCCTGTTTTCTTTTTAATTGAATCTTGCTATGACTTGCATAATTCCCAACTAAGGCTTGAAGTTTTATCCCCAAGAGTACTTTTACACCTTATAAAATCCAAAGTTATTTTTCATCCGGAAAAAAGGCATAGCAGAGGATGAAATTTTATTCTTCTCTTTAATCTGTTTGATGTAACATTTATAATGCTTACCTTCTTGCTTTACAGAGTAATATTCTATATTATTTAATCTCCATTCCACCCTAAGATTGTAATCTCTAAAAATCTCTTTTGAGAAGAGAATATCCTGATTGTTGCTCTATTTTGTTGTTACAGTTCAAAGCTTTTAATAACAGTATTTTTACAAAATCTGGAAAATGTTATCTTTAATTTAGTAGTAAGCCTCAGTGCTGAGCCAGATGCATCTCCAGTAGCATTTCATAGAATTCACAGGAGATCTAAAGAAGAACATTTTACTTGTTTTGCATGTTTTTGTGAATATTTCAATGTGAATAACATGGCTTTGTTTTACTTTCCTTTTAGGACTTAATTATAATGGGAGCCCCTGGATCATATTATTGGACTGGTTCTGTTTTTGTATACAATGCGACTACAAATACAATCCACGCTTACACAGATTCAAATAACGAAGTGAAATTTGGCAGTTATCTAGGTACTTAAAATATTTAATACTTTACCAAAATATAAGCTAAATAGCTGGTCTTGGGGTGAGTGCACAGTGTTTTTCAGTGTTTTCACTATTAATCCCAGAAGCAACAGTTCTAAAGATGTGTTCTGATTTTGTCAAATATTATTTAATTATAAGGCTTCCTCTTCTATTCTTTTTATGAGGAAACTTCTTGAACAGTGGATTTCTATTCTTATCTTACCACTGACTTTTAACCCTCTCTTGATTTAGAAGGTAGGGATGCTTCTGATTAGCAATGGTTTTCATTTCAAGTCTGAAATGCTGCCAAGAGCTTTCACAGAAAAAGACAGTGGTTTCACATACATCAGAAATATGAAAAGATTTGTACAGTGAAAGCTGCAGGCAAGTCTTAATTGTATTGTCAATAAGGGCAAGTGTGCTATGACCTTTAGAGACAAACTTTCCTCCAATGGTTATTTTTTATCTTTTTTATTCCAAACATATCTTAGTCTGGATAGTGAGAACGCAAACCTCATTTATGAATGTCTGTAACCAAGGCCATGAAGCTCTACTCATGTACCTATATCCAAGTAACCAGCTGAATTTAGTGCTACAGTTTGGAAAGGTTTATGCCAAAACAACAGCAGCTTCAGTCTTCTCACTACACACTGAGAAAAGCTCATCTGTCCTTCCTGAACTCCTGAGCAAGAATGTTTGTGCTTGTGACCGTTGGTTTTTGCATTTTCCCATTTAAAGTTCCGGTTCACGTGGATAAACATTTCCTGTTTCTGATTCCATTCCTCTGACAATAGGAAGTTGGCATATGTTATGAAATAGCTGTTGTGAAACATAGTGAACTAAGACTTCAGAATTCAGTTCTGAGCCTGCAAAGGCCACAGTGACTCTATGGGAAAGTCAAGCAGAAGAGAGACTGGGTGGTAAAAGGGGATCAGACATGCAGATGCCCTAGGGTCAACCAGTAGAACTTCTAACCTTTCACAGGACAAAAGAAAAGCTTCAGAGAATGAAAAAGCTCAAGCTTTCCAGTAATAATCAGCAGGAAAAGTACTGCACCTGTCTAGGGAAAAAAAGTTCATTCCAGATTTCTGCTTCTACAAATATGAGAATTATTGTAATGAATGAGTCAAATCATTGACAGCCAGAAGCCAGATACAGGCAAGTGGGTAAAAACCTGCATAAGGACTGTGTTGGGGAGAGGTTAGGGAAGGCCTTTCCATGCATATGTTGTCTCTCTTAGTTACCTTGGCCATCCAGGACCTGGAATCAGCTGGAGTTTGCTTCACCCTAGTGATCTGGTGCATGTTGGCTCAGCAGAGCTGTATGTCTTCTAAACTTGCCCTTCTACAGGAAAGTGAAGAGCACCATTAACTCATCTGTGTGTCTTTACAGTAGCAGCTGTGATAAAACTGGAATATTGCAGTTTTATGCTAGTTAAACCTCTGGTTCCTTCCCTCATAGTAATCCGTAGTGTGGTTGAAAAAATTTGAAGGTACTTTCCTTCCCCTCCCACAGCTACTGTCCCCTCTTTGTAGTTACTGAAGACAAAAATCTGTTCAGGGTTAATTATGTTACCAAAATATTATTTTTAGAAATCTGAGTTTGTTGCTCCCTTAATGAATAAAATTATCCCTACCAAGTGGTGGAAGTACATTGTAACCAGAGTGTAATTCAAGCACATGAGTAGATACAATGATCTACTTACTGTGTTCTTCCTCTGGTAGGGACAAGATGTTGGCATCTTTATTTATTTTTCATTAAACTGCTGAAGAATAATAATTAAGAAAATAGAGACTACAGGAAGTGCAGTAGTATTGTAGCATTGTCCATAAGCTGTCAGAAACAAAGCTGTTCATGTACCAGATAGCTGAAAGAAAGAAGGAAATTAGAAAGACATTTGTAATACGTAACACTAGGTAATATTTTCTTGATTACTTCAGAGTCTCTTGGAGAGTAGTAGCTGACTTCTGTGAAAGGAATTTTTGAAGTTATTCAGTGTTTTGAATCAGCTGGCCCTCATGCAAAAGTAACCTTAGGCACTTAACAAACTGCCTTAAAGAAATCATAAAGTAGAACACACTTCCTTTTAGAAATCTG
Source organism: Phylloscopus whistleri (assembly GCA_017589585.1). Classification (NCBI taxonomy): domain Eukaryota; kingdom Metazoa; phylum Chordata; class Aves; order Passeriformes; family Phylloscopidae; genus Phylloscopus; species Phylloscopus whistleri. Next base: position 2,500,868 of record JADMLD010001395.1, on the reverse strand, counting down.
AGAAGGGCAAGTAACATTTCAGAAAACTGGAAAACTGTAGTGATGGTAAAAAGGAGAAAACTATGGAGTTAGAAATAAATTTCTCTATGCCTTTAAATTTAAAGGGTCAGTTATATGATTTGCCCTTCCCCTGCCAAACACTTTAATACCATTAAAGAAAAATGAGGACTATGTGATTAGTCTAAGCACATAGAGTATGTTTGTGTATGTTCGGCTCTTTTTAAAGCTCTTAAGAATTAGTAGTGTTTACACTTTAGCAAAACAAAAATAACCAGAAAATAAATGTCAGAGTAGGTAAATTAAGGTTCATCCTTAATTTTTTGTTGAGTAAATAAAAACTAGGTGTTGACCTTCAAGTGATAAATTGCTCTGTTCATCTCTTTTAGCTTAAAATATGAAAAGAAAAAGGTGGCTTAATGAGGACTTGAATTCTAGGCAGTTATCTTCACAGATTAAAGATTCAAGGCTTGTTCTCATCTATCCAAGATGATTTTTCCATTTTCTCTGCATGCTGTGAACATCAGCAGTCATTCAGTAAATGCAAGAGTAGCAGAATGTGTTCTCTGTCTTCCCTGTTTCAACTGAGCCAATGTATTCTGGAAAGAGTAAGGGTGACTTAGTTACAGGTTAAGGTGTTAGCCTTTGTTTTGCAATTCTGTGTCTGGATATCTGCATCAAAATATGGTCCTGTTTATGATCTCTCTCCACATCTAGAAGTGCTTTGTAATGTAGATTTATTTACAAAAGCTGATGTAATATGTTCTTATTACATAATCAGGCTTTTTAAATTTGTTGCTGTCATTTTCATGTGTGTGTCTATGGTGCTCTGTGCGTGTATGTGCACACAGGAATAGCACTACATTTACTTTTTCTTCAATCCAGTTATAATAGTCTAAGAGTAACAATTGAATCAAGTATTTCCACATTACAGTGAATGTACTTTTGATAATTTTTATTTGTATTAATAGTATGGACTTACTGAACAATTGCAGAATATGCATGAACAGAAGGTGTTTTCGATTTATTTTATTGTCTTTTGAAGTATGGCAGATAATTGAGTTCTTGGGAAGAAATGAGTGTTTTTGACACTTTTTCCTGCTTGATGGAATCTCTTGTCTGTAGTGACCTTTTACTTATACTTCAAAAACTTTTTGTTCTACTTTCATTGCTGACTTGCATGAGATCTTAATGTCAGGTTCATGATAGTTTATGGTGTTGACAGCTTTTATAAGGCATGCTCCCATTCTTTTTGTTATATAGCATTTCCAGTATTGAGTAGTGCATTTCTGATTTGCAGGATATTCTGTTGGAGCTGGACATTTTCTGACACCATCCAGTACAGAAGTAATTGGAGGGGCTCCCCAACAGGAGCAGACTGGTAAAGTAAGGGATTGTCTATAATATTGGCTTGAAGACTATAACTCCACAAAAACACCTATGGTCTTCCAATTTAGATTAATTTATTAAAGACAAGTATCAGATATGAGTTCTCATGGGGGGAAAACTTGAAGAAGGAATTAGGGTAGGCAGTCTGAATAACATTGATGTGAACTATGGTGTTAAAGAAAGGTGCAGATAGGAAATAGCTGTACTTTGTGATATTGTGCAGTGTTTTGCTGATTCTCTAGCACATGCTGTAGAGAGAGCACTGGGAAGTATTTCAGATTACAGTTCACTGAATTCCACTTGTATTTTCTTTTCATTTTAGGCATACATTTTTAGCAATGAGAAGCAACTAAATATTCTATTTGAACTAAAGGGTAAAAAGGTAAATCTTTCATATTACTTTTCTGCAGCTTGTAACTTCTAGCACATCTTCATTAAAATTCAAAAATAATAATGATTCTTGTCTGCACACAGCTGGGTTCTTACTTTGGAGCTGCAGTTTGTGCTGTGGACCTGAATTCAGATGGCTTCTCAGACTTACTAGTTGGTGCTCCAATGCAAAGTACCATCAGAGAAGAGGGAAGAGTTTATGTCTATATTAATTCAGGTTCTGTAAGTATTTTCTCTTAAAAACACATGGCAATACAGCCGTTCTGGTTTAACAGGCTAAGAGGAAGAGTTTTCCTCTCTTCTTGTCCCATATTTCCAGATATGGAAAAAGCAACCGTAGAGCTGTGATGACTGCCCCAGCAGGAGTGCATAGCACGCCCCCAAAGGCTGCACTGTCAGCTGTAGCACAGTTATTCACACTAGTGTTGGAACTGAAGACAGACTGGGTTGGTGTCCTAGGAGCTGTAGGTGGTGACAGCATGCCACTGCAGCCCCTCTCCAAGCTCTCCTCCACTACTGTGCTTCCCACTGAACTGCCAGCTGAAGAGCAACTTACTGAGCCCTTCAGAAGCAAACAGGGAATGAAACATTTGCATGCAGTTACTGGTACCAGTCAGGAAAGAGACTGGTACTCCTCAGTTTTGCAAATAACCTGACTGGACAGATCAGGCATTAGAATAGGCTTCTTTTTATTCTTTCTAAGGTTCAGAAGTGGAAGTGTAATCACTTTACTTACACTATTCTTATTATATTCTTACACTATTATATTCTTACACTAAATACCATAAAATATATTTGCAAATGCTTGCTTCTACATCAAGGAGTTTGGTAGGGTTATATATTGGTATCCAAGGCAGTTTTAACATTTTGAGTAATATGCCAGGTCACCTGGAAGGGGCTCTGTTAATGTGGCTTTGACTCTGTTTTCCTTCAGAAAGCAAAGATGGTAGAACTGAACATAGAGCTCAGCGGGAGTGACTCGTATGCAGCGAGGTTTGGAGAGTCCATAGCCAATCTAGGAGACATAGATAATGATGGCTTTGAAGGTAAGAATACAAAGAAAACCTGTTTGGTTTAATTCTCTCTGATCACTGGAATGTCATGAAAAACAGGAGGATTAGGGAAGTCTGAGAATTCTTTTGGTTTGGGACTTGACTCTTCTGACTTGAAATAGCAGCTGCTTCACAGACATTGATGTGTAATACCAAGGGACTAGGTTCTGTCTAATAAAGAGCATGAATAAAGTGATAACATAATCTGTAACTTTTGGTGCTGGACCTCGAATGGAATCACTGTGTTAAATATCTGAGACAAAGGTTGGGTACCAATTTAGCAATTTTGTAACAATCATAAACAAAAATTAAGTCAAAATCTGCTTCTCTGTCACCAGTAAGTACTAAATACATGGGGCTATTGCAAACAGCCCTTATGTTGGGAGACTGCTGTGGAAATATTGAAATAAAAAGTGCATGTAATATGGAGTAGGAAAGTAGGAAAATGAATTGTAAGAAAAAGGCTGGAAGCAAAACATAAAGAGAAATTGGGTAATATAAAGCATTTTTCTGTAGTAATTAAAAAGCAGAGCAGAGTCATCTTCTTCAATGATCTCAACCATCAGTATCAGCCCTGTAAAGATAATGGTGTGTGTATTGATATAGAATCTGACCTCAAGAACGTGTGTGTAATTTTAACAGGCACAACTTTACTGTCCTATTTTCATCTTATCAGTAGAGAGATGTATAATGTGCTTTATGTGGTTTAGTCACCACTGTGTGGATTCAGTCAATGTGGATTCAATCAGAGAATTGCTCCATAAAACCAAACAGTCAGAGGCTTTGTGTTTCTTGTGACTTGGGTTTGGTGCAGCATAAAGTATTTCTGATTTGCAGATAGTTCAGTTTTTGTTTATTTGTAAATGCAAGTTCACAGTTACTAAAAGTGACTTTCAAGATGGTGTAAATAATCTCCCCATCCCTCCCTCCACTGTTTGGTTAACAACCTCTGGCTATTTGAGCCATGGGAGTTTTTGGTAAGGGCTGTTGAGGGTGGATTGGTGAGTAGGTTCGTTCATTCGGTTTGAGTTGCCACACCCTCTGGGATTAGGTCATCTAGGCATAAAACATAACCCTTTGTACCAACCAGCTACCTTCATTTCCTTGTTAAATGCATTTTCAAGCTTATTTTTAACTGTTACAGACATCTCATAGGAAAATAAATGGTTCATTTTGGGCATTGTAATAAGAGTTCTTGTGTTTCAGTCACTTAATCCATGTGGGAACAGCAGGAAATTCATCACTGTTCCATAAATATAAGGCTTTTTTATTCCTCTTTTTTTAAAGATCATGATAATTTTGCCTTCTTTCATGGTAGCCTTTCAACCTCTTAAGGGTCAAAATTAGTATTGCTAGAAATAGACTTCATCCTGAACAAAATGGCAGTATTTGATTGATGCTTTTCACACATAGTAATTAAGGTAGAATCAGATTACTGATCTGTATTGTTTCTGTTTGCTTTATATGTGTTCAGCACTGCCTTTGAATTCAGGCAAGTAAATCTGGTCTGGCATTGCATGCATCATGAGTCATCATTTGCATTTCTTCAACTGCTCCGTGTCATACTTCCTAGTTAACAGATCATTGCTAAATTGTTTTTCCACAGATGTGGCAATTGGGGCTCCACAAGAAGATAATCTAAAAGGGGCTATTTATATATACAATGGCAGGGAAGATGGAATAACACCTTCATTTTCACAGGTATGCTTTTTCAGTGCAAAATGCCCAATCCAGAAAAACCCGAAGTTTAAGTCTGAGAGGGTTTTCCCTTCATTTAACAGTCTGACCATCTGAAGTACATTAAAAGACTTCAGAAAATGTTTACGTGGTCTGTGATTTCCAGTCATTGTATAACCTGTAAGAGAGAAAAAAATTGTTTTGGGGGCTTTAGAAAAGGTTTATGGGATTTAAGTTCGGCAGCAGGATTGTTCTGCTAACATTTTTCGTTGGAAATTGTCACTCAGAGATTAGCTTTCCAAGAATAATTTTCTCTTACACATTTTTCTCCCCAGAGAATACAAGGACAAGAAGTCAGTAATTCTTTAAGCATGTTTGGACAATCCATATCAAGTGGCATTGATGTAGATAACAATGGTTATCAAGGTAAATTAAACAATTTTGTTTATTTTTAATTTTTAAAAGTATAGAAATTCATAGGGAACAATCCTACTGTGCTACTTGACACTTTTAACAGAAGCAGAATCTGTTATTGATATTACATGTCACATCTCATATTTTTGGAAGAAAAAAGAAGAGGTAAAGCTGAGGCCAGGCAGTCAGTTTTCACGGTCATCTAACTATTATTTAAGGACTGAGAACAATGTAATAGTGAGATCATAGTGCACAAGGGGAAGAGAAATGTGATTTATATTTTTAAAGCAGATGTCTCATCTACAAATGTCACAAAGAGCTGGTTTGGGCACTGGAAGCATGTTTGTTGTCCAGACTAGTGTGCTAACCTAAATATATTGCTGGCCTTCCCAAAGTCTGGATTTTGACAGGAGTCATGGGCTCCTTGACTTTCAGTCTGTGTGAACAATATTTAAACCTCACTTTGGGCCCATGACATTGAGCTAAGACCATTGTGGAGTTCTTGTGGCCATGACAAAGTAGTGCTCATTTGGTGTAAAACAACTTAGCTGCCAAGTATGCATGAATTGCTTTATACATACCATCAAAGCATTTTGACATTTTGCAGATCAGTCTTAGGTCAGGTATGTCTGTCCTGCACTTGGGGATGTAAAAGCACAAAGTTACCATGAACTGCATGTTGTCTGTTCTGGCTCTGTCCACAGAAATGTTATCCAGGTTCATTTGCTGGCCTAAAAGGCAGGTTACAAGTAGTCTGCTCTCAGACTGACTACTGTCAGCTGTTGGTTACCAAGCTGGCAGCCACATCCTCAGGCCCTTATATCATTTAGTCGTCTAGCAATTCACTCTTGCTACCTCTTTTGAGAGGTATATATACTGTCTATATTTATTTCCTTCTTGCATGAATAATTTTGTTATTCAGTTAGTTTAGAATAAAGTAAATACTTTTCTCTCTCTCTCTAATTTCACAGACATAATAGACATAAGCAAATCATTTATATATATAAAAAATAATATGTATGTGCTTGTATAGCAATATTGAATATCTGGATGGAAAAGAAGGCAAGTATCTATTTAGCTGAGTTGTCCTTCAGTTTCAACCATTTAAATGTGGAATAGAAATCAAATCATCACATTATCAGTATCTGCAAGTCCAGCAAATCAGCCTGCAGCATTTATGGGCAGTGGACAAGTGTTTGAGGAACTGTCTTTGAATGCTAGCATATCCCTTCTAATATTTGGTCTTAATGCTGACCAGAAGGTGGATATCCTATAAAATGCTTGTACCTAAGAAGTATTTCCTGTTGACAAATTATGTTTATTGATACCTTATTTTTGTGCAGATGTAGCAGTTGGTGCATTTTTCTCTGATTCTGCTGTGGTGCTGAGGTGAGATTGCTACATTTCAGTGCTTTTGAAGATCATACAACTTAACTCTATTTTTTTAGTGGAACTTATTAAAACTCAGTAGTTTTATTTAACTTTGTAGTATTCTTGATGTCTTGAACTTCGGTCATTGGGTTCTATAAGGCTCTACAAATGAAACATTTAAGTAAACACATTGAAAAAATGAAAATATCATTCTGTAACTTTTTGAGGTAACAAATAATGTGCATACAACTATTTGAAACTATCTGGAAAATGCAGATAACTCTAAAATTATAATAATAAAGTATAAAAATAGATTGTTAGGGATGGTTAGGTTTTGAAGAGATTCTGTAAGCTATATCTGAACATTGTTTGTGAACATTTACTCTTTTCTATTCATAGAACAAAACCAGTGTTAATTGTTGAAGCTTCTTTAAAACATTCTAATTCAATCAATCGAACTAATTTAGACTGCATGGAAAATGAGCAGCCTGCCACCTGTATGAATTTGAAGATCTGCTTCACCTATAGAGGACGAGAGGTACCTGGTTACATTGGTAAGCTACTGGAAAAATAATCCACTATATGTTTTCATTTTAAAGGTACCTATTTACAGAATAATGCTATTGGTATTTAATAGACTATTAATCTGACTTCAGTATAAAATGAAAAGCTGAAACCATGGATACCTCTTTTATATCATGATTACCTTGTAAGATCAAGCCATTACGCTTCTGTTCAATTTGGAATAACAGCACATCCCTGCTGGGACTGCTGGAGTGACGTGGCCTTGGAGAGACAGCAGCATTAAAAGGGTGATATTTAGATGTCCTCTAACAGCAATCCTCTCAGGCATGGACCAAACCAGGTGGGACTGCTGGAGGATGCTGCCTTCCACTTAGCAACAGAGAGAAAACATTCCTTCACAAACCAGCTCAAGCAGCTATCATACTATTGTGGGGCATTATGTGAAAGAGAGAGAGAGGGAGTCTCACCAAAATGACTGAAAAATAAATCTTGTATTATATTTTATATAATGCATGTTTTGCTTTTGGCAAAAAACTGGTATTGCTAGAAGTGGTATCTATCAGAGGGAATATTCATGGTGAATTAATTTAAAATTATTTACTGTCTAAATTTGACTGCATTGCCTGAGTGCTTTTAACCTACTTGTCATGTGCTATTTGTAAACTGCAAACAGCCCTGCAAGTACATGATATATAAAATTAAATTGCTCAACTCTTCTGTGTGAGAACAGACAATAACCTTTGGGAGCATGTTACAGAGAACACATGCAGTGATGAACTGTAAAGTTGTATGTCTTTTGATCTTTATCAGATCATTTGAAACTCATATTCATTTTGAAAGATGAGCAGTCAGACTGGGTGACCTGTGCTGCACTTGTACATAAGACTTTTTCACATAAAAAAGGGACTAGTAGAAATTGTAGATAACCTCACTCTTGGTGAAAATTTAGAAGTAATAGATCTGTAATTCTCTGAAACCCGCTTGCAACTTGTTATCATAGCAATTCATGCTAACTTAAAAAAAACCAAAAAAAACAGTGAAACGGTATTTGTCAGTGTTTGTTGACTTAACTGTTTGTTGTAATTTACTCTCAGCCCTGTAACTAAATGAAGTGGGTTTTCTATAAATAGATTTTGGTAGAAAACTGTGAATACAACCTGATAAACTATCCCTGATATAAAAGCATGTGTCGGGAACAGCCATGAAGCAATCAATTTTCAGGGTACTAGAAGTTTTTATTAGTTATGGATTTATGTCAGAGCATTTTTAAGCAGAGCATTTTAAAATGAATGTTACAGAACATACTTAGGGAAGTGAGTCAGAAATTCTAATTTCTACCATAAGTTCATTATGATTGCAACACTTAAAGATTTTATAACCTTTCTTTTCCTTGGGTTTTATTTTGTAGTATTGCTTTATAATCTGAGTGTTGACGTGAACCGAAAAGAGGATACTCAAGCAAGATTTTATTTTTCCTCCAATGGAACATATGATACAATCTCAGGAAAAGTAAAGATTTACAGCAATATTACTGCCTGCAAAGATCATCCAGCATTTATGAGGGTAATGTAGTTTTCAGTATGTATTGTCTTATAAATCCTTTGTCTGCCTTTGAAAAGCAGCTCTGCTGCAAAAGAACCTATTCTATTTACAATTGCATCACATTTTGGAAGTAAAATATTTGTATTCAGAAATTCCACATTTAATATATTTTAATGCTGGTGCTTTCTCTGGGGGAGTCAGTGTGTCTACCATCTCTTATATTGCTGAGAAGATGCAACATCATAATAATAATAATCACAGTGATTAAGTTGGACCATGAGTATTCTTGAAATTTTTTCATCATTTTAGTGGATGACAGATCATACATAGATTGAGGTTGGTTTGGAGCAACCATGAAGATACAACATTCATATTCTGCTGAACATTTCTGATGGAACTTTCTTATCTACTCCTTAATGCAAAATCCTAAAGCTTGTCATGTTTATGTTTTGTCATTTGTGACAATTTCAAAGAACATGTGTATGGTCTTGCTCTTGTTTTTATTGTGAGTAGATAAGGTAGACTCAGCTAAAAAGGAAAGAACCCATTCCTGATTCATAGGAAGTGAAATGAAGACGATTGATAGGAAAGTCTGTAGTTCAATGTTTGTTGTGTGGTGTGCTTTGGGAATTTGCTGCAAGGAGCCAAAGGCTGTAGCAGGATGTGAAGAAGAGCATTGCTGGGGCTTGCTTGATTTTTTTCTTTCAAGGAATGCAACATTGACCCAGAATCTGAAGGTGGAAATGGGGTAGGAAGAGCACTCATAAGAGTTCCACAAATGAATTTAGAGCTGAACAATATTAAGAGTGTGCACTCTGCTGGAAAAGGGATCTCTCTGCTTTCAAACACGAAGCCTGCACAGATATGTCTTTCTCCTGGACAAGATTAGAAGTGAATGTGGCTACAGTTCTCCCTCTGTGATGGTGTAGACAGCTTTGCTGTAGGAAGATCTCCTGACAGAAGTGCTTCAGAGGAGAAGCCACTGAGGCAGAAGTTCTGCCAGAGCAATGGGTGCAGCAGGAGGCTGTTGGAGGCCTGCAGGGTGTCCCAGGGAGGCCTGTACCCACGCCAGGAATAGATGGCACCAGCTGCTGGGTTGGCTGCTGGTTTCTGCAGAAGCAGAATTTGATCCAACAGCCACCATCCTTTGAAACTGAGTGTGGTACTGGCCCAGAAATAAGTTAGTAAGAATCTATCTGTAAGATCTTAACTGCAAAAGTAGCCTCAAAGTGGCTGTTGCCCTGCAGGGAATGAACTGTTGTATTCATGCTTGATCTATCCCTCTGAAAGACGAATGAGGGACTCATCTTCAAAGTGGGAAAAAAACCTGTAATCAGGACAAGGATATAATGTTTTTAAGGCCATTCAATTAACAAGAAAAAATTAATCACTTCTATTCTATCAAAGATCTTAGAAGCTTGTCTTCCAAAACAAAATTTTTTGGGAAACTTGGAAGTCCTAAACCACAACAAACAATAAAAATCAGTGAACACAGAGGAACCATATTTATATTAATATCAGAAAAAATAGACTTCTCTCCTGTCAGACCTTATCTTGGGGGGGGGAAGAGAGGGAGTATTTAGATGTAAGGGAAAATAAGGGCAATAAAATAATGGACTAGTTTGCCTAGCCTTTTCTTTCAAATCCTCAAGGTAGCAATTCTGTGACCTTTTGCAACAAACATCTATCAAGGTGACTGATGCAGTTGATCCTGCACAAAGGCTGGAAAATAAATTTTATTTTCTACAGCTACAAAAAAAACCTGCAGGGAAATACTCTTCCATGTATTTTTCTTCCTTGGTTTCCCTTACTTTTTGTTTGTGACACGATTAGAAGCCAATTCTTCATCATAAAGCTTCAGGGTAGAAAGGAAAGCTTATGTTACCTACTGGAAAATTGCCCAGATGCATCTCAACTGATAGTTGCACCTAAGTGAATGTTGTTTGCAGGAGCAATGGCAAATTGCCACTTACTTTATAAGAGTTTTGTAAACTAGCAGATGTGATTGACAGCTGACCTTGTACAGATTGCTGTACCAGCATTAGCAGGTATTTGTGTAGGAGGAAGGAATTGATTTGCCTCATCAATTCCTATAGTCCATCATTAGGGTTTTTTTTTTCCTCCATAGAATACGATTTTCTTTTCAATTCTTAATTAATAGCATTACAAGCATCTCCTCCCACCCAGAAGGTTTCTGTACTTGTATGAAGCTCCTAAAGTTAAGTAAGTGTGAATGTCTGTCAAGTACAGTCCTCACAAGAGACAATATAAATTTTATGTATTTTGAGTAAAGGCTAATTAATAGCTAATTAGTATAATGGAAGTAGTATAAAGCAGATGCAGAGAAGACCTTGTGGAAAATTATTATGAATTAGATAATACGTGATTTGGCCAACAGCAGCTTGCAGATAAGAATTAAAATAGTGGCCATGTGGAAGGACAATCAGTGTCTGTCTATCCCCTACACTTAGGGAGTAATTTAATCAGGTTTGTTACTGTTGGTGCTTCAAGCTGTTCAGTTTTCACAAGTAGGTAGTTTGGGCTCTGATCTGAACATTCCTACACAGGCAAGGCTTCATGTACAAAATAGTTATTTATTGAGGAGTTCAGTCTTTTTAATACAGAATGAAGGGGCAGAAAAATAAAATGCAGTCACAGCTTGATTTAGTTGTACTTTGGGAGAATCCTTTTGATTTTACACATAAATACCCATTGGGTTTCTCTGGCCTCATTCCACTGATTAACTTTCTCCATGTCAGACAACTTTGCCTATTTTTCTGCTTGGGCAGTGCAGCCTTTCATAGGTGTGTGAGGCAGGATTGACAGGAGTAGGTTTGCTGTTCAGTAAGATTCCTCCTCATAGAAGAATCATCCATTCTGAGATGGCTGACTCTGTCATTGAATGTATTATGCTTTTATACATTTCTGACTGCCTCCTTCAGCAACAAATATGTCTGGAGAGTATATTAGCCATATGGAATTATTTTACATGTGAAAAATAAGTTTTGCTGTTTTAGTGAGTTCTGGGCAACCTTATAACTTTAAAACATAAGCATACATGTTTTGTCTTATATGATTAACTCATTAGGTTTCCAATTTTCATAGAAAGATGTAAGGGATATCTTGACTCCTGTACATGTTGAAGCAAGTTATCGTCTGGGGCATCATATTCTACAGAAAAGAAATGTTCAAGAATTTCCACCACTTCAACCTGTTCTTCAACGCAGGAAAGAAAAAGATGTTATAAAAAGCAAGGTTAGTGTATGAGTGCTCTTTTTTCCAATGCAGTGAGTAAATATTCATGTTCTAATCTCCAGTTAAAAAAAGCTTCACTGATTCACAGCATGCAAAGGAATGCAGTTTCCAGACCAACACCTAGGGGTAGTGTCTTGATATTAGTTAAGAAAACAGAATGCTAAAAACATGCCTAATTTTTTGTTTAAAAAATCTTTGCAGAAGTTGTATGCAATCTGCATCATGATTTAAAAATAAAAAAGGTATGTGCTGAGAACTTGCCACCATATATAGTACTATATACTTCAGAACACACATGTATGAAATTTACTCTTTGAAATATCCATTCTTTGTCAACTACACAGTATGAGTCACTTTCCAATATAAAATTGTACTTTTAAATTAATTCTGTGTTAAATACACAATACCATGATTGTATTAATCTTGAAGTGTTGATGTTGCTGGAATATTAGTTCTTTAAAGGTACTACAGGTTTTTTAATGCGGAGTCTGTGGAGGGAAAGAAAGAATATATTCTTTATCCTTTAGTAACTATGAAATTAACCTTTTCTCCCAAAAATCCCAACTTATTAAGAGAGTTTGACTTTAGTAAAAGTCAGAATGTCCTGAATTTTTAACTTTTCACAATAGTTAGCTCCCCAGAAAAGTGGTCAGAGCACCAAGCCTGTCTGAGTTCCAGAAGTGTTTGGACAAAGCTGTCAGGCACAGGCTGTTGGAGATGTCCTGTGCAGGGCCAGGAGCTGGGCTCAGTGATCCTGATGGGTCCCTTCCAACTCAGCTTTCTCTGTGATTCGTGTAACTGAGTTATAGTTGGCCATCAGAACTCCTGAGATAGGTAAAAGCTTCTTCTAAATGACATGCTTTGACTTGTCATTTCCATTCAAAATTTTGTTTTAGAAACCTCAGAATTATAAAGAAAGAAAGAGGATGATATTGAATACAATGACATAAATGTGCTCTATAACATGTTGATACCCAAGGCACAGCCACCTGCAACTCATGGTGTCTCTGCTCTCATCAAACCTTAGTAACAGGAGGATAAGAAAGGGTTGTGTAATTAAATTCTTGCAAAAATTAATGTGCTGTATTATAGGAGAGACTGCACAGACATCACTTCTGGATCTTCTAAAACATTCTGCCCTCCTTATGTACTGCTGTAAAAATTGTCTGAACATACACCCACAGGTTTAACTGTGACAGACTGAGTCTGGAAAGCCTCTTCACCATTACTCTGGATGCACAGAATGTGTTTGGAAAATGGAAAATCATAGCCTGATTGAATTGTGTGTTAGCTGTAAGAGCTATTAGACACTTCCTGATGCTTAGTTACTTGGTGATGGGTTTCTTTCTCTGGAAATACTGTTACTCACTATAGGAAGCATAAGACACTGAAGTGCCTTTTTTTTAATTTGGCTTTTACAGTTTACTTTTGCAAGATTTTGCTCCCAAGAAAATTGTTCAGCCGACTTGAGAGTTTCTGGAAAAGTTGTTTTTTCAAAGTAAGTATAATGTAGATTGCAATTTTTTTGGACAAGATTTAGTAAGATTTTATTTAAATTAATCCTTAATCTTTCGTATATAAATAACAGTAATTTGCAAATTCTCAGGATTCCCTGAGAAAGAGCAAGAATTAAATCTGTGCTTAATTGAAGACTATTTTTAAATCATAAATCTTCCAGGAAATGTAGCAGAAATCTATATGATTGAAGAACTGCTATTGCATAATTAGAAGATTTTACTGATCATAAAATATATCTTCACAAAAACATGAATTTGTGTTCTACAGTTCATATATAACTGGGCTAAGATAACACTGCATGATGCATACTCGATATGCAGACATCATAACCATTGTAAAATTCACAAGCTGTTGGTTATTTCTGCTGCTCTTTCTGGATATACTGTACTTGCAATGTATGAAGCCTCAATCTGCAGTATAAAACTGAAGATATAATATTCTTCAATAAAAGAGCCACTTAATTGTTTTAAGTTGTATTTTATCACCACAACCTTTTTCTTTATTGACTATTATATTTCAAAGTAAGAAATACAGGTAGTCGAGGAGCAAAAAGAGAAATTGTACCTGTTGTGAATCTCAGCTATTTAGATATTTTATGTGTAACTTAGATTTTCTTGTGTCGTACACCACTTCTGAAGTTAATTCTACAAACTTTGTTATCTTCATAGATTTCAGAGTAAGATCAGTATCCTTCTGCCCACTTTAACATGTGGCCTGTAACATGAGTCTTAAGCCCTTACATTTTCTTAGGCTGGGTGGTTATTTTATTTAAACACTCATAAGCTTTTCAGAAAGAATGGTTTGCAGCATTTTCATTCGTGACAGAAATGCGGTTTTGAAAGTATTTCCAAGCTCTGAGAAAGGACAACAGATTACAACATAGCTGTTTGACATTAGGCACCAGTAGCAGATTTGCAGTGTAAATAAATAGTCTAAATATCTTCATAAAGTGTGAAGTATCACCTTAAATTACCTTGTGCCCCTAGAATCTCGATTAAGAACTAGTTAGCTGTGAAGCGATAATTTATTTTGTCTTGACAGAATGCATTCATTATCCTTGAAGAGCAAAGCAAACACCTTTGCTTTTAAAAGAATAAAATCAAATAGGGATGGCAATGTAATGCTTTATTTACTGAGTAACAAGGCTTCATGTATACACTGTTGTGTTTTGTTTAAATTGCTTAGATTTTGGCCTGCTCTGTAAATTTCTAGTCTGCATCATGCATTTTTTAATGAAGAATGAAATATGATTACCCGGGAAAAGCTTTAGTTCAGCTTTGTTGTAGTCCCAGATGTGCACCTGGTGCTTTTGTGTAGTTGTGTGTTAAGCTGGGAGGCATCTTTGTGACAGCATATTGTTAATGAGCTTGGCTTTAACGTGGGTAAGAGGAGTGAGTGGTGGGTATATTATAAGTACTAAAACAACGTTTGAATTTAACCTAAACTTGACAAGCTACCAAAATGTTAACATTGTGTTTTTCTTTAATTTGCTTTTGTCTTGGAACCTATCTGCTTATGCAGTGCTTTTGCCTTCTGTTGCTTTTATAAGTGCCAGCTTCTTTCCCAAAGGTGTTCAGTGACTAATGCTTTGGTCTCAAGCCAGAATATCTGATAAATGTCTATTTCTAAGCACCCTTTCTACAAGTCTTAATTAAACTTTAATGTCAAGCTGAAGTTTACTTTTAGCCCCCAATAGGGTGTCCGTACTTGTAATGTGATTATAGAACATTACATAGATCATAAGGGAGGCATGTTCACTATGCCCCTCTTCATATTAACTCAATCCCAGATCTTGAGTGCAAAGAGAGAATGTTGAAATAATGTCTGAAAAGGCTGTGGCAGTGGTGCAGTGCTGTTCTGGCCTGCAAAGGAAAGGACTGGTCTTGCAAAGGCCAGGAGCACAACTGGACTGATGACAATTTCTTGCTCTCTCATTAACCACTCCAGGCCTTAAGGGGTGACCATCATATAACTGATCTCATACCATAGTTACAGGATTGAGTAAAACCTTCCATCTCAGCTGAGCTTTGTCAGAACCAACTGAAATTACCTAAAAGAGCAGCTTTGCCTATAGGCTTTCTATAATCACTTTTCTTTTACATTATGGTCATTATTTTTATAGGCCTCACGATAAGAAAACATACCTTGGTGTTGGAAGTATGAAGACTTTATTGTTGAACATTTCTCTGCTTAATGTTGGAGATGATGCATATGAAACTCTCCTCCATGTTCAGATCCCCAAAGGTCTTTATTACATCAGAGTTTTAGAATTGGTAAGAAAAAAAAAATCTCTCAACCAGTAATCCTTTGACATTTTTCTTTTTCAGCCTGGCGTTTTTCAAATTTTTATGAATTGTTGAGTTTCTTTAGATACTGAAGTAACATCCCTTCATCAAAAGCTGCCAAAACATCAATTTTTAAGTTCTTAGACTTTTAGCTACCTAAATCAAGTGCAATTTAATCAATAGAGATGACTTACGTAATTTTGGCAACAGCTAAAATAAATAATTTAAAAAAAGTTTAAAACTATTTCAGGATGTTACAGCTGGTTTTTGGCTGATGATGGTGTTTTCAGTGATCACAAAGATCTTGACAAATCTGCTTTTTCCCAAATACACAGGCTTATAAAAAATCATAAATCTAATTGTGCTCTCTTTCTGCCTTTTAAAAATAACTGTTCTCCATGTAGAATCCCTCAGATCCACCTTTGGGAGTTGGCTTTTAACGTGGGTGGGTCTGGTTCATGTGCCTTAGCTTCAGTAAAAGCAAGAAGCAGATGAAGTAATTGATATAATAATCAATACAATCTGTCGTGTTAAAGTGGTCATGGGTGTCCTGGATATTGGCATCAGTTTAATAAAAAACACCTGGTCCAGGAAGAATATAAAGCACCCAATTTTAGTGTGTGCATGTAATTTGAAGTGTCTGGGAAAAAAACCCTTTTTTATTTTAATCATTAGTAATTTGTCCTTTATTTTAGGAAGAAAAACAGATACATTGTGCAGTATTAGATAAAGAAATTAATGCAGTGACACTTGAGTGCAGTGTTGGCTATTTATATGTGGATCACAACTCAAAGGTAAGCTGTGAATGAAGTTCCTTTAAAAACACTCTAAATATGTTATGAGGATTTTCATGGGAGAAAAAATCTCTGAATCTCTTCTTCATTCTCTTGTCATGTTGGTATCTATATCTCTCCTGCTACTTTTAAATGAATTGCTTAAACACTCCCTGGAATAATTCATTAAGGGACAACAGTGTTTGTATTATGCCTTGACTGATTGTGCTTGGCTTCTAGACAAGAGAGCTGACTAATGCCATGGACATACGTGTTAGGTCAATAGAAAGGGAGTAGAAGACACAAAAAGCAAATATTTCCTTTTCCTTAATTTTTTAGGGCAGGAAATTCTAAAGAAACTTAATAAAATATTTGCCTGGAAACTGTGTCAAGATACACTATCATTTAATATAAGGAAAATTTTATTTTTTCTACAGCTGGATTATAGTTTCCTCTTGGATGCAAGCTCATTAACCAGAGCAGAAGAGGACCTCAACATCATCGTTAATGCTACCTGGTAAAGTCCAATAAAAACTGCTCAATAGAAAATACTGCTAGCTTTGGAAAACAGATAACTGCAAAGGCTTAGCAAAGCAGGATTGCAAGAAAGTAAATCGGTTGCAAATCAAATAGAGAAACTACCCCAAAAAATAGGTGATAGATATTTAAATAATGAGTAGGTTTCTGCCTGTAAAAAATGTGGGGGGCATTCTGTTACCAATTAAATAATTTTATTTTAATAAGCTGAAAGGTCTATTTAGTAGTTTTTACAGAAATAGTGTATAGCTTATGATGATGCCTTCAATACAGATTTTTCTCTCTTTGCATTTTTGTAGTAAAAATGAAGATGGGAACATGTTGCTGGATAACATGCTAACTTTACCTATACCTCTAAAATATGAGATTGAGTTAAATACTCATGGGTAAGTCACCTATTGGTATTACCTGCACATCCACAGAAGTGTTGTCTTGTTACTATTCCAAATTCACAAAGTTTTTAAGCAGAAGTGTGGTGTAGCTGAAAAATCCTGGGACTGAGTTGGCACAGCTATCCTGGGCTCTAACCCAGACACTTGTAAGAGGTTTTTTCCACTACTGTGGGATGAGACCTGTGGTATCTGTGGTGCTTTGAGCTTGTCTCTGAACAGACTGACATCTTTTAAAAAGTCGAATATTTTTTATTTTAGTAAGAGCATAGCAGATCCTCAGATTCCTTCCTTAACATGACCCATATTCTGGGTTTGTTGTGGGGCACTCATGGAGCATAGCTTTGGGTGAGGATTTGTGACTTTTTATGATTCATCTGCCTTTTTCAGAGGAAAGAGTACAAATGGAGAGGGTTTCTATTCCAAAGGCAGATGATTTGCACTCTGTGTTCCTAGATTTACTTAAAAGCAGACGTGAGTGTTTCCTTACAAGCAGTCTTACTGGAGGTAGCATGGAGCAGAAAGTTATGCTAATGATATATAGCAAATCTGTTTATTAACAGTTTCTAAACCATTGTAGGTTTGTGTCACCAACCTCATTTGTTTATGGAGCAGAAGAGAAAGATTCACCAGTGACATGTATGAAGGAAAATATCAACTTCACTTTCCATGTAAGAGTTTTCCTTTGTAAACCCTGTCATCCTTGTTTCGAAGGTTAATGTTTAGTGCATCTAAAGACAGTCAGTAAGGAAACTTTTAAGAGTACAAGGGCACCATGAGTAATTTTTGTGCATTAGTGATAGGAAGTTGCTGTTAATCCCTCTTAGAACACTTTTTTTGGCTTGGCAAATCTTCCACTGAGAGATCAGAGAAAAATTTCCCAACACAAGCAGGATTGAAAGTGATAGAGCAGTTCTGACTTGCCACTTTTTCCTTTCAGAAACACTTCAAAGGGTATTATGGTAAGGAAAAGGAATTAGGAGGTTCTTATAAGAGTATCTATAGCATCGAATTTGTCTGCAGTGGATTAAAAGCAGGAGCTTGGACCTCCTAGTTCCTTTTGCATGCTCTCCTAGCAGGCAGTCTGCATGACCTCAGGTACTCATCACAGATTAGCACTGCTTACTCATCAGCTTTGGAGGAGGGAAGGGTTCAGTAAGCCCACAGAACAAATGAACAAAATGTTAACACTCTCAGCACAATCCACCTTTGTGACAGCACAACAGAGCAGCTGCTGCCCCATTCTGTGCAGTTTTATGTATCTATATATGTGTGGTTTTGTTCCTTGAAGAGCTACCCTTGAGGCTTTAACTGTTGAACTCCTCACCTCTTCCCCACAAGGTTATCAGTGCAGGACCAAGCATGTCTCCAAACACCAGCTTAGAGATAATGATACCAAATGCTTTTCCACCCAGAGACTCCAAATTATTCAACCTATTGGATATCAAGGTAAGCAAAGGTTACTAATACTAATGTATTTGTAGCTGCATGAATTCTGTGCAAAAGAGAAGCAGAACAGAGTCAGCTAGGTACTCAGTCTTGTGTTCGATTTGCTAGCCATGGTGAAGCAGAGTGAACTGGAATAGGATCATCTTTAGCCCCAGGTGTTTCAGAATTTACAAATTTCTGTAAATAATATTGACATTTTTAATTATGTTATATTTATTTTCAGACAACAGCTGGACACTGCTCCTATAATAAATATCCCAGAAACTGTTCTGCAGCAGAAAAAAATGGAAACATATTAAAGGATGTCATCACTTTCTTTTCAAAGCCTACTAAGAGGCACATGGTAAGGTCTGTCTTTTGGCATCAGTGGGAAATGACTGTATGAATAAGCCTTAAGGAAAGACTGTATCTTTTATAATGAAACCACAGAGCCATCTTCCAAGGGTGTGTGGTGGGACCTGTGATAGGTTCAGGGTAGTCACAAGTGACTTTAGTGAAAGGGGTGAGAACTGAGCAGAGAAAGTTGATTAATGACACATTACTGAAGTCAGGGCAGATGACAGGCACCTACAAAAAGCTGCCAAAGGAGTAGGGAACTGACTGAGTGGGCAAGCAAAATGGCAGAGGAAATTCAATAACAAACAGAAAATTATGCATCAGGGAAAAACAGGCTTTATTTTAATTGCATGAAGTATGCAGATCAAATATTCATTGTCTTTTCCTCATCAAAACAGTGCCATCAAACATAACTAACAGGAGCTAGGTAAAAAAAAAAAAAAAAAAAAACCAAAACCAAACAACAACAAAAAAAACCAAAACCAAAAAACCCAAATGTTAACAAGAAATTAATTCTGAGGAAGACTATACAAGTTAATGGGACTGAAAATCAATAAGGATTACAAAATACATGGAAATAATTTTTGGCTGGGAAGCTATTAAAATATTTGGGAGGCTGGGAGAGTGCCATACCTGCATGGCCTGTTCCAGCTCATCCCTCTATTCCTGCTCACAGACCCTACTGGAGATCAGACACTCCACAGTCCAAACCAGAACTGTTATTTTAGCATTGCATCGCTGAGGCTTTGTCCTCATATGTTTCCTGCTCCTTGTCTTTGGTAAAGTACAACGCTGTTTAATCTGTCATCTTAAAAAACAAAAAAACAGCAAACAAACAAACAAACCTACCCATTTCTTTTAAACGTTCATTTGGGACTTTTAAGTAAGCACATTACAGGAAATAGCAGCCAATGATTGAGATACAGCCTGCACTAGAATATCCAATCAGTATTCAGCATGGTAGTCTTGGATAAACAATAGTGTTAAAGATATAATAAAGATAATCATGTACAACCTTGTGTTTTTATCTTCTCCAAAGCTGTGTGAAGTGGTGCTAGTTATCAGTGTACAAATATAAGGATCAACCAATTACACTGTTTGCGCTGGATAGCACAGAGTTATTGTCATTTATCATTATTGATAAAAGCTAATTTGAAACAACAGTGTAAAAGCAAACCATAAACATATAAACAAATTATGACACTTGTTCTTCTTCAGTCTTAAAATAATCTAATTTTTAATAAAAATGCATGTGTTTTGTCTAACAGTTAAGTTGGTCTCTTGTTACTGCACCTTTAACACCTCTGGAATTACAGTGATGGATGACAAGCTCAAGTTATAACCTCAGTTTTCAAGAATAAACATGAATCCTTTTGTTTTTGTCATTTCCCATTGTCTTTAATGCTAAGATTATATAGGTGATAAAGTTAAGTTTTAATCTTTCCCTCCTTTGTACAGTACTGCATGAAAAATGACAGCCTTTGCTTACAAATACATTGCAAGCTGGGAAACATGGAAAGTGGAAAAGAAGCGACTGTTCACTTGCATCTGGAGGCTACTCCTTTTCTTTTACAAATGGTAACACAAGAATTTTTCATATTTGAGGGGAATATTTCAAGGCATATTTGCAGCATTCCCTGCATATAAATTCTAGGTGTTAGTATTTGTTTTCTAACAGTGAAACATGATTCAAACATGATTAAATCTAAATCTTTGGGGTTTTAATGTGTTTTATGTTGCCAATGTTAAGGCTCAAGGTGATGTATGAAAAACAAAAATAAGTATTTTAGTTTGTCACTTTATGGTATGTATTGCTTTGCCTATTCTGGCTGGGTTATGTAGGATGGGGATTTAATTTCATCTCATAATTGTACTTTTCTAAGAAAAGCAGCGTGGATGTGGACTTAAGTAAAATCCAACCTGGCTTCATTCCAGCTTCTGGTACTAATTTGTTTTGTGCTCAGAAAAAGGCACCATTGTGTGTTTGTGTGAGATTCTGGGTATGTCAGCAGCTGTGTTATCATTTTTGCTGGGCAGGAATCAATGTGTTAAAGTTTTTTTTTATAAGACAGATTTTTTTTTTGGTTTTTTTTTTTTGGTTTTTTAATCAGGATGATGCATCAGTATTAAAGTTTGAAGTAAGAGCAACAGCCTGGCCGGAAAAAAGTGCAAAAGTTATTGAACTACATAAGGACAAGCAAGCTGCATATGTAAGAATTCTCTTATGAATTTGTGATGAACAAGTTAAAGTAGAAGAACTAACAGCAGTTAATACTGTAGAATTCTATACATACCTATACACCAGCAATGAATATAGTGTTAATTACTTTAAAAATTAATTAATTTTCCTAGGGTTTTTTGAGTTTTTCCTAGTTTTCCTAGATTTTTTTTTTTTTTTATCAGGGAAAATCCCCAGCAGTTAGCACTAAGCTTCTTTTCTGTTTTTCAGGTCTATTTGGAAGGAGTGCACCACCAAAAACCAAAATACCACGTTACCGTGCTAATTATTTCCCTAGGCTTAATAGTTGGTGTTACCTTGTTATTGCTTCTTTCATTTATATTATGGAAGGTAGGTTTTTAGTATTCCTTAGTTACTTCAAGTCAGGAATTCATACTGTTGAAGGATTTTTGGATGTGGTTTAAAGCGGGTTAAAGAATAAATAACCTTTTATTACGAGCTTTCCTTTCTAAAGAAAGATAATTCCTCCTGTAACTTGGGGTTCTTCCAAAGTATTTCTCCATTTTTTTCATTTAATTTAATCTTCTGCATGTTTTACATTTTCTGTTAGTCAACCCCACAAATCCCTTTACAGTGTTTTATATGGCATGTCATGTTTGCAAATGATTTATGTATTTTAATGATATCAAATGGATCATTTTTGTGGGATAGTTCTCCACATTTAATATCACTTGACACACAATGACTGATAATTTAAAACATGGTTTCATACCAGTGTAAAATGTTTAAGACTTCAAACTGCAACATAAATACTAAAAAAATTCTGTGCCTAAGTAAAGAGAAAACTACTAAGGATGCAGATCCTCTGACAAGTTATTAAGAGATTGCTAGCTTCTTTACCTACATTGAGACCTTCTCCATCCATCATTTTTACATGGACATGTAGAAATGAAACTAATTTAACAAGAACATTTTATTACCATATTTTTTAAAATACTGGATTCTATGGACTGTTAAAGTTCACAAGCCAAACTCCTTACTCCATACAGGGGAGCATTAGCCTCCCAAAACATAAAAGAAGAAACAGCAAACCTGTCCTTGGTTGATGACTAACAATTGATTACTTGGTATTACTTGGTACAAAGCACTGGCAAACACCATACTTCATAAATGCCATACATATGCATTTTTCTTTTAATTAATCTTTTATGGTTTAGATTTGATGACAAAGATTTGCTGACAACAGTTTCCAAATTATGTATTTCAGATTGGCTTTTTCAAAAGGAAATACAAACCGGTCCCTCAAGACATGAACAGAAGAGACAGCTGGAGTTTTAAAAGTGGGAACAAAAATGACTAAGGCGGCAAATAAACATTTGATTTTAAAATGAAGAAATTAAAATTCAGATTAATTCACAGGAGAAACATCAGCAATGAGAAACCTAGACCTTGAGCTTACTTGCTCTTACAAAACATGCTTAATTTCCTTGAACTGTATGGAGGATACACCTTACAGTGCTAATATGAAAATGGTAAACCAGTTTGTTCTGAAGTCTCCCAGAAATATTTGAAATGCCATATATCTATATGGTTTCAAACAGACAGAAGAACACTAAAGATAAAGAGAAGAAGAATTACTTACCAAAAGGAAGTATTTGTAAAAAGTAGTAATTTTTGGCCAATCCTGGAAAGTAAGATCTCAAACACATTAGCATGAGTTATGCTATTGTTTTTGAAGTTTCAATAATATTTTGATCAAGCATTCAAGAAGAAATCCTCTCTCATCTTGGTCTGGCATTTTACCAAGGGTAAATCAGCTCAATCCCATAGGACTGTAAGTAGAACACACAGACACAGAAATGGCTCTCAGAAGCTCTGGACTTCTGCAGGTAACCTCGTAAGCTTTGGCTTCACAGGCACAGCCACATCACTGAAGGTACTCAGACACCCAGGCAAGCCAGAACCAGGAAGGCCAAAGGTGAATTCAGAGCAGGGAATTGTGTGGGGTAGCCTGGAGATGCAGCTGTAGAAAGATTAAAGTATTGGAGATCATAATGTGTAGCCATCTATAACATGGCACTTGCAAGCATGATAGAATTATTTGTTTCATCCTTTCCTCAGACAGTGCTGCCATAAGGTTTTGGACTTCTCCAATGAATTATTTCTATGTGGGTTTGTTTTTTTTAAAGCAAGTATTTATTTTTATTTATTTGAAGATTTTTCTATAGTACTTCTAATAGGATTTAGTGCTGGCATTCTTCCAGAACCTGAAAAAAAAAGACAGGCTTCAGCTGACAAAACAGAGACACACACCCAAAAGACTCCAACTGCCAACTGTAATGGGCCAAATTTTATCTTTAAATTAAGTACTTTAGAAAGTACTTAATAAGGAAGTCACTTGGAGAGCCAGCTTGGGTTCTAGGGAAGGGGTCAGATGAATACCATCCAAACAGGCACCCTCAGCAGCCACTCGGTGGAAAGGCAAACGACTGAACAGAAACATGGATCAAACCACTGCTCTGCTCTCTTGAAGTTTCCTCAGCTAGCTAAGTTTGCACTGCCACCTAGCTTTGGTGAAACAGCACAAGCCACAAGGGAAAAAAACCTTCCTTTGCTCCCCAGAGCAGCTGGAGAATGTCCAACTTCTTCAATAACTGAATCTATTGCACCAGAAGGACAGAGGATGGCCGTGAGGCCGGGCCTTGGATGTCTTTTTGAACTGCACCAAGAAAGGAATGTCATCTGCACAAATGCTTCAAAGCTGCACCATCCTATGGGAATTAGCCTGAAACTCACACACACAGCAAGTGCCTTCAGCAAGCACTTCTGCTACTAGAGTGCTTGGTGCCATAAAAGCCATGTTGCCCACAGATTCCAAAGGTATTTGGGACCATTTTGTAACTTCCTTTCACTTCATTTGATGCCAAAGAGGTGGATCACTCCAAAGTTCTGTTTTCCTCCAATACCTACTGTGTAAGGACAAATGAATGTGCATATATCTTTTTTAAAAGTCAAAATAAAGTATGTCAAGAATGAAATACTTTCTTGCAAATCTATGTGAAAACTGTACCAAAAAATGCTTACCTTCCACATGGCTTTAGTGAATTTTTGCACTTTAACCAAAAAACCCTTTGAACAGAAATTAGTTTGACATTACAGCATACTGTGAAAAATATACCTCAAATACTGGAAGAAGCATTCATGTTCTTTTGAGTACAAACAATGCAAGGAAGTGAAACCAAAGCATTTTATTTATCTTTGAAACAGTTTACATAAGTCAGTACATGTGATAATGATGCCTTGGAAATTGTACACTTTCTATTCCGATTTGATTGTTAACATGTAAATGTTGCCTGCCTTTTCTTAGGATATAAAGCAAAATGATGAAGTTTTTATAAACCAGGTTGACAAAAAATGAATGTACAATGTCCTGATGGTGGCAAGATTATAAAGTATTACTCAACTGCATTTTATTAAAAAAAACCCAAACAAGTTAAACACATGAATGCTGTTTGTTCTGCAAGCTTGATTATTTTGTTAAATTTCATTTAATAAATAACAGTTAAATCTACTAAATGTTGCTGGAATGCCTTTTTAGACAACTTAAAGAAGCTTAGTTTGAATTGCCTTAGCATGTTAAAAATATTTGATGAGATAGAGTATGGGATAGAGTATGAATTTTAAGTGGAGACTGCTCCCTGTGACTTGGACAACGATAGCAGCTTGGGTTTGGGAGCCAAATCCTCATCTGCAGTACATTAGGTGCAGTACTCAGTCCTGTGTATTTGTCACAGATAAGAATTTTTACAGCTATTTAAAATCATAGTAGCTATAGCTCTCTTGTAAAAGGTTAAGCCCTTGATTTAGCCAATCACACGAGGACTGGATTTCACATTGCACTGGGCTGCTTCCTGAAGAAAGCATCTAAAACAACTCATTCTTGCCCTGGCACCATGCAGCTTTCACACCACTATTTGTGGAGGAATGACCAGGAAACATTTGTTATCCATGGTCCTGCAGATGGAAAAACATGGTCTGCTACTTTTCATCTCAAAGGAAGCCAGTTCCAAGGAAAAATACAGTCTTAATTTGCTGTCCTAAATAATTACCTTCGATATTAAGTAAATTACCAAAAATACACAAACACTCAAAAATTATTTTTATGCCCTACAAGGAAATTATAAAAATGTAAGTCAACTCTTAAGTTATTTATCACAACTTTAGTCTTAGCAACAACAAAAACTATGCTGAATAACATTTCAGTTCTAAGACAGAGAAAATATTAATTTTATACAAAGAGCGGGTTTCAAAATACATTTTAACAAAGTAAAGCCATATAGGACATCAGCATATTCTTTTGTATTATTTGACTAGAAACATTTTGAGAGTAAATATATTAAGGCAACATTAAAAATCATAACTAGAAATAGAAGTACTTGATTAAAAAATAAATTAAAAAATAAATTTTTATTTTGCCACCACTCTTCAGCTAGAGCTGGTGAGTAGAGGTATGGTTCTTCCCTGTGCTGAACTGAGTTACCTGACAATATGGATAGCAGCAGCAGACTTAGAAGTATCTCATTCTAAAAAAATCTAGACTAATGAAAACAATTTTTTCTACTCTGATGGACACTTCTCAAACCCCAAATTTGTAAGAGACCAATATAATCAATTTTCATTTTTTTCCGGTTAAAGCCTAACAGCTTTGATACAGTTAAACAGAACCTGATTAAAATACATAATTTAATAAGAACTTAAACCCAGAAACAGAACAAACACCCTGATTTAGCTTCTGCTACAACTGACATCAGTACAAGTCCAGACACTGGAACGCTGTGCATAGGGGTGAGAACAGGATTCTTTATGACAGAATTTCCAGTGTGTCCCTTCTATATGCAGTTGCACGTCGCTTGGGAACTCTCCAGGTCATCAGTGTTCACTCCATAGAGATCAATAAGTTGAGGATGTACCCTGTGAAGCAAGGAAGTGAAACTTTATCAGTCAAATGTCATCAATTCTTGCAATGGGTGTGCTGCTTTCTGAGGTTGGCAAAGAGAACAAATATGTCCGAGCTCTTATATGGAAATAAATCAGGATGAATTACATTTTGACAATTCCTATAGGATCATCTTTAGAAGATTATATATCCTACAACATGATCTGCCTTTTATTTTACATAGCACACTTACCCTGAGCTGTCTGCCTTCAACTAATCATGTTGAAGTGGCAGAAAAATGAGCCACTGCCCACTTAACTCCACTGATAATCCTCCCATTTCCTACGTATTTGTAGAATCATTCTTAGATGCTGGATATGGAGACTATTCTCAAGCAGCATTAAGCTTTCCACAGTTGAAGAACTACATGTTTTTCTTAACCTTACACATGCTGCTTTCCAAGTAGGAATCCTTGTCCCAAAAGGAGCTCCTCAGGGAGACACATATCCATCTGTTCTCCAAGAAATGGAAGGGTAAAGCAACAGGAATGAAGAAACAAGAAGCAGTAAAGTACCAAGAAAGAAGTGGAGTGGGAGCTGATGAAGCACCAGGATGGAAAAGCCGTGTGAGTTATAAAAAACCTTTCCAAAGATGAACACGAGGCAACCAAGGCAGAGGCCCAAACGATGGTGGAAGGGCCAGACCCTGCAGTGCACAGCAGTTCTATTGCAGGAGCCTTCAGAACACCTAACTCTGTACCATCTGTGCTCTACACATCTCAGACTGCAGCACTAATCTCTTATGGGTATGTGGTCCCTAAATGGGATCTTTAACCTTACCGAACATGCACTTCTGATGCTTCCTTCATTAAGTCTCCATCTATATTCCAAGGGTAGCTTCCTTCTGCAGTCAGACACACATTTTCCTTGGCATCAGGTCCACTTTTAAGCCGTGGTTGTACTTTTACTTCTCGAACTGTGTAGGTCTCAACAAAGGGAAAATTGAACTAAACCAAACACAGATAGACAGTAAATGAAGACAAAAGATACAGATGGCAGCTCAGAACAAAATGGGTTACTTTTAATTAATAAGCTGGCTTTTTTTTTGCCCTAAGTGGGAACATTTAACTCAAGCTTTGACCACGAGCCATTATATATTCCAGCTACTGTTTATAGATTAACATAGTGTTTTTATCCTAAATAGCACCAGAAAAAAATGGTAATGTCCCTTTTGTATTCCCATATTGGACTCGACCAACCTACAGGTAAGGAGGATATTTTGCACATACCAAATACTTTCGGAACATGTGAAAGTCCAAGCTGTGCTCTGTTTATCATTATCAGTAATCTTGTCCAAAACCAGGCTAGTTAGAATTCTAGTAAATGGTTGTCTTAAGCGTAAAGGAGGCCCACATCTCCTTGTCTGATTTGTAATTACGAAGGCAGAGGCAAGGCCTTCCTCCAAAAGCATAACTGGAAAGCTTAAGCTATTTCCTCAATTCAGCTATTAGTGCTGTCACCTGGAATTGTCACCCATCCCTCCCCCAAACTCCCTGGCTGTAGATGAATTTGAGCCCAAACCTTCCTGTTAAAGTGATTTCACATAATCCCAGAACATCTGAATGAGTGCCAGTGTGCTTGGGCCATGCAGTGGGGCTTTAGACAGCAGTAGGATCTGTTTTTGAAGGCTTCATTTTTCTCTTCCAAGACAGAATTATGACTACAATTTTGAAACACAGTTCTGCAAACATCATAACTGGATGGGATGCACACCTGCTAAAAATCAATGCTCACAACACACTGCTACCAGCACAGCACACTGTGACCTGCTGAAATTACCAACTTTACCAATTTTTGACAGAGTTGTATGATGCCCCCACAGTTCTGCATTCTTCATCTCTGTACTACACAAAATTCAGACACAGCATGCATTTCCTTATTGTGGTGAAAGGGCTTTACACCCATAAAACTATGGTACAACACAAACACAATTTAAACCACAACAGATGGACTGAAATAGGCTAATCTGTATTAGTCTAGTGATTTAAAAAAAGAAAAAAAAATCAGATAAAAAGGGGCTAATGTATTCTGACAGGAAGCTAAGTCTCCTTACAAGGATGCTAACATTAACTCTTGCAGCTTGTCTACTTTCACGATTAACTGTCCTTTTTATAATCACCAGAAACAAATTAACAGTACCTGATTTTTTACACTGGTGTATCTTTTCAAATGCTTTATAAACTCTGTTCGAGAAGTATTTTGTACAACAATAAGAGCCATACTTCCATTGTTCAACCTGAAAAGCAGACCAAAAAGATAATTCATTGATTTGGAAGTACAGCAGGCTCTTCAACAGCCTAGATAAAAAAGAAAAATTTTAACAAGCCTACAAGCGTAAATTAATGGGATAGTCTCAATGATTTTTCAAATCCTTTTGCTGACCCCCACCCCATAAATCAATGTAAATTATGCACTCAAGTTTTTCAGCATCCATCTACTTATACATTGTAATAATAACTCGTAGTCCTTTATCAATAGCCATAATTTCTTGAACTAAATACGTGTAATCTAAGAAAAGCTTGTTTTTCTACTTAACAGATGGTTTTTAAACATCATGGATCACAAACTTCTCTTTTTACTTTTCTCTCCAGCAACAAGTAACAGTTACCATAAGTGCTGTGAGGCAGAGCTGTACCCAGACAACAGTGCCCTAGTGCATGGAAGCCCCCCCAGCACAGACCCAGTGCAGATGGGTTCCCCCAGTCCCTCCACCAACACCCGTGCTGCCCTAACAAAGGCTGCCATCTCCAACTCACACTCCCTTAGCAGTTCTTAGTACAGGCCAATTGATGCATTTCACTAAAGAAAAGGGAAGTTAAGGACTAAGAATTTTGTATGAGATAAAACAGTCATGTACCAGAGATTAAACACGAAGAGCCCCCACAGTGCAGATGCTCAGTGGCTCTCCAGTCCCCAGGGGTATTCTGGCACCTCTGAGAACCAGGGTCAGACAGTGAGCCAGTGTCAGTTCCCCCATTCCTTAATGGAATGTACCTGGACACAGAAGCTAACAACTGGAATATCCCTGCCTAAGTCCCATTTGAGTTATAGAGACAGATCAGCATTCAACAAGAGTATCTGCTAAACATGGCAATGCCTGCTGAGACTGCCTTCTGGAGAAAGATGGTGTATTGCCTACCTTCTGCACATAAATGCATACATGTATTTATTTATTCAGCATCTGTGTTTGGAAAATATCTTAAGTGTTTAAAAAAATTACTTCCAGCCTACCAGCACTGAGAGTGACAGCTCAGATAGCTACTGAACAGCTGCATCAGGAATGTTCTCAGACCATGGTAACAACACTATCTGTGAGGGTAATTGTTACATAAACATTAAGCAAGTCACTTGGCACAGCAGTACTTTGCTGATTCAGGGAAGAGTGATGGTGACATTTAAAAAGTTGCCTCCTTATCATATTTGTTTCAATAAAAGGGCACAGCACACTACTGGGCATTCAGCACTAGGGCCTTTCATCTTTAGAAACTACTAAGAATTCTCATTAATTCTCTAGAAAGCCCCAATCTGCAGTGAAGCACAACACCTATGCTGTGAAAGGCACATCCCACAGGGCTCACACACACAGACATTTAAATGTATCTGGACATGTTTGTGCAAATTCAGACCAGTGTAACTGGTGTTACAGGCAGCAGCCAAAGCTTGCATCCCACTTCAAATGTCTTCACATGGCTGAAACCTCTTGGGGAAAAAAAAGAGAGAGAAGAAACCTAGATGAGTTCCTTCCATAGTGGGTCTCAAGTCTCTAACAATCAGTGCCACCTTTTTGTTTCCCACACTGAAAAGACTTACAGTCAATATGCTATTCACTATAACAAAGGAAGCTCCTGTTTGAGTCTACCTTCCTACTCTACTAGCAGACCACACTTTAAGATTATTTTTAAAAAGAGATTAAAGAACGAAGGGTATTCTTACACACAAAAAAACAGGGAGATCCACTGAGAGAGAAACTGGCTCATTCAAACCTGCAATAATTTCATGGAGTTGTCACAAAATTCCCTGTCACTGAGAAATAGGGAAGAACAGATAGAGAAAGCAAAGCTAAAATTCTCATCATAATTTTCTACCTGACTGGAATATAAAAACACTTAATGCAGAACAAAGTTCCTAAGACGAGACAGCATCAGAGCACTATCTTGAGGGCTATGAGATTAGTGGGAGCAAAGAAAACTTCTCATTAAGAGTTTAATAATAAATTTGGTTCTACATTGTTTCCAAGAAGTCAAATTCTACTAGATAAGTCACTAATTTTGAAGAGAAACACCTCATCAATTCTTCTCTAATTTCACCTAGTGACAATCTAATGAAACAAAAGAGACTCATTCCATAAACTTCCCTGAGTGTTGAGGTTTTTTTGGTACACATTCATGCACACACACGAGTCTCTGCATTCTTTTTTGAGGGAGCATTTTGTACTTTGCATACAACTGCAAAGTTTTTACTTGCTATTCTGCTCAATTGCCAACTGGACACAACAGGCACAAATATTTACCACCTAAGAACTGTTTTGGTCACCACAAAGCAGGCTCTCAACAAGGAACTAAAGGCAAAATGAGTCAACATCAACAACCAGGTTACATACTCCTTTGTTTCCCCAAACCCTGCATGTAGAAGTTTCATTTCTCAAGTTCTCAGGGCAACCAAACAAAAAAATAATAATAAGAAGAAAAAGACAAGTGTGAACTTTAGCCCTTGAGAAAGATGCATATTTCATTTTTGCTGTCTTAGAGCAGAAGACAAGGCCCACTTTTATATTTGAAAAAAATAAAACAAAGTCTAAGGGTGAAGTTTCCCCATAAAGCCAAATCCTATGACAGATGATTGCTCGATGACTACTACTTAAGTCAGACTTGCCAACTAATTTAATCACAGCAATTATCCACTCATAATTCTAGTTAGACTGCTTGACCTTATTTGCCTGATCCAAAAACTGATTACAATTCCTGGGATTATCGAGTCTGCTGCAGTCTACGCTCCCTCCCCCAGTCCAGAGGGACTAGACTACCTAAACATAGGCTCATATTCTCGGAAAAGCCAAGGTCTTAAGGTAAGATGTCAGAATTTATAGACATGACTAATTCTCTAAACCCATACTGACCTCGTATTAGGTGCCAAGCCTCTTGGTGCCATTGAACACAGACAAGGGATTGCCATAATGCTCACATTCAGGAAGTGACCCTGAATTTTCTGCCATTGATCCTTGCTACCTAAATATAACAGAGTAATTCTATATTACTCCATTTAATCAGTCGTGGTTCACTTTTAAAAAATCCTAAAAGCAGTAACTCACCTTTTTTTGCTCTCTCTTTCTTCTTTCTAAAAGGGTGGAAACATGAAGGTAAAAAAAAATGAAAGTCATTTGCACATTTAAGCAACACATACTTCATAAAAAAAGTAACATATTAGTGGAATTGAACAAATAAATAATACTGAGTGGAAGGCTGCCTTGTAACAAAATCCTCTGTAACAGTCTACAGGAAACACTTTACAATATGTACAAGTTTGCAGTTGTCAAAATAAATATTTTTTTAAGATTGTATCACCTGTTTTTTAAATCTGAACATAGTAAAGAATCTGTACAATTCATTCTTCAAAGACATATTTTTGTAGCTCTGGAATTTCTTGAGTCAGTTTTACTTACCTGTCCTTCTCATGAGAGTCTTCCTGCAGAATTTGTAGAGGGAGAAATGATAATTCACATTCCTCTGGCCTAGAAAAGTATTGACATTTACTATGAATGTAAACAAACATTCTGGCTATTAGAGAGACTTTTATCGAAGTTAAGATGATTTTAAGAAGATTCTGAATGTACATAATTTATCTCCTCTAGAACTTGTAAGAGGGATATATACATCACATCTGAGTTAAATCTGCCTGAAATTAAGATGAACTACTGCTGTCTCTCTAACAGATTTATTATTTTACTTTCCTCAAGAAAATGAGAAGTACTAGAAAAACATAACATCTCTTGGCATACTTGAGATCTGCCAGTGTTTTGATGAAAGCAAAGTCCTTCCTCTGACTGGAGGGCATCCAGCGGTGCTTCTCGGCCAAAGCCAGAGTCCGCGCCCCAAACCCAAACATGGCCGAGAACCCAAAGCGCAGCAGCCGGCTGGGAGTGCTGAAAGTACACACATCTACTGCTTGAATGTGTCCTAAAATTTCATAGATGGAGAACAGGAAAAAAAAATTACATCTATATTTCATATGACACACAACTTAGTATTTCTTTTTCATCTACTTTAGCTGGGGGGAAAAAACCCTCCAGACTCCTCTCTCCCTAGGAAATGAAGTTTTACTAATTGAAACCAGAATCAATCTAGATAAAATGAAGACTCTGTCAAAGTAGTCATTTCAGATGCTTGAAAATGTTAAAGTTATGGTAAAACATTCAGCTACTTCAGGCTGCAAAGGGTCTGACTCTTAATTCTGTGCACGTTTTCAACAACTAGAATCAAGGAAAATGTAATATTGCTAATATTTGCAGAAATCTCTGCAACCATTTCACCAAATAGATGTAATGACTGCACACTGTACTGGAGGATATATGGGAACTCTAATATATTGATGTTTACACAGTTATAAAATATAAATATGTAATTCTGTTCAAGATAGGATATATACATTTTTTCTCTAATAAGACCCTGGGCATCTTCATTGGATTCAGTGTCTCTGATTTTTAAAGAAAGACAGGTTTAAATTTTATCTGTAAAGGGTTTTGTATTACAGCTTGAGAAATAGAGCAAAAGGTCTTCCATTGCAGACTGCAAGACCAAGAGAAGAAGAGACACTCAGGAGGGACCTTACTCTTTTCTCTCTTTTTTTAATTTTAAAAAAGTTCTAAAGAAAGGCTGCTTTGAGAGTAAAATTAACATTGCCTGACAAAGTATCTGCTATTTCCTAAGACCCAAAAATAAGGTTTGCACTAGCAACCTGCTTTTCCCTTTATGCATAATTACATTTTCACATTCAAAACCCTTTTACTGTGCAGACCCAGTGGCAAATGACACGGTTTTTTCTACAAATAAAGCTTTCTTATAGAAACTGCTAGTATTTAAAAGAAATGCACCCAGAGCTAAAACCAGGATAGAATCATTTGGGTTTAAAAGCCTTACAGTACAGGTTACAATGACACAGCAAAATGCTACGACTTTATTGAGCAAATGACGAACTTCTACAGGCTGCTTTATTATTTAAAATCTGGTAGTGAATGTAAAAATATTTACCCATTACAATGTGCAATGTTGCTGTCACTGCATGTTTAATACCATAGAGTGTATGGGCCAAAATATTTGTAGTACCTGTAGAAGTGAACAAAATCTGCTGTAAAAAACATGATACAGAATAACAAGAACAGCATTTTTAATTACTGCATTTTCAAAAAAATAAAGCCTCCCCACAAATTGTCTTGTTAACAGCAGAAGTGCTGAATAATATTAAATTACAACCTTTAAAACATCCAGAGGTCTATAAAATCTTCTCTGCAAATTCATTCATAAGGGCCATAAACAACAAAGCAGAGGGGAGGAACAAGTTTTTCAAAATACTGCCTGTTTGGGTTTTCTAAATCATCTCCTTAATAACTTATATAACTCTTATATACCCAAGTGCTGTACTAAGGAACTAGAAGGCAGATTATCTAATGAGATGTATTTGGGGAATATTTTTAGGTTAATCAAATAATACACAGACAGTGTAAAACTGTACATTTTCCAAGCCAAATGATATTTCATCTAGTCAAAGATAGCTGCTCTGCTTCTTGCAGGCTACATTTTAGATTCTTAGAAGGAATAGTGAATAAAATTAATTACTGCACATCAGCTTCACAAATAACTCAACGACTGAAAAGCAGGGAAGGCAGAATGTGACATCTGACAAAGAGGTGACTTGCATTCAGTGCACCAGAACTGACCCATCTCACTTTTATTTGTCACTGCCTGGGCACTGGCAGCCATTCTACCAGCCACCAGAGAGAAGAGAAGAGCAGATGTTGAAACAAGGGAGTGAGTAAATCAGGTGGCAAATAGAAGAAGAAGTCAAAACCCAGCAATGTCAGCAAAGAGTTGAAAGAGAGACTAGAAAATCAGCTGTCAGTCTGTAAAGAAAGAAGCAGAGCTCTGAAGGCCCATGACTGGTGGTGATTGATATGTCAAGGCACTTTACATGGGTAAGAAACATGGAGACATATATCTAAATTTTGCCTAAGCACTTTTAAAGGTACCAGACTGAAAAATTTTGTTTATCCCCAAATTCTGACTGATGTACATAATTACAAAGCTCTAAAGGCATCATGCCATTCTTATTCAGGAATATATCTTTGATGTTTTTTCAGTAATTTCTCTAAATAAAAAATAATAGTATAACTGGGAATCTCACAGATCATTTGTTAAGTCCTTAGAGCATCTCAGCCTCTGAAAGTAATTCAGAACTTCATGGAAAGCTGCCATAACATGAGAGCGAGGAGCTCTGCATTCCTGCTATATGAAGGAAGTGAGGTACATCTTTTAAGGTAACAGATACCCAAAAACTACAAACCCCCCTACATTTGACCTAAAAAGCAATTCTTCACAGGATACTACAAGCATATGCCCAATGCTATTCCAGGTTTGAATGACTTCAGGGATGATTTCCAGTTCCAACTAGTTCTGCTTTGCAGTGAAGGTAGCTAAAGCTGTTAAACAAACAAACTTATCAAAAATACTCAAATATTTCCTTCAATCAGAATTATACAGCTCTTACCAACTGTTATTATGGGTATGTCTCCAAAACAAAGGAAATCACACAAACAAGCAGCAGATCATTACAGGTTAGGCAAATCATGCTTACTTCCTGTATGTCAAAACAGGACAGCTGTTATTCTAAAAAAAATATTTCACTTCTCACTGAAGATCAAGCTAATAAAAGAGCACTAGATGGAGTATAGTTTGGAAGATCAAGCTTGGTATGAGTTTAAGCTGCAATCCTGATTTAAGAGTAATTTATCAATGCAGATGGCAGCAAGATAGCAAATGACCACAGCTGAAGTCGGTACCAATCTTCAAACTGACTTTAATGAGACTTAAATCTCATTCCTACTAAACAGGATAGGCACAAGTAATTGCATCCTTCTCTTAAATCTTTGGAGCTCATTAACATTTGCAGAAGTAAACAAAGCAAAATCCCACCCTTTCAAGGACTCCCAGGAAGATAAAACAAGTTCTGTGTTCAAAAACAAAAGTACCACATCCACCCTTTCACAAATTGAAGAACCAGACTGAGCACAGTTTTGTGGGAGCAAGCACCATCATATTCTCTAAAAACTCCATTTAGTACTTGCCTACCAGTAGTTTTGATCCCAATAATGACTATGTGCCTCATTAAGTAAGTCCTATACAAGCAGGATGCCAGTGAAAGTAACCCAAACCAACATAAACCAGCAAACCCAAAACATGCAGCCTATAAACAATGCAGTGATGATAAAAGTTATATAAAAATAAGGATACAAGCCTTTCTGATTTAAATGGTGATTCAATAATGGTTTTAATGCCATTATTCATAGTCCCAAGTAATCTCTTTCCCCTATGCAAGCTCAAGATATTACTTACCAATAACAACTGTTCCCCTGAACCCTATCATATTACTTCAGAGACTAAAAACCTTCGATGCCCATGACTTGCACTGCTCATACATTAGTAAGTCACTAAGACTTAATTAGTAAGTCTTTTTTAGTTCTCATTTCAGCTACTCAGTTTAATGTGAAAAGGTTTCATCCATAAAATTCCAGCATCTCTGTCATCAGCATTTTTTTACAGAAACAAAGAAGATTTTATTACTCCAACAATGTAATTCTGCTCAAAATATCAACTGACTTTCCTGACATTAGAAACAACTTCCTACCACCTCCTTCCCACCAAAAGTGCAAAAGTGTCTCAGTAAGACAGAGTATCTGCAGGTCATGTAAAGCATGACTGATGAAGGTACCAAACAGAAATTGTAGA
The DNA here is from genome assembly GCA_017589585.1 of Phylloscopus whistleri. Taxonomy (NCBI): domain Eukaryota; kingdom Metazoa; phylum Chordata; class Aves; order Passeriformes; family Phylloscopidae; genus Phylloscopus; species Phylloscopus whistleri. The sequence goes on along the minus strand of JADMLD010001395.1, from coordinate 2,464,800 downwards.
GAAAAAAATTGTCCTTGGAAGTGCAAGCACTTCTGCAGTACAATTAACTTAATTAACCAGACGACATGAATATTCATAAGGCTGTTAATGTCTCCCCCATCCAAACAGATAAATGTGATGTAATGACTTCCTAGTCAAGCATAGCTAAAATTCTGATGAAAACTGCACCAACATTTTGGTTCTTTGCCTGAAATACCACAGAAATTAACAGTCCCTCTGTAATATTTTATTTTATGAATTAATTGGGAATCATGAATTTATTTAAATGAACCACTTTGGACCAAGAGGGTCACAGGCATCAGATACAGATTGTCTCTTGTTCTGTAACAACTGGATAGCTTTTTTAACGTCCTTCCACAGTTCCCCCTCCCCTTTCTCTGTTTCCCCCTCCGTACAGTTTCTTAGCAGTAGTTCCCATAGCAACAAACACTCTTGCTAATGGCCAGCAGTACAACTGCAGGCTTCCCCACATCTCATCCATTTGATTTGGACCACAATAAGGCAGCTCAGTAGAGTATTTCCGTAAAAACATACTCCCCTCTGGAATTCTCTCTTCAGGAGGTAAATTGCTTCAAGAGCATCTCCTTCCCATCAAGATGACTGAAAGTCCAAAATGCTGTCCTACGTACTTATTATAGAGGCTAAAACCAGATTTTAAGCCACCCACATAATACTGTCCTGTAATTCAGTTGCTGTCCCTACTTGGCTGGAAAATGCTAATCATTTTGTACAGTGGATTTCTAGCAGGAAAAAAATAGTTAACTGACCAGAGTTACACCCTCATGAGAACAAGTATCATACTTAGGTGTTTCCTAACTGACTACCTCATAGAATATCAGACAACAACAAACAAACAACAGATTACTTTTAAGAACCAGAAGTTTATAAAATGTAATTTTATAAACTGTTCTGATCCTCTTCTACAAAATCTATGTCATTCTGTGTGAGAAACCGTACAGAATTCTTTAGGGCTGACAAGTCCTTCCTGGTCATGACATATTTGCCTTAAACTGAGGAGAGTAAGCACCGATGAGGAGGCACAGTGACCTACACACAACATGGAGCCAGGTGCTGGAGGGATTCTGTCTCAGCACCATAGAGATATTTAGAATGAGCTGCTAAGTGATGGCCCAACTTCTGTACTCAAATACATTACCTCCATGTCTTTGAGATTGCTGTCTCTTTTACCAAGGGCTTTTTAACCTGAGAAAAAGCTAATGCCATCTTGCTCCCTTACAAGAAACTAATGTTCCTTTTATATGTGCAAACCAAATCAAAGCATCTAAAAATCTTTCTCGGTTCAAAGTGACTCCTTTTTTTTTTACAGAAAACTAAAAACAGTGATTTGCTGTTTTACTGGCTGTAGGAATTTTTTCCTTAACAGTTAAAAACATCTGAGAAACCATGTCAAGTAGTCTTAGCAAACATCCACACCAGTAGTGTGAGAGTAGTGTTCATGCAAAAATACCTCTTTTTTTTTCAAGAGAAGTGACTCATATGCTATCCAGAACCAATCCTGACTGTACTAATTTGTGCTGGGTTTGGCCAGGGTAGTTAACTTTTTTCACAATGGCTAATATGGGGCTGTGTTTTGGATTTGCACTGAATACAGGGTTGATAACATAGAGATGTTTTTGTCATTGCTGAGCAGAGCTTACACAGAGCCAAGGCCATTTCTTTTTGTACTGCCACGCTGGTGAGGAACTTGGGGTTGCATGGAGGGTGGGAGGAGACACAGCCAGGACAGGTGAGCCCCATGACCAAAGGGACATTCCATATGACACCATGCTCAGGATATCAAATGGGACAAGGGTGGGACATTTGAAGTGATGGCATTTGTCTTCCCAAGCCATTATTACGTGCAATGGGCCCCTGCTCTCCTGGAGATGACTGAACACCTGTCTGCCCAGGGAAAGCAGGGAATGAATTCCTTGTTTTGTTTTGCTGGTGCACACAGCTTTTGCTTTTTTTATGAAACTGTCCTTATCTCAACCCGAGAGTTTTCCAGCTTTTACCCTTCTGATTCTCTCCCCGATCCCACTGGTGGGGCAGTGAGTGAACAGCTGTGTGGGGTTAAACTACAACAGCTCTTGCTAAAGCCTTCCTGCTGGGCAAAGCTGCACTCCAAGGAGGGCAAATACAAAAACTGAGAAGGGACTCAAAACCCGCCCAACACAAACAAAACCACACCACAAAATGCAAGTTAATAAAAGAGCAAGATGACTTTTTAAGAGAGACAGATTTTCATGTCAGTAAAAACTAAAGAAGAAAGAAAGTAGGTTTTTGTGCACAAATTTTTTTAATATAAGGCACACAATGTATTTCTGGGACACCATTTTAAAATAGACCCTAAGCATGAATCCAACTGAGAGTTCTGCCAAGAAAACTGGAGATGAAAAAAATAAAAATCTAGAAAACAAAGTTTTCATTTGGTATAATTTCTGTCAGGAAATAAGGGTGAAATTTGATCTTGTATGGATCAGCTTCTTCCTTCAGGCAAAGAGCTTATCTGTGCCATTACTATAAATTATCATTACAATTTAAAATCAAGTCATTTGTAATCAATATAAATCACTAATTTAGGACATTTATTCAATAGCTCCCTTACATAACTGAAGCATCAAGAACTGCCTTTACTAGCCAAAACTGTGAAACATGCCAGAGGGACTTAAAACAGATGACTAACAAAATATAACAGTACCTTTCATTCTCACCTGCTGGTATTACTCCAAGAGGAACTGGTGCTCTGACAGGCTTTGATACATAGTCTGTGTCTTTCCCAGCATCTATCTGGGCTCTGAGGAGTAGCCCATGAGCAACTTCACTGACAGATCCATCTCCACCAACACAAACTACCCTATTATGAAAGAAAAATGCCAAACAGTTTAAAACAAACTTTTTCATAGCTGAACAAACAAGTGAAAGGCAGCTACCCCACACCATAGTATAGGTGTGAGAAAAACGCTTGCTGAATTTTAGTCAAGGATATATCATGTTAGGTATGAGGATAAGGAGAAATGCTTGCTAAGCCTAGCGATGAATAAGCTCCTATGTCTAACAAGAATATGCCATTGTTTTAATTGATAAGTTAGAATAGTGCTACCCTGAAGAAAACCGTTGTTTGAGAAGTTACTTTGTTAAGATGGATAGGGTCGTCAAGACAACGAAGCGTACGCTAAGAGATGTCCAAGGCCTCAGGGTCTGGCCCAGCAGCTCTCAGAAGACCACTCCCAAGCTACTTGTGATTTGTTAGTTTGTTTAGGTGAATTTTAATGTATTAGTTAGAGATATTTTATTGGTTTAAAACTAATGTACCCTCCCTCTGTACAATCCCGAGTATAAAACCCCCCGCTGCCCCTCCCTGGGGTCCCTCTCTCTGGGGACACTGGGGCAGAGGACAGAAATCTTCCATGCTCCTGAATAAACCTTCTGAACCCAAGAGTCGAGGGAGCGTCCCTTCTTTCTGTACCACAGCTACTACGGCGTTTGCTCTAGCCTGCCTCTGAGCCAAGGCCCCCAGAACAGGTGTGTGGGAGCGTGCCAGAGCAGTCGGGTCGGTGAGAGAGACTGGCTTGTGCTCCTACACCATATACATAATGATATTTCAAAAAGCTAAACAACATTCTTTCTTTAACTATAAGCTTGGGCTTCACTGTCAGATCAGTAATTTTTTACCTGAATGCTCCTTAAGCATTCTTATTTCTGCTTACTGTCTGCTTACTTAAAAACTTACCAAGTTTTTCTTACCTTAACCACACATCATGCACATGAACTGATCAGATGGAAAAACCAAACTCACATTTAAGTGCCTCAGTGGAAAAGCTCTTTACATCTTTCAATGCTGACCCATACGAACATTCCAGTGCCTTTTAATTGCCCTTATAATAACAACTCACCAAATATTACAATAGAATTAAAAAAAACCACTTGAAAACAGCTATTTTCACACACTATGCAGGCAGTTGAGGGATTTAGCAAGGTATAAAATCCTAGTGCCAGCAATCCTTTGCACAAAGGTACTTAATCACTGCCTCTGGAGCACGTAATTAAACTCCCACCTGCTGTGGCTATAGAGAGGAATGCATTTGTCTGTAAAAGCTCTGTTACAGCAAACCTTTTTTTCTCCTTGTTTTTGTTTATTTAAGTACATATTACAGTGATTCTCCAAATTAGTAAACATATTTTAATGATAAGAATAGTAATGATACATTCCAAGCATTTATGAGAGAAGCGTCATAGTTACTTTGGGAGGAATTCACATAAATTATATTCTTTACATGTATCTGTATGGATGTATAGCTGTAAAAGTATGTCCAATCATTCAACCAGGTAAAACTGGTGAGATTTCTAGAAGAAAGCACTCATTATATTATTAATGTTATCAAATGTTTAAATTCAATTAGCTCATCTCCTTTAACATTTTTCTTCAGTTTCTATTATTATTTCCAAGCTGATTTTTAGTCTCTGATTTTTAGTAATGTTTCCTCTATCTAGCTAAACACTGCTACATTAAATAAAAAAATACAATATATAGTTTGATGAACAGAATATAAAAGTTTGAAACACATTTTCTTCAGCTTACAATCAGGAGTCTTTGCCTTTCTTTTGACTCATTTTTTGTTTATTCCCAGGATTAAAATTCTCTGTTGTTGTAGAAAAACCAGTTAATTTTTGAAGTCTGAAAAACTGTATACCCAGAAGGACTTGTGTGGATTGTCTTCCAGCTACTAAAACTTTTGAAAACAGATAAATTTTCCTCTGATTTTGGAGTGCTGTGTAGATAGAGTCCAAGGAAAAACATGAAAATGCTGCTAATTTTGATTTTTATTATTTTAGCATTAATCATCAAGAGTTGCTTTTTTGGTTGGAAATAGAGATACCATCAGGCACCTGGAATTCCAATGGTAATTAGGGAGAACCTGCTATGCATAAGTAGAAAGTCTTGAGCAAACACATTTTACTTATGCCTTGAAGAAGGCTTCTGAGAGAAAGAAACATCTATTTAACCATCAGATGCAACTTTCTTAATCAACTACTCACTGAGGACTGACTAACCCAGGCTACTCTAAATATCCTTGATACTTTAGGCTCCTGACTAGGGAAGAAATATATGCATGGGCACATGTTCTTCACACATGATATGAAGCAATGTATGTTCATATACTTTTCTTCTGTCTCTGTACAAATAGGAAAACCCAGCTGAAATAGCAGCATCACAAATGCAGTATCTCTATTTGTCAACAAAGCTAAGCAACAAGTCAGGGGAAAAAAAACCAAATTGACAAAGTGCCTCAATTTTCAGTGTCCCTAAAAAAAAAAAAAAAAAAAGTGGATAGCAAAAAAAGGTAGTGTGTATAAGACATGTGCCTGTGGTCTTTCAAAATAGATTAGTAACTGGGGAAATCAGAGAAATTATAAATACAAACAAACAGCTTTAACTAAGAATTAACAAATAGGAGTGTTGCTTTCAGAAAGCACTGAGTATAAACTTCCAGCTCACTACTGAAAATCAAAAGCTTCAGTTTATTGCATATGCTGTTAACATGGAAGGAACCATAACACTCCTAGAGAGAAAATCAAGCCCAGAAATTGCACGTTGGTATATTGTTTATGTACTGCAATGAATTAAACAAACAAACAAACCCACACCAAACCAAAACAAACCACATTGCCTTGCCATTTTTACATTTTTGTGTCTCTAAAAAAAAAAAAAAATTGGATAGCAAAAAAGGTAGAGTATAAAAGACACACGTCTATGGTCTTTCAGAAGGGTTATATTCTTGCAGCTTAGATCTGGCTACTGGAGAAAGCCTTACTGCAGAAATTCTCAGTGTCTACCCAGATATCAAAGATGAAACTGAATTCAAATATGACTCAGTGTAGAAGATATTTGTGAAAGAAGATACAATCCAGGCTTTTTCTTCTTTATCTTTGTATTCTGACAAATGTAGAGATTGAGGCTCTTATGAAGCATATTTCAAAAAGCTTTATTTACCATTATTTATGAATCCAAGATACCTTCCTATTGTCAGTAATTAATAAATACCAAAGTACTTAATGAGAACTGAATTTCCCAGGTTTCATATATATGAGAAGCAGAGTAACTTTTATGAAATACTCACTAGCATAATTTTCATTGGAATACAAATAAAAAGTAACATGATGAGGTTCACTAACATTCATAGTCACTAACTAACTTACCCATCAAAGGCCTGCAGTTCACATTCTTTAAGTACTGAGAGAGCATGTCCTTCATATTCAGTCACTGTGGAAAACATCAATTATCAGCAGATCAGGTAATTTTAAATTATTTTGTCCATCCAACATAAGGAACACAGAGTAGTTCAATTCAGATTATTTTTAAGTCATTAATGCATTAAAAGTATGCGAAGTTATATTTTACAGTTATGCTAGCTAAAAGGCCAACCATTAAATTTCAGCTGCTATCAGATACATGGCTATTTCATGCATTTAAATTCAGATAATTCAAGGAGATGTTTGTTGCATCAAAATGCAAGTTTTAGCACTGACACAGTTGGTAAACTTCAGGAAAATAAGCATATTCTCAGTTAAGACTGAATTACTTCAGGATCAATCAAATTTAATTGCCTTTGTGCTAGGATATGCAAATTGCTAAATCAAAAATAAGAGGAATTAAACACAGAAGTATGAAATCAAGCCAAATACCAGTGACAACAGCATATAACACACAGAGGAAGGTGGCACAAGTATACACCAGAGTTCATAGCCTCTGGAGGAAATGAATCTGTCACTCCACATTGACGTCTCTGTGTTTGCTGATACCCTATATAGTACTGTAAATGCCAGTGAAGGCAGGATAAACTGGCATACTACAGATGGCACGAAGCATCATAACTACATTTAGCATTTTCTAGGGCAGCTTTGCCAGAAGAGACAGCCCAGCTGCAGCCACCCATCAAAGATTTCTGCTGACTGACATGACACTTGCAGATGGATTTTTTGTGTAAGAATGTGCATCATTATATGCAAAATTACATTAATCTTTCATGCTTGTCTGTCCCTGGTGCTCACATAGTTCAAGGCTTTTCTCCAGTGTTCCTAAACATTGCTAAAATTATTAGTCTTGGTGTCTAAAACAATCATTCCATAGCTGTACCTGTTCCAACAGTATTTCTACAGACTATTCAAAGGCTGCTTACAAGAACTGAAAACGCCCCTATCTCTTCCTGTATATACACACAAACAAACATGTATGGATATAGTGACTGTATATACTTTTCTCCTAAAAAATAAGAAGAAAAAAAATCCAAACAAAGGTGATACAATTTTTACACCTCACTCTAAAAATTTGTTTACATTGCCTGTAACTTCAAAATCCCCCAATTAGCACCAGCAAAGTTCTAGTGCTTGGTGTTTTGAAAATTCCTAATTAAAAAACTAGAGTTGTTTTGATTATACGGAAGGCAGAGATTTATCATTTCGCTGCAGAAACACCTACCACTCTAATAACTTTTGGGAATTATTTACAGAGTTTACTTCCATGCAGGGGCCCTCTGGAACATCAAAGTACATTATTTAAGCTACCATATTCAGCTTTGCATTACCAATGGGGACAATGCTTTTATCAATATCTGCAGGCTGGGTGAAAAGTGATCAATAAAAGTGTGCATCATGCAAAAATGCAGAAAGGTTCAAATATCTTACCATTGCTTAGCTGTGAAAGAAACTCTTCCCATGAAAACATAGAGTTGGTTACCAGGTTACATGCCTTTTTAAATGAACACGATGACATTTAGAAAGTTATGAGTACAGTCTAATTAAAATGGAACAGTAAATAAGATTTATTTTGTAACAGAAAACATGCTCAGTGCTTTCCTAATGTAAGTTATGCTTACTGATACAGAATTAATTCACTCAAAGAACAAGGACATGAAAATAAAGAGGGCTCATGTCTACAGAGAAATCAGTAAAGGCAGTAAAAATGACTAATGTTAGCCAGATTGAGAGCAAATCCATCCTCTTTGCATTTAATAACTTAAGTTTGGAAATTATGTAGAAGAACTGCTCAAGTGCTAAGATTGGGGAATTCCAAGAAATTTAAAATTTGATGAGAGACTGACAGAGGATCTATTTTGATACATCACGACAAAAAGACAGGGAAAAAAATAGGTTTTCAGGAAAACCTTTGTGAGAACATATAAAGAATCATTCAAGTAGGAAAAAAACCTAGAAAAATCCAACACAGACATAAAAAGACCATGTCTAAAAAGTTTTCTGCAGGCTTGACAACCTCCAGAGGGGCATGTATAAATCATTTTGATAGCTGGAAAAAAAGCCAAGTGTTTGAATATTTGGCACTGTTCCAATTCAGGGGAAAAAACAAACAAACAAAAAATCTTCCTACTCAATGTATTTTTTTAATAGGAAGAAAGCTGCTTTCATTGTTTAAGAGATTCTGGATCTCGTATTTGTCAAAATTATTATCACAAAACTATTTTTTAATTATTTTCTGACCATTTCTATTGCATAATTTAGAAAGACTTTATTTTTCAAGAATGTTTTGTTCTTAAGTGTCAAACAACAGCATTCTGAAGGAAGGACACCAAAGGTGCACCTCATTTGAACAGAGTCCACACACACTCCAAAAGCACTTTAACATCCTCTTCACATAGCAAACAAGAACCAAGGGCTTGGCCTCTACACACAGAAAAAGCAATACACAATTAGTTTAAAACTTCAAAACAGGGGATGCTTTCACGTGACACCTAAACATACTGGCACTCATGTCACAGACTAAAATCAGTGGGACTGTAACAGTTAATGATAACAGCTTTTGTTCATCCAGCATCAACACCAGTTATCTGTTGGTATTTACCATAAGGTTAAACCAATGCTATTTGTCCAACTCTCAAACATTCCTTTCTTTTGTGGTTCTGCCCTAAAAACAGGAGTTTGGGAAGGCTGTTATTTTTGCCTAAATGTCCAGGTTGTAAGTGTGCATATATGGAAGCAAAAGTGTCAAAACTAGGAAGAGAAGTGAGACAAACTAGGATTCTGTCAGGGTTTCCTTTATTTATTTTTCTTTAAATATGTGTAAGATTTTGCAAGCTACTAATGTATTTCTAAAATACTAGCTCCAATCACCACAGTTTGCCAGTACTTGCAGGTATCTCAACAGTGGATTGAGCTTTTGTAGAACACAATCTTTGGAAGAGTCACTGTTCTTATCCTAGCAGCCATATCCCAGCTGCAACACAAAATATTGCCCAGTTCTTAAAAGAGGCCAGATTTTAACTATTGCTTCACCTCAGCTGCAGTTAAAAGTACTGCTTCAGTTTAAATTTGCTAATTCACACTTTCTAGTGTGTGAATTCTAAGCACTTCAGAGATTTGCTTACTGCATGTAACAAAAATAACCCTAAAACCCAGCAAAACACAATCCACTCCATAGCACCTGTGTTTATTTTTACTGAAATTACTAAAGGTGTAGCACACAAAGCCATTTGGGGAAAAAAAAAAAAAGAAAACTCCACAAAAATTTTAAAATAATTAGAAAGAAAAAGTAAATGTTACTTTAGTACTCCTTTATTTATCAAGAGAAAGCTATAATGAAGAATAAAATCCGGAAAGCCTGTTCAGAGAGGAAGCAACAGCTACCAATGTACAAGAATGGCTAAAGAGGGCTCTGTCTTTCAGCACTCCACAGTCTATCTTTGATAGACCTAAAGTGTTTTTAGTAACCTGCAAATGTTTTATTTTATATGCACTAGAAACCACTTCAGAGGTTCAAATTTGCAATAAAATTTTTGTGCTCAACGAATTTGAACTTGGCGTTCAATGAATTTTAACTATGTGTATGTGGAAAAGTCGAAACGTAAACTATCTTCAGTGCAAAAATTGTACAAAAGCCTTGACAATTTCAGTACCTAATACACCTTTGTATGCCACCAGTTATGTAAATATTGGCCATGTTCCAAAACAGCAGGAACAGCAAGATGCTCACTCCAACGTAACAAAATCCAAAACAAGGGGAGGAAAAAACCAAGTTCAATTTACTTGAAATAAAGCACTGAGTTTTATTAGAATAGGGTACCAGTGGACAGGACTTTTACTCAGCATTCACTACCATTCTCTTCTTTTTTTTTTTAACATAATTATTATTTTTTTAGTTCTCTACTAGCATTGAAAACTGCAATGTAGTTTTCTCCTTTTGCCTGTAGGAGGAGTGTTAGGCAGCTAATAAGCACAGTAGTATTTCATCATTGCCAAAAAAACCTTAATTAAAGGATAGGCCATTAAACATTTTTCTGCCTCAACTCAGAAGTTTCCTATTAAAATTTCAAAATTGAATAATAAAAAAAAAAACCTTAAAACAGTTTTTATTCCACTAGTAAATTTTTTTGAAACTTCTACAAAGTATATTCACAACTTGTATTAATTTTTTTTTTTAATTGTGACCAAACAAGGCTAAGTTCAATTTCTAATATGACAGCATTATTAGTCTGTTCACATTATGACCCATGCCTTCGAGGTGGAAAAATATGTCTGTGAGAATTAAAATTTACTAAAGCTGCTGCCATTCCCTCTCAGTTCAGGGTAGTAAAGAAATAATTGCTACAGAATTCTAATACAGACAATCTTTTTCACATTTCTTCTGTGTCTTTAATCTTCAACTGATCTTTCTTTAAATTTTGGGCTAAATAGTTAAATAAATATGTGGATAGAGTAAATAAAATTAGCAAGGTAATTTTCATCTACCATTATTGTATTAGTATATTCTCATGGCTAAATCAGATTTTATCAGAATAATTTCTGGCCTACAACTTGAACTAGACATCATTTCATACGAAATTTAAGGAACAACTGCAAGATGAGACCTCTTTTAATTTGTTTAAGCTAAGACTGATAATTTTTCAAGTCAGTTACAACAGACATAGGAAAAAGACTAGATTACTAGTAGTGCTTGCTATAGGTGAAAAATATTGAATCAATAACAGAATTGCTAAAGAACTTTTTGACCAAATAAAAATAAAAATAAAAATAAAAATAAAAATATATTGTGTTGTATTAACTAGAGTTCCAAATGCAGTACTTGCAGTCAAAGGCAACAAGGATAAGCAGTAAGTTCAAACTGTCTCACATTCTTAACTATTAGCTTCACAAAGGATTAAGCTATACTTCTGAGGCAACTTACCTGTGACATCAGTTTTTATGTCAGCAAGTTTAAAAAGTGGTGCAACTTTTTCATAATAAATGTGAGTGGCTTCTCTTTTGTGGCTGCTTGGATTAACAAACACTTTCAAGGATTTAGGTCTGTTTTGAAAGCCTAAAAAGAAAAAAAAAAAAAAAAAACAACGTTTGAGATTACACACAACCCAACTATTTTTACAGCTTAAATGTTTTTAATATCAGAACCACTACAATACTTTGACAGGATAAGTAAATTACAGTCTAAAAAAAGTTTCAATTTCTTCTTGCATGTGCACTACTTATCTTTAAATTACAGTATTGATTCATTTTGTATATACAGCTAATAAACAGTTGTAGGAACCATAAAAAAGTGCATATGTCATAGCCTAGTTAAACCCTGATTCAGGAGCAAGGTGAGTGTGACATTTGGGCACCAAAAAAGAAAAGAAACCCAAACATAAAAACATATCCTTGGAAATTAGTATGACTCACTCCCAGCAGGCATACAAAAGTAACACACAACAAAACTGGCACCACAATCCAACACTTTTCTAAGAGCAAATCAAACAGCCCAAAGGAAATTTCCTCATAGTGAGGAGGTCCAAAAATATAAAGAAATAGAAATTTGGCAGCATGATTTGGAAATCTGAGAATTCTTATTCATTTAGGTCTTTGGAGTAACAAACTTCAAGGAAATAACACTGAAAAATACTGCTATGCAAAGCTGAACCTTGTCTTGCACATTGATCCCATTATTATTTGAAACACGGCATTTTGTTGAAGAGTAAACAACTCATACTAAACCAATAAGATTACTTTTCAAATTCCCTTTTCTAGAATTCCTACAATTGCCATGGTTCAGTGAGGCTGCTTCGCTACAAGAAACAAGCAGTAGTGTGCAATACTGCTCTTGTTTTGGGGTTTATTTAAAATACTCAATTTGGAAAATTCCAAATTTTGTTTTAGTATTAGGGTAGACTATCACTTTCTCTAGCCAAATAAAAGCTAGAATATCTGGCAAGTGTACTGCTTCATTCAAGAACAAAAATAGTAGTAGCCCACAACTCCAAAAGGAGCCAAGAATGAAAGCACATTTTCCTGCCTCATGAAGAATATTATTTCAATGTTTACAGGCACTTGTATCTTCAGAGTGTCAGCAGGGACCTCCCGCAGCTCATTCCACTTACTCTACCTCAACAATTGAACAGGAACAATTACTCAAAGAAATTATAGCTAAATACTATTTCAGCATTAAAGAGGAAAGTATTTCTTATGATCAAAAGATAATTATAAAAGTCACAGAGATTATTTTTTCATTTATTTAAATACATCAAAGAATCTTGAAAAGAAAACTAGCTCTTCTTCCAGTTTGTGTCAGAAAATTTAGATTTCTTAAAGATACTGAAGGAAATTATTGCATCCATTTGCTGCTATAATCTCAAAATCATAAACAAACAAAAAAATAAGTATAACCATGTTTATGTCAAAATGTTACACAGAATGCCAACCCATTGCACAGCAAATTAATCGTGGAGAATCCTGCATGTCTTCAGTAATAAGCACCGGTATTCAAAAGCATCTCTTTCAAAATGGAGAAAAAAGAAAATAGGGAACTTGGTGAGGACTGTGGATGCGTTGTTTGTTCTGCAAACAAACTGTGCGCTCCTTCTCTAGAGGTGCAGAACTTAACATCCGGCATAAACAACAGACGATTGGGGACACAAGCATCGTAAAGTCACCGCAGGACACTGTCCATGAGGACCCTGAGCAGCTACAGGAAAGCTCTGAGAAAAGCCCGAGGATGTTCAAGCAGACAAACTCCCGGCCCAGCAGCTGAGACAGGGCCGGGCCCGGCAGGCAGAGCCGCGGCAGCTCCGGGGCAGCGCACGGGGCACGGGGCAGCCGTGCCGGGCAGCCGGGAAGGGCAGCGCCCGCTGGGCTGCAGGCACGAGAGGACAGCCAGCAGTCCAAAGGATGCCACTGCAGCCTTGTGCTCAACATCACCCGAGCATGAAGCTAAAAAGCTGCCCCCGCTTTCAGGCTTCCCAGCACAAGAGAGACGAAGTGCAGCGAGTGTGACTGCAGCAAGGGGCTGGGGCAGGCCACGGCAGCAGTCATGGCAGCAGTCATGGCAGCAGTCATGGCAGCAGTCATAGCAGCCGGCCTGCACGGCCTCAGGGACATCACCGACCTCAGTGAGCACCTCTGTGGCAGTAACAGCCGCCAGGCCGGGCTTCCCGCAGGTGCAGGGACAAAGGCAATGGACGCAAGTGGCACCAGGAATATTCCAGTGTGACATAAAGAAAAACATCCTTCACAATGACGGCAGGTAAGCCGTGGGTGACATTGTCTATCCTTAGAGATTTTCAAAACTTATCTGGACACGGCTCTTAGCAACCTGATCTTTATTAGAAGCTCACCTGCCCTGAGGAGGAAGCTAGAACAGATAATCTCCAGAGGTCCATTCCAACCTAAATTCTTCTTGATTCTCTGGAAACAGAAGGAAGCACTGCAGGTATGTACTACTACACTTCAGTAGTACATACCTGCAGTGGACAGGACTTTTACTTCCACCATTCCAATAAGTGGAATTTCTTATTACAGGAATTACAGCACAAACAAGAAAGACTTAACAAAAACTCCCAAAGAGTATTAATACCTATAAATAATCATCATAAAGACATTATAATAACGTTTTAATTGAAATCTACTAACTGGTATTGTTGCAGTCTTTTAGAAGTCATAAAAATATTAAGACCAAAAAATAATTTCTGTGACTTTATCATTTGCCTCCAGTATCAGTAAAAGTTAAATAGAAAACTTGTAAGAATAAGGACTCCTGCTTCAAAAGAGAAAAGATTTAACTAAATTCATAAATGTGCTGTCATGTTTCTTATCTTATTTACAAGAATCTGTAATCAGCTGGTCCTCCTAATATTCAACCCCCCACCAACACCCAGAGTTAAAAAACTGTAAAAACTGACTTCTGTCATGGATATCTGAACATACCTTTGAAGTTATAAAAACCAAACCAAAAACAACCCCCCAAACATACAAATATAAGAATACAATACACAAAGCAGGGGGAAAGAATAGGAAAGTACAGTTTGTACAAGTGGAGAAAGCAGATGAAGTGTCAAAAAAATTCTGTTACCCAGACAGTGCAAGTTACAGTTCTGTGAAACAGACATCAGGAAGAAACTGAAGGGATAAAAGCAAACATCACTATCTCACTTCAGTGTTTTCGCATGTGAGATGTAATAATTTAACCCTAGGTGGCAATATAAAGTTTCAAAAGAAATCCTACTTAAGCAAAAGAAAATAGACTTTTCAGTTGGTGGGGGAAAAACCCTAGATTTTTGAGGAAATGGTTGAATTTGATTTTTTTAAAGAAAAATTAATTAATTTAACCATTCTAAACCAGAAACTGTATGTATGATTATGTATATTGGGCTATTGCTGAGAAGTATATCAGAGTTAGTACATAAATCCTAGCAAGATTTTCAAGAACCAAATGAATTCACAGGATCAAGGTATTAAAATACCCTCTTTATGACTATTTGAATATCAATTTACTTTTTAGAGAGATAAAGTATTTCATTGACAGAAATATTTTTCACAAGCAAGGCATTTGAGGAGAGGTGGTACACTACTGAAGTGATTTTGCTTGTGCCAAATAATTGCCAACTGGCTTGAAAGGATGATCATGACAAAATTTATTACTTTATCATCCCTGGTGTGCACTGGAGACGTTAGAACACACCAAACAACCGAGTTTAATGAAAGCATATCCCGTAACAGCCAAAGATTAAACTTTCACACAGTATTATTGTGAAGCTTCTGTAAAGTGTTTTTAAATAATAATCTTTTAATTGTCTTTAAACAACATCTATATGAATGAATCAATGTCATTGACTACTGTGTGCAACTGATCCCAGTCTGCCAGCCTTTGGGGGCTCTCCTAACTGGTATTCTGTCATTGTTTTCCGTGGCTGCTCCATTTGAAACGAGCCAGCAGCCTAAAGCAGGAAGGCCAACTGTTCCCCTAGTACTAACAAATGTGCTAATATGCACTAGTT
Organism: Phylloscopus whistleri; assembly: GCA_017589585.1. NCBI lineage: Eukaryota > Metazoa > Chordata > Aves > Passeriformes > Phylloscopidae > Phylloscopus > Phylloscopus whistleri. The sequence goes on along the minus strand of JADMLD010001395.1, from coordinate 2,449,549 downwards.
TAAACTTGATCTATCAAGTGAATCAGTGAACCATGAAGGGTGGTGGGTCAATCAGGGTGTTCAGAAAACAAAGGCTCCTAGGGCAGCAGAGACGCTGTGCTCAGACATACATCTGTGCTGCTTTCAGGCCCCGGCCGCAGGAAAATGGGTTTATGTTACAAAAGTTAAGAGCCTGGAATCATGTCATTACCACCTACATTTAGAAATACTTTATACAGCATTAGCAATATTATACATGAGGAAAACTAACAACATGAGACAGAGTTGTTAATGTAACTATGGAAACACCACTGTTAATATTAACTAACCTAAGTTAATGTTTAACATTAATGGTTTAATTAAAACTTCATGCATGAAGTTTCAGGCTTTCATATCAAACCCCTGTGTGATAGATACTATGGAACAGTAGATATAAATAAAATGCACTTTGTGCTTTTTTGCTACTTTATCATTCATTCCTAACAACATTTACTGTCTTTTTGTTAGTTTACAGAGTTTTTAAGTAAAGCTTTTTTGAATCAACTGTTAGTAAATCTTATCTTGTTAAAAAAAAGGATGAGCATTGACAACTGTACATTTTTGCTCATTTTTGAGCCTGCCCCAACCCATTAAGAACCACTGTGTATTTGCATGTGCAGAGGATTTTAGATGAAACAGTGAATTCCACTGACACAGTGTGTCCCCTCATGCCATGCCCATAAATTCTGTACAAAAAGATGTGATGTATAAATGGAAATCCCTGAGAGTGGGGTGTGCACCAGGGCTGACACGAGATAACAGCACACTAGACCCTGTCTAAGCTGCCCTTTGGGGCCTTCCAGGAGCCAGCCCAGAGCCAAGGCTCCAGAGGTGCATGAAGATGGCAGTGGTTATCTTACAGCAGTTAGCACAAACACGTGATGTACAGATCAGATTTCAGGAACACTCTATCAGTGAGCAAGCTCTTCCTATCTAGCTGGCATGCACTGGAACAGCAGCAACAGCAGGCAGAAAATAAGAACTTACTTAAATATGAGAAGATGGTGGTCCATATATTTTGTTACCCTGTCACACACACAAAGAACTGTAGCAGTCACTGTAACTAAATTCTAAACACTTAGATCTGTGTGTGCTCACTTACATGATAACAGGCTTTTAAAAAATTATAGCCCAGTTAAACTGCAAATTGAAGTACTCTGAACACAAAGTCAAAGCAAAAGAGGACACTCACTGTGAAGATAATAAAAATGAACAGGGAACAACCATGTATGAAACATTCATGCCAGGCACAGATCACACTGTGAAAAAGGCAACTCTGCACATGAAACTTCAGAAAAAATAAAACCTTCATTAGAAACCTCCAGATAAACTTTGGCTCATATTAAAGTAATTTTTTACTATTTCAGCAGGATAAAACCAGAAGCAGACAATTTGAGTTCATTAACAACAATGACTCCAGCACTATTATAAAAAAAGAAAACAAAACCTATGAAAATCCATTACTGTTTCACACAGAAATATCAGCCACTGAGAAATTAACAGAACTCAACTGCATTGTATAATTTTAGTTCAGACGTGGAAGAATATACATGTTAGGAACTGGTATGATGAGGGTTTCATTCAATTATTTTTATCTCTCTGAGTCCTGTTTATTCCTGAAGTAGAAGACAAGGAGAAAAAATGTACTGATCAGAGATCCAAAAAAAAGTCTGTACAAGGTCTGAGCTTCTGGAGAAAGACTGAAGCAAGAACTTGAAACAGCATTGCACAGAACACTTTTTTCAGGTTCGGGTGGCATCCAATTACAAAGCTATAAAACAGAGACTGCACCTCGAGGTCAAGGCAACCTGAGCTAGAGATACTGCAGCTTTTTTTTTCTGTGAACATATGGTATCACTGCTCCTGATAGATGGAGAGTAATCTAGGAACAAAACAGACATTTGCTCCTTATGCAAATGTCCTTGCCTTTATGGGTAGCTGGAGATCTACAGGAATCCTGGCACTTCTGCAGATTGAGATATTTTGTGATACAGTCTTTGAAAAGGAGAAAAGGGAAAGGACTTTTTAATACACATCTTCATTGGGAAAATCTAAAGCATACTTAAATAATGCAAGAATGCACCGTTAATAACTCATGTTGTTTCTTTAATATCTGCTTGTGAAACTTTAATAGAAGTGCACTATAAATTCTTACTCAATGTATTGTTACAAACACAACAGATGTACAAGATTTGAATTCCATAATCTGGCTCAGTCTTGACAATTCAGCTGGAGTTCTAACAGCCTGTCACAAGGTAGACTGATTTTCTTCTGTAATAAACAAACACATTTGCTATAATCTGTAAACAGAGGCACCTTTTGGAGTTAAATCAGAGTTTGTTATTGGGGAAGGGATGTAATTTTGGTTATTTAAATCAAAAGTGTGCTACATTCTGAGCCTTTCAAATATAAACTACAGTGAAATGTGGAATAATAGTGAAAGGCTTGGATTTCTTGTGTGGTTCTTTTCCCTATATGGTGAATATTTTTTTCTTAATTTTGATAGAGCTTCCATAAAATAAAAAACAAACCCAAACCAACCAACTAACCCTACAAGTGGTTAAACAAAGCATCCTGAAACTCGCATTAGCCTAGGCAAACACAGAAATATATATTTAAAGCAAAGAATTTCATCTCATCACTACTGTCAATAAATTTTGTATCAGATTATCCAACAAGAGTCCTACAGAACCTTAAGAGCACTGCCACTTGTGAATTTATGAAGATGAGGAAAGTCTCTCCTATTAGTCTCCTAAAGAATATGGAGGTCTCAAGTGGGATTTCATAAACCATCACCAGAAAGTTCCTGAAGAGTTCCCAGAAGTGCAACTACTGTAGCACCATCAGGTGGGATGCCATTTCAAGTGAAAATAACAACAAAACGTGTTATTCCTTTCAGAAACAGATTTCCCAGAAGACTCCTCAGTAGAATAAAGAAAATCACTTATTTTCAGTAGCTTCCAAAACTCTTCCAAAAATAACATCAATTTGTTTCATTTTTACAGATACATTAGTCAATTATTGTCACTTTTCAAGATTTTACACTTGACTATGTAAAATTTCAGTAGTAAACACTTGCCAGAAATAAGATTCATATCTGTGTCTTAATTTCCACAGGCAAGATGTTTCTGAGCTTCACTCAGCCTCATGTGTTGCCAATAGAAATAAATATGACATTAACCTCAATTAAATGCTTACCATTCAAAATTTCCTTCAGATGTCTAAACCATGACTGACAATGATCTTCACTTAAGTTATTTAAATGGACAGCACAGTCTGTAAGCTTATTCTCTTCTTTATTCAAGCATTTAAAAATTGCGATACCCAACAAAGTACCACCATTCCTCTGCCCTGCAAAACGACGACGTTTCAGTTTTACTGAAAATACATCTTTCATTTCAATAACCTCCTCTTGAGACTGGAAAGCCACGCTGGAATCACCTGTAAGGGGAAAAAAATAAAAGAAAAGCATTACTAATGTGATTGGGAGTGACAACTAAGTATTAGGGCTTCATTTCTAGGTTCACTTCTTGCATCTGTTCCTGCTTGCATTGAAACTTATGGCATATCATTTCCCTCAATCACTGGTCTTTTATTTTACCAACTTTGTTATGTATCCAGCTGTACAAACAAAACTATTTCAAAGAGATTATTTACTCAGCTTTCTGATGTTCAAAAAAATTAATAAAATTTCACACTCTAAGAAACATATTTTTGGAATTTGCACTCGAAAAGGAAATTTTTTATTCTTTGCACTTAATTCATAACAATCATAGCAGTCATACTTGTAAATCATAGATCAGAAAGTGTGCTATGACCCAAGCTTACTATATGCTCACTATGTTTTTTCGTTTGATACAACCATTGCCTTTTGTGTTTACATGGGAAACATATCAGAAAACAGTTAAGCAAAAACAGACAAATAAACGAGAAATGTGTTACCCATCTTTGTTTTCATTTTTGATTTATGAATTCAGTTTAGAAGACATGAAAAACAGTTTCAAAAAAGTTCTTGTACAGTGTGAGATCCTCATCCTAGGGGAGATTTGTGTTAGTTAAGGGAAGGTTTTGTTATCTTGGGGCTGTTATTTACATGGATGCTGTGGCTGCAGATGCTACCACTTCATTTCCAAGTGCCTTTTGGAGATGTACCAACTGAGGCACTATGGTACAGGCTTCTCCCTTTTCTGCTCTCTTGACCTGCGTTCCAATTCCTCAAAAACAAAGTCACATACACAAACTGAAGGAAAAATGTCCTGTAGGTATCAGATTCTTTGGACACAGAAAGAAATTTTTTCCCTTTCTTAGTAATTACAGCAGCTCTGATACAGCACACAAATAAAGGTCCCTTTGCAGCCCAAGGCAAGAAATGCTAGAAACAAGAAAACTTCCCCAAATCTAACAGCTCTGTCAACTGGTTTCTCAATGGCAAAACCTGTAGCAGATTCTGTTTGATGAATAGTTGATACATTGTTGGGAAAACCTATTTTAATTGTCATCCAGGGAAAGATGGACAGCACCCCCTACTTCATTACACCACATGAAGCTGAGGGTTTGAGAAAGTCATATACTTTTCCTGGGCAGCAAAAAGACAACTTTGACAATTCTTGTAACAGTTTGATACTGGCATGCTCAACATCATTTCTGGAAGGAGACTGTGCAGTGATCATCTTATCTCTCTGTCCAGGAATCCTGGATGACTTCTTCTCAGCCATGCTAACACAGCTAAAGCTCAAGTCAATATGATTTCTCCTCACAATTCTCAACCAATTCATTTTTCCCAGTTCTGTACCAAATAACCTGTGACAAATAGAAGCATGACCTTGGTGTACTTCCCACAAGTATTTTTCCCAGCTTGTTATACTTTATCATTCTTATATCTCCATAAATCAGCTACGAAGGTGTAAAACTGGACTGAAATCATTCCAATCTTAGCAGGAATACTGTGAAAAGTAAATGGTGGTGTGCATTGAGATAATACACAGGAAATTATCTGTAGTGCATATTTTCAGAAGTACACAGCAAATAAACAGGAGAAAACTCACCTAAATAATTTTTTTAAAAAACCCAACATAAATCCTGAAGTACTGTAACAACTGCTGTTAAAGTATTTTCATTCAGTCTATCCTTTAAAAATGAGGGAACTGAGGGGGGAAAAATACTGTATGATTCCGTTTGAACTATGATTTTACACAAACTCAAAATGAACTTTGTACAAACAAATTTGATACTAACATTACCAAACCCAAGATCTTCACTTTTGTCAAACTATGTACTGCTATTCTAAAACATTTAAGGGTAAAGAGTCTTTGTAGGCCTGAAATGAAAAACTGTCTGGTGATGTCCCAGATTACCTAGAACTACATAGTTTAATACCTACATTAAAGACTTGTTTTAATTTTTAAAACAGAATTTTTGAGGGGTCTGCTCATGTTTTTTCACGAAGTTTCATTGTCAGACCATACAGTACACTGAAAATGCCAGCACACAACCTTAGTGTTTTAGGAAAGGGAGTGAACAAAGTACACATGAAATATAACCACAACAATTCTGCAGCAATAACTGAGCTGCAACATTCATTTCCCCAGACCAATACAAATATTCTAAGTGGGCTTGCTTTTTAAATATTTTTAAACAAATCATACTTTAAATCATATTTTGGATTTAACTCTTAGTTTTGCTGAGGATATCATGAACTCTCTTAGGCCAATGTTATGGATGTGCACCAAATATAAGTCACAAACATTAGCCTATTTATCCTGCACAAGTCAAGGGAAATGAAGGCCTGATAAAACACTTCTTATTCCCCACTGGCTTTCATAAAATGACATTTAGTCTTAAGTCAGATATGGTCTGCATTTTCTTTTCATGACTATTTCAGCCAGTTACTTACTAGCCTGTGCATCTTCCTCTTACTCTGTATTTATCAAATTCTTATGTTGCTCAGATGCATATCAAAACTTTTGATATTTAAAATAAAACATTCTTACTAGGCAGCACTAGACTTTCAAAACTACTATCTGACTTTGCTTGTTTTACAGGAATACATTTCCAGATGCATCCTGGAAAAGGATATAAACTCTAGGAATGCTGAATTGTAAAAAAACATCATCTTCGAGTTTTAATTTCTAGAGGAAATGTTGAACTAGCTAGTAGGATTAGGACAGCCCACTTTTTCTAAAGATGTAAAGAAATCTGCATAAAATCCCAGGCATATTCCATAATTTTCATTTTCTCTGCTTACTGAAAATAAGACCATCGCAAATGCAGTAAAATTTTATAAAACAACTCAGGTAAATATTTATAAAATATTTCTTGAATGAGATAACAACCAAGCTTACTTTTGCAATAAAGTATATATTAGATTAAACACTTTTTTAAACTTTGAAAAGTATTGGCTTGTTAGTATCATATTGGTTATTGCAAGCAGTTTCAGGACATTAACTGTCCTCTCACATTACTTAGAAAGATATTGGGCACCATCTGTTCTTGCAAGAGATTTAAGTATACATCTATTAGATATCATGCTATTTATTTAATTCAGTACCCACTTCCCATTGTTGTATCTTCTGAAAAAAAAAGTCAATTTAATTACAAGGAATAAAGATAATCTCTTCTACCAGGCTGCCCTGTCATCATGAAAGCGGAGAGGGAACCTGTATAAAGTAGGTTACAGGCGTTAGGGAAAAGCAAAACTAACAGCACTTAACATTTAACAAAGATCTAACAAAACCAGAATATATGGCACTTAAAAAAAAAGTTACTATAAGCCAAGGGCTTGTCTGAATCAATCTCAGCACATCTGTCTGATGTAGAGCGTAAACAGGATTAGAGCTGGATTTATCTGCTTGACGCTAATTGTACTCAGTTTCTGCACATGTCCACTTTTTTTTTTTTCCAAATACAGCATGAAAAAAAGAAAAATCTGCCTGGATAGATGTATCTCTAGGAAGTTTTATGCCCCTATTTATCATCTCACTAATTTCAAGCAATGAGACTATCCTACATTTTTCCTATTTATGGTAGTAGAATCTCTTATTTAACAAAAAAAATGTCTAAATCAACCACACTGAGCTAAATCAAAAGATGAGGAACTAATACATTCAAATAGAGTTTAATTGTAAAGAGTTAACCAAATTTTAATTAGTTAAGAGTGTTAAACTTGGCTTTAAACAAAAAAGACTACCTCATGTTTACAGCAAAATTGATGAAAACACACAAAGGAAAAAAGCAGTACTACTGAAAAAAATAGAACAATTTTAAAGAAAATGTGGTATTTAAATATGAACACCAACACTTCAACAAGGAACCACTTCTTGGACTGTTATCTTACCACAGAGGCCAAACATCTAGAAGTGGTACTTAAGGACTTGATTTCCATAACAGATACCTGGAGTACATGGAAAATACCAGAAAACACACATGAAATGTGACTATAATTCAAGGACAAAAACTGGGCACAAAGCAAAAAGTGTTATACTCCCTTGGTCACAAATGCTTCCTATGACCTTTGGCAAGACATGTAGCCCTCCTGACTATAATGAATAAATAAATCTTTTACACATTTTGGGCTCTCTGCCCCAGTACGTTCTCAAGGTTTACTTCCTTAATGGTTGACTGATATAGCTGAATGCAGTGTAACTTAACAGAAATAATTAGAAACTTTAAAAAATCATCAAGACCATAACAAAGAAAATACAGTGATCAGTACTTATTAAGGAAGTGTTTTATTATAAAACATTTATTATAAAATTGATCACAGACCATCCTACACTGTATGAACACTACTTTCAAAATAATCATTCGAGACATACAATAAAACATAACTATATTAATATAAACACAAAAATAAAATAAATAGAATTAAAAACTAATTTTGACATTATGTCTATAAATCTGTATTTAGAAATATTTATTATAATGTCCAATGCATATAAACCAGCCTATTAGCCCATCAGTTACTAAGCCCATTTTTCCCTCACTGTAAATCAGCAAAGCACAGTAAGCAGCATGCAGCTGATTCATAAAACCTCTACATTTTTCAGCTACTTATTGATAAAGAAGGGCTGGCAGTGAGAAAAGCAGATATGATCATTCTTGCCAGAAAAGCCAAGAAAAACTGTAAAGCTTTTGTGGCTATTTAGCACTTATTTAAGTACTCTAAACATGAGACAGAAAAGCTATTTCAAAACACATGAATTTTGAATGATTTCTTATTTCAAAAAGATAGGTCATGCAACACTTCTGGCAAAATTTGATGCTGTGCCTCTCACTCTCTTCTGCAAGCAGAGAAAGCAAAATTCCAGCTTCTGCTTGCCAAAAGTATCAAACAGTAAGCTGAGGAGAAGGTGGTATAGGGCCAGGTTGGGGAGGGGCTGTTTCTTGTTTGAAGATTCATTTTACATTAGCCTAGTCCTTTTAAAAGGTGTTACAGCAGGAGTTTAACACAAGCAAGGCCCTAATCGAGAAACACATTTCTCAGACTGTGTGCAGTGACCTGCTTGGGAGCAGCAAGGAGATCAGAAAGTATTACAAGGGATTGAAGAGATGCATCTCCGTTTCTGCAGAGCTGGAGAGAAAAAGCAGGGTGCAACTACTCACTTCACCTTTTAATGGCAGCTCTTCACTTGCAGCAGCAGCTGTATTCCTTCAGGGCAGAAAACTGAGCTTAAAAACATCTGACAGGAATACAACCCATTTTCATTCTCCTCCTCTAGAGGATCTTAGGGAGAAGTGATGTATTTTGCCAAGCAAATGCAATACCTTGCTGCTAATCCCTCTCTCAATACAGACACCTACCCTCGACTCACCTGCCATGACTGTGCAGTCCAGCCCTTTTCCTGAAGTCTGGCTCTGGGCAAAGCCCAGCTGAGTCAAATCAACTCCCTAAAGTAACAGAGACTGCCCGCTTCTCTTTTCCCCTGGCTTAGTCTTCTGACTGGTTTAATATAACCAGTTCAACACAAGTCCTGTAAAACTTGAGATGCTACAAAGTGCTAAGAAAATTCACAGCAGGGAAGAAGGAACAATTGGGACTGTCTCCTTTCATCAGCAGGAAGTCAACATGGCTTGAGCCAATCTGCTCTGCATTTTCACTTCCAATTGCTAACTCCCCAAAGATCACACAGATCTTGCTGACAAGAGTCAGCAAAAATTGGAAAGGATGCTCATCTTAATTCTTTAGTGCTCTAGTGACATCTTATACATTAAAAAAAATTAAGTCTCAGAATGAAATTCCACTTTACAAAACAAAATGGACACATTCAGTTATATTTCACTGGACAAGGAGTTATTCACTATTCTAGCTTAAAGAAGTCATCTCATTTTAGACTACTATCACAGACTATAAAAAGACTATTTTTATGAAGAATAACAGACATGTTTTTAAAAGAAATAAATCCCAGAACAAATTTGTACTTCAGGTTTCAATTTTTCAACACAATACTAGTCAAAAACCCAACAAACCCAGTAATTTTCCAGTGCAAATCTCAGTCATGGGATAAAGGCTTACATAACAGAATAATTTCACTTATTTCTAAACAATTTTACTATATTCACAGCATGGGTAAATCCATCTAAAACTGTAACCTCCTACCTTTCATCTTCCTCTCTTGTCTCTCACCATTTTTCAAATGGTTCTTTCCCCCAAGACACCACAACCAGCTGGTTCCAGCCTCTGTTCTCCACCATAGCTGTTAAAAACTAATCCTCAAGCTTCTGAACATCCCCCCCAATCCAAGAGCACAAAGCATCCAAGGCACAAAGCATCATACCACAGGAGCTGAAGGAAGGGCAGCTGTAGGGAACATTTGGTGTAGGCCTTGAAGTCTTGAGTTGGAGCAGATTCAGGCACTTAAGATGTGGTTAACTTTCACTACAGCTTTAAAAGATTGCAATAGGCAAACTTTTGATAGGAACAACCATCACAAACTACACAGTTCTGGCTAAACCATAAGAAAAGAGGATCCCATACTGTAAGGGCGAAGTTTAGTACAGCCCAGAGGCTGGTTTGGCTGGAGCTGATGCCTTGTGGAGAAAGGCCAGGTTTGGGGACTTCCCCTCTGAGCATGACCAGATCTCAAGAGTGACACTCGTACACAGCATCCTGGGTGTGCTTGATGCCCAGCAGGCCATGGAAAAGGCCTTTCCTCTTGTAATGAAGCTCATCAGACATCTATCCATCAAGCTTTCATTAGTGTCTTGATTTAGTTCTCACATAGAGCACATAGAGTTAATAAGTACCTTGCTTATTAACTACAGGCTGATGGCAGAATTTCATTAGAAAAACATACTGAAACTGGCAGTTTGAAAAGAAGTCAAACAGCTTATTGAAAAGATCTCTGCAAAAAAGTGTGATTGAAGCTTTAGCAGAAGGCCTAACTTTTTCCAGAGAAAAACCTTCACCTTAAGGGAGAGTTTCTCCTTCATTCTACAAGAAATAATTTGAGGGAGATGATGAATTTAAAAATAGCATAAAGATCTATTGGAAATAATGCTAGAACAACAAGGTAAGCTGAAAGGAAGCAAGGCAGACAATGACTGATTCCTATCCTGAAGTGTTTGAGAGGATGCACAGAGCAAAGTCTTTGCTTTTAATAATTACATTTTCTTATTAACACCACAGTAAGAAAGAGCTCACTGCAAATATACCATAGAAAGCTCTACCATTTATATTAAGAATATGGCCCACATATTGCCTAGTTTCATAATATGATTTGAAAAGTAGCTGCAAACCTTTCGTTTAGTGGCTGAAACTTTGAGGTTTTAATTTACTAAGTAAGAGGACTTATATAAGAAACTTCAGAGTAACAACAGGGTAAAAAGCATCAGTGATTTCCATCATTTCCCACAACCTCTGCAAAAACATAAGTATCAGATTAAATGACTAGTCTTACACAGACCAACATAGTCTTGCACAACCATACAGCCATCATAAAATGGAATTTATTTGGAGAGAGATTTCTGAAATAAACAGAAGACTGGTATCTAGTAGCCTACATGATTTAATAGAACGGGCTAGCAGAGCTGAAATATACTAAAGAATCCCCAAAGAGGAAACCCGAGCCTAACTTTACATTTCCTCAAAAACATCTCACACATATACAGTGTTTTGTGCCTACTAATTTATGTTACAATCACAGCAATTACTCGTCATTTCAGAAAATAAGGGGAAGTGGGGAAACAAATAACCTCTTATGGCCACATGACATTACTGAGTTTGATTAAATACAAGTCAATAATTACTTTTACTTGGAGTCTTACTTGCACCAGATCTGCCTCAGCCTCAAACACAGATTTAGAAACCATCCGTACTGCTAAATATCAGTGTTTCAGGGAACTCATTATGTTTCAAATATCTGAATTTTAGTCTCTTCTGGAAAAGGTTTTCAAGAAACATTTTCTTCAGGAAAAAAGAACAAGCAGCCCATTCTAAACACAAGTCAATTTCCTTCTGTAAACTATTGATAATTCATGTACCCTAGCAAGTCATGCTTTTAGTTATCAAAGCATAGCTATCAGCTGCTAGATGAGCTCATCCATGAACTTCTACATGTTTAGCTTTATCCTCATCGATCTCTGGTCAATTTTTTTTCAGAGATTTATGAAGGAAACTCTGCCATCCTTTGTATCATTGTATCTGCATCTCCTGCATTAGCCCAAGGGCAAGAGATGGCAATAGCACCACCAGAATCCTCTGACAAGCATAAAACCCTTCCCTCACCCCAATGCTCACTTGCCACTTAGGAACAGGAAAAATGCAGGCTACACCACTTTGCCTGCAGGGGTGAATGAATCCTATTTTGTTCATGTATACCACACTTGTAACAAACTTAAAAGCAACAAAAAACCCCCAGAATTTTGTTAGATGATCTTTATAATACAGATTTTTTTTTCCCCTTTCTCTTTATGGACACTGTTCATATTTCTCTAACTTTGTAAAATATTTTGTCATATTAAAATATAATTTATATTACATTATATTACATTATAGATGTACAGTAGAAAAAATATTTAGAACGCAGCACCAAATTTAAGGTATTTTTAGTCAATTGTGCAGTATACAAATTAGCACTTAATATAAAGAGAAAGCTTACAAAATCAACAGTCCTGAAGCTTTCTGGTATTACAATTATTTTTGTTATATAGATTGACTCTATTTGCAATGATGCATAATTCTGTGACTGAGGAAATTACATTCTCAGACTGTCATCAATTTTAATTTTTTTTTTTGTAGCTTAACACTATGACAAAGCTCTCACAAAAGATTTGATACCAATATGATTTGACACAACTGAACCAAACCTTAATTTCACTCACAGTGAGAAATCACAGGATTGAGTAACACTGTGCAGTCTTTTAGAAAAGTTTATTGCTTCCAGATGGATGCAAGTTTCCTTTCAGCACTGATTGTATCTTCTGTACACAGGGTGCCAATGTTAATATAAATATATTCAAAAGCCGTTTTAAAGATAAATTATTAAAATATTGACATAAACAAGCTCAGACAATAGCTCTTCTCTTCACAAAGTAAAGGACAACTACCTTAGAGGCTGGCTGTCTCACAAATGTTCAATACAACAACGTGCACACCCTTTTTAGAAATTACAGCCCCGTACATGAACAAGCACACATTTCCACGGCATCCATAAAATGATTTCTAATTCCAACTGCGTGCTCTTTGCCCCATGTTGTGTAGTGCCATGTGTTTCCCTGCATGGTGCATGCCGCCAGGACGCCCACCTGTGCCCGTGGATCTGCACCGCGCTCAGGGTACGCTCACTTCATTGAGCAGCAGAACTGCTGCTCATACACTGCAACACACCCGTGTCAACCGAAATTGTAAATTTAAATCTTGGTCCGTGTGCGTCAGACACTTGGAAAGTCTATCAACAGGTCTACAAAATGTTTAGCAGAAAAAAGAATTCCAGGGAATATCTGATTAGCCTATAAAATTTATATATAATGGTATTTTGAAAATGAAAATACACTCAAAATTATCAGGTGAAACCCCTGAGTTATTTTAATATTTTATGTTGTTATACCATTCAGAAATTACAGTAAAAAGTGGTAATGAGTCATTTACAATATTGTTTGAAATTTTCATGAGAGTCTCAAAAATCTGGAGATCTGTATTTTGAATTGTGACATAACCAGTGCATAAAGTAGGATAAGTTAATGCATTTCAGAGACCATGCAGAATTCATAAAATGTTTATGAATAAAACTTTTTCATTGAGTACCATGAAATTCGAAATTAAGTACAGAGATAACTTTCACTTTTATATCAAACTACGTTAGTATACTAAGTTATATACATAAACCTACCTATTTTCTGACTGCTTTAAAACAGAGCCACTCATCAAAAAAACCTCAAAAAAAACCCAACCCCAAAATGCTCCACAATGTCTGCTTTGCATGCTGGCATGCACCAACAACCTCAAACAAACCTCTCCAATGTACTTTAAGCAAGTCCTTTGGCGTCTACCACCAACTCCTCTTATCTCCAGTATGGTAACTGCATGTACACGTCACATTTACATACCCATTCCTAATCCTAGCATACTAAGCACTACAATCAAACAGAAAGATGACTGATTGACGCATTAAAAAAAAAAAAAAACAAAACAAAAAACAAACAAACAAAAAAGTAAGCCAGTTTCTGATTGATCAGTATTCACTGTTGAATAAACACGTCAGACGACAAAGATATACTTCCAATCTCCCATAATACAGACAAATTTTACTCCCCCAAACTTTTAAATGCTAGCATTACACCAATATGCACAGGGATTACCACTATGATGCTGAAATAAGTATCTTACTTGCAGATGCTGTGAATTTTACTCACAGCATCACAATCTTCCATATGGTTGCAGAGCAATTCCCATTCAGAGCACCCACACAGCAACAGAGAGATGCATTTTCAAACTCTCCAGCACGCACTTGCACAGTGTGTTGTTGTTACTATTCCATGCAAATTTTCCTCTATCACAATATTAAACCTATTTTGCTCATCTGAAAGTTAATTTAACAAATATTAGTTTCTACACGTATCCAGCCGCACATTACAAATCACTATAATCTTTGACTTAGCCATAAAGTGAATTAGTGCACGAAAATTATCACCACCTGTGTTCAAGAAATAATCAGTATTGATACCTTGGCACACATCTTTAAGCTGCTGACATAAAAAAATGGAAATGGATGTTTTATATTAAGGTTTGTCTTTTGTGAACACCAGAAATCTTCTCAAATATATTTATGGAAAAATACCAGCAAAGCATATTGAAGTTAGACTTCTTCCTGGTTTTAAAGTTGATCAAACTAAACCATTTGCAATTGTCTCAGACTCTTATTCTATACAAGTCTACCTATGTCTTCGAAATTTACCTTATTTTCTCCACAACACAAATAAATATATTTAAAAAACCCAGGACTATAATAGTTATAAGCATTTATATGAACAATATTTTCAAGAGAATTATGGCGAAGAAATTCAGGTTACCTGTATAGTCTACTACTGCACTGTAATTCTTAACCAACATTTAATAAAATTAACCCCTTGGTATTTTGTCAGGCAAAGAACATACCAACTAGCTTAAACAGTATTATTCCACCAATAAAAATAAATACCTTGCAAACAGAAGGCTAGGCAAACTGAAGTTCAAATTTTGTCATAAAATCTTGCTTGGCACTGCAGACACTGGTGGAATTGCAGACTAGTGATGTGTGTGCTTTTACTCAAAATATCATTTAAATATAATTTAACTGGTTTCTGGTATGTAAGACTGGCAATACCAGGACAGAGCAAACGTCCATCTGTCCCAGTATCTTGTATCAAACCATAGCCATAAGCAGATGCTAAGAGAAGAGAAAGAATAAAGGAAGCATTTATTCTGTTCCCCACTAGTACTTTTCCATTCCCCACCTGTTTTCATTTGGGACACCCTGAACTGACTGGGGTTTCTATACATTTAACAGCACTCAAATGAGGCCTTCCATCTCCATCTGAATCCACAAAATCTTTTAGCATCACAATCCTTTGGCAGTAAATTTTACATTTCTCTTAGCTATTCCTTTGGTTTTTCAGCCTGGTTCTTCTCAGTCTTATTAGATGTGCCATATTTCCTTATGTTGTACATCTGCCACTTACTTGGTCCAGGCCCCATCTCAGGTACCTTCCTTTCAGACCAAAACATGCCAGCCTAGTCTGCCACTCTCATCCAGAAGCCATAATGTACCTTTAACCATTGTCACCCCTTGAACCTTCTCCAGTCCCACATGGCCTTTGCTGAGAACACCAGAACTGCACACAGTATTCAAGATGTGGTTAAATAACTGCTGGTTTATAGAGCATACAAACATCTGCTTTAGTCTCTATTTATGTTCTAATTATCCTTAACATAATAATCCTGACAACTGTTTAAGTGATAGATGACATTTTCCACATGATAAACCTATAATCATACACATTAGGAATGGTATAGCTACAGCTCCTGATCTTTATTCCAAGCTGATGGCATTCAAATAAGAGATCGATACATTACACTATGTGTAATTATTCCCACTCTTGGACTCACTGTCCTGTTGCCTAGTCAAATCTGCAAAACTGCCATGGCTTTGAATTTGTGCTGTAGGAAAGAACTTATTTTATTACTCTGCTCCCACATAAAATCAATATTGCTAAATGCTAATGAAAAAAAAAAAAGTATCTGCTTCAAGCAAGACATTTGTATACATAAAAATCCTTAGAAGTTCAGTACTGAATTTCTGTGTGTACCTTCCCCAAATGGTTTCCATGAAACAAGTGAGACCTAGGGACAAAATTTCAAAATCACCACCTGCTTGTTTCCATCATATTTTAAATAATTAGCTACTCAACAAATGTAAATTAAAAAAACCATACAAACAAACAAAACAAACAAAAAAACCCACAAAAAGTCTCTTATTTAATTTTAATTTGTACTACAGTTAAAAAAAGAAACAAACATTGATCAGATACTCTTTTTTCTGCTAAGCATTATTTTCCAACCAACTCCAGTTAGTACTAGCCTTGTTTAATGAGTGTCAAGCAGTGTTGCAGTCAAGTGACCAAGAAACATTACAATTAACATGAAATATTCAGAGTATTCTTTTTCCTTAAATAAAAACAATACAAAATTTAAACCAGACATCTCTATACAATTTTTTCCCAATCAGGGTAACATACAATACACTTAGGTTTACTGGAGAATGTGTTAACTGCAGAAGCCACTGAATGAAATCACAAATATGTTCAAAGTTTGATGTTGACATGAGTTACCACGATCTACAGCCATCTAACTGTTAGTGTATTATTCACTGGCACTACGATAATTTTGATCCCTAGCTAATCACCTCACTCCAAGTTAAATTACATAGATGTGACAGAGCAGGCCTTTGGGAAACCCAAAACCATCCAAGTGTGAAATCTTTCAGTACCTTTCTTGACAGAGCATTTTGACAAGTCTCCAAAAGGCCATGCAACTAACAGGAGAGCAGGGCGAGGACTTGGACAGGAGCAATCTCATTTTGAACCATCTTCAGAACAGTCAGCAGATCAGCCAGGCAAAGATGTGCTGTTTTCACACAGAAACCCAGCAAGTCATCTTGAATTTTTTCCTATTTACTGTTAGCAAGAATTTTCACTCCTTAGAATTACATAGGCTTTTTTTCAAAAGCCATTTTCATAAATTATTTTTAAATGAGAATACTTATCCTATTTCTACTATGCTGTACTAAAACAACACAGAAAAGTAACAAGATAATTTTAAAACTTTTGTCAAATGACAGGAGGGTGATATAACAGTGAGCACTAAATTACCCAAACTCAGATCAGTATGTCAAAACAGCATTATATTTAGTTATAAGGATTTATTGCTGTTACCCTTAACTTGATCATTCACGTGTCAAATTTTGTTTTTCCAAGACTGTCTGCACTGTGTAAAGATCTGTTTCCAGGATACCTATAATTGTGCAGCACATAACATCTGTTGCTTTGCATTTTCAGAGCCTCACAAAGAACACTTTCCTATATTCACTTGAGTGTATGGACTGGCAGAACAGATATATTGTCACAGTTCAAATAAACTGACAACTACAGTAACTATTCAGTACTGAAAAGCATCCAACTAACTACCATCTGACATTGCTCAAACAGGCAAAAGCCAGGAAATTCAGATTTCAGCACTAAATTCTGTTATTGAACTGACCATTTGTTTAAACTTGCAACACACAGGTGAGAAATAGCCACATGCTAGACTAGAGAACTGTGAGTAAAACCAAATAATTGAAAAAATTGTTGTTAGTGATTTAATATATTCCTGTGACAACTAAGAGAGAAACTGGGGAAGGAGGAAGTTCCACCAGACCTTAAACATAAGTGAATTGTGTTTCATCAAATCCCTTACAGATAGGCTACCAGACATCAAGTCTCACACAAAAATTCAGGCTTCCAATTTCAATTTTTTTTTAGTAACACCTGATTTTACTGTTTAAATCTGCTCTTCAACTAAGGGGGAAGGGTTCCTAAATTGCAAGACAAGAGTTCCAAAACTATTCCCCTAGTGAAACAGTTTGAGATGTACCATCCACACCTTTAGTCCACAGACACCAGTATTTTTTAATTGAACTTAACAATTGAAAGGAAGACATTCTACTCACTTATTTCAAGTCAGCAGTTAAAAAATCTAAAAAAAATTTCACAACCCAAAAAACTGACAGTTAATGTCTATGAGACAGGAATCAATTTAGAAAAGGATCCTGGTAAAACACAATTCTATAGCAGTCACAGCACTAAATGACAAAAAGGTCAAATTTTGAAAGGAAACAGCAGATACCACCACAAAACTAGCAGATGTTCCTAAAGGATCATCTGTACAAAAACATAAGCATATGTGAGAGAAATCCAACACTATCACAAAATCAGTTGGTGTCTAACATAATAGCAGTTCCTTATGGCAATATGGTAATACATGTATCAGATACTCAACACATTATGTTTTTTTGTCTGCACATACTGTTACAACATAAGTCATAAAAACCAGGACCACTGATTCCCTCGAAAGGAAAACATGAGTTCCACAACCCACTAATGTTAAGGTACACAGACTACTCAGTTCTTCGGGTTATGTTCTCAGATTTTCAGCCACTTAAGCTTCTTCATAAAATGTCTTAGTAGGATAAAAATATCTTTGGAGTACTGCATGTGTTGAACAAAAACTTCCTTCTGAAGGCAGTGCATAATATAGCCAGATATACCTAAATGAAACACCAAACAAAAAGGGATTTCTTCTATCCAATATCTATGTGTTTGGGTTTTACATAATTGCAACAGTATGTTTTATTTACCTGCTGCTTCTGTGAGGTTCGTAGTTAACAAGACATCTACAAGGAGAGGAAAATTGTTTTTCTAAGTTTAGTTTTATTGATTCCAAAAAGAGCACATGACAGACTTTCCTGTTTTTATTTCTATTTTGCAACTGCAAAAAAAAATCATGCTTTTTCCAATTAACTACGCTTTAAAATCAAGATAAGCAGGCATCATTTGATGCAATAGAAAAAGACAAAGGTGCATAATAGAGAGGTACAGATTCAGAGATGATGCAGTAAAATGACAATCAAAGAAAGAATACAACAGCATTTAGGATCTGAAAGAGGGGCTAAAAAATTAGTGTTTCTGAAGGGCCAAAACCCAGGATAATTAAGAAACTGAGATAAGAGACTTCTACTTAGATAAGGGATTTGACCGTATATTCTTTAATGATTTTAAAAGAGCAATAATTTACACTGAGAAAGGGACTCAGTGTTACATCACTATTGTGGATATGAAAATATCACTAGCATAGACCTCAAAGATTGGTTAGCATATGAACTTCTTTTTTAGTAAACACCTTTGGATTCTCTCCATCATGCTATATAAGCAGGTCCATCAATTCACTCTTGCACACTTTTTCCCAAAAGGCATAGTCAAGAGTTGTCAACTACTCTGTGAACAAGAAAATTACAGAACCTCAATAACTTTTTTTTTACTATTTTTAAATTCACACTCTACACCTCATCACCTTATTATGTCTTCTCTAACTCTCCAGTGATTCCCCCTCCATATCACACACCCCCCTCACACCACAGCATCAACCTGCATGTCTCCCTGTCTGCCCAGCAACAGCTCCAGTGTCCCCTCTGTTCACTCACAAATCCCTCCCACACCCACAGGGCACTGCACCAAAACCCCTGCACTCCCATAATGTATCAGCTCAGCCCCACCCCAGTGCTCCTCATTGCCCCCTGATTCCCACCTATCTTTCTCCAATCCACCTGCTCAGTGGCCAGAAACCAGCACCAGCTACGCCTGGCTTGTTCCTGGTGTGCCAACTGCCCAGTGATGCACAACATGCCAAGCACCCAGCCAGGCACCATCCTCGCTCCCCAGGCAGGAAACGGAGAGGAATAAGGCAAAACACAGCCTTATCTGTAATAACAGAACATGGCAAAGACCTAATTATTACACAATGCTACAGGAGAAACAAAGAAAAAAACCCAGCCACAAAAGCAAACCCCATCACCTTTATCCAAGTCTAAAACTTGCTGAGCTTAGGGCCTACAAGAGCTTGAAGATAACACAAACCACAAATTCATCAACAGAATCTTTGTTCCTGGAACAAAGATTTAAATATCTAATCTCTCACTTTGGAGATAGAGAATTAAAGGCCCTATTAGATAGCCAGAGTATGTTAGCCATGTTAGCCTCCTTCAATGTGAGCAAAGAAGTGCATAAATGCATAAAATACAAGAAAGAACAGAAAGAATGAACCAACTTAAGTTGCGCCATAAACACATGAACTGATCTTCTGATAAAGAAAAAAAAACTACATGGACAGTCAAGATATTATGCTCAAAAGCCCCCTGAAATAAAGAACAAATTTTAAGACTCCTTTAATTTCCATAAATATTTATTAATTAATTAATTTCCATAAATATTTTTAAATTTTCACAATAAATTGTAGATTAGTAAATTATTTTGCAGCTTCATGCACCATTTTCTAAAAGACATTAATTTGATGGATTTCCAGGAAAAAGATTTGAGTGTCTTATAAGTTCAGACACCATGGGATTGCTTAAAACTGCATGCTTTCTTCCTTCAATATACATCTTAAAGCCATATGCCTCACCTTCAGTGGCACTTCACATTTTTTATATCTCTTCCTTAAAAATAGTTTCTCTGTTTGGACAATAGATAAGCCACTTAGAGAAAATATGTTCTCTTCATATCAGAAGTAGAATCAAAAGCTTTGAATTAGGTCCTCTTGGAACTTCAGTAATTCACATTTTGTAACAGCCAGTTTCCATTTCCATTATTCCTGACTGACCGATAGACTGACAGATGTCTTACTTTAGAGATCCCAAACAGACTATTGGTATCTATTTCAGCCACATCTGTTCCTAAATAGCCTTGGCAATAGGCCACTATGCACACGGAATTAATTTTAAGTCCTTTATTGCTGACTCTTTCACTGTTGAAATACATCAGTGATTCTTTTTCCTTCTTGCTGCACTTACATAGAATACCTATAAATCTATATTTTAGATGAATATCAACAAGAACTATAGCATACCATAGATAAGAATAGTATACTTAAACAATACATTGATTAGTTTTAAATCATTATAAAAATGTATATATTTTGGGTTTATTTTATTCATTATGAAATATATATTCAATAATACATTAACCTCTGGATTGCTCCAAGATCTTATTTTCTTTTTTATTAATTAATTTAGAAATTATGTTCAATTACCTATATTTAAAAAGCAAGTTTTATCCAAATTATTACTATTATTATTCAAATAGTGAGCCCAGCCTGCAAGCTGTCAGCCAGAGAATAATTTCATATACCATTCAGTTTAGTATACTACACAGACAGGAAATTACACTTGTAAAGTTTTTCATCATGATCAAAATCCCCTAGACTTCACATACTGGTAAAGCATTGGACAAGTGCCAGTTTTGTTACACTTCCTACCTGACAGAAATCTGCTGAAAAACTGCCATTATTGTTAATCGGGAAACTCTGTGGCAAACTTGAAAAACGTGCTGGAGGCTTGAAAAATTGTCAGAATTAAAGTCTTTATTTAACAACAAAAGAACCATATGCATAAAGAGGATACAAATGAACTTCTGGGAACTTATAAAAATCACATACAATATTCAAATCTGTACATAAGACTGCTTTCTCTGCTATAGTTTTGGAGCAGCACTCAAAATGAGAATGTCCACAGTTCAGGGCTGGATTATTAATAGAGAAGTCTTGCTTTTTTCTTTATTTCCATGATTATATTTATAGCACAGGAGTGCCACACAGAAAGAAGCTAGAGGAAAAAAAAAATCAATGCCTGACTGTGAGCTCTGCTTCTCATTGGGGGACCCAGTGCACTGTATAAAGCAAGCAACCAGCTGTGGGTCAGAGGAGTTCTGCCTCCAGTGAGGAGAACAGGCTCAGCTGAGCTGCACACCCAGGCTGTACCTGCAGCCTTTCCAAGGGGGCAGCTGAGCCGTGCCTCACACTTGCCCACATTCCCACCTGACACATTCCCTCCCCTAGGCTCCATGCCCAGCCGCCTGCCCAAGACTCACTCCTGCCATAAGCTTTGTTATAATAAATAACACACAAAATTCATACTAGGACATGCTTATTTGAGAGGTAGGAACTTTGCTGTAGAGTGAACAAGGAAGGAAGCCACCAAAAATCATCAGCCAAGTATGGGTGGCCAAAAATTTCTTGGAGACAGAAGCTGCAGATAACCAGGACAGAGTAAAGAAGAAAGTCCTCCTGATAATCAGGCTGCCTAGAGCCCCACAGGAAGAGTGCAATGGAGCACAATTACACATATGTCACTGTGACACAATTGGGCCCAGGCACAGCACATGTCCCCTGCTTGGGAACTTTGAGCTGCAGCTTTGAGCTCTGGCAGAATCTGGAGGAGCCAAGGCTGCACAAACTATCATGAGTAAGAACAAATCATCGGAACCACAGAGCTGCAGATGACAAACAACAACTTCAGCAAGACAGGGGTTCATCTGGAGAACTATGGGGGATGGGAGGTTAGGAAAAAGGGAAGAAAGCAACTACCTTATAGTTCTCTAATTTTGACAGACTGTAGGATTTGCGGTAGAAGAAAGACCTTTGCCTAAAATTGGCAAAGAATTGCTACATACAAGTCCAAGCAAGAGACATTCAGCAGCGCTTGCAAAGCATGAAGACCTGGCTTGACCTCTTAGAGCCTAAGGCAAACTACATTATGAAGCTTTTGGGTTGGAAAGAGCGTGCATAAGCCAAATCCCAGTGGAAAGACTTGTCCAGAGAGCTGTTAGCCATCTCTGAACACTCCACTGCTGTATTTACCTACAAATGAGACCCTACCACAGATGGCTCCTCCCAGCACCAGTACAGAAACCCCAGGGTAAATAATACTGGGAGCCAAGAAGGAGGGAGAGAAAGAAACATTCAAGCTCCAGAATCTGCATTTGACTGCTGCAACTGCAGCCTCTCAAAACTGAAACTATTCAGCAGCTCAGTGCCACATAGTATAAAACCAAATTGTCAGAAAAAGAAGTTTCAGCTTATATTTAATACATGTGCAGTAAAAGCTCAAATCCTGATAAAATTGGCAGCAGCTTGTCAGTGCTGCTTTCCATAGGACTCCTGAAGTCCTGCCATCTGCTATAGGTCTGACTTTAGGCACTGCATACTTCATTACCTTTCAGGTGCTATGAAAAGTTTCTGATGTCTGTATGAAAGTAGCAACTGAGAGGGATGAATTTTTCCTAGGAAAACAAACAAACCAAACCAGCAAAACAAAACAAAAAAGCCAAAAACACACTAATCCCAAAACACAGAATATACTCCCCATCTCTGGAAGCATGGAGCAACATACACCAAAATTTATTCTTCCTGTCTGCACCTTAATATCCTTCATGGATGACAGTTACAAGACAATTACAGACCCTAGTTCCTGATATATGGCAATTCAACCTACATCAAAGGAGGCAGAGCATAAAGTGACACTCATATTAGAGCTCTACACATAGAACTAAATAATTAATAAATCACTTTACAGATCACATACACAGAGACCTGTAGTTAGTCCCAAATGGGAAGGAAGAGAACCTTCAGCACCAAGTAACAGCATTACTTAAGGCTGGCTCCCCAAGAGGAAGGGCTGTGCACCCACACCAGCTGCAGAGGTGATCCTGCTGAAAATCGGGTGTTTAAGTGTGAGTGCAGCACTGCATTGCACTGTGCAAAGGAGAGGAGTCAACTGCAGGGCATGACCGTGTATTTGTTCAGTTTCAGTAGCTCTGGTATCCCAACGTGCTTACATTAAATGAACCATATTGACCTCATCTGTGAGCATCTGACTGCTTCTTTGCTTCTCTAAATGCTGACTCTATGGTTATGAGATCTTACCTATAGAAACTTTTAAGTTCTGTCCAATACACTTCTAAAATAAACGTGGTATTTTAAGCCTGGACAAGCTAACCATGCCATCCCGGAAGGCAAACTTGCTGCCTGGAAACTGCATTCCTGAATACAACTTTGATTTCTCTTTCATGTAAACACTGGGAGGTCACTGAAATAAACAAGCACCCTTAGGAGTGTGTACGCAGTTTTAAAACTACGTATTTGATTACACAGTTTCTAGGAGAAAAATATCTATTTGGATACGTTCAAGCAGCATTCCTGTGGTTCTTAAACTTTTGTGTATTATTTGTTTCACTTGATCAAATCCTTTAACCACACTTTCTCAGCGTGTTGCCGTGTGAACACAACAGAGCAAGGACGACCTGCAACAGAAGCTTCACCCCAAAACTCAAGGCACATCCCGCAAAGCCAGACTCTCCTCTCTGTGCTCAGTTTATGTATCTGCCAAAGAGTATAAGCCGGGAAAAGTTGATGCCGCAGAATCAAAATCAAATCCTCTTACTGGTCTGCCTGGGGCTAAGAGACATAAATAAAGAGGCCATAAAAACATCCTCTCTACCTTCTGTCCCTTTCGTATGACTCACCAAGAAGACCAGACCCTTGCCAGAGAGAGTTGGTTCCGCTACAAGACACTCAGAGCGTTATGACAAATTTCTTTTCCTTTTCAGTCACCAAAGTAACTTCGAAAGGAACAGACGTGCCTGACAGCACCGCCTTTAAGCACTTTACTGCGATCCTGGTTTAGGGTGACTGCCCCGCGCTGCCCGGAGAGCCCCGGCCGCCTCTCCCCGCTCTCCGCGGGAAGCCCAGCTCGCCCCGGGCCGCGCCGCACGCTCCCGGCCCGGGCGGACACCCCTGCCCCGCCCTGCCCCGTCCCACCTGTGGGGCTCTCGGGCAGGATGGGGCTCCAGCGGAGCCGCCGGGCGCTCAGAACCACATCGCAGCTCCTCTTGCCGATCTCGAAGATGCCCCTGAGGAGCGGCTCGTCCCCCGGCGGGGCCGCGGCCAGCGGGGCCACCCTCCGCCGCCGCTCCTGGGGCGCGGCCCTGGCGCGGCCCTGCGGGCGGGGGAGCGGGGCGGCGGTGCCCGGCATGGCGGCGGCGACACCCCCGCTCCGCTCCGCTCCGCTCCGGCCCCGCCGCACCGCCCGCGGCCCGCCGGGCCGAGCAGCGCCCGCCCCGCCCCGCAGGCGGGGCAGGACCGCCCGGGGGCCGGCGGGAGGGCGCCCGTCCCGGGCCGGGGCCGGCGCCGCGTCCTCGGCCGGCACCGAGGGACCGCCGTGCCTCGCCGGCAGCGGCGGGACAGGGGCGTTCGGCTGCCGGGGCCGCGCGTCCCTCCCGGCGCCGGGCAGAGCGCAGAGCCGCACCGGCCGGACCCGCGTCAGGAGCGCTGCCACGGGGAACAGCGGCCCGAAGGCACTCGGGCACCTCAGCGCTCTCCTCAGCTGTTTCACCAAAGACGGAACGCTCCCACTACAGAAATTAATTTTCCTTGTCAGAGTCCCACGTCTTCCACTCTTCTGTTATCATTAACAATATTGCTGCTATTTAGCTTTAGAAAACTACGACATGAAGTTCTAATAGCCCTTCCATACTAAAAAGTCTGGGTCTCTCACAAGTTGTGACTCTGACATAACCTTAATGTAAATACCATATTGGCATTAACAGATTATTGCCATAAACCCGGGTGGAGGCATTGCCCAGTTATGCCCTTCATTCATAACGACTGAGCCAAACAGTGATTCGGAGTCTGATACTGACTCGTACTAGAACAGATCCGCTATCAAGTGGGCCAGGGCCAAAAGAATACCCAGAAGGGTTGTATAGTCATCCCTCATCCTCAAAGCTTAAATGCAACTCTTGAGTGCAACTTTACTCTTGCTCTGTAAATTATAGACTTTACTGCCTGGAGGTATGACAGCTTTACTTACAGGTGCTGTAATGTTCACTGGTGACAATCACGATAGAGTGCAGGGCCAACTCCCATTTATAAAGTACTTCTGAGCCTCTAAGGGCTAAACTTGTACATTTATAAAGTTCTATAATGTCATGGTGGCTTACTAGGACGTGAAAAGGATATTCTTAAACAAGAAGTTCAGTAATTTTATCTTTAATGTTTGTAACAAGACAAATGTAAATGTCCTTCTGAGAAATAAAGCAATAAATTGAACATATTGCCTTTTGCTGATGTTTCAGTTTAAGCCACATGTTAGAGTATCTGAGGCTCTTCCTGTGATGTTTAGCACTGTAGAAGAGAAATGTCATTACGGGTAAGAAAACGTGATTGCAGCCAAACCAGCCAAGAGCTCATGAGATGATGCTTGTTCTCAAGATATGTTACCTTCCTTCATAATTCCATAAAAACCAGTACCAAGCTACTAATTATGTAGCTGAGAAGACAGGTTTAAGACACGTTTTAAAAGTCACCACGGTACAACTTTTTCATGCTTATTTCCATCTATTACTTTGCCATGTTTAAAGTATATTCCAAATATTTGTTAAATATGCAACCTCTTTTCGATTTGCATTTAGCTATTAATACAGCTTTTACTGAAATGCAGCCCTCACCAATTTGCCTTTCTGAATCACAACATGACCACATAAGGTTTATGTTTGCTTAAAGCTTTTAGTAATTGTCTCAATTTTTGTTTTGTCTCTTAAGTCTTCTTTGTTGGGATATAAATATCTCAACTGTAAAGTAATCAGATAGAATAAGGTATAAATAATTGAAATGATGTGTAGAGTGTAGAAGTTTTGTGCAAAATATCTTTAAGCAAAAAAAAAAGAAAAAAAAGAAAAAAAAAAAAAGAGTGATGAGGCAGGAAAAACTGTGAGCCAAACAAGCTTGCCTTAACATTTATCATTCTGATATAGCAGTAGATGAACCAATTCAACTTGTGCCTGTTATTTGGTGTCAGTGATCTTTAATGTGTTTGCACTGATGTCATTCAAAAGGAAAGCTAAATCATTAACTGCAAGATAAAGCATAATGTGAAGCTAGATATAGTCAAATCTCTTTTGAGGCCGTATGCCCTGTATAATCCCCTGCAGTCATTTTTATTTGTTTCTGGGACAATTTATTAGCCTATTACCTATACCTAGTGCCTATTACATATTATCACCAGGTAATTTCTCCTAAGGTAGAGGAAAGGATAAACTGATAACTGTCTTAGAACCCTAAAATAATAGTGTTTTCAGTACCACCAGTGGAAAACTATTGCTATTCCTAAGAGACATGTAATATCCTTCAACCGATGTAATTAAAATTTCTAAAACCTTCTTATAGGCATTACTTGAAAAGACTATTAAATCAGTAACAGTTAAGGTACTAAACATATTAGATAAAAGCATAAAATAGTAAGAGAACTGTATATAATAACAAAAACCATACAAGTCTGTTCATTGTGTTTTGCTACTGTTCACAAATCCTCAATCCCCACAATTGTTTGTAAATCTGAGACAGACACTTTTTTCCTGGGAGGAAAAGTTCTAAACAAGTCTATTCTAAGACTTTTTTTTTTTAGTTATCATAAATTTCAGATTTTCACGTTGAGTTTGGAAATGCACGGAATAGTCCAGCAATATAATTTTATCAATTTTTCTAGACCATGTGTGGAACTCTCACACATAAAACTTCCTTGAGGTTTCTTGTAAGAAATGGTTGTGTGTATCAATGATCTAATGTAGTATCTTATGTGATGTTCTCTTACCACAGAAAGAAAAAGAAGATGCAAGACAATCAGTAGGAATTGGATAGTAGGCATTGACGTAGCGTGGAGCACTGAGCCTACCTACATGCAACAGTCTTGATTTCTTTGACATCTTTGATCGTAGCCAATTTTGGAAGTGGAGCATTTCAGTACCTGTGACAACAGAATGATCAAGGGGCTTCTAGAAGTACAGTGTGCTGCATGAGGAACTGGGATGATGCAGGAGACATTACAGGTCAGCCAAAGCAGGTAAAGTGTGTTTTACTTTCCTGTTCTCTCATATGCATTTTGATTCCATTACCTCAAAAGGAGCTTACAAGAAAGATGGAGAGAGACTTTTATTTAAGCGAGCATGTTGCAACAGACAAGGGGGACTGGTTTCCAGCTGAGAGTTCAGCTTAGGTAGTAGGAAAAAGTTCTTTACTGTAAGGGTGGTGAGACTGCTCAGACAAGTTGTGGATGCCCCATCCCTGGAAGTGTTTGAAGGCCAGATTGGCTGGAGCTCTGAGCAACCTGGCCTAGTGAAATGTGACTGTGGGCATAGCAGGGGTGTTGGTAGATAATCTTTAAGGTCATTTCCAACCCAGTCCATCCTATGATTCCATACCAATAGATACAAGAAAATAAAGAAGGCTTGTTCACCTCTTAATAAAGAGTAGATTGAATAACACTTTTTATAATAAACAATTAGATTTTGCAACTTTTCAGATAGTTTCCAGAGAGGTTGTGCAGCTGCGTTAGATATGGTCTTAACATTTTTATTTGGCTGGGGGTTTTAGACAATTATCTCAAGTAGAGTCAGAACAAAAAAAGAGGGTGGGAAGAAGAAGACACACTAGAAAGGGAAGCAAAGCCATTGTCAGGGACAGCAAGGGCCAGCTCCTCCCTAAGAAAGAGGGAGCCAAGGAAGATGCCAGGGCTGGCTAGGCAGGAACCTTTCTGGCCAGGACCCATCTGAAGTACCTGAGCAAGGAAGTCTGGGGAGGGTGCTAGAATCCATCAAAAACCAAAATCATCAGCCAAGTTTATAATGATGAGGCAAGTCTGGATCAGCAGGGTTCAGAGCCAGATCGGGGTTGTGGCTGAGCTGAAGACCAGCATCCCACAGCATCTGGAATTGAAAAAGTTGTAGACCCAGAGTGAACACATGAGCTCCAGGCTCGTGTGTAGGGTCAGTGAGGGGGTTGCAGGTGAGGATGCCCAAGGCTTTTAAGGCTCAGTAGTGGCCTCTTGGGCCTTGCAGCCAGAAGCACAAGAGGAGGAATTCTGAGGAACAGTAGGAGCAGGCAGCTTCATAAAGGAAGTGGGGTTTAGAGTGATTACAAGTCAGGTAGGATCCTGACCAAGGTAAAAAGAACTGTGTGTAGCTAAGTTCAACAAGAGTCCAGACAGCCAAACAAACTCCTTGTATCAAGGTAGGTCCAGCATCAGCATTAGGTCTGATCAGGTGACAGTAGCCAGTGTCAGTGCTAGGCCAGCAGCCACCAAGGAAGCTTGTGTTATCAAGGCAGGTCCAAAGTCAGGCAAGAATATCAAGTGTGTGGGTCAGGACCTGGATATGGCCAGACATGGCTGCAATAAGACAAAGGCAAGACACCACGCATGAGAGCCTCTTCTAAATCATAGATCTTGCATGAGGGATGGGAGATTTCCCTTGTGGTTTCTTAGAGTTTGTTCTCAGCAGTCTGGACCCAGGGGAGGTTTTTGCCCCAGGTCAGGGTGCTGGCCTTGAGCACAGCCAGATGACCTAGGAGAGGGTGGCATCCTCTGAACCAAGAGAAGAGGTAGCAGGAGACAAGGAGAGGAGCTAAGCTCTCCTTAACTAACTATTTATTTCTGGAAATCATCCCTTGCTCTCTAGTTGTTAAGAAGTACTGAGAGCAGAACTCTTTCCCAGAAGAGTTCTAAAGAGTTGTGAAGTGAAGAAAGAGGTAGGACAACCTGTGACAGAAATAGTGAGTGAGGAAAGTACAGCTAGTGTTAACTGAAGGACAGCTAGCAGGTAAAGCTTGCTCTTGGAAAACATGTCTTCCCACCTCGAGAAAAATGTCTGTAAAAATGCAATGAGGTAAGTAGGCCAGTTTTGGGTTTGTAAGAAATGGGATGTTCAAGTTAAGGAACAGGAATTTAGACAAGAAGAGATGTCCATTGGGGAAAATACCTTATCCCCATTCCAGAGCTTTTGAGTGAATATTTCTGGTAGCTGAGTTGTTTTCTGTAGCTAATGGAGATTTCCTTTTGGAGAAAGCTGAATTTTGAAGTTGGCAGCATACCCTTGGCTTGTATGTTCTTCTGGCTACAGTGTGTGTTTGTACTATGAGGGTTTAGTGCATAGTCAGTTATACTTCAGCTGTTCATTCACAGATATTAGCTCTCCTAAGTATGCTCCCTTCTTGCATTTCTAGTTTAGAAAAAAATCTTTTGTAGCTCTCTATACTAATTCAGCTCTGTTTTGTTGGTTTACCATGAAGAAGTGACATTAGGCAGAACACCAATATTTTTGCACAATAAGCAAATCCATAAATTAATTTGAAGGAAAATGGTGTAAATGGTCTGTAGAAGAGAGCATTACTATTTCTATACATCTCATTTTTTCACATGAAGGAAAGCATTAAAGAACAGAGAAAGAAAAGTATGTAAGGAAATGGACAAACCTTTGCAAAGAGAACAGGAACAAGTGAAATTATTATGCAGGTATAAGAAGCTGCAGGAATGCAGTCTGAAATTGCAGCCATTCCTGATACTCCCATGAACTGAAATTAATCTTAATCAGAACAATAGAGAAAAATGTGGTAATAAGAAGAATATAAAATGAGAATGTACTGATCAGAATATATTGTCTTTCCTTTGCATTAAGGTTCGTATGCTATCTTTTTAAGGTAATTTTTTTCCCTCTGAATCTTATTTTCTATTTCTCTGTCACACTGTTGGTAAACATGTAAATATTAGTTGCTGCTATTTTATTTCGTGCAAAATGCAGTTAACTCTATGCAAACTACTACAAGCTAGGGAACTGAAAACTAGGGCTGATATTCTATGTTTTACATACCCTGTAGGCAACCTAAATACTTAAGAGAATGCTTTGAGAGCATTGTCAGTTTTAATTTTGTATTGCATAGCTTCTGACAGTTTGTTAAATACATATATGAATTATTTAAAAAACACTTATGTAGATATCTAAATAACAGTGTATTTGTAGATCTTCAGCTTACTGTTTCAGTACGTATTTATGCACTATATTTTTCCAGGGTTTTTTGTAATACGGGATTTTCACCTAAGAAAAGACTGTAGACCATTTATAATTTCTGAAATAATTACCATACAACCCATGTTGGTCAATAAAAACAAAGATCAATTTTTGCATATTTTCCCTGATACAGGACCAGGCAGAACTCCCAGTTTCATTTCTGTTCTTCCCCAATAGAAATGAATGAGAAATTAATAGGTTTTGTTTAATTTTTTTTCTCTTAAGGTACCTTTCATATATAAAAAGAGAATGAATTTAACTCTGTAATTTCTAAAACTATTTGACAAGACAGTTCTCAGAACAGAAGTATTGTATTTTTTTGAGACTCATGTTTTTAATATGTCAAAAGCAATTGATAAGGTCATGGTGGACCTAGTTTTAATCAGTTACAATATTGAAATAATTGCAAGATTTCTTTACTATTACAGAAGATAGAAAAGAATTGTTTCACTTCCTCTCAGTACTTAGTTTAGAATTATTTCTATTAATCCTTATTACCTCTGGAATTGCATGTTGTTTTTCCATGTTAGTTTATTAATATTCTGTAACAGTTCATTTTGGAGAAAGTGGCTCTGGTTTTTTTTCTGGTGAATTCAGGAATCATGGTTCTCCTTGAATCTACTTCCCTTCACCTGGAGACTCCTTCTGAGTGCACCAGGCCAAGGTCTGATGGTGTTCAGGCACAGGGTTCATTTGGGCTTGGTAAAACCAGAGGCTTCAGTCTCTCAAACATCTTATGGGTGTAACCTGGGATTCCACCATTTCAGATTCCTCTGCCATAGCTGGGGCCTCAGCTGTGTGTGTCACAGCCAACAATGGGTCCACAACCTCCACAGATCCTCTTCTGTTGTTCCAGAACACCAAAAAGGGAAAAGCTGCAAGTCGTGACTGTTTCTTCTCTGCTGTACCTGCAGATTTAACCTCAAGCATGCACTGGTGGCAGAGCAATTTCTGCTGTCAGAAGTCTGCCATAAATAAGAAGGGAAAGGCCATTGGTCACAACCGGCCCTAAAAATAGAGTTTGGGGCCTGTGCTGGCTGACCCAGTGTGTGTGTGGGTAAAAACCAAGCCCAGAGTTTTCTCTGCATGCGGAAGTTAGGTAATCCCACTATAGCCTTAGTTAATTAGCGATATGTTCATGGGAGAGGAACAGTGTGAGTAATTCTTTCCATTAAAAGAGACCTTGATAGACCTTCCTGTGGGAGTCATGAGCAGAAATTTCAACATTTGGCTTGATGTTAATGGTATGAAAGAAATATCATGGAGACATCAGAAGTATCGGCAAAGCGGGGGAGGGGGGAAGGTCACCAGTATTTTATAGTGGTGGTGATAGGGAAAAAACCACCCAAAACTAATTGAAATAAGAAAACTCACAAGTGATTTGTAAAATAGAGCCTCTAGTTACCAAAATGCCTAATGAATTTTCCTTATTAGATTGCTCATAACGTTAAAACATTACTTTCTCTGAAGTATCACAGTAGCAAATACTGAGATAGCCTAGGTAGATCTTTTAAATAGGTTGCATTGGATGGAGGAGTTGAATTTTGTTATCAACAGTGGAAAAAGAAAAGGTAATTGAAAAGGTTTCTTGTGCTTTGGAAATGCCTTCCAAATATTCATTAAACATTTAAACGACTAAATTTGCAGAATATGTTCCTGACATTGGCACTGGTTCTGTGGTATTTCTCTCATCAGATGGAAGTACTGTGTGTTATGCAGAGTGCATTCATGCATAAAAAATATCATTTTCATAAATTAAAACCTCCCCTGCAGAAGGAACATCTGTGCCTGCCTTTGAATAAAAGATGGTGGCATGTGAGTTGCCCCTTGACTGACTAGAAGAATCCTTGTCTTTAGGAAGAAGGTGCATAACCAAAAGGCAAGCAAGCCTGGGTCAGTTTTTTCAATTTTATCTGAAAAATCATCATTCATTTATCCCCTTCGGACTATCTATTACATTTACCTGTAATGCCACTGACTGGAAAGGTTAATGGGTGCTTGAAAAGTTGCCTTTCGCTTTCTTTCTTTTCAGATTCAGCAACAGTTTTCGAGTGTGAAGCTGCAGGCTCTGGCGAAATGCAGGGAGATGCTGCAAAATGCATCAGTTGGCACCGCAATTAAATTTTAGCATGTTTTTAACGGGGAAGCCTGGCAGCAGGGGCTGCTGAACTGCTAGGACAGGTTTGCCATGCTTACACGTCCGATTTCCGTAGCTACAAATACCTTTCAAATAGACGCCAGAAGCGTGATTTCTCCTGGGGGTTAAAAAAAAAAAAAAAAAAAAAAAAAAAAAAAGCCCTCATCCGTAGGAAAGCTTGTTTTCTTTCTGCTGGGTTTAGTTGAAATATTTACAAAATACCTCCGCTTTTTGACAGGCTTCATATAAAGTATTTCAGGTAACGTTTTAAATCTGTTTCTGATGGTCGGAGGCAAAGACCTGTTGATAACTGTTCCTGGTCATTAGGGGAATTGCTCTCCCGCAGGTTGTATCACCGGGTTTCTTAAGCCTCAGAATAATCAGTGAAGATTAAAGGAATACGTTTCCCGTCTGGGAAGAGGAAGGGCTATGAATCGCGGGTCCAGGGCTACCTTGCCGGGGGGAGGGCGCACCTGCTGCCGCCACGCCGGGGCCGAAGCGCCCGCTCCCGGTGTGCGGGTCCCGGCCGGGGCTGGCCGGGAACACCCCGCGGGCCGCGGCCGGCCGGGAACACCCCGCGGGCCGGGGCCGGCCGCGGACACCCCGCGGGCCGGGGCCGGCCGGGAACACCCCGCGGGCCGGGGCCGGCCGGGAACACCCCGCGGGCCGGGGCTGGCCGCGGACAGCCCGCAGACACGGGAGAGCCGCGGGCGGCAGGGCCGGGCCGAGCCGCCCGGGCGGGTGCGGGCCCGGCGCAGCCCGCGCCGGCAGCCGCAGCTCGCAGGCGAAGCGCGCTTCTGCCCCGTTCCCCTCATTCAACAAATCAGCATTGCAAATAGCCGGGTTCGGTGTGAACACCCCCGCCCCCCCCGCCCCGAGTGCTCCTCAAGGTAAGTAAAGAATCCGTGCCCTTTTTTTAGTCCAATTTTATTCTACAAATAATAAGTGTTGCACCTTTCGTGAGCTATCCGAATAAAACAATAATCCCATAGGAATTACTTACACTAAGAAAAAAAAATCACATTTAAGGAAAAATGCAACATTCGACCAAATGTTCAATACTATGTTGTTGCCAAAGGATGGATGTTTTTTCTAAAATCCCAGTGTGCATTACACCATAATATACAGGATTACAAACAAAATTACAGTACAGATTGATTCCAGTTGAACCAGCGTTACATTTCAAACAGCACTTATTCTGGACTGCATTGTACATGCAATAGCTATTGTTCTAATTACGGATTAAATGGTTTGAATTTGTTTCAAGCTACCGTACTAATCGACTACAATAGGTATATAGCCCGACTTTAACAACCTGATTAGATTTCAGTTCAGATTTATAAGATGAGCATATGACAACCACGGATTGTGTGAACATGTATAAAATCATGCATTTATAGCGCCTGGAAACATTAACATCTTCAAGTTATCTTAAAAAAAAAAAAAAGAAAAAAGAAAAAAAACCAAAACAAAACAAAAAATCCAACAAACCAAAAACACGGAATGCCAAAGGGTTCAAAGACTAAAAAGAAACAGTGCAAATTGTATGTGATAGTCAAGCAGCTTTCGATTTAAAAAGGGTGTTGGCATTTGCTTATAATCTTTATATACAAGTTTGTGCAAGTAATGTGTTGAAATGATATGTTTTAATAGAAAATAAGTCTATCGTTCTTATATCTTCTCAAGACCTAGGGGATCTGGTTCTTATTGTACGGGGGAAAGAAAAAAATAAAGAAAAAAAGAAAAAAAAAAGAAAAAAAAAAAGAAAAAAGAGACTTGCATGGGAAAGAAATTGCCCGGATTGTGCATTTTTTTTTTCTTCTTCATCTATTTGAAAAGGAAAGAAGTGCTAAGGCAACATAACTTCTCTAAGCACTTTTCTGCTGGTTTAAATTAGTTAAATCATTTTGTATAAATTAGATATAATTCTACCTTTCCAATATGTATAAAAATTGATGAAGCTGCATGGTTTAAAATAGGAAATTCACGTTATAAAAAGTCATTAAAAATTCTGTACAAAATCACAACAAAATAATTCAGCATGGGAAAGGTAACAAGTAGTAAAACGTTGGTTGAAAAATATAGATTTCATATATATTTTGTAATTGGCCCATCGCTAGTTTAAAAATTGCATAGATCCTAATTATTGCTTGTGATTTTGTTATCCCGATCAGGTAATTGACGCGATCCCAATGCCCCTACCCCAATTTACAGCGTCGCTCCGAGGAGCGGAAGCAAAGACAGCGGGTGAGCGGGAGGCGGGGGGGGGGGGGACGCGGCGGCCCCGAGGCGGCGGCGGGACCCGCCGGGCTGCCCCCTGTAAACAAGGCGGTGGCGGGCGGCGGGGCGCGGCTCCCCCGGCCCTCCCTGCGGCGCGGGGAGGCTCAGTCGTGGAAGATGGCGTTGAGCTGGGCGCTGAGGACGCGCTCGTGGTGCGGGTGGCCCTCGTACGGCGCCAGCCCGTCCACCGGGATCTCGCAGCGGGAGGCGGCGGGCGGGAAGATGGCGGCGTGGGCGGGCGCGGCGGCCAGCGCGGCGGCGGCGGCGGCGGGGTAGTGCATGGAGAAGGCGTAGCTCTTGTCGAAGTCGGCGGCCGGCTCGTGCTTGAAGGAGAAGTTGCCGTTCACGCTGAGGGGCGGGCTGAGCGGCCCGTCGAAGGCGGGGCTGGCGCCCTCCGCCAGCCCGCTCTCGAAGAAGGGCTCCAGCGCGGCGCCGTAGGCGTGCGGCGGCTTGAGGTGGAAAAGGTGGGAGCTGTCCATGGTGCCGTAGGGCGGGCTGGGCAAGCCCGGAGACTGGTAGGGGTAGGGATGCGCCGGGAAGGGCGCGCCCGCCGCCGCCGCCACGTGCGGCGGCACCTCCTGGCTCTGCTCGGGGAGGAAAGTCCGCGGGTTGAGCTGCAGGCAGCCGGCCACCAAGTTGGTGGTGGGCTGCGACAGGCCCTTGCAGAGGGTCTGCACGAAGGACACCAGGTCCGGGCTCTTGCCCGAGCGGAGGATCTCGGAGAGCGCCCAGATGTAGTTCTTGGCCAGGCGCAGGGTCTCGATCTTGGAGAGCTTCTGCGTCTTGGAGTAGCAGGGCACCACCTTGCGCAGGTTGTCTAGGGCCGCGTTCAGCCCGTGCATGCGGTTGCGCTCCCGGGCGTTGGCCTTCATGCGCCGCAGCTTGAACCGCTCCATGCGCGCCTTGGTCATCTTCTTCTTCTTGGGGCCCCGCCTCTTGGGCTTCTGGTCGTCGTCTTCCTCCTCCTCCTCTTCCTCCTCCTCTTCGTCCAAGTCGTCCTCCTCGTCCTCTTCCTCTCCGTTCCGCAGCGAGTCCTCCTCGGCCTCGGCGTGCAGACCCTCCAGGTCCTCCTCCTTCTTATCCACCTCGTG
The DNA here is from genome assembly GCA_017589585.1 of Phylloscopus whistleri. Taxonomy (NCBI): domain Eukaryota; kingdom Metazoa; phylum Chordata; class Aves; order Passeriformes; family Phylloscopidae; genus Phylloscopus; species Phylloscopus whistleri. Next base: position 2,413,567 of record JADMLD010001395.1, on the reverse strand, counting down.
CTCCTCGTCCTGGGAGCTGAGGCACTCGTCCGTCCAGCTCGGGGGGCCCTGCGGCTGGGGCTCGCCCATCAGCCCGCTCTCGCTGTACGACTTGGTCATGGTGAGCCTCTGCATCGCGGAGGAGACAGAAAAGAGACGTGTCAGCACCCAGAACAGCGGCCGTGGCCCCGCGGGGAGAAGTGGCCCGCGCTTCGCTCCCCGGACCCGCCACCCCCTCCCGAGGGAAGCCCTGGGTTCCCCACCGTGCCAGGGCAAACTTTTAATTGTCTCCGCGTTTCTGCCTTGTAATTAAGTTGACATATGTTCAAATACCATTATGTAACTCGCCGATATTAGCGGGGAATATAAGCAGATTATGCGCGCGGGAGGCAGCCCGGGCGGCACGACGCAAGTGGACCGAGCGTGGGTCGTTTTGTTTTGTTTTGCTTCGCTTCGAAAAAACCCCTCAAATATTTTTACCGAATAGGGGAAGGGGGAAGGCGGACACACGCATACACAGGGCACCTGCAGGGACGGATGGCGCCTGTGACGCCTGTCCCCGCCGCTCTCCGCGGCTCCCCCTTGCCGCCTCCTTGCGTGGGGCTTGTGCCGTCCCAGCGGGCGCCGAGCGCCTGCTCCCCGGTCCCGCCTCCGTCCACAGGACAGTCACCCGGTGCCCGCGGCGGGGCTGCGCGGCCTCTGTCCGTGGTAACAGGTGCGGGATTGGCCTCGGCTTCCCGTCTCCATCGTCCCCTCTGTTGCAAACGGGCATCGTGACCCCGGCTTCCCGCGGGGACCTTTCGTGTGGGGTTGCGACCGCCCCCCGGTAGCGTCGGGCACACGGGGAAGAAACAATGCCGCACGCCCGCCGAGGCGCAGCCTGCGCTGGGACCGTGCCGATCGCGGTCCGCGGAGGAAAGGAAGCCCAAAGTTCGGAGGCGCATCGGTGGAAGCAGATTAACATATGTAATACGCGTCTGCATAAACGGACGCACATACACGTATTTATATGTGTGTACGGACGCGTATACACATTTACATATATATATGTACACACATATGCATGTGTGCTTACATGGATGGATACAGGTGCGCCCGCACACACCAGCAGGAACGACCGCAAGTGACAATAAAACCTGAAGCCGGTCCGGCAGAGGCAGATCCCGTCCGCCCCGACCTCGCAGGGTCCTCTCCCTCCCCGGCAGCCGCCGCGAACCCTCTTCCCGCGGGGGTAAAACGCGGTTTCCCGTTACCTCCGTTGCTCAGCCTCTCCTGCGCGGTGACGGTCTCATAACCCCGGCACAGCTCTCCGTGCGAGGGCGCCGCGCGTGTGTGTGCGTGTGTGTGTGTGGCGGTTATTTTTTTTTCCCGAGGTTGCCCAGCGCCGGGCTCCCCCCGTTATATAGCGGGACGGAGGATGCGCGGCGGGGGGCCAGCACCGGGACCCGGGCAGCGCGCGGCCGCCGCGCCCCGCGCGCCTGCGCCCCGCCCCGCGCCCCGCCCCGCCCGGTGGCACGCGCCATATGGCCGCCCACGTCAGGCGCGCGGCGCCCCCCCCCACGTGACGCCCCTTATTTGTATGCGGCCGCGCGCCCGCCCGCGGAGCCGCCACGCCCGCGCTGACCCGCGGGCCGCGCCATCTGTCACCGCGGCCACCGTGCCACCGCGCCACCGCTCCACCGCTCCGCGCCCGCCCGGGGCCGCCGGCCCGCCGAGCCGCATTGTTCCCATTGTTCTGGGGTGCGGCCGCCGAGGGTCCCCGCCGCCGCCCCCCACCACGTCTCCTAATGCGCGCCTCTGACCCCCGGAGACTCCCTGTCCCGGTCCTTGTCGCTCTCTCGCCGCCACAGATCTCGTCCTCTTTCCCCGGTCTTCTCCGGTGCTGGGGAAAACGGACGTCCGGGGGCTGTTGTGACACACGCACACACACGCACCTCCCGGTCTGTCCTGACGCCTGGAGTAAACGCCGGTTCGCTTTTCCCGGGTTTTCGGTGGGAATACTGCCGGTTAACGGGAAGTTTGGAAGAAAGACACCGAGTGAGGTGGCTTTAGTGTCTTTAAACGTCACGGCGGAGTTTGCAAACGCCGCCAAACCTTAGGGACACATTTTAAGGAGGGAGATAGCCCCCTTGTATAATAGCTGTGCTACCCGCACGCGTTATCCGGATATTTGTTCAATAAAAATAAAATTACTTTCGCCTTTTGAGGCTTTAAATGTGAAACAAATAATTCCGCCCCGAGGAGATGGATTTGGAAGATATTTTTCCAGGTCGGGTTATTTCTAAAATGTTTCTTTCCTGTTGGTGACCTACATAGCCCGGGGTCGGCGGGGCAGCAGGAGGGAACTCCGGGGATGTTCGCCTTCTCGGTAATCAAATACAGAGGGCAACCGGCTACTTTTTGTTATTGCAAAGCCGGCCGGTTCTCTGTGGGTAGCGAGAGCCAGCAGCGCGGGGTGTGCCACCAGGTCCGCCGAGTGGGGCTGGAGCGGGGCACCCTCGGAGCACCGGCGGCTGCTGGACCGGGCCTCCCGCCGGGCCGGCAGCCCCTCGAGAGCGCGACCCCGTTAACGGGAGCTGCTGGGGCGGCCGCGCTGCTGGAACGGACGCGTTTTGGAGGCGGTGGTGTTCGAACAGGTTTGGGGAGCAAGAGAGAGAGAGATGAGCCTGTTCCAGCCCTGTCTCGGTTGCTGGAGAACGTCCCTTTGAATGGGACTGTCTGGGAATACACCCGGGAATGTGGGAGGCTGGGGAAACACTAGGCAAAAATATTAGGAGGGCGCTGACAAAAAACTGGATCTCGGGGAGCGGCGAGAACTTTGGGGTGTTCGTGTGCTTCTGAGTGTGATCAACAGAGTGATGTTCCCTGGGAGCAAAATAAAATCAACATGTTGTCGATTGGCAGGTAACTAGAGAGACAAATGAAGAAGCAGGCAGTCAGACAGAGGGGCTTAAACCCGCCGAGACCGGCTCGTTCCGTCCCAGCGGGTGATTGGCGAGGGTACACGCGTGGCCGTGGAGGAGCTGGGCTGACAGGTACGAGGCACTGCTCCGTGCCGCCCGTCGGGGCCGGGGACGAGCGCTGCGCTGCGGGGGCGCTGGGCTTCTCTGCCGCTCCGCCTGCATCCTTCCCGCTGCTGCGGCACCGCTTCTTCTCCCGATCTCCCAGGCAGTCGGCTCTGCCTCCCCTACTCGGGCCGTCCCCTGGCTCAAAGGCTCTAGTTTCCCACCTTCCCTGTTTCTACTCTTCCCTAGCCGCTTGATTTTATCGCTCCAAGCGTGTCTTTCTTTTTTTTTTTTTTTTTTTTTTTTTCTTTTTTTTTTTTTTTTTTTTCTCTCTGACCTACAGACTCCTCCTTCTCCATCTGGCTTCTAATTCGGCTTCTGTTTATTTTTCCTCACGAATACTTTGATTCTTTTTTTTTCTCTCTCTCTCTCTCTATTTTTGTATTATTTTTAAATTTTTCCTTTTGTCTTTCCTTCCCCCTTTCTTTTTCCTTTTCTTTTCTTTTCTTTTCTTTTCTTTTCTTTTCTTTTCTTTTCTTTTCTTTTCTTTTCTTTTCTTTTCTTTTCTTTTCTTTTCTTTTCTTTTCTTTTCTTTTCTTTTCTTTTCTTTTCTTTTCTTTTCTTTTCTTTTCTTTTCCTTTCCTTTTCCTTTTCCTTTTCTTTTTTCCTTTCTGCCCTCCCTCCCTAGCTCCTTTCCGGCCCTCCCTCCCATCCCTCCCCTCCTCCCGCGGCGCGGCACGCGAACCGCACGCGTCCCAACAAAGCTCCGTCCGGCCCGGCCGCCCCCCGCTCCCGCCCCAGCTGCCGCCCCCCGGCCCCGGCAGGAGGCGGTCCCGGGGCCGCCCGGGGGTCGCCGCTGGGGCCGAGCCCTGTCCCAGCCGGGCGGGAGGGGGGTTTGTGGCGGGGGAAGCAGCGCTGTGGAAACGCCTTACAGTTGTCCGGAGCGCGAAATCCGCTCCCGATGAAATCTCTTGGGTTTGCGGCATTATCTTAATTAAGATAATTGATTCATATTGCACCTGCGAGAGTGCGGGGAAAAGATGCCTCCCCAAATAGCTTGGAGCTATTGGAGAGAGGAAGCCGCGCTCATAATTGAGCGAGTGATTTACTGCCCGGGCTGCTCGGGCTCTCTCCTTTCGCTGCCAGGTTTCCCGTTCTCTCCCTCTCCAGAGAGGCACGCACGCAAAACACGAAGGTTATCCTGAATCAAAAAAAAAAAAAAAAAAAAAAAAAAAAAAAAAAAAAAAAAAAAAGAGAGAGAGAGAGAGAGAAGGGAAATTGTCTCTCCTCGCTGTCCCTGTCCCTCCGTCCCACCCCACGGCATCGCACCGCGGGGCCGGAGCCACCGCCGGCGCGGGGATCGGGCTCGGCCAGGGCCGGCTTGGGCTTGCCCGCGGTGTTCCCCCGCTCGCCCATTTCCGAACGCTGCGGCCAGAGGAGGGCACGGGAGGAGAGGGCAGCCCCATCGCCCGGATCACTCCGAGCTGTGCTGCCTGCTCCGGCTGCCGTGGCTCGGGAATCGCCGCCGGAGAACAAGGCTTTGAAGTGCCGCTCCGGTACCGGTTCGGTGCGGGGTGAGACTGCCTCGCACTTCGTAGCGTCTCTCTAGGTTACACTGTACATCTGGGCTCCAAAATTGGTACGGCTGATTAAGGTGCCTTTTCTGCTCTTTTCCCCCTTAAAACTCAGTGTATTAATTTTATTGAGCCTTTCCCCGCTAGATAAATGCTGTTGTTATTTTAATTCTATAAATGTAAACTTCTATTTAGTTAATGGAAAATACATCACCACCAAGGTTTAATTATCAGCTTTTTAAATTACTCTCTTAGTCAAGTGCACACAATTATGAAATCACAATAGATTTAAAATATAATTCAAATTGATTAAAAAAAAACAAATCAGAGAAGTACGTACCATTAAAGCAAATGTCTAAATTGTATTGGTAGGCCGGCTACCGCCTGAGCTGCAGTTTAAATAGCGTCAGCAGTCTTTGCTATCGGTGTCAAACCACCTCTGTTATTAGGAAAAAGGTTTCTTATCAGAAGGGATTTAGATGCTGTTGTAACTGCAAAATCTAATTATTTTTGATCCAGGCATTTACCCCCAGAGTCCCACCTTGTTTAAATAAAGTGTTTTCTTTCCTCTTGAACAAATGCATTTCCATTTGAATTAAATATTGATAATTTGACCTTTTAGTTCCTTTAACTAATCAAAAGGAAAAAAAAATCCTAATGTAGATCCTAGTGCCTTGCCCTAGTGGGTCTTTCCGCTTGAATAGGCACTGAGATTAAATGAGTCAAACTTCCTCTTTCATTGCACTCTCTTTGCACTAATTGCTTATGCAAAAATGCAGATTTGTATTAATTAGTAACTCCACTGATTAGTTCGGTGGTATTTTCACGTAATAAATCATGCTGCAGACACGATTTTTGGCACATCCCCAGTAGTGGCTCAGGATGCAATAAGTTTTCCATATTAAATAAAATCTTAGCCTAAATCTACCTTTTCGTTGCAGGTACACTGTGTACCACCTGCTGTACGCACCTGCTACGGGAAATTACCTTCTGTCCCTGGCAAGCCTCTTTCCTTGATAATGCACTCCTCTTAACAGGGTGTAGACTTTAAAATGGGGCACACGAATCACAGAATCAAAGAAGGAGAGGAATCTGATGTTATTTTTAACCCTTTCAAATGAGTAATGCTCATTTTAAGGGGATGAAAGATACATGTATCTATGTAAGATACATCAATGTAGATTATTTTTCTTTTCTTTCCTATGCCCAGCCACATTATCTCCTTTCACAACACCATTCACTGTGTGCCCAAACATTACCAAACCCAAGCCCATTTTTATTTTGTACATTTCTTTCTCTTTCCTTGAGCTGCAGAGGCCAAACTTCAACAAACATCACACTTGTTAACTGGAGCTCACATCTCAGTTGGATACAGGGGCCTCAGCAGCAGCAAGACTCCACAGCATCTCTAATAGCATCTACACAGTACCAAACCCAGCCCTGCTTGCTTGTATCATGAAACGTCTATAAAATTCTCTCTAGATCACACACAGCCTCCAGCAGCTGAGATCTACATGTGAAAAACCTTTCCCAATTCTTTCTAAAATCGTCCTAGATATTACCTTTCTCCTGGTTGCCTGAAGCAAGGCAGCACAAGGCATTGGTATGGTATTTACCACAACAAATAATGTCAATTGGTGCAGTGCTTGTTAAAAAGAATATGAGGCTCCAAAGGAATATAAAAGATGATTACACTGGTGTCATTTCCAAACAGGTGATACTTTCAAGGGGAGATCCTGACCAGTCTTTGCCTCTTTTCTGCTAAACTCTCCCTCACACAAGCAGGACTGTTGCCACAAACACACTTGCAGGATCTGGCCTTTGGCCTCTGTCTAAGCAGTGCAATGGGGTGGAAGAGCATCAAACACAGGTGCTAGCAGATTATCCAAAGCTTTGCTGAGATTAAAATCTTGTCTCAATATGAGTTATTGCATATTCTCTAAATAGAAATCTCCTTAGTGGTGGCTTTAAAAGGTCTGCTTTTGTTTTCCTCTGAGAGAAAATAGCAGTTGAACCCCAGGCTGTGCACATAAAAGCTTATGTGTTTGTTCCCTATGGCCATCCAATGTGAACATTTTGCCAACATTTTGCACTTCCTAGCAAAGCTATTTCTTCTGTTAGTGTTCCTTTATTGAAGAAAGTTAAAGCCAAAACGCTCTTAAAGGGTAATACACAGAAATGGTCCTGATTAATCTCAGAACATGGTTACTTGTTTAAGCAATATCCTGAGAACAAAACAAGAAAGGTTAAATCAATGATCCACAGGGACGGAAAAAGAGATTCAAATAATCATTAAATCTTATTATGTAATGCGGCTTTGTTTTTATCTCTTGGAGTGAGTTCACACCTGGATCTGTGCTGTCAGTGCTCCACAGTGAGCAGGGTGTGATGGAGAATCATTTCCCATCACAGTACAGCGTAACCTCTACAACTGTAGAACAGAAGTAGTCAACTGAAACTCTTGCTAAGCATTTTAAGTGTGTATGAGGATATTCTTAGTTACACACATCACCACATTTTAAGAGATTGCCTCCCTCTTCCGTTCCTGTCACCGCTCCCTTTTTACCCCACTGTCAGCTCACAACATTGTGTCAAATGCCTAAGAGTGTGTGTGTCATATGTGACTGCTTTTCAGAGATGCTTCTGGGACATTAACTATCCCAGCTATGAGTGTGATTATCCCAAAACTTACACTGGTCTGACGCGATCCTTCTCTGTTTCTCGAGGATGTGTCTCAACCTCTAATCCACAAAGGACAGGATAAACATTAGATAGCACAAATTTTTTTCCCTCTTTCACTGAAAAGATTCACATAAAAGATGGTATCTTGTAATCCAAAAAAAGCATTTTTGTTCTTATGTCATTTCTGCAGAGTGTGATTTTATTGCCCTCCATTGGCTGGAGGCAATCTTAAAATTCACCTACAGTAGGTACGGATATATCAAGGCCCTAGGACTGAAACCCAGCACAACTTAGACATAAATAAACTGCAATCATACTCCAAGGACTTTCAAAGGCAAATGTCCATGAGGATCAAAAATATGTCCAAAGCCCCAAATATTTTATTGTAAGTTCTTGTGCAAAATTAACTTTCTGTGATCTTTCAGTAGGGAAGATGCAAGCCTTGTTGAGGTGCACAGTGTCAGAGAACTGATGGCTGTGACTCTAAGCAATTGTGGGAGCAGCATGGACCAACTTGAAAAAAAAACAGTAGATGAGGAATGATCTCCACACTGTAGCCTGACAGACACCCTTTGGAGAAAGGCTGGCTGTAGTGGAGTTGTGGCATGAGCAGCCAGTGTTGCAACAGCTAAGGATGTTCTGGCTGGAGCAATCTTGCGGATAGACATCCTTAATGCTGAGCTTTAGTACAAAGCTCTAGGTGGGAGTATTTCTGAGGTGCTGGGACTGAGGTTGTGTGCCACAATGAACACTCACTTCTCTCATGTAGATCTTTCCTCTTGATTTGTGATGACTCTTGCCCAGGAAAACATTTCTCTTTGCTAGCCATAATCTGAGCCAGAGAAAAATATGTCTTGAAAACCTGTAGCTCTCTCATCTGGCTTAGTCCTTCCATCAGAGTTTTGTTTTTTTTTCTCAGTGCTGAGCCTTTGCTTGGTTTGTGTGGATCCCCAGGAGAGGAGGAACATGCTTGTAAATCACTGTTTTCTCTACAACTGAGCTCCAGTTACATGCCACTATGATAATATAAATATTTACTCATTTTGTCCCTCTTCACCCTTGCAACTGGATAAGAGCATCTGTCCCTTTGTTAGTAGTCTATTGTCAGTTTGCTGGAGCATCCAGTTGTTTATGTTCACTTGAAGAAGAGCACATAAATAACCCTGCTCTCCACTGCTTTGCAGAGTGGGGTCACTGTTAAAAGGGGATCTTAAACCTCTCCTTCCAACAGGAGTGGAGAATTCTCACTGGTCACTCTTCAGGTGGCTTGTGGATCTGTAGTTGACAATTTCACACGTGAAGCAGTGGAGAAGAAATCTATGATCTTTGTATTTCTGTATGTTTATCCTCAGACTTCATGCTGTGGTATTTACAGAATCTTTTTGGCAACACAAAATACCTCAAAACCAATGACAAGACAATGGAGAATGAGATCTAGCATTTCTAAAACTGGCTTTTAAAAATGCTGGTGGAAGCAGAAATAGAGTATAACATCAAAATGTATTTTTTAAAGATCTATTTCAATCTATTATCTGTAGTTCTTGTGTATCCATGTCATCTCTAGGTAGACTGTTACATTATATGCTCTGTAAAACTGTCAGTAAAGAGAATGGCTACATATTCTTTCCAAACTTCATTTAAAGGTTACAGTGGTCCAGGATTGAAAAGCAACTGCCAGCAAGTTGTTTTTGTTTGGTTTTCTTTTAAACTGGGGGGGTCAAGGTTCACAACAGCAAGAATCTCTACCTCTGATAGATTTGTACTTCTAAAATGATTTATTATGGAAAAGGGTTGGCAATTCCAGTTAGTCAGGCATATACTCGAGCTCAACGGTAGTTTATAGTCCATTTCTTCTATGATAGATCCACAAGTAGTTGTAAATTTCTTGGATCACCTTGATTTCAAATTTTCTGTTGAAACTTTGGGGCAGCTCATTCAGTAGCTGCTGTGAACAAACGTGTGGGAGCTGTGAACAGGAAGGAGCAATAGCGAGGAGCCAGCCTGGCCATGGTTGGCAGCGCTGTTGTATTCCCACCCTTGGGTTAAGGACTGAGAAAATGAGCCTGAGTGTGACAAGGTAGGTACCTGTAGCACTTGAGGGCTCAGTAACAGCCCTGTGATTCCTGCAGGGCATTATGTCACCATGCACAGCTGGAGAAATGTAACAGCTTGCCACTGTTCAGGGTGGGAAGGCTCACTCCCTCTGCCTACTTTTCTGTTTCTCCCTTTGCTCTTGTTGGCGCAATCTGCTCCATCCTCTGATACAGATCTGGTGTCTGTGAGACTCAGTTTAGAAAACTCTTCTGTTACTGAACTGGCTACCTTAGCTCATAGAAGACCTGACAAACACCTTCACACATGCAGGAGAAGAAGTAGAAGCACACAGCAAGGAGCAGAATAAGGACAGGGAGAGAGGGGGAAAAGGATTAGATGGAGACCTTCACTTCTTCTGCTGCAATGCGGTTCTGCCTTGAGCCATCATGTCTGGTGGCACTGCAGCATTTTCTGCTCCTCATTAAACTGTCTGGGATGGACCTGCTGAAAACATCATTACCAGGCTAGATAAACCTTTGATCTGGTCCAACATGGGATCACTGTGCTATTACTTTTACAGTATTTTGTCCTTTTCCTCATTTTTAGTTTTGTAGGAATGGCAGAAGGGAAGCCCTGCCTGTCCTAGTTTGGATCTCTGAAAAAATGATCCGAGATGTCTTCAGTGAAGCTGAAGTCTCCCTGGATGGCTTAAGCCCATGTCATCCTTCCTACTGCACTGTCCATCTGCAACGTGTTTCCTTCTCACTCCAAGTTAACCCCAGTGTGTCACCTGTGCTCATTCACTCTGAAGAACAAACAGTCCTGCTTAGATCTACATTTTCAGTTTGAAGAGATGACAGCTTTCGTTTATATGGCTAATAGAGTTGTTTTAGCCAACAACCAAACTAGCAAGAAAATACCCAGCCAAATACTGATCTTCTGAAGAAGACCAGGTTGGAGGGAATTCTGTAAAAAGATTCCCAGCAATACTTTAGATGAAACAGACAAGAGTCCCTATCAGACCCAGAGAAGGTGGCATTCAGTGTCCATTGCTAGTGGCACAGGACTTCATGCATCAACCATCAGAATCTTGCTTCTAAAAACCTTAATGCTAGCCTTTATTTGATAAAAAGATTTAGTATTTTCTATGAATCCTTTTTACAAAGGATCGAAATTGTTAAACAAACTTATGCTAAAGGCAACTTAAACAAGGCTTTGCTTTGTTTGATAAGGGAACATATCTTAATTTCTTTGCATTGAGGTGCAAATTAGAGATAATATTCTTGACCATTATGGTGAGGTAGTTTACAAGAAACTGAAAATAAACCTTTAGTGACATACAGACATTAGAATATTAAAGGAAGCAAAACCCAATTGATCAGATATTTTGCTTCATACAGGCAACAGAGGAGAAATGGAGCACCTGCAGGAAGTTCATTTGTGTGTATTACTGCCGTGGTGGAGAGATGGATGGTGATGGGGGCAGTGCTGCGCAGATGAGTGGGAGGAGTGGGGGAGGATGTGAAACAAGGTAACTTAGAGCCATTTCTGTGCTCATTTGCCTCCTGCATTCCCAATCAACTTCCAAAATAAATTAGAGAAGATGAAGAATGTCTCCAACTTATACCAGCTGCCAGTTGCCTTGCACAATTAAAATGTGCAGAGAGATACTGCTGTGCTCCATGATCTGCAGGGGCCACGGAAGCTCCCAGCAGTTACTGGTGTAGCCTCAACAGGCCCCTCTGCTTGTCACCCAGGACCATGTCACGGTCACACAGCAGAAGGATTCTGTCTGTGGGTGTTCTGTCCTGCTCTGGAATTGCAGTAATGTCTGAGCACAAATTTCTTTTTCTCCACCTCTGTCTGAAGATGATTGAAGATGGTACAGAGGGGTTCCTGTAAAGTCAGCAATAAAGTGATGATAATGACAGTGACTCTCATCTCCTTTGCAATAATTGCCTGGTTTTTGTGGCACGGAAGATGGGGATGACCTTTTATTGTGTACTTAATAGAGCAAATATTTATTAGATTATGAAAATAGGAAAGCTAACTCCCCTCAAAAAAACTCAAAAAAACCCCCAAAACCCCCCCAAAACAAACAAACAAACAAACAAACAAACAAACACACACAAAAAAAACCCCACCAAAAAATCCCCTATCTTCACATTTGCATTTATTTAAAAAAAATCTTTCTCACATATCCTAGACATGAAGCAGTGATACTCTATGTGCTCCATTTATTTCCATATAAGTAAATTCATACATATGTATACATGTATGTACTGAAGGATTACAAAGCATGGTACAAATTATGCAATTCATATGCAGAAAAAAAACCCTGCCGCTTGATTGTGTCATTCTGTTTAATAAGTTGGCAGAAAAAAAAATCTATATTGACATTTCATCTTCTCAACCCTGTATAAAGTTCAGGGCCACAGTCGGTCTTCCTGCCGATGGTGCCCACCAGAAGATGGCACTGAAGAACCTGTCCTACAGACAGCCCCGAGAAGGCAGAAAACCCAGATCCACAAACCGGGTCTGTGTTGCTGAATACAAAATCGTTCAAAAGATATCTCTCCTCGGTAGTATGCGCTTTTAGGAAGGACGTAAGGCTTTGGGATTTTTTTTCATTTTTTTCTCAAACATGAAGAAGAAGAGGCTAAAAGGCAACCAACCTAGTGAATGCCATCTGGGTTTGCCTAGCGAAGCACTTTGTTTTCTCAGGTCCTCTTATCAAACTACAACGCAGATAAGCTTTCAAATGCAAGATCTTATGAGCAAAAAGGGATTTTCTCATATAATTATTTATAACACCTGTTTTCTGAATGAACAATCAATAGAACTATAGATTCTGACTGAAAAAAGGCACTTTAGCAACTTCATGTGGAAACACATTTTTTCAAATTTTAATAAAAAATGCAAAGGATTTTCTAGTGACATGAACATTTCCACCTTTTAAATACTTATCTGGTATATACTAAATATTTCTTTGGCTTCTTGAAGAATTTCAGTAAATTCATACTCCTGTCTTAAAATGCAAAATGGTGCTTTCAGATAGGTTCCTACTATTGAATGACAGCTGAAGGGATGTAAATCTTTCAGATTTAGCAGCAGAGACATGAGAAGAAATTATCCATATATAATATTTTTGGGGGAAAGTCTAGTTGCTTCAGAAAATGTAGAGATTACAAGACAGAAACTTGCTCACATCTCTTTCTCTCCAGTAGCTGTTACTTCTCATGAAGATTGATGAAAATGTCTTCAACATGATCTAAATGGCACTTACGCCTCAGGGTTCACTTCATGTCTTTTGATGCGTCCCTGATCAGGCTTTGTTTTGGGAGGTGTGATGGTATAGGACCATTAACCGTTACCAGTAAGTGCTAATGTTAATTACATTAAGCACAATCCTCCAGTTGGTCCATCTGTTACTCATTTTTTATGTGCTACCTATTATTGTTTGGGGTTTTCTCTGTGCTCCAGGAAGATATCTTCTAGCTTTCTTCCTGGCTTTATTTAAAACGTGTTAATTTATGTATGCCTCGATGAAATACTTAAACACATTTGAAATTTAGTTTTCATTTTCGAGTGATTTTTTGAATATTATTTTTGCATGCGGTTTTAATATTTACTTATGGTGTTGCACCTGAATGTTTAGCTTAGTAAACCACTTCGGCATCTTGTATTTTATATAGTGTGCATCTTGAAAATTATCAATGTCGTGGTTTTGGATGAATTTGGGCTGTTTCCCTCTCATTTTAATATCACTTTGTTTCCTTGCTATCATTGTGTGCAAATTGCATAGGTTTGTGTTTCCGTCGCTGTATTTTTCGGGTAGTTCTAAACTGAAATTTGTATTTTCGGTATTATTCACCTGCTGCTTTACTTGTCGCCCTCAGTTGTGCCGCTGGCCGAAGACGCAGGGACAGGGACAGGCTGCTGATCTACGGCTCTCGGCCCGCAAGCGCTTCGTGCACCGCAGCTAATTACTGCAAAGTCATAAACCGGCATAAAGCGGTCAGATTAGGATTTAGATAATTGCAGTGTGTTTAAACTGGGGCTCCTGGCTGGGGCAGCCGCCTCCCGGGAGCGACGCGGGGCTGGCGGGCTCGGAGCCGGGAGAGGGACGGGAGAGGAGCCGGGAGAGGGTCGGGAGAGGGACGAGAGAGGAGCCGGGAGAGGGTCGGGAGAGGGACGGGAGAGGAGCCGGGAGAGGGACGGGAGAGGGACGGGCTCGGAGCCCGGAGAGGGTCGAGAGAGGAGCCGGGGCAGAGAGAGGAGTCGGGGCAGGGA